>JACYFF010031956.1:3860614-3928726 GCA_017589665.1 Selenicereus undatus | reverse complement strand
TATATATATATATATATATATATCAATTTAAAATGTTTGTTATTGGGGTTCTTTCATTCAATATACTATTTTATTGATGTTTATGCGCACTTGGGAAAAGAAAAAAAACAAAAGGCATGGTGTTTTCTTCGATTAAACATGAAATTTTGATTTGATTAAGGCCCTAATCTTTTTTTCTTTTCTTTTTGGAGTAGCCTATTCTTTTCAATTGTTGAATAAGATGTATCAAATTAAATTTATCTTTTTTTTTAATTGAAATGAAGTTATCTTTATTGAGTTGAATATGAATTGAAATATGTTTAATTCAAAATTTATTTTCATTCAAGAATTTAATATATTTTTGTTTTAACTACTATGCTTGTTTGAATTTATGTACGTAATTCTAATGAATTGAACCTATTTAAACGCATTTTTGCTAAATAACATTTAGCTAAACGAACTTTAAAAAATAAATTGAAAAAAGCACCGCCTGAAATAAAAGCCAGTGCTTTTAAACTTTTATATTAATTTATCATTAAAAATGGACGATCAGTAAGTAATCTTTCATTTAATCATTTAAGTAAATAAATTGATGTTTTCGAACTTTCATTGTAGATATTTTCTTCGAGTGACAAATAGACAATAGGGAGATGTTATTATCACCTTTTTCATTTCACCCACCGCCATCTTTTTCACTTTTAACTCCCCCATGTCACTCCTCATCTTGCAAATTTGGTAAGCTTCCAAGAAATTTCATTTGTTTTATTTTACAATTATTGAGGTGGACATGAGTCAAAATGCAAATCAATAAATTACAGAATCTATTAAATGTAAGTAAAACCGTCAGTAAGATCAATTTCTATCACGACCTACGAAATCTTAGCTTTTCAATTAAGAATAAGTCACTATTAACGTTATATAGGAAGCCGGTTTCTTTCTTATTACATACTAGAACTATTCCCCTTGTGCTGCAAGGGTTGAGTCCGACAATATGTCAGTATTCAAAATTATAGATAATTCATGAACAATATTATTTTCATCACTTATATTTATTTTATTAGTTGAATAATCTTTGTATATATTAAACTTTTTTGATTTACCTATGTGTTATTTTGTATATGCAATTGAATATTTATTAATCACATTTTTAAGAAACTGATTAAGGAGAAGGTAAAAAATCTTGTGAAGTATATAAAAAAAAAATTAAAAAAGAGTAGTATACGTGTAAAAGACAAAAAATAGATTAAAGCACTAATTAATATACTAACCAATAAAGTTATGACACTTGGTAAAAATATGTGAAGTCACTTAATTTTATATATAGTTATATAGATAGATACCTTTAAAAGGGGATCACCATAAAATGCTTGCTAGCCGAATGGGGACCTTTGACGGAAGGCACAAAGAAATCGGCCAGATTTACAATTCCAATTTATAAACATGTGAATGGGCTCTTTAAGAGGAATACCACTTGATTCTCATTATTTGTACTGTGTATTAATTGAAATGTGGAACTCTTAACACATAAATGGTTTAAAATATTACTCTACATTGCATCGGTTAATTAAAGTTAGTAACATCCAAAATAGTTGATATTAACATATTGGAATTTATCAAGCATAATTTATTAAAAGATTATATTTTTTAATTTTGTTTTCAAAATTTAACATGAAATTGATTACATCAATATGCAAAATACTATTTTACGTCCTATCAAAAATCGTACAAACTGTGAATATATTAGGACCGAGGATAAATATAACCAAAAAAAAAAGGGGAAGAAATTGACAAAGAGAAGAACCTGAAGAAGGGTGGGGGGGAAGATAGGAGAATGATTCAGTTGTGAAGTGTGAACTAGAAGTTGCTTGTGGTACTAATCAATACCAGGCAGTGGCTTAGGCTCCTCCTCTTGGCGTTTGGTAATAGCTTAAGCCTCTCAAGTCCTTTGTCACAATAATGTGGGTTATGGATAAGACAAGCCCTAGACACATCGCCCTCTTTGTTTTTTTGTTGGTTTGGGGAGGCCAAAAAATGGGGACACCCGGGGTTTGTTATTTAAGGTAATTAATGTAATACCATTTCATAAATATTTAAATAAGTATTAACCTTTAATTAAGCTTCAATGAGATTAATTCGTAAGTCCTTAAAATGTAACGTTAGGGACTTCCATTAAAATTCTAATGTTGTGTCAAAATTCTTAAGGTGTGATATTACAGACTTGCATTAAAATTCTGATGTCATTAAATCTAAATAGCCGAAAAAGGCAAGTCTAAACTATATTTTCCAACTTAGATTGTACGTACTAAACCAAAATTTCTCTTTAAACTTCATCTACTTCATTTTTGCAAAATAGTAAATAATCTATGATTTTTAAATCTAGGGTCAATTAGAACCAATCTCTTTGTAATTTTACAATTTAGGGATAAAACTACTACATTAGACCCCACACCCCGCCTGATGGTGGGATTTTGGGGTATTGAATTTGGATTTAAATTGCTTCTTTGAAACGTTTCCCACATACCCAAGAAAGAAAAGACTGAGGGTGTTCTTGTAGCACTCTCTACTTTAGTACTATCAGTTAACTGTCACCGACTAATGCGATGAACGACAATAGTGTGAGTGGAAGTCTGTTTCAACCAAATAGCAATACGCACAAATTCCTTAACTCCTACGTGAACGCACCCTTTGCCGAAAGTTAGTGAAAAAGCTTTTTGTAAATTAAGACTAAAAGTGCAGAACTTTTAGAAGAAACAACTAAAACTGAGAGCTCTGTCCACACCACATTACCTGATCTAGCAATATTCATGCAACCTGTCAATGAAATACAACAAATACACTCAGAATTGGTCATCACACACCCCCCATCCAGCTATCCAAACACGGCATCAACATGTAACGACCATATGAAATTCCACTGACTTTTTTCCATAAAGAAAAGTAAAATTCTCAAAAATAACACATTAACGGCAGGATGACTGACAACTCGGCATCCTACACTGGATTCAGATGGAAAACAATTATCGTCTACACTTATACGTAACTAAGGAGATTCTTACTCCTGTAAAACACACCAAGATATCCATCACTATCCATGTAAATATATATTGTCGCAGTATGTTTTTAGAGTGTATTACATGTGAAGTAGAGAGCTGAAAGGGTATCGGTAAAAATGGCAACCTTTCCCTGCATTTGCTGTACAAAATCCTGTACTTCGCCCCTATTTCTGTAAGGATATTAGGGGGCACTCCAATCCTGTACGCCCACCAAATGCCACTTTCTTCCCCTCAAATGCAGCCCTCCAAATGCAACCCTTTCCAACACCGACCATCTCATGTAATCATCTCTCCCACAAAACAAATTCTTTTTTAGCTTTCCTCGAGGTATTACCTTAAGGCCGATAATGGAGATTGTCCTCCTCTTTCTCAGACTTATTTGTGCCGCCTGTACCATATTTGATTGCCCAAACCAAATAGCAGAAAGCCATCCAATAGAATTCAACCATGCTTGGACAACGAAGTATCAGAGAAGTGGTAAGCATCAAAGATAGCTCACCAAGGACAAAACCATCATTTCAATTATGGTTTTGCTGTAAAGTGTGGTGGCATGGTGAGGTGGCACAAACCAAGCTGCTGATATTGAAGACCAACCCATCTTTGGCCAAGCAACTTCCATTAATTACTCTCAACGACTTTAGTGGACTTTCTGATTCTGTGAGCTCTGGCCCTGATGAGACTGCTGTTGCTGAGGCTGGTGCTGGGAATTCTGTAGACTTGGTGGCTGTGTGTTGTAGTGTGTGAAGGGCTGGGAGTAAAGAGGATTCATCAAACCCTGCAAAAATACACTGCTCTTAAATAGGAAAGCACAAATAATTAATGAACCCTACTGAATCACTTGAACTTTGCACAAACAAGAACAAAGGCACCTTATTTGAATCTCCCATAGAAGGATCACCAAATATCCAAATGTAAGCATACTTACCAGTCACTCACCAGTCACAAGCAAAAAAGGTATTTTCTAGAGACCCACAAAATATTTAGGAAAATTAATCAAAGGTATACATAATTTGCCCTATGATGTGAAATAAACATGGCATTAGGCAATTTAACAACAAATTGATAATGGATCCTGCCTCCCTGCCCATGGACGTTTACCTAGGGCAAAAACTGTTTCTGGTGCAGGACAAGCTTATAAACAGGATTAGCATTGTATAACAGATACAAGTTCCAAACATTTATGTGAATTTACAAGCTTCTGAACAATATAAAACCTGTGATTGAAGAGGGTTTGCATTTGCGACACCAAAGTGGCCCTGTGAAATGTCTTCCTGAGATGCATCATTGAAGCCAACTTGAGTGAAAAGACCTTGTGATCCATGAGCCATATAGTCCTGAATAATGGAGATGTTGCAATAAGAGTGCAAAACAAAGCACAAAGAAATCACATGACGAAAATAAACTTATCCAACCTGAGACATGAAATCATTTCCACTGCCAAAGCGTGAATACCCAGCTGGAGAATTTTGGTTCAAGAAACCTCCAGGAAAACTAGATTGTGCACCCTGTGTGGCGTAATCGACTGAATATCCGCTTTGTGAAGCCTGCCATCAAGACCCAAAGAGAGTCAACATGTCTCCAAGAGCTCAAGACAATAATCACCATCCATCAATTCATGTATCAGGCTATATAAAGGGAATAACAGAAAGGATCAGAAAAATTGATTTAAAAAACCAGATCATTCGAACAGCATTATAGCCTAATAACAGAAATGGGATAAAATTAGAGAGAGGGGGGGGGGATAATTCAAAAACAGGTAGAGAACAGAGTTTATTTTATTTAACACAGTAAAATAAGAAGAAATGTGATGATATTGTTGTAAATAGCAAGATTGAGGCAGACAGACAGACATCCTCTGCCCAAGGTGTTCCGCAGGTGCACTCCCAAGGTTTCAGAGACAAACTTTGCCGCTGGTCACCCATCCCCCACCAAAAAAAAAAGAAGGGAACGAGTTGAAAATGAACACTATGAGATTGTCAACACGATGTGAAAGTATTAACACCATATACATCATTCAAGGTAGTCATGTGGTTCGACAAACTTAGATGCATACTTCTTTTGAAAACTTGCTTAGAAAAGCTCTAATGAGAACAACAAAGGTTGCTGAAACCACTAGCGTGCAAACTCCGATCAAAGCAACTGATGCAGGAGATAGACTTGACAGCAGCAAAAGACACCAACATAAAAGGTGGTACAACACAATATGCCCCCCCCCCCCCCCAAAAAAAAAAAAACAAAAAAAGAAACGATGCGCACATAAACAATGAAAATCGTTGGGATGTACAATAAACCTCCCTCATAACAATACCTGTGTGGAGAACTCTGCAATATTATAAGGAACATGTGATCCCTGACTCTTGAAATCTTCACCCAAGAAGTCCTATTGAATAGATTACAGGAGCTAGTTATAGTGAATGTGTAAATAACATGGAGTTAGCTATATTGAACATGTAAACAACATGAAAATCTCAGAGTAACATCACTTGCTATCATAAAATTGCAAACCTGTGACATGCCCCCCATTGAAAACCCATCACGGAGCGACTGGCTAGGCCCTTGAACAGGCATCTGTTATGTGTCAAGCATGAGCCCATGGCAAATAAAACAGTAAGCTCAAAAGCAAGGGAAAAAAGGAATGAAGTACTAACATTGGAAACAAAACCGGGTTGAGACAATGGACCACCAGCAGAAGGTTGGCTGCTTAGATTTTCCAAAGGAAAGTTAAAACTAGGTCCAAGATTTCCAACAGACTGCTGTGAACCTTGCTGATGTGAAAGGTGACTTCCAATAGGAGCAGCACTTCCACGACCAGAACCAAAGCCACGGCTTCCAGGCTGTGGGACTTGAGGAATAGCTCCAATAGGACCATGCACAGCTCCTCGGGTGGGTATGGCATATGGTTGAGACGGTGGAGCACCATGATAGGAAGGAAGAGGTACTCGAGGCATAGGAAATCCAGCAGGATGGATTCCGGGCTTCTGAGTACCATTAGGTGGACCAGATGGAATATAACCTGAAAAAAGGTATGTTAAAGGTACACATAGAAATACTAATACAAAGCCCCATGAAATACTATTCCTGTAATACAAATTCAACAAGTCATACAAAGCAGAAGCTTACGGACAGAATACAAAAACACAATAAAGCGAGAAGTTAGTATACCTCTAGAGCGGCTACTTCTTCTATCAGCATTTGCACCAGCAGTTGAAACTGGGGAAAAGTCATTAGTAGGAACACCACCTGCTGCTCCATAGAAAAGTCTGCGATCATTGTAGATCTGTAATGCAGGGGAAGCATGACCACATCAGCAGGAAATAATGGGGAAAAAAATAAATACTCAATTGTTGCTATAAGGAAAAGCAAACAAAATTCAAGCTCAACCACTCAACAGTGGCATACCTTCTTTGGCTTTTGAAACTGAACCATACTTTGCTTCAAGTTATTGAGAGGTCCTTCCACCAAGCACTCATGTTCCTTCATCAAACAGAAACAACATATTTTTCACCAATTTTTTTTTTTGGGGGGGGGGGGGGGTCTTGGGTAAGGTTGCCCCACTACGGGCTCATAACTTCAGAGTTACCACTCTAGTGGGGGAAGGCATGGTAAAGGGGAAGGGATAAGGGAAAGAAAACTCCCCAATGCTTCTAGAGGCATTCAAGCCCTCCTTCCATGCAGAGGTGGGCTTCCACCCTCTAGGCCACCTTTGGTGGCTTCAGCAAATACATTGTGTATTCGTGTCCATGAAATGCCCAGAACACACACACACACACACACACACACATATATATATATACACACACATAAATACATACATACATATATATATATATGTATATATTAGACTCCCTGACCTCAGCACAGTAAGACATCATCCAAGGCACAAAGGGGCAGGAAAGGACATCTGGGTATCTTTGCTAGTGCAGGAAAGATATTTCAACTTGCTGATACAAGCATTCATTGGCCGGGGGTCACTTCCAATCACAAGAATCAAGAATAGAAAAATAGTCAGTAGACAAAGACATACCTTGTAGTGTGTCAACAAACCATTCCAGAGCGGCTGCTTGCTAAGAACTTTTGGATTCCCCAAGATGACAATACCATAGCGGGCACGTGTCAGGGCAACATTGAGCCTCCGAGGATCATTAAGGAATCCAATGCCCTGAACACAGCACAATACAGCGGTCCGTTAGATGATACCATAAGTGGCTACAGGGATATGGGTTGTAATACTCTGGCATCCAATTTAACACACCCAAACCATTCTTCACAAATTTTAAGGAGAGGTTCATCAGTAACTGAAAAAAAAATACAGCATTGCTACACATGATGTCTTAAGCTGATCATGAAAAAACTAATAAAGCACCTGACTGCATGCGCACTCCCGCAATACTTGCAAAAACACTCTAGGAAAGCAATATGAAAGATACAAACTATATAAAGTCCAACACAAAATTGCTAATTATTAACTAACCTGATGCTCATTACTCCTAACACAAGACAAAATGATGTAATCTTTTTCTCTGCCCTGGAATGAATCAACACTCGCCACCTACAAAAGAAAAACCTATACAGATAAGACACTGTGTCTGCATAAGTAACCTACATAGTATAGAACGAACTCCCCCCAAACTTATACCTCAATCTCCTTGTACAGTTGTTGTCTCAGGGCACCATTTCTTGACATATAGTTCACGATATATGCCCTCTGTCCCTCATAAGGTGTTATGACGCCAATCTACAGCACCATGTCAGTAAAGTTTTAAAAGATATTAGGCAACATAAGGATATTTAGCAATACAAATTATGATGGACCAAGACGAATTACAGTAGTACAAATTGATTGGACGCAAAGGAAATAAAGACTACCTGACTAGGGACCACACCACTCCTCAAGAAAGTAGTTACTATTTTCTCAACATTAGCTGCCTCTGTACGGTTAAGGTACGATGTACCACTGGAACTTATCTCCTCTTGTCCCATCTACAAATTAAACAAACAATAAGCACATATGGAACATACGCTTGGGGCCAACAAACAGACATGATGAATGCACAGAAGACCAGGATAACAATGACATCTAAGCTATTCATAACTGGGGAAGTGAATGCACACTTCACTCTGATGTAATGAACAGTACATAAAAGCAACCTTGGAAACAAATATGTTAATATCTCTCTATAAAGCTAACAGAAGGTAAAAAGGTAGTTCACAAACCTGGACATAGAAGAACATGGGACGATTCGGAACTGGCCATGGAAAATCAATGCCTGAAGACTGCCTTTCATTGATAGTAACACCGTTTTGAAGCGTACCCTCATAAAAGCTATTAGAAGGGAATTCTGAGAGCGCTGGATGCATACGATATTGAACCTGAAATATAAACAAACAAAATATAAATCAAAATTAATGCATCTCTCTCAAAACAAACTTCCTAGCGCCAAAATAGAAGCAACCACAAGGGAGTGCACTTTCCCACTCACAAGTCACACCTACTCAACAAAACAAGTCACATCACCTTTAATTGTGTGACGCAAAAATAGGACCAAACCAATTAAGCAAAAGAAAGAACAACACACCTGCAATCTGATAGGTTTCACACCAAGCAAGACAAGACGTTCAAAAAGGGATTGAGCTAGTCCAGCTCGAGCAGCCTTTTTGCACATTATCACAGGACCAAGTTGACAGTGGTCCCCAACAAGAACCACCTGCAAGAAAAAATTATCCACGTAAAGAACATACGAACTAGTTAGAAACAGTTTGCAAGCTAACATATATATTAAGCAAGGTTAAAAAATTGGAGCAAATGCCATCGAAACATACCTGCTTTGCTCCAAGTACCAATGGTATAAGACACTCAGGTTCTGTTGCTTGAGTAGACTCATCAATTAGCACCTAATGATTAGAATACATAAGTCACCAAAATGCATAAGCATTCTCCAAAGAGCATGAGACAACTAATGTATTCACACCTGCCGGAATCTAAAATTCGCAAGTCGAGGATCTCCAGCACCCACACATGTGCAACAAATGACATCTGCACTCTGAGCTATCTCCCTCTCTGTTGCTCGCTTCAATGCTTTGTACTTTTTTTCATCACTACTAGAAAGTTCTCCTGGTACATATTAAAGGAAAAAGATGGTCATTATGAAGTTCCAGACGATGATTTCCAAAGGGGGGGTGAACACATAGGATCAGTTTCCCTGCAATCAACAAGACCAGCAATTCTCCAAAATAACAGCCCTTGAAGATTTAAAAGGACAAATCAGCATATTTAAAACATTTGAATGTGAGATTCTCAAAAATACCAGAGTCAATCAACAGAAGGTCCTTCAAGAATACTTGCATCCAAGTTACTAACTTAACCAGACTCAATATAAGATTAGGCCCACAAACCACCACCAGGTCCACCAGCATCACAGCATCCTCACAAAAAATGAAAGACTTCCTCCTTGCCACCTCTACCCTACCCTCCCCGGGGAAAAATAAACCAAAGGAAAAAAAAAGGGGGGGGGGGGGCAGAGAAGAGATGAAACTGTCATTAAATATTAATTAAATTCATTTGCAGAAACTTGCTTTTTATTTCCTACAAAAAGAAGCCAAAAGAGGTAGGAAAAAGCCAACCCCCCCACCCCCAAAAAGAAGGGAGGAAAAGACCAGAACTTCACCTTGTTCATCCTTCAGTTGCTGTAATTTGTGAAGTTCACTCTTCTCTGAAGTGTCAAGGTGACGGACCTAAGAAACACAACAAATACATGTTTAACAGACCTCGTCATAGACTACAAGAAAATATTAGAATAAAGAAACAACCTGATAATGAAGTGTAAGATGCTCCACAGGTGAACTAACAGCCTCTCTTGATTTTGCACAAAGTCTAACAACCTAAGAGAAAAGGGAGGGGAAAAAAAAATTAGTTTACAGCATAAATACAGAGAACCTCTTAGATATGCAGAGCAATAGCATTTCAGCAGTGTGTGTGTACTTATCCAGGCTACATTCTCTTCTTCACTAACATGCACAGTTAACCAGAATTTACCCACAATCAGAGAGAACATGGGAAACAATTACTTCTCCACCTCAGTTGACCAAGAACCCAAACTCAAAAGAACTTCCCAAAAATATCAACTAAAACAATTTTTTGAAGGACCTTAATGAAGGGAAAATTACTATAGCAACATGTAGGACTACATGATCTAACCCAATAGGAAGGTTTCAAGTAATTGTACACATGCCAAGACATACACATCCTCAACAACCAATACTGGTTTAGCCTGTATATATAGAGGGAGAAATGAAGAGAGAAATTGGGGGGGGGGGGGGTTGCTAGACAAACATGCAACGAGAATCCACTGTCTCTGTCGAAATAATGAATGCGCACAAAATTCAGGAGCATGCAGCTTAAGATTTAGAGATTGATGCAAAAACTTGTGCAAAGTAGCCAAAGCCATGAAAGATTATAAAACGCTGTAGCTGTCCACATAATGAATGCGCACACCAACTGCCTCATTTTCAATAAATTGCATGAAATCTTTCCTAATGGGTAATAAATTGCAATTTAGCTAATGACAAATATTTTAAGCGGACGACGAAACCTTACATTTTCTCCATTTATCATTTTGCATGCTCTAAACTAGACAAGCTTTTTGGAAGAGATACCAGGCTAGCATCTTCCCAAATTCAAATTCATATGGAACCTTAACCTTGGCTGGAGATATTCAAAGGAAAGCAGAATATCCACTTACCTTTAAGCCAGTTGCACTTATTTTCTCTGCCAACTGATCAACAGCCACATTACTCGGTGCACAAACCAACACCTAACAAGCAGAGAAAATTTAAATCCAATAAGTAAACACTGCCAAATTGTGCAAGTAGCTCAACCATCATGATACTCACCTGTCCTTGGCCTTGTTTGGCCATGTGATACACAATGGCTGCAGAAGTGACGGTTTTCCCAGTACCAGGAGGCCCTTGAATTAAACTTATGGGCTTTTGGAGCACACTCTTCACAGCAAATACCTGACATTTAATGCCGACAACATCGATAATTTAGTTGAGAAAGACCTTGAAGGTACTAAAGCTAGCAAAATCTAAGGTGTCAAATCAGAAGTTAGCACATGCTGCAAAGCACGTGCACTGCCATGAAAGTTTGTAAGGGCACAAAAAGAGAATACCTGAGATGCATTGAGCTCAGGGAGGCCTGGGGCACCAAATCGACGCGGCAAAGTATTTCGAACCATCTGCATCTCAACTTCATGACCCAACAAATGGTGATAAATGTACCTACGTCAAAATTGTGAACATTTTTGAGGTGCTCAGGAGATATAACCTTCAGTCGAATGCTATGAATACAAGTCACATGCCCAGAGTAGAGCAGATACTAGTAACTCAAAATAACAACAGATCCCAGATCTCAGCCTGTAGCAAGTGAAAGAAAGTGACCAAGAGATGACAGCAAATGCCATGACAGATTGACAATTTTTATATTCTTGTCATGTATCCATTTGCAACTGTGGATCTTTTAACTCAAGCAAGTAACTTGAGCCAAAAGGAAAGGCTCCCAATCACTGAAAACTCTTTTTGGTTCCTCAAAACATGGGCTTGGGTTAACATGACATAAGGAACATCACAAGTTCACAACTAATCCTTGGTGTTTATTAGCTGATACCCCCACCATATCCTAAATCTACAATTGTCATACCCTTGCCGTATTCTACCTCTACAGATTACACAGCAGTTCAATCTCACAATTTGTGACAAATCCGGCATCCCTATTCACTATGTGCAAACCAAAATACAGATAAAGATAAACGCACCCACTGACACTAGTTTCATCCACAGCAAAAGTTTTCATTGCACTCTGCATTCGGTCGAAGCTCGTACTCTTCCAAACAAAATCAACACTGAACCCATGATTGACATCAGCAGGAACTCCCTGAAACCAACAATCGCAGTAAATCTAAAAATCCATATTTCAAAACTATAAAAAATAATAATAATGATCTGCCACATTAAAAGCTATTATCACCTGGCTTGCACGAAGCTCAAGTGCAACTTCTTCTTGTGCGGTTAACTTAATCTGCAAGAAGAATAACTTATGTCAGATGCACACCCCGTTTGAAATATGTTCCAAAACTAGCGACACATAAGATGCTTTGAAACAAAAAGGGTAACCAATGTTTACAGAGGTTCCGTAAGATACACACCACATGCCCAACAGACTGCCAAGCAGGATGAGCAGCGTCTCCTGAATACCGTAGCCTCAACTCATCACCAGGTACAAGACGCAATTCATTGTCCTCCTAATATGACAACAAATCCAAAGTTTCAAGAGAGCTATATCAAGGAGTCAAAAAGACAACTAAAATGATTTCAAGCAATCAGAAAATGCTCCATAAGAAACAGATGCACCCCCCCCCCCAAAAAGCACAGATGTAAAAACAGATTGAATTAAACCTTTGGAAACACAAAGTACGCAATACGCTTCTTATTAAGACCAATATCCCACCGGACTGTGACATTATCCTTACTTTGAGATTCTTTCATCATCTGCAGGAAAATAGAAACACACGGTCCATCAGATGGAAGAGAAGATACAAGCATAAAAAAGGTATGAGTGTGACAAGCCAGCACTCCAAATATCCCTGCAAGATATCATCTAGTTTATTACTTTATTTACAAAAGACAGAGACCACAAGCAACTACTGAGCCCAGAGGGGGGAAAATCAACAGCAGAAATTAAAGCTTCCCTCAGAAAGATAAAGGTTATCAGAGAACTAAGAGGAAGTGAATGCAAAGCAAGCATTAAAGTGAACTTACTTTATCATAGTCAGCTTCCAGCTTGATAAGAGGGGCAAACACATTTTGATACTGCAACATGATACAGAAAATATCAGATCGTCTACTCAAAGAAGAAACAAGACTTCATATAATTCCAATTGCAGGAACAAGATCCGAGGAATATCCTCCTCCCCTTTGTTTTTTTTTGGGGGGGGGGGGGAAGGAACCCAAACTGCAAATCTTTTTTTTTTTTTGATAAGTAATCAAAATGCATTAAAAAGACACCAAGGGGAGAAGCCCAAACTGCAAATCTTACTGCTAATTAAAAAAAAAAAATATCCTTACTGCAGCTCCTGTACAAAGCTTTCTCAATAAGGGCTCTTTCTCATTTTATACCTCACTTGAAACCATCAAGAACTTATCATCATGCTAAACTGTAAAAATTCAAGGACTAGTAATCATGCATGCAATCATTTTGTCAGCTGTGGTATTCTCCAGTGACAGAACTATCAATCCCGGAATCTATTTGCAAAGTTGACGATTATCAAGAATTGAGAGCATACTTTTGAGTGCTACAGTAACTTAGCACAAATACAAGCGAAGACTTGGACATAACTATCCTATTTGGAATCAGAGCAATGCAATTGTTCATATAAGCATTGATCCATTTCTTACATCTCTTGCACACTGAAGATAGGTACCTGATAAGCATCTTCATATTTTAAAGCAACAGGCTGCGGCTCATCATCCACACCAGGCTTCTCAAGATCCTCAAGAGACGCATCAGGATTTGTTTTCCACAGTTCTTCTATCTTATTTATCTGCTGAGCACTAATTTGCCTGGCCCTTAGTTGCTCCTGTTCAGATGGAACCTGGAAAGAAGAATCAGCTCGTAAGTATCTATATTCAACTTGTGCCTCACATTGAAAAGAAATCATGCACATAAAAAACAAAAAAATCAACGCTGGACATAAGTTACCTTCACAAGCCATGGTAGGAAACACCGATCATCAATAAGAGGACACCACTGACTCAGGTCCCAATTCATGTCCTTGAGCGCATTCACACTTAAGCATGGCTCCCTGCAAAGAAGAACAACTACGCTCTCTGCCTTTGCAGAAATAAAACCCAGAAGGAAAACATTACGGCAACCACAGTTGTAACACTCAAGAATTGTTTCTCCCAACGGACTATCTTTATGCAAGCAGACTTCCTTGTGCTTTGCTCGAACCTGAAATAGCAACAGGAAAGAATTTCAAAAAAGCCATACAAGAGACCACGGAAAGAAATTACGAGAAAGTCCTAGGAGATACAAACATCCAAAATCAAAAAATAAATCATTGGCGACATGAACACCGTACCATACAGGCTGGTACTGCTGTTGTAGAAAATAAAATTTTCATATTGTGCAGAAGTACCCACCTACCGCCCCGCTCCTTCCTCGAAGGAAACATCACAAACTTTCTATTTTGGGGGGGGGGGGGGGGTAAGTAACAGAAGAATCATTTAAACTAGCTAATGGCGCAATCCATGAAATACAAAACATTGCGTGCAATATCATCATGACCCACGCCACCCAAAAATGATTGTTTTTGTAAGCTAAAAGTACCTAGTCACTTACCCCTAAGAAATTAGTACTTACGAAGAATAAAACTCACACATTTCAACTTACACCACATTAGCTTTTGTTGCCAGAAGTTATGCATTTGAAGCTTTTGTTGAATATAGCCCCCAACACTGAATATTGTAACGTGTCACAATAATCCACGTTTCACCAATCTGTTGAAAAATTGATATTATATCAAAAACTATTGAGGGGTGCATACTTCGTCTTCTCTCGACAAAAAGTAAAGTTGCATCTCCCCAGACCTATTCACGCTTTTTCCCCCTTGGAGGTGTTTCCTGCTTACAATGACGCAACTCCCTTTTTTTTGGGGGGGGGGGGGCGCGCTGCGCAGGGGAGGATGGTTGGCCGGTTGAGGGTTCACATGGTCCAAAAATAGCTTCATTACCCATTAGTGCCAATAGCGAAAACTCATTCATACTACAGTTGTTCTTTCAAAATCGTTTTTATTATGGCTGGGACAAGTCTATGCTTCAATTAGAAGGAAATTTTACCACATGCTTGGCAAACTAGCCTCATTATAAGGTATGGAGTGTTGGCCGAACAAGAAACCATAAGTCCAAAAGATGCTCTAATTGGTCTTTAGTTTTGAGAGTTTTGATATTCCAAAGTCAATTTTTCCTTTTGACAGGCAAAACTTTGAAAATGTAGATTCTAAATACTTAGCACTTTTGTATAGTTGTTTTGTCTTTGATTTGCTATCTTAAGAATGTCAATTTTAATTCATTCAATATTTACCATTGAGCGAGATTTCAATGCTCATCCGCTTTGATTTAACAGGTCTTAATGGGTCCCCATAAAGTCAAGCCTCTAGTCAGGAACAAGTTTGGCACCAATGATTGGATCAAGCTAAGGTGGGAAAACACAACTAGAACCCTCTTCTTGATTCAACGTCAACCCACCCTAATAAGCATTTTGATCAGGTCTAGTTACCTATAGCTTGCAAGGTCATAACCCTCAACAGAAGTTTCCGGCCATATACGATTTAGGGTTGCTGACCTTACATCCCTTTTTTGCGAGTTCCGTACACAATAAATTGCTGCATAGTGATCTCCACTTGCCAATTATTAAGGAATCGTTTGCCCTATGATTTTCGCTCCCGTAAGCCCTATTACTGCTCTCCATATATGTGTTGTTCCGGTGCTAATTACCAGTACACATCTGTTGCTTTCTTCATGTGTTTGCAACTCTAGTCCTAAACCACCATCGTCTAGATTATTTTTTTTGTAAAACAAAAGTAATATACTAATAAATGGTCAACAAAGGTTTGGATGCGCAGCTAGCATCCAACAAAAGACTATATACAGCCATAGTACAAACTAACCATGAAGTGAGCCAGATCAAAAGAGTAAGAGAAAATCTTCTTGTTATCCCCCAAAAAAAAGTCTTCAAAGAAATTTTCTTTCAAGCTCCCAATAGAAGTTTCGACTCCCGTGAAGACTCCTAGATTTTTCTCTCCAAATACTCTAAAAAAAACGTATGAGGTATAAGTAAAACTATGGCCTTCTTCGTCTTGACTTTCCCACCGAATAGGCGAAGAAACCCTCCCAAGTGGGGAGATGGTTCCTAATGGACTAGAACCCAAGAAATGCCTAATCAACTAAAAGCAAGTTCTCAAAGAGCCTAGCAAGTTGAGAATGAAGCAACAAGTGATCCGTCGATTTGAATTCTCCTTTACAGATAAAGCATCTATTCACCAAAATATTTCTCCTCTTTAAACAAGTTGTCTCAATGTGTTCCCATGTGTTGCTTCCTAAAACTAACAAAAAAAAAACAAAAAAACACCCTTTAAAAGGGCCACAAAGACTTCCAAATGAGCTTACAAGGGAGTCCTCCACGTCAAAAGCCTGCAAAGGATAACTCAAATTATCCATGAGCTTGAAATGATAAGATCTAACAGTGAAGACCCCTATAGAGTTGAGGCCCCATCTCACCATATAAAGGAAGAAGTCCCCCACGATTGCCTTCATCAAGCTTGTTCAAAAAGTTTACTGCTAGAGTGGCATCATCAAGAAAGCCACCTCGGACAAAAAAAGGCAACCAAACATTAATGTGTGACACTCGCCCCCGACAATCAGCAACAAAAGCATCTCTATCCATTACTAGAACAAAAAGAGCAAAGAAAAGTTCTCCCAATAAGGCCTCCTCACACAACCGATCATGCCTCAAAATACAGTGCGATCATCACCAACCGCAAAAGAAAAGAGAGAGGAGAATCTCTCCTAATCTTTAGCGATATGTCTCCAAAGACTATGCCCATAAGAGCCACTCAGTAAAGTAGTGGACCACCCCAATCCACCCTCATCATATTTGATAGTAACAACTTTTGTCCACAAATTGCCCTTCTCATTCATAAATCTCCAAGAACACTTACTAAAAAAAAAACAAAATCATCATTGAAGGGACCTAAGTCCATGACACCTAACCCTCCTTTAGACACAAGTTGTTTCACAACATTCCATCTCATAAGCTAATACTTCAATTCGGTAGCACCCAAAAAAACAAAACGCGCACACACAACGGGAGTTTCTCTGGATAGCTTGAGCTTCTACCTTCTTAGCCACAGAAGATGGTAAGGGGAAAAGCCAGGAAACTTGTTAGAACACTATTGATGAGAGTTAACATACCCTTTCAATTGGTATTTAGACTTCCACCCCGAAAGCCTTTCTCAAACCTATTAATAACCGGCTCATAAATGGATTTCTCCTTAAATCTCGCACCAAGAGGGAACCTATCTAAGTGGTCGGAAAGGAATCAATGGTTCAACCTAAAACACCCCCAAGCACCGAAACAAGGATTCAAAATGCTATTTTGGTCGCGATTTCGGTTTCGGTCGCGGTACGACAAAAGTGTTCTAAGACGGCAATCGCATTTCATATCGCGGTTATCGCGGCATAAAAACACGGTTCGTCCAACTTCAAAACCTTTCCAATGCGGTCGTTTCGTCGCGGTTTGGCCACATTTTGAATCCATGCACCGAAATGTTGTCCACTGGTTCAATGGGTAGTTCTTTTGCCAAGTTAACTCTCAAACACAAAATCCCCTCAAACCAAGCAAGAACACAACGAAGATTCACCTACTGATAATCATTATCCCAAAAAAGCCATAGTGTCCTCCACAAAAAGAAGATGTTAGACATTAGTAGGCTCTAGAATATTTAATTTCTTTTTAGCAACATTTCATCGATATGATATGCACGGTTATATTGGATATATTTTATTCCTCATAATATTTTCCTTTCTTTCCACTCTCTTTATAGTTTCACACCGAAATGTTTGAATCTCGTAAATATTTCCCTAAAGATATATTGTAAGGAAAGAAACTTTCTACTTGAAGGGGTAAGGCTGCCTCAACCCTGGTCCAGCAATATCAGCCTAGGTGTTATTATATTCGTAAAAATGGCATGTTGAGTACACCCCTTAAAGCAACAGAAAAATTTCACTATTGCATTAAAAAAAAATGCCTCAAAAAACATTTGTCTACTTCACTTACTACAGAGCAATGGGCACTCACCACTTCTTAGAGGTAGGGTCCGAAGGATCTAGCTTCTCCGCAATTTAGATGCAAGGTTCAATACATCTAAGACCTTAACACGCTATGCAAAGTCCAAACTATGAAGACTGATTTGTTTGAATATCCGGCGTGTCCAACAAAACAACCATTAGCTTATCCGAATGTTCATAATTTATTTTCAAAGAATAGTAATGCACCAGTTACCTAATCTAAGAATATGTATCCATATGACAGCAGCGCCTGAAGAGTTGAACAATTACAATTGACAAAAGATCTCACCCTCTCTCATCCCCTGCCATTATTCCTTCCATATAAGGCTGGAACAATATACATCATCAATCACACTTCACGCATAAGCATCTAAGCAGATAAATCACCCCAGCTATCTCTGCTTTCAAATATGCTAGCTTCTATAAGTCACATTCTTTCTTCAAATGCTCCGACTAAGTCCAATTATAAATGAGTTCATAGCATACAATAGTCTATATAATGATTATTAGAATATAGAATCTCAAATTCCAGCAAGCTATCATAACCCATGGCAGAAAGGCCAGATGATAATGACTAACCATACCCAACAATTACTAAAAATTCAGGGAGGGTAAAACGGATAGAACGAAATGAGAAGCATAATGCTTGAATCATCCCTAACTAAATCCAAGGATGCTTCACCTATATCCAAGTTGTCTATATCTATCAGAGGCTTAGTAAACCTATCCTCTGATTCCAACAGAAAATCCATTCTGCATTCACATTGATTAGGTGCCCTACAAGCAACAAATGAACTCGTTGACCTGCATCTTAATTTCACATAATACAATATGACCAAGGCGCAAGTGATGACTGCTTGTGCCTGTCACTCATCAATCACCAGCTGCCATGCACACAACGCGTCACATAATATTCCAACAAAATAATCCGAAACATGGATATCAATTAAGGTCTCCAAAAAGCTCATGCTTCTTTGCTAAAAATGGATATCTGAAACCTAGTCAGGTCCCCTTATAATATAAAAAAAAAAAATTAAAAACGACAGAGCAGCTACATAACTCAGCCTCGAGGCATGTCAACATGACCTTCCTTTAACAGACCTTCCAACCAGCCCAGCAAAGCCAAAACCAACAATACCAATAACTGATTACACGCTACAACACATCATGCTTGGGTGGAGTCTCACATGTAGCTTCAGCTCACGAAATTATGCAACCATCCATTGGTATCTCATATGCGGCTTCAGTTGTTGAGATTAATCATCACAGAGCATAGACTCACAAGTCACAAAGCCGATTTCGCACAACAATGAAGTACAATTAATATACAATAACTCACATCAACAACGAAGAGAAGGAGAAACTGACCAGGTGATTGACAATATGGGAGCCAGACGTGTTCCCTCGTGAATTACAAAACCACTTCCGACACGATGGAACATTGCACCGAACAACACACGCCGGATTCTGAACCCCACAATACCTACAAGCATGCTCTCTGAACTCCCCCTTCCCAAACTGATCAACAAATCCATCCTCATCCCCTGCAGTCTCCTCAAAGTTCAACCCGCTCATTCCAGCAGCCAATGCATCCACCGCCGCGGCCGCGGCCGCCTTGCCGGCCGAGGACAGTTGAGCCTCCGCCGGCGCCGGAGAATCCTTGACAGAATCAGAAGGCGTAGGCCAGACAGAAGACGAAGGAGAAGGAGAAGATCCAATCGACGGTTGAGGCTGAGATAGCTCGTCGAATTCATGATAACCAACGAAGTCGTCATCATCGCCACCCTGAGTATTGAATTCGAGGAAGGTGTAGGCGTCGTTGCCAGTGTCGGGCTGTGAAGCCGTTTCGTAGAGATTGCCCGTCTGCGAATCCATTTCCCTCCCTGAGAATTTCCGCGAGGGTTAGGGTTAAGATTTCGGGATCAGAGATTCATGGATGGGGGAAATGGTGATCGTGGAATGAGAGAGAATGAGGAGGATTAGGGTTAGGGTTTGGAGTTGGAGAGCGAGAGGTGAATCTGGAGGAGGAAGAAGCTGATGATGATGTTAAGCGTCATGAATAGAGAGGACAGAGGAGAGAGAAAGGAGAGGGGGAAACGCGAAAAAAAGGAGGTGAGCGTGGGTTTGTGCTCCATGGGAAATGAGGTGATTTGGGGGGGGGGGTCGTGGCCGCAATGGGTCACGTGGGTTTGTGCTCCATGGGAAATGAGGTATTTTTTGGGGGGGTGGCGGCAATGGGTCACGTGCTTTCCACGTGCAAGTTTACCTTCCTCCTTTTTGTGCACATTATTGTTTGGATCCGCCAATTCTACATCGTTCCTTTGCAAGTCGTTTTCCGAAACATTGTGTGTATGTGTGTATGTATGTGAGGGTCGGATCTATGACCAGTCCAGGGGTGTCCATGTATATATGTTATTAATCGATATCCCTACCCGCTGAGCTGCTTGGAGGAGTGGACATACAATAGTTGAACTGGCCCAAATACTCAGCAAGAGCACCTAACATAAAAAATAAAAATAAAAAATTCAGGCAGGCAGGAGTCAGCAAATTGCAAGTGTCCCTTCCAAATCTTCAAGCCTATTGAATCTCACATTCTTGCTCTCGACTCTTCAACAGCCTCCACTCAACAGTTGAATTCCCATATCCCAGCGAGACCCCCCTTTATGCCCTGTCGGCCACCATCCACCAAAAAATCGTTGACGAGGCAAACCCAAGCTCCTTCAATCTTCACGCATGCTTTTGTTGATTCGCTCGATCGCTCTTGACTCTCCTCCACAGCTCCACTCGACCCATATCCAATTGCCTCTGGCCTTCAGCCCTACACTTGACACCTACCGCCACCGACCATTGAAAACATGTCGTCGGGTTAGGGTTTCGAACTCTCGATTCGAACTTCAAAGCATGAACAATGAACAGTGAAAATTAAATTTTAATTTGCTTAGATTACTTCTAATTTCTTGCAATCTTACTTCTCATATTTGCTCAAATTACTTCTAATTTTTAACTGCTTGAATTACTTGTAATTTCTAATTGCTTGAACTACTTGAATTGCTTCTAATTGTTTGGTTAAATGGTTATTTATTGTTAATTTATTCTCAAGTTAATATGTTATATGAATATAAGCTTTTGCAATTTTCAGTCTGTCAGATTTAGTACACATAGTGACAAATGTTCATAGGTGGATACCCCTAATCAGAAATTGTGGATCTGCCATTGTATATTATATATATATATATATATATATATATATATATATATATATATATGTGTATATATATATCTGTGTGTGTGTATTTATATATATGGGTGGGCGTATGTATGTATATATAAATATGCATATATGTATGTATATGTGTATGTGTGTGAGTGTGTGTGTGTGTGTGTGTGTGTGTGTGTGTGTGTGTGTGTATGTGTGTGTGTGTGTGTGTGTATTTATATAAATGTGTGGGTGTATGTATGTTTATATAAATATGCATATATGTATATATATGTGTATATGTGTGTGTGTGTGTATCTATGCATGTATGTATGTATTTATATCCATATCTGTACATGTGTGTGTGCTCACATGTGTGTGTGTGTGTTTTTTATGGTTCCTGGGTACGGAAATAAAGTTTGTAAGCTCATAAAATCTTTTTATGCCTTTAAGCTAATCCTAAATAGTGGTGTGAAAAGTTTGGTATCACAATGATACAAAATGGTTTTACTCTAAACATTTCTAATTTTGATGCACATATTCAAAAATGATTGGCTCAGATTATGTGATAATATGTCTATATGTTGGTGACATGTTGATCTTTGGTACTAATGTGTACATTGTTAAAGGGATAAAAAAAAAATGTTGTCTTTTCATTTTTGAAACGAAGGATATGGGACAAGCAAATGTGACTAGTGGGCGGGTTAAACACAGGTCGAGTGTATTTGGGTTTGGGTAAAATACGGGTTTGGTGTATTGCGGATTCGGGTAAAATACGGGCGGGTATATTTTGGTTTTACGGGTTTTGGATCAACCTAACGGGTTTAAAGCGCCTTTTTAGTGAATTATTTTTTTTTTTTGTCAAAATCAAAAATTCGGCATATTTATTACTTAAATTTGTCTTTATTTAATAAATAAGCATTGTAATTGTAATTTTTTCAATAAACATCAAAAATATCCAAACTTTTCAACATGATATATGAAATTCATGTGCTGGTGGACAACGAGTCACGTTTGGATGTATTGACCCGTATATTAAAATATTAATAATTGGTCTTGCCATTCATGGGTTGCCCCATCTAAAGCATGTTAACGAGTCAGAACGGTTCGGCCCGTTAATAACCCGTTTAATAATTTGATATTTAGTTAATTAACCTAACATTACCGAATCAGACATTCTTTATTAGTACATCGATCCTAACACAAACATAAGTTGGTCCATTGCTCAACATTGCATCAGATTCGAGACCAATTAGAAGACGAAAGAATATTATATACACGCAATATATTATAATTATCTATTAATTATAAAATCAAAATATTAGATTATTATAGAATAATCTTATTTAAAATGCGATAAGACGTATTCATTTACCTTTCAATACTTATCTAATTCTAAATTGTTTTTCTTAATATCAGGAGTTGTTTCATGGCCATTTCCTAAAATATATCATTTATAATTTGTATATGACGTTGTTTTATATGAAAAAATGGAAACCATTGTCTAATTTGCGAAGGGATGTGATGATTGTATAACGCCTCTCTAAACAATTCGTTCTAATGAAAAAATATTATTGTTAAGAGGAAAAAATTAAAGAAAATAAAAAGTAAGTATATAATATTCGAATCGAGCGGGAGGGTTTGGGTTTGACCCAAAAATTTACGGATTTTTCGGGTTCGGTTTATTTCGGGTTCAGGTCAAGAAAATCGTGTTCAAAACTCAAAACTTTCGAGCGGGTTCAGGTCGGGTCAACTTTTGCCAAGTCTATATGTGACATTAGGGACAAAGATTAGAAAGACAAATGATTTTTTTTTTTTGTGTGTCATTCTCATTATATTGAAAATATGTCAAAGAAATTTAATTGTTTTTATGTCACTCTTGTGATAACTCCTTATGATCTTAGCATACACCTTAAAAAAAGGGGGGTGTCTAGTGTCTACCAAACTGAGTATGCTAAAATCATAGGGAGTGTGATGTCTTTTATGAAGTAGACTCGACCGAACATTGTTTATGTTGTTAGTAAGTTGAGTCGTTATACCTATAACCCTAGCAAAGAGCATTCGAATGCATTGTATCAATTACTTAAGTATTTAAGAGGTACTATGGACTAGTGTTCGCATTTTAATAAGCTCCATGCTGTGTTAACAGGACTTTGTGATGCAAATTTGGTCGCTAATAGCAAGGAGTTAGCTCTATCGATGGCTATGTGTTTACCTCAGATGGAAGAGCTATATCATGGAAGTTTGCCAAGCAGACTTTTATAGCTCGATCTACTATGGAAAATGAATTTAGTATTTTGGAGTTGGTAAGTCAAGAAACAGAATGACTGAAAAATCTACTAGTAGATATGGCATTGTGGGGGAGGCAGGCTATGGCTATTTCCCTTCACTATGACTTGCATACAGCAATCGAAGTTGCACAAAACAATGTGTATAATGCAAAAAAGAGACGCACTAATGTTGGTCTCAATATGATGAAAGAGTCGCTAAAAATGATGTCATTCCTTCGAATACATGAGATTGGACATAAATTTAGTAGATCCACTCACTAAGGGCTTGATTAGGTGAGTCATTCTCGATATGTCGAGGGGAATGGGATTGAAGTCCTTGGATTGAGATAGTATCGTGGATACTTACTTGTGGTCAAACAAAACCATATTAGCCTCAATATGCACTACATCTCCATCGCTACGACGTATGGCAGTGCTTCTGATAGGTTGAACTCTTATGCTCATAATGGATCCATATCCCGTTGGGGATGTGCTATTGAGATGCATTGATGGATTCACCACTTGATATATGTGAGGTTGAGCAGCATCATGCTTTCAATAAATCCATAGACATGATTATGGTGATAAATCCATATACATGATTATTGTGATTTTTGTTAAGATGGACTTGATGGAATTACCTCCATAAGTGTGGAAGTTTGGCTTCTTCTATGAGAGACTCTGGGTTGTCTCTTTAGAGCACTTACGAGACGTAAGATGTGCACATGGTCTTAAAAGACACAAGTGCGTTATCACGGAATACATAGTGACCATAAGGGGTGATATGTGTTGTGGGGGTCTCAACCAGAGAATACCAAATTCAAGATCCGTTCACTCGAGAGACTCGAGTGTTGCCCTACTTTACCGCATCAATTCAATTGAAATATATTGATGCTTATGTATCTAGCCCTTTGTTTGTCCAGATCCGTTCTTGTCTAGTCTGTAAGCCATTAGTGAGGGATTGTTATATATAATGGCAACAACTAGCTTCGTTTCATACCTTTTTCCTTGTCTCACATCGGACATTTTAGAAGTATCTTGTGGGGTTTTTACTACTTCCTTTTCCCCGGACTTGTTGAATTCATATGGGCTTGATTTTGTTAGTGTTGTGGGGTGAGGGTTGACCACCACACACATACGTATGAGTTGCCTGCTCGCCCGGTCTGGTATGAGTTGGGCTCGGTGTGACTGTGGCGTGGTCCTAGCTTGTGGGTTGTGAGGTTCTCTTGTTTGTTAAATTTTTTGGAGAAAAATTTCTTTTATTCTTATCTGCTAGCGTAACACTCAACAATTTCGTGCTGATTTTGCTCCATGTTTTCCTCCAATAACGGATGGTTGATGCAGTCAAGAGGTTATCCGTAATCTCTAACCATAATATCTCTGTGTAGTATATTTTCCTCACCCCTCCAACAAAAAGTTTTTCCCATATAAATACCAACCTTCCTTAGCTTCTAGACACACAAAAACACTCATCCTTTTTTCTATTCTTCCTCGACTGTTCTCTCTCAATTATTCTGGCCAATTGCAATCTTGTGTTCCAAACCTCTTGCTGCAAGTGCAAGTGTTCAAAGGCTGAATGTGTAAACCTTGAAGAGTGATCGACTGCACCAGTTTGCACCCTGGTTGAGCAAAATTACTTTTACTGCAGACGTTCTCCACGACATCAGTGAGTCTATGGTACATACCCATGTACCATGTTAATATACACACCTACCTTGCCCAACAAACCTAATTCTACTATCCTTACCCGTGCTATAATTGGACCTTCTTTCTTTGAATTTGGGCGGCCCACCATACAAACGTTCACCATTATTCAGTAATACAAAGTAGTAAATACATGATTCATCCTCAAACAAACAATTATAGTTGAGGCAGACAACTCTCTTTGAAAATTAGCAAGAATACATACTTAAATCAATGGATTTTGATGAATAAATTATAGCTGAGGCAGAAAATTTGCTTATTGAAGAGTTAAAGTTATTAGGAGTTTATGCTGGAGGTATGTTTGATAAGATTCCTCAAACAAACAATTATATATCAATCTTTAATGCAAAGTATATCTACCTAGTGCAACTTTTAAAATCAACATTCTTTGCACATAATGTGTTCGACAAAATTCCCCAAAGGCATAATTGTAATAGCAAAAATCGTTGCACATAAACTGACAAAAAAGGTACGCTGATTTAGTCAAAAGGTTTACTGTAGAGTATAAAGGTTTCACTGTAGTTTACAAAGGTTTCACTGCATTTTTGGAAAGATACACCAAAAAATAAGAACGGTTAATAGTCTCAAATTATGTTATTTATAGAATAACTATAAGTAAATTAACATAATAATTATTGAGGTATCACTTTACTCAAATTCTCAAAATTTAATTAAAGAAATAATGGAAAAGTTTCATTTTCACTTTATAATTAAAGGAGTAACTTATGTGGTTTTTGAATACAACAAGTGGTTTACGGCTTCCGGAGGATCCCAGCATGTCTAACACTAATGTTGGAGTTGCAACTACCGAGGTGATAAACTACATGATTACTTTATATTTTAACAAATAGAGTTAGAAAAATTTTATAATTAAAGGACAAAATATTTGTTAATGCAAGTGGCATATACCACGGCGTCTGTCGGAAACGGTGCACTTGAAAATATTCGGTGACACTATGAATGTCAAAATTGATAGCATTAGGACACCATCATTTCTTTTTACATAGTTTAATATTTTGTGGATATTAGAGCTGATTGAATTTGTCAATGTTAGAGCTGTTTTGGTGGTTGTGGATGTGCATACTACTATTGATTCCTATGACAGAGTATCGTTTGTAAGTGTACATTTTAATTTTGGTCAAATGAATCTTTTATGCAATGTAGTGAATCTTTTCCCAACTACAGATAACCTTTCCTCAATTGTAGTGAACCTTTTGTGCCAAGAAGCAAAATGAAGACGTTTTATGCAATTAAGTGAATCATTCCGAACTGCAGGAAACTTTTCCCCAATTGCAGTGAACCTTTTGGGCCAAGAAGCAAATTTAACTCCCTTTTTTAAGACAGATTGGCTGTTAATCTCCTATCTTTTGAGGCTTTGTCTGAGTATGTTGTGATTGCTATGTTAGGGAAAACTCCGAGAATTGCTGGAAGATAAGGCAGTGTAGACCTATAAGGAGTTCTCCATGGAGGACCCTAAGGATTTCAAGCCTCAAACCATATTTCTTTTTGTTCGATACATAGTTGATCTATGTAACTAGACATATGGACCTTTACTACATGTAATTACACTCTCAATCCATTTGGATGTGACCCTTGGTAAGTAGACATGATGGATAAACTTTTTCAACAAGGGTGCCTGTTGAGAGCAAAAAACTTGTCAAAACTTTTGATGATATAATTCACTTAATTATAACAAGGGAAAAAAAAGTGAACTGACATTAAACTTCTTAAATCCGGTATTCCATTTCTCAACATCTCCCATGTACATCTCTAAGTGTGGCATTGCATACACCCCTAAGTCAGGATAAACTTTTCTTGAAACTTCCTTCCAATGTAGTTTTAGTTGCTCCAATCGCAAACTCTCCATAGAAATAGCTTTACCCCTTGCTGATTTGGGGATTTTGTCAGGAAAATACTTTGAGAAGCACCGAACCTAGGGAAAAAAAAGTAGTATACATTTATAATAGGTAACTTCAAATATTAGAGGATTAGAATATCAAAAGGACAGAAAGGTAATATAGAAAATCACCAAGAGGCTGATACAAATAAGAATAACACCATTGTCCACATTGTTATGACTAGCAGAATTGATAATCTCCACCTTCTTTGTCAAAAAATTGAAGCACACAACAAAGTAATATTCATTCTGAAACACTGGAAAGAATATCTGCATATCAACACAGCTATATAAGCATATGTACACCATTCAGCTATATAAGCATATGTAAGCCACATTGTGATTGTGGTGCAACAATGACAATGGTGAAATATGGACAACACTAGCATTTACTCCACAGTTTTACATCTTAATTTTGATCCAATGAATTTTTTATGTAATACAGTGAATCTTTTCCCAACTGTAGGGAAATTTTCCCCAATTACAGTGAATCTTTTGTGCCAACAAGCAAGATTAAGTTATTTTTAATTGCTATAGGTCTGAGGCTGTGCACTGCACGCGTAGCATATGTACCTAATAAGGTGCATACGTTTGTAAGGTAATATTTTCCCCACAACACAGCTCTCTCTCACCTTGCTCTGCCATTAATTTCCCTTTACTTTTCTAACAATTCCCGCTTATATAATTCATGAAACATTATATCCGACATATTATTCCTTTTGCATGATTTCTCCCATCCTTAGAAAATTCTCTCCATTTTATGGAGATAATTTTTTGTGTGAGGATAATTGATTATTCTTTTTGCCTTTATGTGACAATAAAGGGATGATTTATGAGATAATTTGGAAGCAGCATTTGGCTTTCGATTTCCTTGTCCATTTTAGTGTGATTGCCCAACTGCCTGCCTCATGGAGACCCCCTCCCATCCTACTAGATAATTCATTGTTCTTGAAGCCTTTGATCACCATCTAATGCTAGATATGCTATCTTTTCCCATTCGATTCTTTTTTTGATACATAATGGAGCCTTTTCTTCTTTTATCGTAGTTTCAATTTTCATTTTTTCTCTTTCATCTCCCCGGCCTAGGGATGACAGTATAGTCCGAATTCGATGTAAATCCGATCCGATTTGTGGCAAAATTATCTAATTCGAATTCAATAAAAAATAATCCGATTCAGAGTCCGATAAAAATAATCCGAATCCGACTCCGATCCGAGCGGATTTGGAGGAGAGTCCATCCGATCCGATTAACATCTGATCCGATATCTTTTTCTAATAATTTCAACTTTTTTTGAAGATAAAAAAATCTTAATATGATAACTCTCAAAAATTCCACATAAGATTTGCATTCTATGTGTAGTACACTTTTCTTTCTTAGCTAATCTCTTCTTCTCTCTTGATCTTTTTCTCGTTCTCTTATCTTTGTCAATCAAAATTGTACTTTCTCCCTTTCCTTCCAGCTGTTGTACTATTGTCTATCCCTTTCACTCTAAAGTGAATTTGCATTCTCTTTTTCCAACACATTTTTCCTTTAACACATTGAAATGTTTAATATAAAAAGCTATTAAACATTAAAGAGGTATTTAATATTGGACTTACAAGTGGGCAAAAATAAGGTTGGAAATAAAAAATTGTGTAAGTACTGAATAAAAATATATAATCGGATTATATCCTATTATGTCCGGATTTAATCCGATCCGAAACCAATCCGAATTCGATTTAACATCCGATCCGACGGAGTCGGATTTGGATTGGATTTTCAAATCCGATTATTAATTAGATCGGGTTTGGATGTCTATACATCCGATCCGAATCCGACCCGTTGCCATCCCTACCCCGGCCCGGCCCCTTTGCACGTCTCTACACAATGCCTTGCTATAACTAAATCCAACCTTTAAAAAAAATGAAAATAAGACACTTTAATCTCGCTTAGGACCTATTCTTTTCGTAGGTAAATTGGGGTGGGTAAAAGAGTCAAGCAGATCTTTCTTAGCAAGTCTTTCTTAGCAAGCCCTAGTTCGAAATCATCTTCCTGTGCATTATTCTCAACTAGAGAGTTAGTTTCATCAAAAAGCACATGCACACTTTCCTCAACACACAGGGTTCGCTTATTGAAAGCTTTGTATGCCTTACTATGTGAGGAATATCCAATGAAGATTGCCTCATCACTTCCTGGATCAAACTTTCCTAAGGCATCCTTCCCATTATTATGCACAAAACATTTACAACCAAATACTCTTAAATGCATAATATTGGGTTTTCTTCCTTTAAAAAGTTCATAGGGAGTTTTGTTAAGAATGGGTCTGATCATGCACCTATTTATAATGTAACATGCAGTGTTCAAAGCTTCTGCCCAAAAGTTTCTAGGAAGACCACTAGCAATAAGCATAGTTCTAGTCATGTCTTCTAGAGTTCTATTTTTACGTTCTACCACCCCGTTCTGTTGGGGTGTTATTGGGGATGAAAAGTTATGAACAATGTCATGTGCATTACAATAATCAACAAAACTCGAGTTTTCAAACTCGGTACCATGATCAGATCTTAAACACATGAGTGAGTGACCAACTCTCTTTTCAATTCTTTTGAGAAACTTAATGAACAATTCATACGTTTCATCTTTTGAAGGCAAAAATAAAGTCCATGTGAAACGAGAGTAGTCATCAACTATGACAAGCACATATCTCTTCCCTCCTCTACTCCTAGTCCTCATAGGACCACACAAATCAACGTGTAACATTTCAAGAGGTCGAGATGTGCTCACATAGTTTTTTGTTTTAAAAGAATTTCTAACTTGTTTTCCCATGGCACAAGCGTCACATACCTTGCCATCATCATATTTAATGGAAGGTAAGCCAATTACTAGATCTTTAGTCACCAATTTATTTAAGAGAGAAAGGCTCGCATGACCTAGCCTCTTGTGCCACAACATAATGTCATCATTTAACACACTCAAACAAGTTAGATTGTTTTGGGAAAGCGAAGAGATATGCACTTTATAAACATTTTTATCACGCTTCCCCCTTAGCACAACATCTCCTGTGTTCATATTAACAACCAAGCAACGTTTTGAAGAGAAAACTATTAGGTTGTCTTTATCACACAGTTGGGACACACTCAACAAATTATGTTTTAGGCCATCTACAAGATAAACACTATCGATGGAATGGGAGAGAGACTTACCAATCTTACCTATACCGACAATTGTCCCAGACTTGCCGTTTCCAAAAGCCACACTCCCTCCTTCAGAGGCTGTAAGTGAGAGGAAATTTGATCTTTCACCAGTCATATGTCTTGAACACCCACTGTCAATATACCACAACCGTTTGTTTTCTGGGCAGGTCCCCGAGCTGTTTGGTGGGGTGTTCGGTAGCTTATTCCTGCTCACTTCAGCCTTCAAAACAAATCAAAGGTTAGTTTTGGGGACCCAAATCCATTTGGGCCCCAGTCCTTTTGACATGCCAAGTTGATCCTTTCTAACCCAAATTTGTTTCACATAGATCATGCTTCTTTCCAAGGCACGCTTCCTTAAGGCACACATACTTTGATAATGTCCGATTTTACCACAATGATAACAAATAATATTTTCAGGCAAGCTCACATATTTTTGGTTTACTGGATATACAGATTTCTTGGGAACAAAACCCAACCCCATTTTATTTCGGTTAAAGTGTGTGTTCAGCCAATTTAGAGCCAGTGAGGCCCTGTTCCAGCGCCTGTTTCTGGCCAGGTCAGAATCAACTTTGTTCACTTTTTCCATGAGATCCTTGTTTTCATTCAAAAGCGCTTCCAGTCTTTCTTTAAGCTTAAGGGACTCAGTTTCCAGTTTGAAGTAAGCAGCACTGAATTCTTCCTCTTTCATGCTTAAGGACTTCTTTAGATCATCTAAATCCTTATTCAAAACAAGATTTTCAATATCGACCACGGACTTGTGATTTTTAAGGGATTCATTTTCTTGCTCAAGTTTCCTTATATCCCTTTTTAAATCAGTACAAGCATCTTGTAACATGCAATTTTCAGCATTCATGGAGTCATATTCATCTATCAAAGTAAGAAACAACTCCTCGAGTTTTGCCTTAGTGAGAACACTTACCTTCCCTTTTAGCTCGGCTAGGCTATCCAATGCTTCCTCATCCGTGTCTGATTCACCAATTGCCATAAGCGCCACAACAGCCTCTTCACCTTCAGAAACTTCATATTCATCAGATGTGTCTCTCCCAGGCAGCAAGCATGGCCTTCGAGAGGCGTTTGGCAGAATTGTTTCCAAACCGTCTTCGGCCCTGTTTACGAGCCTGTTCCTGCTCCTGTTCTTCCTTTAGTAACGGACAATTTTTCACAATGTGGTCGAATTTGCCACACTTAAAGCATCCAGTAAACTGCTCTCTGTCATTATTCTTGGCCTTATTGAAGTTCCTTTTCTTAGAAATTTCTTTGGATTTTTTAAAGAACCTCTTGAACTTGCGAGTTATCATGGCCATCTCCTCATCATCCAAATCTGAGCTATCTTCATCCATCACTTTTAAGACCAGTCCTCGGTCCTTCTTAGCTTCCTCCTTTTGTTGGGAATTTTTCCTAAGCTCATAGGTTTGGAGGTTTCCAATGAGTTCGTCTAGCGAGATGCTTTTCATGTCTTTTGCCTCCTGGATAGCCGTGACTTTGGCTTCCCAGGATTGTGGCAAAAATCTCAATATCTTTCTTACCAACTCCTCCGAGGTGAAGGATTTTCCCAAGGACTTGAGCTCGTTGGTGATGTGAGTAAATCGCGTGTACGTCTCCATTACAGTTTCCTTGTCACCCATTTCAAACAACTCATATTTCCTCATCAGTAATTCAATTCTGGACTGCTTTACTTGGTTTGTCCCTTCATGTGCTATTTGTAAAGCATCCCACATGTCTTTGGCGATCTTGTACTCGGAAATACGTACGTATTCATCTGGACCAAGGCCAAAGTATAGGAGCTTTTTAGCCTTGGCATTCTTTTCCATCATCTTAAAATCTGCAGAATTGAATTCTTTGGGTTCTTTGGGAATCATAGTATTCCCATCTTCTGAAGGCTTTGTGGGGACAAGAGCACCATTTTTTATGATTATCCAAAGCTCGTAGTCATCAGCTTGGATGTAGTTTTCCATGCGATTTTTCCACCAACTGTAATGTTGACCATTAAAGTATGGTGGTCGGGTCACAGATTGACCTTCAAGTATTCCTTGAGGTGTGCTCATGATTAGGATCTCTCTTAAGATGTTAATCTTTTGGAAGAGAACCTGCTCTAATACCACTTGTTAGATTTGAGAGCACACAACACAAGAGGGGGGTGAATTGGGTTGTGACAAATTTTCGGAATTTTCACCGAACAGGCTCAGGAACTGTTTGGAGAGGGTGTTTGGAACTGTATACGAAGCACTGTGCAGCAAGTAATCACTAAAAATAGATAGAATCGACACAGTATTTTTCCGTGGAAAACCTCTAGCCCATCTGAGGTAAAAAACCACGACCTACCTTGTAGGATTTTCGTGCAATTTCACTATTCGGGCTGAAAATCGTTACAAAATAACCTTGCTGTTACACTTGCAACACACCGTGACTTGTCTTCCCAAGACTTTGTCACCCCACGTCTGAGTCACCCTTAACTCAAACACACTCAATCACTCTCAAAATGAATGAAGAAAAAAAACCCTCACTTGAATTGCTTCTAAGTAAGCTGATGTGAGATACAATGTTCCCTATTGTGCCAATTTTGGAAAGCTTGATCTTTTTGCTCACTAGGCTCGGTTTTCTTAAAAAAATCGCCACACTTAATTCTCAAAATTTTCTCTTCAAAAACCGATGTGCAGCTACTTGTCCACGTTTTGAATAAATAGATAAAATGAATGATTTTAGTGGAGAAAATGGAGGAGAATCTTTAGGCATATTCTCAGCAACTAACGGCTAGTGGGGCATGACTTTTAGGTCAGCCACAATTTTCTCTCTCAGTCAACTTGCTGCTCCATTTAACCATTTACTAAAAATAGAGAATGGTTATTTCAATTGAAAAACAAGTAAAGAAAATCTAGGTTAGTCAATACCCAAGCTAAAAATAGCTTAGCTGACTAACGGCTAGCTGAAAATCAGTTTTAACAAAACTCCTGAAAATACTGATTCAAAATTTGAAAGAAAAATTTGGAAAACGTTTTTACCGGCGCAACACCAAACAGTCTGGACACCCTGTTTGCAGACCTGTTCTAAGATAGTGTTGGGGTCTTTAAAACCTTGACAAAGTGAGTGTTAAATCAAAGATTTCCTAGTTGGCACATTAACAAGAATCTAAAAATAAAAAATCAATACTACCAAAAAGATTCTTGTTGACTCAATTGCAAAGATGTTCCGCTGCTCCAATCACTTGCATCACCCTGTTTGGACACCTTTCCTTGTGCTTTGACTTTTCATTTCATTTGCTGCTCTGAGGACCTGATCACCAACCTGTTTGAAGACCTGTTTTGTGCAACACTCAAGTATGTGCATTACGTTTTCATTTATGTTTGTTATCATCAAAACTCCTTACGTATTATAAGGAAGGATTCAACAGACCCGGTGTATTGCCCACCCCTAATGATCAAACAAAAAGGAATTTCAAACCCTCGACCAACTTGTCGAAAGTGATAGCACATCACAAAGATCGACTTCCATAACTAAACTTCACCACCTAAACCCGGCCTCACAGAACCCTAAAGAAGCCGAACCTTGACAATTACACTAATCCCACCTTACAAAATGTACCTAAATGAAAGTCCATGTGTGCATATATATATATAAGGACTCAAAACTCAAACTCAAAAGTCGAACTGAATTGAGATCTAATTCGATCAAGTTTGGATAGGGCCGGGGAAGGTTCCCTCCTCGATTTGCTCATTCCATCTTTGTATCTGCAAACCATCATGAATGCTTTATTGTTAACTAGAAATAACAAAAGATAGAAAGATCAATAATGGGTTTTTGAGTTAATGATGGTAGCTAGAAACTCAATATTTGCTCACCCAATCCATGGGACACAGGGATCGATAATATCTGGCAAACTTCTCACATGCCGGCTCATCTTTCTCCTTGGCTTTTATGCACCTAATGATGAACAGTTATCAGCCACAATACGAATTTCAATTTTCAACATCAAACAACTTGAACTGATTAATTAAATGCATGCAAGGGCCAGCTGTTGAAACAGGTGGCAATCAGCTTACACAATTGGATACTAGAGTGCTCTCATATTATAAATGAAATGTTAGCACTTAGATAGGTACACAAAGATTTTTCTAATGCAATGTTTGATTGAATGTAATGTAATGTAATCAACTTTGTAATGCAATCATGATTATATAGTTTGTGGTAATCAGATAGTTGTTATTTAGAATACTTTCTTATAACCAAACAAGATAATGTAAATACAATTACAAATTTATTTGCATTACAGTACATCTTTACAAGATTGTTTACATCCAATCAAACATTACCTTATATTCGAGTGTTGAAATGCATGTCATATCCATACATGATATGAATTTGAGCAAACAGTATGTTATGGGTGGCAAAGATAGGTCAAATCCAGGCCATACAATTGGACCATGTCTAAAATTCGTACAAAACTATTCAAGATCAAGAGCGTATTCGACAAATCAAACAAGTTTAATACCAATTATGCACAGTGGAAACATGAAAGCTCGTCCATCCAAATTAAAAATTCGGATAAAAATTCATGACGTTTTTCCTGAGGTCGAACAAATTTGGACAATCAAGTTGGACAAATTTGTAGAACCTAAATATGTAACTCTAACCCCTTGAAGCAATTTTTTATTTTTTTATTTTTTTTATGGAGGGAGAGGGGTGGGCAAATGCAGGGAAGAGAAGAAGACGCATGCATGCCCGTGATACTCAATAAAATGAATGTAGCAATGGCGTGTCTGGTTCACAACGGGGAAGCGCCAGTCAGCGGCGGCAGTCTTCAGTTCAATCTCCCCCTGCACTCCCAATAAACTTACAAATCAATTAGGACTTCCCAAACAAAGCAAAACTACAACAGCAACAACAACCAATCCGAACGTAGGTCCCACTTTTACATGATATAGAAAGATTCAGATGTACACAGTCTTATCTGTCTGCGCACATTTCTACCCTTGCAAATTAAGAAGATGTCAAAACGAGATCGATCGAGACCATACCTTAGGCTCGGAGATATCAGCCTCAGTGCGAGGGGAGTGATCGGCAGAAGGAGGGGGAGGCGAAACGGTGCCGTATTCATGGTCTGGGTCCGGAGGTTGGTTGCCGATGACGACTTCGGGTATGGATATGTTCCGAGCTTTGTCTGCATTCTCGTTTTGATCCGACGACTGTTCCATTTCCTTCTCCATCGCTCTCAATTGTGATGATCATCGTCTTCTTCTTCTTGTTGTTATTTTCTAATATAATCTAATTAACTAGTGTATGCTCTCTAAGGGTCTGTTTTTTTCGTGGGTAAATTGGGATCGTGAGTAAAAGGGTGAAGTATGTTGAAATAGGTTGAAATAGGTTGAAGTTGATTGAAATAGGTTAAAGTGGGTTGCATTTTTTCATGTGATAAATTAAACTTGATTAAAATAGTAAAAGTGAACTGAAGTAGATTAAAAGTGAGTTGGAGTTGATATTTTAAAATTAACTAAAAAAAAAACAGACCCTAATTATTAATAATGCTAGTCTTATATATCCGGAAATTTAAAGATTGAAGACGGACTCAAGAATGACAAAATAAGGCCAAGCACAAGAAGCCGCATGCACTACTACGTACACCGCCTCCATTGCTCTGTCTCTCTCTCTTACTGATGGGTAGGGGTGGCAATGGGGCAGGTACGGGGCGGGTTTAGCGGTACCCTCACCCATATCCATTTTTAAAATTAATACCCATACCCATACCCATACCCATCGGGTATTGTAAAGTTATACCCATACCCATACCCATTGGGTATAGCGGGTTTTATTCGGGTATATATAGACAAAAAAGAATTAAACCCATTTTGTACCCATATTCGATACCAAATACTCAATATGTCACATTAACACTAAACTTCTGACGACATATCATATCACATCAAATACAACTAAAAATTTGTCAATCAAAACAATAAATTAGCACTTGACAATTACAGTTTGAAACAAAATATTCTACCGAAGTTTGGAATATCATATAACTCAAAGCAACTACCAATATATTCAATTACAAGTAAGAAATTAGAACTTTAAACAAACGGATATGGGTTTTATATGGGGCGAGTATGAGACGGGTACGGGGCGAGTATTAATAAAACGGGTATGGGGCGGGTGCGAACTATACCCATACCCATACCCACACCCATACCCATTTTAGCAATACCCGCCCCATACTCATTTTTTTTCAATTTTTCCCACCCATACGTACCCATACCCATTGGGGTTGGTTTCTCGGGTTTTAGGCAGATATGAGTTTTTTTGCCAACCCTACTGATGGGTTGTAAGTTGGACAAAGAGTCGTGTGTAGATGAAGGCTTCGTATCATGACACTTGTACAGCCTTAAATGTAACTTTTCTCGGCTCATAAAATGTAAGACAAAACTTATATCTAGGGCTGACAAAAATCATTGGGATCTAATTATCCGAATTTATCCGACTTAAAAAATTAAGTACGATCACCAAATTTATGTCTGAATTTAAAATTCAGACAATTGATTATGTCTGAATTTAAATCTGGGTTGGGTTCAGGTTGTCCGAATTTTTAAATCATATCGGGTTCGGACAAATTCGGACAATCGGACAACTACGTTTATGTGTAATTTTAGAACAAATTCTTTAGAAAATTTTATAAAAACAACTTCGGGCAACCGAGTTCAGACATTAAAAAATCAGGTTCGGATTCGGTTACACAAAAATTCGGTAGGAATGTCCCAAAATCATATCACAAATTTGGACATTCGGACAACCGGGCCCGGACGTTGAACATTCGGGTTCAGATTTGGGTCTTGCCAGAGAGTCCGATTCCTAATGCGGACAGGGTCCAGGTATGGAGTTTTTGTCCGAATGTTCGAATCAACCCAAACCCGAATTTTTGCCAGCCTTACTTATATCATGCATATGGGACCATATGTTCTTAAAAGATACGTTAATAAATAAAGATTAAAAAATAAAATATATGATAAATATACCATATATACATACATACATATATATATATATATATATATATATATATATATATATATATATATATATATATAATGCATGAGCATGTACTCTCTGATATACCTAATAATTTCGGATGTAATATGCATTTAACCTTAAACCAAGATGTGCTTATATTCTCTCTTTTGAATACTTTTCTAACTATTTTTGTAATCATAATATTTTAAGCGTCAATTCGGTCACCCATCAAATCATTTTAATATTAAAATTAAAATATTAAAGTTGAAATTTACTTACATCAATCTTTATATCTTTAATAGCCTCCTTGGAGGTAATTTAATGATATAATGACTAGTTTTAAACGAGGAAGTTCAGGGCTCGATTCTTTCTAAATTGTGTGAAAATTTATCCCTTCGGAAAAAATCTATACCTTTAATCATAAATGATGGTTTCCTTTGTTATTTTTGCAATTTCATTGAGTTTCTTTCAATTTTTTAAGTAAATTTAATTCAATAACAAGCTTTTTTTTCCCCGTATAGAAGATTATATGTCTTGTATGAAACCGTTTTATGTGAAAGATATATTGAGACGAAGCCTTATATGGTGAACTTCAATAATTATAAGATGACTAGTAGTCAACCTCTAATTATATTCATTTTAAGATAACTCTAATAAAATTCACCGTCAAATGAATGATAGTCACCTTTAATTAACAAATCACTCAACTATAAACTATTAGTCACCACAGTACTGTTAAAACGTCATCGTACAATAAATAATATTCATATCACTCTTTAATTACAAAATCACTCTAACATAAACTCTATTATCAACCAATGCCATGAGTTGATGCATTAGCTAACTTAATTGTGTGTTGATAATGATACCCCTTTTTAAATCTTACAAGGCCTCCACCCCTCTTTTGCATTTTCTTACTGAAGACTTGGTTGGTGTGGATTTGTGACGTCTAATTCGTATTTAATTTAATCTAGGACTAATTTGCAATAAAACAACAAATACATTATTTTCATTCCCGCTAATTTATGTGTGGATAAAATTCAAAAAAAAATGCCATCAGGCATAATCCCAAAAAAAAATAAAAAAAGTACATATCAAATTACGCATAACACAACAAAAAGAGAAGCTAATTTGAACAAAACAACTGATAAATGACTTCCGTTCTACTCTTTAAGTGGTGCTACAAGCGTAGTCACATTCACAAGTATCGTTTTTACCACATTTGGAGCTCAGAAGCCTTTGGTAATGTTTGTTCCTACAGAAAGTCTCACAAATAACTTCTGTGCATGGACCGTACCCAAGGAAGCTGTCCTTGCATGTACCTTGCCCTACTGTGCCTGCACTTGCAGTTATTCCAAAATTAGCCCTAGATACTTTGCCAACATACGCCATAAACAATACAACAACAACGTCTCTCAGTGTGGGTCTTGCTTTCGCAGGGTCTGAAGAGATGCAAATATGGACGACCTTATCTCTAAAGAGGTTCCTGTCCGTAGAGATGTTGATTTCAGGAGACTCATAAAAAAGAATTTTGATACACCTTCAATAATAATTAAACAAATGCACAGATAGTTGCACTGAAATTTTATCAAAGAGAACTTGATTCAGTTTTGAGCAACTTGGAGAAAGTTGAACTCCCACCTATTTGGTTTTTTTCTGTGTCGATCGTTGTCATATACAGAATTTAAACTAAGATAGTAAATTTCAAAAAAATTTAACCCTAATTCGATAAAATCAGTTGATTGAGATCCAACGCTCTAAAGTTTATCATATTTCGCTTTAATCCTTTAAGTAATTGCCAAAATACATGCCAGAAAACTTAAAAATCAGAACATATGAATTAATTACAAGATTTTAAAAAGAGAGAAGAAGATATGAGAATGGACCTGTAGGAGACATCACTAAGAAGAGGAGAAATAAAGCAACAGCAATAACCTTTGCCATATTCAACCAATACTACTTTCCCTGGCTTAATCAACTTTTATTTGATGAGGTGAAGTATTAAGTGATTATTAGGTGACTATTTATACACCAAAAATCAGTAATGCTGATGATGAAAATAATTATACTTTTGGTATCAAAGGATTTTTTCAATCAATGCAATGTATTGTATAGAATGATATCTCATATTTTGATTATTTTCACACCTTAGGTTTCGTTAGGTATTTATTTATCCGAAATTATTTCGATATCTGATGTCAATACTATAAGATGTGAGTTTACTAAACTTCTCTCTTCCATTGAGTTTACGTAAATTCATATCTCTAGTTATCATTTTTAACTTAAACTCAATTCTCTTTTCAATTGAATCAAATAAGTAGAATCGAGAGTCAAAAATCATTCCCATATATTTATTTTTTGAAATGTAAGCTTTTTCACGTATATGAGAAGAAACGGTAAGCAAATCCTTGCAACAAGTGGAATTTGAATCCCTAACCTTGAAATATGAAAACGTCCCCACTTGGGCAATTGTGTTTCTATTGAAAATTCGTTCTTATACCTCCTACAATCATTCCCCACTCAATTACATATGAATACAATTGAGCCAACCGACCTCTTGAGCATTCCCAACTGGCAGGATGCGTACCATCGTGGGGGGCCAATGCCACATGTCAATTGCACGATTGCTTTCATGGATTTTTCCCCGCGCTTCGGAACAGTCTGCCTTTTCAACTTTAGTTCCATTATTCTGTCTTTTTGTTATTTTTTGTTATTCCTTTTTTCTTTCTTTAAAATATTATTGAGACGGTTAAGAAAAAGATTGCATGTTATGAGATGGATTAACGATAAATATTTTATTAGATAATTAAAATTAGAGTTTTTTGAGTTGGATAAGTATGTGAAGCAATACAAATTTTAAAATGTGAAATTTTTATTGATAAGGCAGAATGGAACCCTGCTGAGAATGCTTGCCTTAGAATTTGACAACTGATTTTCCATGGAGTGTATATTCCCCTTCCACGGCAAGAATTGCAATATGACAAAATTGCCCTCTTTCCAATTGGAATACAGAAAAAGGTGCCTTTAAAATCCTGGAGTGACTGCTGATGTGCCAGGATGGAACTCAGCTGAGAATGCTAGTCGACGATTTTAATTAAAAATGAAAATGGTTTTCTATTAAAAATATTTCCTTATTATGCCAAATATCATTCCTAAATGTACTCATTAGAAAATATTCAGGATCAAGAAGATTATGGAAATAATCACAAGAAAATATCATTCCTAAATCCAACCATTAATTTTCACTACTAGTATTTTAATAAAAATCACAAAATTTCTAGCAAAATATTTAGCAACAAATCTCTGATTAGAAGTAGACCTGGAAATTTTTGTTTAATGGTGTCTGCGTTTGTGTCTTTTTAACCTTTTTGAAGTACTAATTATTTTTTCTATGCATTCATTTTAATAATTTTTTGGAGATATAAATTAGAGGCTAAGAATAAAACTTCTTGTCACTCACCGTAAGCGTCACTTCTCATTTGATATTTTCTCTCTCTATCTGTCTGCACGTATGCGAGCACAAATACACATACATATATATATATATTGAATAGTTGAATTGGTTACTGTATTGTATAGACTATTATTCTTTTAAAGTTGTTCGTATTTTGTATGTTAGTGGTATCCACTTAAAAGAGTTCTTAGAGCACTTGCATTACTCAGATCATGGTCCAAATGAGAGGCTCACGATCCAAAATATCATATGTATTAGTGATCCACACGACTCGATCCGTATGCACATTAGGCACTTAACACTTATTAAACATATCAATGATGACCGTGGTGTGACAGGGTCCCCATGGAGGGGGTTACATATAAAATCTGTAAAATGAACATTAGGCACTTATCACTTACTAAGCATATTAGTAATGACCGTGGAGGCCCCATGGAGGGGTTACATATAAAATCTATACCATGTGGTGCTTAGCTCACAACTGTTTTTTCCATTCTTTTGGACAAGCATATTAATGAATAGTACAAAATAAAAGGCTAAAACTAATTAAATATGTTTAAATATTGATCCATGAGTAATATTTTATTTGATAGTCCAAGTTAATGATCTATTTGATATAGAAGGGAGAAAAAAATTAAATTGTAATATGATTTGAAAGGTGTAGACCCCTACTTGTGATTAAAAAATATGGGTCATCATTTTAAGTGCTCTTACTACCCTATCTTCAATTGTTTACAGTAGACCACTTACATGTCCTATATTGTTTGTTATTTATGTGGTGTTTAAGTACTTTTATTAATTGCCTTATGTCTATCAAAATCTCAACATCAAATACTTTCTAATTTTTTTAAAAATGCTAGTCTCTCATAACCGGTCTCTCTGTGAACAAAGATATCTACAAAGGTAAGACTATCTACAACTGAATCTCTCCAAATCCACAGAAGCAAAACCAACAATGGAAGTTGTTATATGTGTATATATACATATATACACGCACGTGCTCTTTCTTGCTCTATCCCTCTCTCATACGCCCACACACACTCACCTGCCCAAACACACACATACACATGTAGTGGCTGTATAGTGATTTTCTTATCTAGAAAAAGTACAATCCCCTAAAATGGAGAAAACCCATTAAAGAAGTCGGCGTGTATACAAATTTTGGCACGAAATTCGCACATCTTCAGCATAAAAACAGAGAACTTGTTGAAAATTTTCTTTTAAAAAAGGTTCTAAAATAAGATTAATAAACATGCTTCAGATGCACAAGGGTTATAATAAGATTGTCATTTAGTTTAGCCTGTCCCTAAACATCATATTGGCAATTCATGCCAGACTTCTGGCGGCTCACAAGAACGCCAAAGGGATTTTACTTACAATTTACAAGAAACCGATCTATAGTTGTGATGGAAAACAATGCACCTCTGGCAAATGTTTTGGTACTTCCGTGCAGGGACGGAGTCTTTAGCCTCCTGTGAATCTTGACAATGTTTAGCTCTATCTGGCTCGAGCAACGCTGTTCTTGTGAAGGCCTTTGATTTGCTGGTTCAATTAGTTTTATTTTGGGGCACCGTTCGGATCATAGGCTCCTCCCCAAGCCATAGGAGGCACGGTACTTGATACGGGTGGACCACCAATAGGACCAAGAGGGGGAGAGGGCCCATTGGCATTGCCGTGTGGACCCATTACTTCCAATGGTGCACTCATGCCTCCTTGAATATGAGCTCTTCCATAAGGATCGTAATAGGGCCCATTGCCCTGGATGGGAGGGGGGTATTGAGGGTCGGCATTAGGGTATGCACCACCATATGGACCTGGAATTATGCCAAAGAAACAATCAGCCGTCTGAAAAGTTCGACTAGAAAATGCAACAAGTTTCGATGAAGAAAACCCAGAAGAGGACTGTAGAGGCAAGAGGATTAGGGATTACCTTGGAGAAGCTTCTCAGCATTCACTACCTCAGCCCGTAATCGTTCTACTTCCTTGTCCATGCCCACTAGATTCCTTTCCATTGCTTGCAAGTGTTCCACAAGATCAAGGTTTATGCGTTTTTCATGCTCAAAGGCCGAACTTCACATGGAAACATGCAGTAACAATTTAGAATAAATTGTCAATTAGAACATTACTTGGACTCTTCATTTAGCTCCAGTAACCATATTCAATACTAGACTGTCAATGTTGAAAAAGCAATTCAAAGATCTCAGGCAACATATGCTTAGGCACAATTGTATATTTGTATTTAGACATTTTTAGCCAATAATTAAACTATATTTTCATACATCAACTGCAACTAGGTGTTACTACTCATATCAGCTCAATTAGATGAAATCAATAGAAAAAGGGAACTGAACCTATCTGATCAAGCGAATATACAACAGCTACCCAACGGCACAACGCATCAGCAAAAATGCATCATTAATACCTTTTGAGACTGAATTATTCAGGCTTATCCACCAGTGTGTTTCTTCGCACTAAGTATGCATTATTAACACCATTCAAGACAAATGCTGATCCAATATAACAGCGCATCAGCAGTCTTACTCAGTCCTCAAGATTTGAATAAGACCACAGAACGCACCACAACAGGGTCCATTTTGTGAATTATTTACAATAGTTATTGTACAGGAAACCAGTCATGCCAAATGACCAAGACCAGAAACTAGGTTATGCGCTTATATGATCAAGATGATCTATATAACCAAAATCAACCAAACTTCTGAGGACCTCTCCTATGAGCTATGAGTTAAACAGCGGGAATATGAATTCATACCATCAATCAATTAATTCTCTGTAACACCCCACCATGACAAGGCACATGCGTCACTGTTGTGGACGTCGAACTATGACATCCACGAGGCTTTGTCTATATATATATTTTTAAAAACTTTAATTTATTTAACCCCTTGAACGAAGTAGTGTAGCGGTAGCTTAATACAGTTTGGCTAAGTTTAGGCTGGAAATTCTAAATATTCACCTCATTTATATTCATATAATCATCCAAAAGATCATTATTCATTACACAGTTCATAGAACTTATGACCATTCCATTTTGCAAGACAACTATCAATATGACCAGAACACAGCATAAACAAGCAAAGTTAGTTTCCCAAGTTCAACTCTTTAACTGATTTCCAACACCTGAAAAATGGTAAAGTCATGAGCTACCCCAGCCCAACAAGTAAATTTTGTCAGCTACCTCTATTATCTTTCGCTTTGAACGTTAGTAGCTTAACATACTCACACACATATGAAAATCCTCAAAGTCACACACATGAGTCAAAGTACTTAAAGAGAACAAAACTCAAGTTGCTTATCTAAAGTCAAATCAAATTACAAATTGGGAATAAGGGCCTCTTTGTTTCAGCATTTGTTCAACCTCAACCGCAACCGCAACTACTCTCAACTACTTCCAACCGCTAACCACTAATCCCAACGGCTCATAACTACTCTCAACGGCTTCCCGCTTCCAACTGCTTTCACCCGCTCCTAACTACTCACATTATTTTACAAATGCTAACCCAACTATTAATCACTAATCACAACCGCTCCTAACTACTAACTGCTCCTTGCAAGTCTTAATTTAAAGGCAGAACTTATAACTTACTCAAAATTCAAATCTCATTTCCTTTCCATGAGTTTCCGAAATAGAATCGTAAATTTCTTTTTAGCGAGATTGAGCTTACAACTTGATACTATAGACTACCAAGTCCCTAACAAGCACAACGCTCCACTATACCTAGCAAATAACATTGGGGGACGCAGCTACCTAGAAGCATAAATCCTCAACAAGACGAAGCTCTACTAGGCCAACAAATGAAGCAAGCACGAAGCTCTACTAACCCTACTGCAAACAAGTAGTGCTTCTCTGGACATAGCTCTAAGGTCACATAAACAGAAGCGATCGGAGTGCATATCTAAGACTCACCCCACAAAATACAGAAAACAAAAACTTATGTAGCATTTGGTTGAAAGTAATGCAATCACTACGTAATGGAATCAACCATGTGATGCTATTGACAGTGTAATAGAATGCGATAATAATTACATTACAATGGTTGGTTACAAATTTTTTATTACAATTGTAATGAGATGGACCCATTTACAAACAATACTTAATTTTATACATGGTGTGAAGTACTTGCAATTTCATTCATATTTTATTTTGCTTACTTTAATTATTTATAGCTTGGTTGATAATTATCATCCAATATCTTATCATCATGATTATGATATCTCATGTGAGACTTCACTCTATCATGGTTTGAGTTAAACTTTATCTAATCTAGAAAGGAGAGAGAAGGGGGTGAGGGGAGCTTCAAATATTTAAAAACATGGTGCTATAGTCTTAAGATATGGGAGGCAGAGGAGAGAAGAGAGAGAAAATCCCCAAATATAATAGCTTATGGTTAGTTAGACTTTGATTCAAAGGTATGCAATTACAACAGTTTAGGAAAAGTCAAGTAATTGTATTTGCATAGATTAAGGTAAAAATGATTACAATGGAATCTTGATTGCATTATCTTAATAGTAACCAAACATGGTAATAGAATCATCATTACCATTTTAATTGCATTACCACTTTGATTACAAAGAATCAAACGAGCCATTATTGTTACATGGTTGGATTTCATGGTTTAAATTCATGGCAGTACATAATAGTCACAAAATTAATCATTTTTTCATCAAGAAAATAGTTCATACTCACCGCAGTCGCTGATGTTCCAGTCTCATACTGTCTAATTCAGAAAGCATATCAGGTATTCTTTTGATATCAAAACGGCACTTCTCAAGCTCCTGACTGGCCTGTTGGATCTTCATTGTCAGCTCTTGTCTAGCTGCTACTAAGATCTGTACCTCTTTGTGCGCCTGCTGGAGATCGTTCTTTATGGTATCCCCAGCTCTAATATCTGACTCCATTTTGGCAATCTTATCCAGTAAGACCCGGATTTGAATATCACTTTCAGTCTGGGTGCTTCTGATATGTGCTCTCAGTCTCTGTATTTCCTCCCGGGCAGAAACAAGATCCTGCCGCATAGCTCCTTGTGATGCCGCCAATCTCCGATTCTCCATTACCAGATGGTCTATTTCTGCAACCTGGGCAATTACCTCTTTTTCCGCCAATTCCAGAGGGAGAGGTTCTAGAGGTCGCTGACCAGCAGAAGCACCTACTCCAGGTGGGGGACCGTGCCGCATCATCCCAGGGGCTGAAGGACGACCTCTTGCCGACATCTTCCAATAGCCAACTCAACCTTGAACAAAATTAGGAGCTAACCAGCACTAAGGAATCCCACAAGGAGCTCTTTAACTGTAGTGATAGCATGAAAAGCAAACTTCAGCTAGACAATGTGAAAGATAAAGCCATCTGGGCTTTCAAACATTTTAAAAGCACCATCAAGAGAAAGTTCTCAAAATGCTAGATATATCAAGGATTCAAGGACACGTCCATCTCTGAATTTCTTCAGACTCAGAAAAGAACTGGAATTTACAAAAGTTTATTTGAGTGCCTAGCTAGTGTGGTGTTGATAATATTTCAGCTCAAAAACATAAATGCAAGCGCACGGCGTAAAGTGTAGTAAATCCCAGCGAATACAGGTCGTCTCCATAGGGAGGGGGTGAAAATTAGGCCACTAAAATTAAATAAAAAATAACCAATCCACTGTTTAGAGCTAACAAAACTGTTTAAAATATTTACAATGATTCAGTAAATATTAGTCTACATAGCAAAATGAGCAATCAGATAAGTGCTAAGATCAAATGATTTATAAAAAAAAAAACAAAAAAACCTAAATTCAAATTCTAACAACATAAAATGAAAAAAAAAAAGATCAAACAAAATTGCATCTCAAAATCAAATTGACAAACAGGGAATACGATTCACTCATGCTGCAGAAACTGAAAGAAGTAGACAATAACATCAAGAGGAGAGAGAAAGCTATCTGTTCCTATGAAATCTTCTAACCAAAAAAAAAAAACTTCCTATGAAATCAAAACTGAAGGACCCAGATCCTACAGCCACCATTAATGGCGGTTCAGAAGTCACAAACACAGAGGAAACAAGAAAAGGGCAAGAAGAACCAAGCTTTTTAAGCTCACCCCAAGTTCCATTAATGGAGGTAGCCCACTTATTTTAACATCAACCAAGATCAGACAAAAACAAAAAATCTTAAAATCAGAACATGCGATGGAAATTGTGGAATAACAATCAAATTAAGCCCAACAACCCAGAAAAGCAAGCACGTAGATTAAAGCGAAAAGAGGGGGAGAAAGAAGAGAACCAGAGAGAGTAGAGCAGAGCAGAGCGCCAAACTGAGCCAAATTCGGGCAAATGTAGAACAAAAACTTGGAAATTCGCACTGAAATTAACAAGGCTGAGACTAAAATTACACGAAATTAAAAACCTAGAAAACAGATCTGGAATTCAAAGAAGAGATGAACCCTAATTTTTTTCTTTTTTTGGGGAAAGGGGGGATATCACCTGAGGTTTGGCTGGATTATTTTTTTTGGGGGGGGGGGGGGGGAGGGTTGTTTTGTTTCTCTCTCTTTTTTTTTTTCCAGAATTGGATTATGGGCTTCACAATCGGGTATGTGACTTGGGCTGTGTTGCAAGCTAATTTATTAACCAAGCTTCTTCACTTTTGTGCCCTTTTTAAAAAAAATTTCTTACTTAATAAACAAAAACCCAATAAAAATTATAATTGGATAATTATTACAAGCTAAAATCACATATTTAAGTGGATGAAATACCATGAATTTCCCACAAAAATATATGTATGTCTAGTTATTTCCAATATAAAAAAGAGATCCTTAAATATTAACTTCAACATGATCGCCTCAAATTTAAAATAAAGATGAAACAGCTATTACATGTTAAGTTCAAGACTTCATGACCAAAAATGCCATTGAGTCTTACAAATTTTTTAAAACGCCACTAAGCTATTATTTTTTTTAAAATTTGAATATCACTAGGTTTAGTATTTTGGGAAGAATATGTCACCAAGTTATTTGGTTCGTTTCAATTTGTCACAAAATTATTAATTTCTTTTTTTTTTCCCAATTTCCTACTAAACATAACATGTTGTATAGTTACTTGGTGACAAACTGAAAAAAATATAAAATATAGTGATATGAAGGAAGAAAAATAACCTAATGATGATTTGGAACAAAAATAAAAATTTGATGGCCTTTTCGCACATGAACTAACCCTTAAGGTCTTAACAAAGACATTTGGTCATGTTTAACAAATAGATGTTAGCTGTTTGTATTATCTATCAATTGGTAAGTGTTTGAGTTAGCTGTTTAAATTACTTATTTGAATTAGCTGTTTGTTAAAAAACTATTTGATAAAATTAGCTGTTTCTGATAAAGTTATGAGACAAAAAGCTAATTCTTAAAAAAGTTATTTTCAAAAGTTCATGGAATAAGCCTTTTCAAATTAGTTTTTTAGACCCAAAAATTCTTATAAAAAGCCTTTTTCTTCAACATATAAATTAATTTTTTTACTTGATCAAACAATTAAACTTGATCAAAACAAAATTTTTGACAAAAAAATATTCAAAAGCTGTTTGCCAAATACCTCCAAATCTCTTGGCCATGAACCAACCCAGAACAAAGATTTATGGACACTTTTGGGCATGAAGTACCCCTTTCACAAAGATACAGCTTTTTGGGGCAAGGGGCAAGGTGTAAAGCCCATGAATAAATTTCACAAGCCCAGAAAAACTCCGGCCCAACGAAGCTGAAAAATCCTAGATCTTCTTCCAAATTGGTGGTCTGGTCTTCCTCCTTGTGGTTGAGCAGAGCTTCCATTTCAGTTTTCTTCTCCACCTGGTTGCAGTATTGCAGAAGAGAGAGAGAAAGAGAAGATGAGCGGTGCAGCAGTACCCTTTTGGAGGGCAGCAGGGATGACGTACATAACCTACTCCAACATCTGCGCCAATCTGGTTCGGAATTGCCTCAAGGAGCCTCACAGATCCGAAGCTCTTTCTCGCGAGAAGGTCCACTACGCCATCTCCAAATGGGAAGATGGAAAACCCCAGAAACCCAGTTAGTCTCTCTCTCTCTCTCTATTATTGATTCATTTTTTTTTTTCTGATTAGGCATCTGCCTTTTGCGCGACTGATTGAGATTGAGATCTAGGGTTTCTGGGTTTCGTAGTTCTTCTTCAAATGTGGCGTTTGATTTACTTGTTTGGTTCATCGTTTAGGGGTTTTGGTTTCTCTGATGAAATGAAATGCTGGACTTTTTATTCGTAATTTTGAATAAGATCTTGTCACTTGTACTGATTTCTGAGATGTATTGCATCTTATCCCCAATTTAATTTTTCCCCAAATCGAGGGATGAGATTTCAATTGTCAGCTGTTTAGTACGTAATCGAGCACTGGATCTTGATAAATATCTGGAATCATGGTTGCTAAGGTGCATCGTGATTCGTGGATTGTAAGTTGTTAGTGAACTAGGGTTTCTATCTGCTGCTCTTCCTTACCTCGGGAAATTTGTGATATATTGTGTTCGTTACATAGTCTGTGGTGTAAACCTTTGATGGTCAGTTGGAACTTGGAAGGAGGTTGATGACCGTATTATCATTTTGTCAAAAGCTGATTGTTTGAATCTTTACTACATTACAGTCTGAGATTGTTGAATAGCCCATATCTTTCAGGAACTAATACTCAACTTTTGCATTGTCTCCCTATAATAGAGTTAATTGGATCTAACATATTGAAATGCTTTGGGGTGGGAATTGGGAAAGGGATTGAAGGACAGGGCTGTAAAGATAATCTTGGTAGGGCATCAAGTTTTGGAGATTTGTTGTTTGGTGGAGCTTTATGTCAATGTAAGAAGTGTTGATGAATGAGAGGGGGGGGGGGGTAGAAATAATGATATTGGGGTACCACTTGTTAAAGTTTAAGCACTAGAAAGGCTAGAAAGCCGAGAAGGGGTGAGCTGGAGTAGAGCTGTGTGGCGGCGGCTTCAGTTGTAGTTGTACTGTTGGGGGATCATATACATTGGATATGGTGGTGCGAAAAGGGACTTGATGGAAATATGTATAAGAGATGCAGGGTGCTGTAAGGGAAACATTCAATTTTTCTTGGTTTTATACCTTTTTCTTATTTCTTTTTTGGGGTTAGGGGGAAGGGGGGGGGGGGTGGAGCCATGGTAGTGTACAGCTGCAATTTTTGATGGCTTAATGGAACAGTACTGCTTTAGGTATCCAGTGGAATTTCTCTTTGCATGTCGAGGCTCCAATGAACAACTCTATATTTAGTGAGTTCTTTGGCTTAGCTGCAAGATTTACCAAATATTGTTTGCTTATGCTTAGGAACAGAGGTCCTCCCCACTGTGTTTTCATTATGCAAAAACATGTTTTCTTCTCTTGGTATTTTCTGTCTGTTTGGACTTAACAATCATACACCCGATCATGAAGGATGCTATGCAGTGAGCTTGTAAAGCAAGGGCAACTTGTCTTTCCAAGGAAGACTACTAATAACTTCTTTGGAGTGCCTTGCCTTCTGGCTTCCATGTTTGCAAGCATGTATAATGTATGTGATTGGTTATGGTGCATTTTGCTGAACTATTCAAGATTTGCCATCCCTAGTTATGGCTATTGCAAGTATGCCATTGATTGGGTAATTGTTGTTAATAGTATGACTGGTCGCCAACTTCTTTCTTTTTTACAATGAGGCTAACCATTTTCTTCTGGCTCGACAGCTGTCCGATCTGACACTGCTGAAGACTGAGGTGCCCTCTATAAGATGTTGTGAGAATTCCTACAATTCTGTTGTGAAGATGTTTTTCAAGTATTTTGTTAGTGTGGTAAATTCTGAAGTTGTAAGGCATGAAGACATTGATGACTCCATTTTCGGAATCTGATATGGATCTGTACGTTGGTAATAATAGGAACTTCAATCATCTTTGACATTGATGGTTATGAATTTTGCCAAAGTGTTTGTTGGTATCTACCTCCGCTTGAATCAGCTATCATCTACTATACAATTTGTACTCGAGGAGCCTGAACTGCATTGAATAATTGGCCGGCTTTCCTGGACCGGCACAAAACCATCAACCCCGTCATTCACTAAACTATATTTGTTGTATTGAGCATTGAATGCCATCGTAATTAAGATGTTTGATGTACATACAAATGATACATAACAAGGTGGCAATAATTTATCCACGCTTGTCAACGCAGCCTGTTAGCTTAATAGAACTCTTAATAATTTAAGATGCAAATTACAAGATGATTCATATTAATTTTGAAGTATATTTAAATTAAATGGTCAAATAAGTAAAAGGTGCTCAACACGTTAGACTAATTAGTGCAAAAAATAAGCACTGTGTTAGACTAGTTATGGGCCTATGGCAAATCAATGCATTGTAGAAAACGTATTAATGATAATATTAAGGCTCCGTTTAGATCTTGAAAAATTTGGTGAAAAGAAAAAAATTGGAAAAATTGTTTTTTTTTCTTGTGTTTGGTTTAGAGAAAATCACAAAGAAAAAAATGTGAAGGAAAGTTAGGTGCAAAAATTATTAGAAACAAGTGATAAAATTTTCCTCATAAAATTGTGAGGAAAGTTTGAGGAAAACTCAAAACCTTCTCCAACCTCATATTGCTTAGATGACATTAACATGATTCAAGTAGTTCATCAATTTTCAAATTTCTTATCCAAATTCTTGTATTTTTTCCTCAATCCAAATAAGAGAGAAAACTCATTTTCTCCCTACTATTTTTTCTTCACATTTTTTTCTTTCAATTTTTTTTTTCACCAAATTTTCTAAAGATCAAATGGAGCATAAGTAAAAAATCAAGAGAAAATATTCCTAGTATAGGTATCAAATGCTAGGTTGTGTTTTAAATGAGTCTACCATTTTTAGATATTAACCTTATAATACAGGTTGGATGGCGAAAATGGAGTAATGTGTTAGGGAGGTTGTGCAATAAGAGGATCTTTAAGATTGAATGAGAGAGTTTTTCGTATGGCTGTTAGATCATCATTATTATATGGTGCAGAGTGTTGGTCCTATCAAGAAGTTTCATTTTCAAAGGATGATGGTAGCGGAGATGCGGATGATTCATTGGATATGCAGTCACACGAGATTGGATAGAATTATAAATGTTGTGATTAGAGACAAAGTAGAAGTGGTACTCATAGAGGATAAAATGACAGAGAGATGGGACTTAGATGGTTTAGTCATATAAGGAGAATAAGCATGGATGCACTTAGCAATGCCCAATTGATGGACTCGTACATGTAATCAATAAATTAACAATATCTGTGGGTCTATAGCCTCACTTGGTGGATGACTGTTTTAATGGCTTGTTGAGCAATAATGAATGTTTAAAGTATATAATATACCAACAACGAGAACAATAACAATAATTTTTAGTGTCGGTCTTGCTTTCACGAGGTTTAGGGAGATTTAGATGTAGACAATCTTATCTCTATAGATATGACTGCCTTAGAAAGACTGATTTTACTAGACCTATATAAAAAGTCATAAAAAAATATTTTAGAAGTTAAAAATCGTTGGATAAAAAAAAGGTAATAGACACAAGACATATACATATTTTTTTTCCGTTAAAGTAAAGAGGTATATTACTTCCAAAAAAAGTGCAGTGAAGTACATGCAGGAATTTGTTCTCTGTCCTGCAATTTACAAGTCCTCAGGGGAGCAACCCTTCTCAAAAAACCACCTCATTAATATATGTATAACATGTGCATAATATATTTCTGGTCACGCTTGTTCTTGCATCCTCTGTCTCGTAGATGAAATGCCACCTTGATCTTGTTATCAATGACTGAATTTCTAGGAATAGAGAAAACGAGAGAGAATAGGAGAGAGAGAGAGAGAGAGAGAGAGAGAGAGAGATAATCACTGTATTATTGCTTGAAATTGTAATTGAATTGTGTTTTGGTTATTACAGGGTTTATTTATACAGATCAATATTATATCAAACTAATAGAAGCTTTTAATCATGCTTAACAGAAAGCTAACAAACTTTGTCCAGCTCATCATGTGGCATCTTGGTTATTCTTGCAATTTCTTGGATGGTCTTCTTTATATATCTTGTCACCCCCCTCAAGCTGGAGTGGTGAGAGAGAGGAACCATACCCAGCTTGCTGAGAAGGAGATCTTGTTGTGGTGAAGGTAGGATTTTTTGTGAGAAAATCTGCTATTTGTTGAGCTGTAGGTGTGAAAGAGAGTTGTAGTAAACCTTCCATGACCTTGTCTCTGGTAAAGTGGCAATCTATCTCTATGTGTTTAGTTCTTTCATGAAAGACAGGGTTTTTCCCTATGTAAATGGCATACTGATTATCATAATACAGGGTGACCAGCTTCAAAGACTGAATCCCTAATTCTTCAAGTAGCCTAACAAGCCAAGTGATTTCTGCAGTAGCTTGAGACATAGCCCTGTATTCTGCCTCTGATGAGGATTTAGAGACAGTGCACTGCTTCTTGCTTTTCCAGCTAATGGGTGCAGAACCCAAATGAATGAGATAGCCTGTGACAGAACGTCTAGAGAAGGGGCATGCTGCCCAATCAGAGTCAGAGTATGCTTTCAGAAACAACTGATCAGAGGCTTTGAGGATGATGCCTTGACCAATAGTGCCTTGAATATATCTTATGGTGTGATAAAGGGCCTGTAAGTGAGAAGTTCGTGGTTTCTGCATGAATTGGCTCAGTGTTTGTGCTGTAAAACTCAAGTCTGGCCTGGTGTGGGTTAAGAAGTTAATTTTACCCACCATGGCCCTGTAGTATGTGGGGTCTGAAAGAAGATCTCCCTGATTAGGATCTAGTTTGCAGTTTAATGGGAGTGGAGTGGAAGCAGGTCGAGAGCTGTTTAGTTTGCTATCTTTGAGAAGATCAATGGTGAACTTTCTTTGCGACAAGATAATGCCTTCATCAACATAACTTACTTCTAAACCAAGGAAATAATGGAGCTTTCCAAGATCTTTAATGCCAAAGAGGGTGTGCAAGTGTTTCTTCACATGATTTATTTCTGTTGGGTTTGATCCAGTTATTAAAATATAATCTACATAGACTGCTACTATAGTTGTGCTTGTTGAGGATTTATTGAGAAAGAGAGAATAGTCATTCTTGGACTGCTGATATCCCAATGAAAGTAAGGTGTTGCTGAGCTTGTTGAACCACTGTCTACTTGCCTGTTTTAAACCATATAATGACTTCTTAAGCCTGCAAACTTTGTGGCTGGGATTAGGAATGCCTTTAGGAGCCTCAATGTAAACTTCTTCATCTAAATCACCATGGAAAAAGGCATTATTCACGTCCAATTGAAACAATCCCCACCCCTTGGAAGCTGCCAATGCAATGATGCATCTATTTGTTGCCATTTTGACAACTGGTGAGAATACCTCTTGATAGTCAATGCCATATTGTTGAGTGAAACCTCGAATAACTAACCTTGCTTTGAATCTTTCAAGAGAACCATCTGATTTCAACTTAACTTTGTATACCCATTTGCTGGAAATAGCCTTCTTGCCAGGTGGTAGATCCACAAAATCCCATGTGTTGTTCATTATTAAGGCATCTATCTCTTTGTTCATTGCTTCCACCCAAGCTGGATCAGTTGCAGCTTGCTCTCTTGGGTTCTGAAAACTGAGAAATAGCAGATACTAAAGCATGATGTTCCATAGGCAATGTGTCAGACTGTGCAACCCCACAAAAATAATCCTGTAAATATCTGGGTTGTTGGTGTTGCCTTGTGGTTCTTCTGATAGTACGTTGGTGTTGTGATTGTATAACATCTTCAGAAACAACAGTATGTAGATGAGGTGTAGTAGATGGCTGTTCAAGGGATATGTCTTGTGCAGTGGAGTCAGAAGATATGGTGTGACTATTTGAAGAATTTGGAAAATCTATTCCAAAGGAAACTTGTGTGGCAGAATATGATTGTTCTGGTGAATTGGTAAATATTGAAAATTCTGGAATGAAATCTGTAACTGCTGGTAAAGGGACATTTGAATGATATTGAATGAAGTGAAAGGGAAAAATATTTTCATGGAATTTGACATCCCTTGAAGTAAATACTCTTTTGCTTTGGAGGTCCATAAGCTTGTAAGCCTTTTGGCCATATGGATAGCCAAGGAATATGCAGGGTTTTGCTCTTGGTTGTAATTTATCCCTGTTTCTTGTTAAGGTAGATGCATAGCATAAACAACCAAAAGTTCTAAGACGCTCATAAGATGGTTTGGCCTGGTGAAGAACTTCAAAAGGTGTTTTATTATGCAAAATGAGAGTAGGCATTCTATTAATTAGATAAGTTGCTGTAAGGAGAGCTTATCCCCAAAACCTTGTAGGTAAATTGGACTGAAACATTAATGCCCTAGAAACATTTAACAAGTGTTGATGCTTTCTCTCAACTACTCCATTTTGTTGAGGAGTGTCCACACAAGAAGTCTGATGCATGATACCCTTTTCCCTGTAGAAGTCTAAAGCTGACTTCTCTTTGAATTCAAGACCATTATCTGTCGTTATTACTTTAACAGTAGCATTAAAATGTGTCTCAACAAATATGACAAAAGTTCTTAGTAAAGGAAATGCATTACTTTTGTGTGCCATCAAATGAACCCAAGTGGCTCTTGAACAATCATCTACAATTGTTAAGAAAAACTTAGCTCCATCACAAGTGCTATGAGGATATGGTCCCCATATGTCTACATGTAACAAATCAAAACAATTCTTTTGTCTTGAAACACTTAAAGGAAAGCTATTCCTATGCATTTTGGCTAAAGGACATATCTGACAAATACCATGCTTTTGATTGTCATTACATGCCTTAGTAACAATGTGGTGCATCTGATCAAAAGACAAATGTCCTAATCTAAAATGCCACAATTCTGCATTAGAAAAACAAGCAAAATGATTTCTTTCTGTCTTCTTTCCCATAGAGGTTTTAGTTGGCAGATTGTTGCTTGCAGTGTCTTGATGCAAAAAATAAAGGCCTTTTTCTTGGTTACCAAGGGGTAAAACCTTCTGCATAATGGGGTCTTGTAGCAAGCATGTAGTGGGGGTAAAAATTACATTAGCAGCAAATTGCTTGGTAAGTTTGCTAATAGATAGAAGGTTAAACTGAAAATCAGGTATGTGTAAGACATTTTCTAGGACCAAATCAGAAGCTAGGACCATAGAACCAATATTTTTTATTTGTGCTTGTTTCCCATTAGGCATAGTGATAAAGCAAGCAGTTTGTATTGGTTTAACATTTTCTAGCAGAGATAAATCAGGTGTAATGTGGTCACTAGCACCACTATCAATAACCCAAAGTTTATTATTATTAGAAGTAAAGAAACAGTATTTCTTACCTGCCATAAAGCCTGCTGCATTTGTGCTGTCATTTCCAGGAATAGTATTGTCCATAGAAGATTGCTTGTTTAAAAGTTGTATGACCTGAGAATATTGTTCTGAAGTTAAAGATGGAACCATTGAAGCAGCTTGGGAAGATATATCTTGTGCAGAACTAACACCCAATGACTCAGTATGAACAGCAACAGCTAACTTTCTTCCTTTGTGCAGTTTGTGGCCGGGTGGATAACCATGAATTTTATAACACTTTTGTATAGTGTGACCTGCAACCTTGCAGTAATTACAAAAAAATTGCCTCCTATCTGTTCTTTGAACACCTTTGGAGTTATATTCAGAATAATGATTGTTCTGGCCAGCATTGTAGTTGTTTGGATTGTCGGATGGATGCAAGAAAAGAATGTGGTTAGGGTTATTAGCATCCTGAATTGTAATATGATCTTGATCAAGATTTTGTTCTTCAGACATTGTTGTATTACCAAGAGAGACAAAGTATGATGTAATGTATTCTCAAAACAAGAATCGAAATAACCTAAGAATCTGAAGCAATCAAGAACTCAAATTACTTGCTCAGCCAACAACAGGTACCTGGAGAAGAAGAAGATCCAGATGAGTTACTTCAGCAATCCAAAATTCGATGAGGAAGAATAAGCTCTGATACCATGTTATCAATGACTGAATTTCTGGGAATAGAGAAAACGAGAGAGAATAGGAGAGAGAGAGAGAGAGAGAGAGAGAGAGAGATAGACAATCACTGTATTATTGCTTGAAATTGTAATTGAATTGTGTTTTGGTTATTACAGGGTTTATTTATACAGATCAATATTATATCAAACTAATAGAAGCTTTTAATCATGCTTAACAGAAAGCTAACAAATTTTGTCCAGCTCATCATGTGGCATCTTGGTTATTCTTGCAATTTCTTGGATGGTCTTCTTTATATATCTTGTCAGATCTCATGTATCAGCTAGCATTGCTCTTGCAGTATGTTTAGTCACTTTTTACAGTTCCTTTTGGTGTTAATGCATCTGATAATGCTCTTCCACATCTGCCTAGGCTTGTGTATTCAGCCATCTACACAGATTGCTACAAATTTCAGCAGCAAACCAGCACTCAAAAAATAGATGCTCTTAAGTCTAATTAGCTTGCTTAGACAGAGCACATCGTTTTTCTGCTATGGTATCAATTTCCAGTTTCATCAATCTACTTTTGGTCGGTAGTCTCTTATGAGCAGCAGTAGGCATGAACCCACTTTATCCATAACTTTTCTTTTAAAGAGCTAAGTGCTCATAGAAGCCTCCCCAAGGCTGCTACATTCCATATGACCATATTGAACAGACCTAAGCCACCATGTTTTTTTGGTCTGTAGATTTTCTCCCAGGCAATAGGAGCTTTTTCGCTTGCACTGCAGCTCCTAATCCATAAAAATGCTCTACACCTTTGCTCAATGATGTGCACAACTTTTCTAGCGATCACAAACAATTGCCCCCAAACAGTTTGCATAAAGTTATAGTAGCTTGTAGCAGTTGCAGCCATCCTGCATATGAGTGAAAAGCATCTGTCTAAGACCTGAGTTTTGCAGTTATTCTATCAGCTAAGGGTGCCATAAAGCAACAAATATCTTTTTTCTTGTAAGAGGCACACCAAGGTACCTTACAAGCAATACAACCCTTTTGACTTTGGTCGTTTCCAATATTTCTTGCTGGATATGTGGACTAACTCCTCCAAAGAATACCTTAGTTTTATCCAAATTGGCTACCATGCCAGAGACATCTGCAAATTTATTGAAGCAGGCAAACAAAAGTTGCGCTAATAGGATATCACCTCAGGAAAACAAGAGTAGGTCATCAGCAATAAGACATGTAAGGTTGAATCTTTCACATCTTGGATGGAAGTTGAAGTCAGGCTCAGATACCAAACCATGCAGCTTTCTCGAGAGTGATGCAGGGTATTTTAGCTCATCACGTGCCTAGCATGACAAGGGAGGTGGGTGTCAATTCCATGAAAGGCGGGAAAGTTTGTTGGGTTGTTAGAAGTAATGGCTTTTCTTAAAAGGGGGGGTGCCTTTGTTGAAGGGAATCAATCAGTTAATACAACAGCTCTTTCTCTCTCATATCTCTCTCTCGCTTACTGTTTCATTAAGCTAATACCCAGCTCAAGCTTGGTGTCTTCATTCTCGAAATCCCCTTTCTTCATGCCTATGGGTGATTTCTTGAACTGAAGATAACATTGGTATCAGAGCTTCAAATCTTGGCTAAAACACGCAATTGCAGATAGGACAGTGGAGAATCAAATATGGAGAACCAACTCAGGGTGTTGCTCGAGCAACAGTTGGAGCTGCAGAACCAGAAAATAGTAAAAATGAGCAATGTTCACCAACAGATGCTGGGGAAGCTAATGGATCTCATGAAGGAAAAAAGTATGGAGGTAAATGATGAGGGATCTTACAATCTTGATCGTAATTCCTTTAGATTTTTGCCTAAACTCGAATTTCCTAGTTTTGATGGAATCAATCCTACGAATTGGGTAAAGAAATGTTCCAGGTATTTTGCACTATGCAAGATTCCTGAGTCATAGAGACTGGATGTGGCTGCAATGCATTTTGTAGGAATGGCTGAAACTTGGTTTGCAAGTTATATTGCTGTCAAAAAACAAGTGGATTGGAGTGACTTTATCATGGATGTCTTTAACCGGTTTAAGGAGGAGCTAGGAAGTAAAGCGCGGGACGATTTTCATAGACTTCAACAGTGGGGATTAGTGGATGATTACTTGGAGAAATTTGAAGAGCTTAAGTCTTTGATGTTACAGAAAACCCCAGTACTACCTGATGATTATTTCATAGCCAGTTTTATAGCTGGCCTCAAACCACATCTTGAGCCCCTTGTAAAAGCCCTTAATCCCTTGACGTTGGATGTTGCTATTCAGTTTGCTAGGCTTCAAGAGGAGGCTACCGAGGCTTTCAAAACTAATAGAACTGCTGTTATGACAAGACCTCCATTATTACCTACTCATGAGGGTAGTCAAAGGGGAGGTACTCAGTCAATAGCATCAGGTCCAGTTGTAAGTTCTAGAGCACCTAGTAACAGATCCCACTACGGATCTACTTCCAGTGAGTCTTCTGCTGAAAGCGTGGCCAAACCTTTTAGCCAAAGTTTCAAACCTACAAAGATCATTTCTGCTGCAGAAAGAGCAGACAAGATAGCCAAGGGCTTATGCTACTTTTGTGACCAAGCTTATGAAAGGGGGCACAAGTGCCCAACTAAGAAATCACAGTTATTCTTGGTGGAGGTACCTGCAAGAATTGACAGTGGGGATATGGGGGATAGAGAAAATGATTTTTTAGAATTGGAACAGAAGTCTGTGGGGTTTGAAATGATAGAGACCGAGCCTTGCATATCTTTACTAGCCATAAATGGGGTACAGGGGTTTCAAACTATGACAGTCACAGGTTATATGGGCAAGAAAGCCATACAAATATTAATAGATTCTGGCAGCACTCATAACTTTATGGATGTCAGGTTAGCCCAAAGGATGGGATGCAAAATGAAACCTGTTTCAGTCTGTTTCAGTAGCTGATGGAAGTGAATTGAGAAGTGATTATATTTACAAAAAGTTCAACTGGAGGTTACAGGGTAATGACTTTTGTACTGATGTGTTGTTAATTCCCCTTGGAAGTTGTGATATGGTTTTAGGTGTTCAGTGGTTGAGCACTTTGGGCACAATTCAGTGGAATTTGCAGACATTGCACATGGAATTCCAGCTTGGAAACAAGAGGTATGTGTTGAGGGGGTTACAAAGTCCTAAGGTGAAAATTATTGAAGAATCTCAACAACCTCAAGCCATGGCAGAGGCTTGCCATTTGTGTATGTTGCAATTGATTCCAAGCAAAGTCAAGGGAGGTGAACCATCCCAAGATGAGTGGGGTTGCTTCTCAGTAACACCAGAAGGTATTCCTGTTGAATTATCCCTTGTACTCAAGCAGTTTGAAGACTTATTTCAAGAACCCTCTGGGTTACCCCCTAATAAGGGAGTATTTGACCACATAATCCCATTAAAAGGGGATGCTAAACCTGTGAACATTAGACCCTATAGGTACCCTCTGAAACAAAATGATATTATTGAGAAATTAGTACAAGAAATGCTGGATAGTGGCATCATTCAACACAGTTGTAGTCCTTTTGCCTCTCCTGTGGTTTTGGTAAGTAAAAAGGATGGATCTTGGAGGTGGTGTGTGGATTACAGAGAATTGAACAAACAGACAGTAAAAGATAAGTTTCCTATCCCTGTAGTGGATGAACTTATTGATGAATTAGCAGGGTCAGTTGTCTTCAGCAAGATTGACTTAAGGGCTGGGTATCACCAACTAAGAGTTGTAGCAGAGGATGTGTACAAGACTGCTTTTAAGACACATTCAAGCCATTATAAATTTTTAGTCATGCCTTTTGGTTTGACAAATGCACCTGCAACTTTCCAAGGCCTTATGAACCACATTTTCAGGCCTTACTTGAGGAAATTTGTTTTGATATTTTTTGATGATATATTAATTTACATCAGCTCCATGGAGGCCTATATCTCTCATTTACAGCAAGTGTTTGAACAAATGAGGAAACACACTCTGGTAGCTAAGCTATCTAAATGCAGTTTTGGGACATCTAAGGTTGAATATCTGGGTCATTTTGTGTCTGCTGCAGGTATTTCAACTGACCCCAAGAAGATACAAGCAATCTAAGAATGGCCTATACTTGCTACTGTCAAGGATCTCAGGAGTTTCTTGGGGCTTGCAGGATACTACAGAAAGTTTATTAAGGATTATGCAATAATTGCCAAACCTTTGACTCAACTTTTAAGGAAGGGCAATTTTATGTGGTCTCAAAAGCTAATCAGGCTATGGACCATCTCAAAACAGCTCTTACAACAGCCCCTGTATTGGGATTTTCATATTTTCCTCAGCCTTTCATAGTGGAAACTGATGCTTCCTCCTTTAGAATTGGAGCTGTATTGAGATAGGGCAAACATCCTCTAGCCTTTTTGAGTAAGTCCCTTGGACCAAGGTGGCAAAAACCTTCAGTTTATGAGAAGGAACTTCTGGCTGTAGTGCATGCAGTTCAAAAGTGGGAACAGTACCTATGTGGACAACCATTTATTATCATCATAGATCAAAAAAGCCTTAAATGGCTTTTAGAGCAGAAGGTGTCCACTCATTTCCAACAGTTTTGGCTTTCAAAGCTTATGGGATTCCAATATGCGATTGAGTATAGAAAGGGAAGTGAGAATACAGTGGATGATACACTGTCCAGAGTTAATGGGGCTGAATTATTGGCTTTGGGTGTTTCCTCCATTACTTCAAATGTTCTGGATCATATAAAAGCTAGTTATCAGCTGGACAGTAACCTTCACCAAGTGATAATCTAGCTGGAACGAGGACACAAAGTTTCACATTATAGCTTGCATGAAGGTCTTCTTAGGAAAAGAGGAAGGTTGGTTGTGGGACCTGATTTATCTATGAGGAACCAACTACTAAAATGGGTGCATGACTCTCCTTTTGGAGGTCACTCTGGAAGAGATGCTACTTTAAAAAGGCTTAAGTCCCTATTTTGTTGGAAAGGTATGACCAAGGCTGTACAGGCTTATGTGAGGTAGTGTGTGGTGTGCCAAAGTTATAAATATGATATCAGTCCAAGTCCTGGCTTGTTACATCCTATTCAGATTCCAAAAGGAGTTTGGGAAGATGTCTCAATGGACTTCATTGAGGGTTTACCTAAATCTTTTGACAAAGAAGTAATCTTTGTGGTAGTAGATAAGTTCAACAAGTATGCCCATTTTGCAGCCTTGAGTCACACTTTCTCTGTTATGGATTTAGCTCAGACCTATTTGAATCATGTTTTCAAATTACATGGCTGGCCTCGGAGCATTATTAGTGACAGGGACAAGGTGTTCTTGAGTGATTTTTGGCAAGCTCTTTTGTCCATTCAAGGAACTACTCTGCTAATGTCTACTGCCTACCACCCCCAAACATATGGCCAAACTGAAGTGGTCAACAGGTGCTTAGAAACATATCTAAGGTGTATGTGCAGTGAGAAGAGCTCTGAGTGGAGTAAGTGGCTACCAGTTGTTGAATGGTGGTATAATACCACCTTTCATTCTTTTATGAAACTTACTCCTTTTGAAGTTGTATACAATCAACCACCCCCTATACATTTGCCTTATTTACCTGGAGAAACTCAAGTTGAGGCAGTGGATAGAACTATGCAGAAGAGGGAGGCCATGATCCAAATCCTCAAGTTTTTTCTGTTTAGGGCACAACACGGAATGAAGGTTCAAGCTGATAAACATAGGGTAGAAAGAGAGTTTGCTGTTGGGGAATAGGTGTGGCTTAAACTTCAGCCTTATCGATAGCAGTCCCTAGAGTTCAGGGCTAACCAGAAATTAGCTCCCAAGTTTTATTAGCCCTTCCAAATAGAGGCCAAGGTAGGGAAGGTCGCTTATAGATTGAAGCTTCCATCTACAGCCCAGATTCATCATACCTTTCATGTATCCCAGTTGAAGTTATTTAGAGGAGTGTTACCAACACATCCCCATATCCCTGGCTGGTTGCAGGTAGAGATGCTGAAGTGGTTGTGAAACCAGTGGCTATACTGGACAGGAAAATGGTAAAAAAGGGAAATAAAGCTACAGTCCAATTCTTGATTCAATGGGAAGGTCAGACTCCAGAGGATGCTTCATGGCAAGATGCGGATCATATGCTGCAAAAGTTTCCTGACTTGTCTACTTCGCTTAATTGACAAGTACTGGGGGGGGGGGTTAAATGCATCATTGTCATAAATTGCATTGGTACCTGTTTTCTTTATAGTACTTGTAATAATAGTTGCAGGGTACCTGAGCTTACTGGGGGCGGGGTTTCTTCTTTTGAGGGGGAAGGGAACCTGATACAGGGTATTTTAGCTCATCACTTGCCTAGCATGACAAGGGAGTTGGGCGTCAATTCCGTGAAAGGCGGGAAAGTTTGTTGGGTTGTTAGAAGTAATGGCTTCTCTTAAAAGGGGGGATGCCTTTGTTGAAGGGAATCAATCAGTTAATACAACAACTCTTTCGCTCTCATCTCTCTCTCTCGCTTACTGTTTCATTGAGCTAATATCCAGCTCAAGCTAGGTATCTTCACCCTCAAAATCCCCTTTCTTCATGCCTATGGTTGGTTTCCTGAACTGAAGATAACAGAGAGGAATTCCATTACTATGGTAAACAACTATGGGGATAAGAGTTGTGATCTTTGTGCTTTCTTGAGAGGAGTTCACTTGCCAGAACCGAACCGGTGAGTGAACCGGTAAGGTTAATGGGTCAATAGTCGGATTGGTCCAATCAGTTAGACTGGATAAAACCGTTTTATCATATTTTGTTAAATTATTAATAATTTGTTATTTATATAAGTAAATTCTGAACTTAAATAGGTAGAAAACTTTTAATAAGTGATATCACGAATTTTTAAATTAGAATGTTTTAGTAATAAACGAGTAATTAATTTCTTAAATTCCAAAGCTTTTTATGAATTTCCTTGTGAGTAACAAAAATACAATTATTTAATTTGATTGAAAATCGATGATGAAGTGGACAAGATATTTTTTTGGATTGTTAATATGTAATCAATTAATGAAAGGATTCAGTGCATAGCGAGGAAAATTTAAATGAATAACAAATAGATATAAATTTGCAGGTGAACAATTAGCACAAAAGTTGTATTGCTCACTTGGCAGGAGATTTAAGAAGAACTTTAAAGTAGGCAGATGATCAAGGGTTTGAAGCTACTTCACAACACATGGTAATTTTTTAATTGTACCCAAAAAAAAAAATGACAAGGGAAGGTCTTGAACCGATCCAAGTAACCGTGGTTTATTGCCAGTGATCGGACCGTACTGTTGTCCGATTCCCGATTGAACCGGCTGGCCCGTCCGGTTCTAGTAACCTACTTCACTATACTTGTGATCTTTGTTCTTGCTCTTCTTGCTTTGAGATTGGCATAGAAGAAACACAAAACATAATTACTTTAAGTAACATTAATTATAATGAACAATACAGAGGGGGTAAGAGTTGTACATATCTTAAGCAGCAAGAAAGTATATGATACATCAGTTTAGATTAATTCACACAATATCAAGATTTTTATTTTTTTAATCAGTACACTTTGGTTGCGTTCGACAATAAGATTTGTAGTTGCATTTAGTAGTTTAGCGTTTTGACTAAGTTAAGACACTAATCAATTAATTTTAGTATTTGGTAACCTCATGGTTGGACTATTGTTTCATGTTTAAATAGCATTTCTGAGAAGATAATAATATTAGTCTTGGTATTCAAAATTAACGTTTCATATTTTTTTGGTAAAAAAAAATCCTTTCGAAAATTTTACCTTTGAAAATTATTCATATCCTTTTAAGTCAATTTACGTTAATTCGTTGACGACCCAACAACTAAATTTACGAACATATTTTATTCAACCGTATATCTAAACAATTATCTATTAACAGTTAAATTAAAACAATTATTCATTATTTGACAAGTAACTGCTATCTAAATAATCACTTACTATTTAAATAGTTAATTTTATGAAAAACGGCTTTTATCAAACCCATCTTTCAAACACCTAACCATTCATGTTCATGCCGTACTCATCTCTCGATAAGCATCTTTATTTTTTATTTTTTTTTGGGTAGCACCATGACGCCTCTATATATATTCAAAATATAGAACACTAGGAGAACCACGCATTCAATTGTACGTTACCTTGTCTTCTGTCACTTCTGTATCCATAAAATTATACAAATGGACTATTTTTTATTATTTTTTTTTATATCAAAGGAAATGGACTTATTTTAGGAGTCGGTTGCCATTTTTGAATGATGACACGTCCTCCACGCAGGCATTCGTACTAAGATATTGTGTGGTTGTGGGCGACAGGAAGCTTTAATTGTTCCATTTTGCCTGTTTAAAAAAATAAATAAATTGTATTGCCATTTTATAATTCACATGCATGCCACATAATATTAATAATTAAAAAGTGGCAACACCTATCTTAACTTCAATTTTGATTAATGTATTTTTATGATTTAAAATCATTAATATTTTAATAATTATAATTAGTTATGAACATAAAATTTTTATAGTTATTAATTAGATATGTCGTCTGTATAAAATGACACGATATACACATAAGGACGTATCATATATGTAATTTTATATTAAAAAGTATATATAAAGTAATTTTTTAAAAAAAATTTAAATTTTAATATCCTAGATTCAATTATAGTATTTTATTAAGTAAAGATAAACACAACTAAAAACTAAAAGACTTATAGTAAAATATTTATTATTTTGCTATAGGACATTATTGGATGGCTTTAATCATCGCAAGAACTCAAATTCTATAAATAGGAGCTGCCATGCCCCTTGGGTTCACCAACACAGCTAACTAAAACCCTGAAAACCTTCTCCTAGCTGCAACCAAGCCATATAAGTTGAAAAATGGCTAACAACCTTCTCCCAGCTGCAACCACCCTCTTCCTCCTCATCCTCCTCACCTTAGCCACCGCCGACACGGATAGCGACCTTGTCCTAGACGTCGTGGGGAACCCACTAGAAGTGGGCTCAGAATACTACATCCGGCGAGCCATAGGCTTCATTGGGGGGATAGGGAGGTCCGGCAGATCATCACCCATACCCACAGACCTTTCTTGCCCTCTCTATGTCATCGAATACCCAAGCGAGCTCGATGAAGGTGATCCCGTCAAATTCGTACCCATCGATGAAACCCAGAAGGAAATCCACCTCTCATCGGACGTCCAAATCGACTCCGGCCTGAGCCCCTACTGTAGGAGCGACGGGTTCTGGAAGGTAATCTTTGACGCCTATGCTCGCAGTGATGTGATCATAGCCGCCGGCGCATTCAATGTTCCGCGTTCCTCGTTCAGGATAGAGACGACTGAAGGTTCCTTTAATGCTTGTTAGATTTGGGAGCACACAACACAAGAGGGGGGGGTGAATTGGGTTGTGACAGATTTTCGGAATTTTCACCAAACAGGCTCAGGAACTGTTTGGAGAGGGTGTTTGGAACTGTATACGAAGCACTGTGCAGCAAGTAATCACTGAAAATAAATAGAATCGACACAGTATTTTTCCGTGGAAAACCTCTAGCCCATCTGAGGTAAAAAACCACGACCTACCTTGTAGGATTTTCGCGCAATTTCACTATACGGGCTGAAAATCGTTACAAAGTAACCTTGCTGTTACACTTGCAACACACCGTGACTTGTCTTCCCAAGACTTTGTCACCCCACGTCTGAGTCACCCTTGACTCAAACACACTTAATCACTCTCAGAATGAATGAAGAAAAGAAACTCTCACTTGAATTGCTTCTAAGTAAGCTAATGTGAGATACAATATTCCCTATTGTGCCAATTTTGGAAAGCTTGATCTTTTTGCTCACTAGGCTCGGCTTTCTTAAAAAATAGCCACACTTAATTCTGAAAATTTTCTGCTTGAAAAACCGGTATCTGGCTCCTTGTCCACGTTTTGAATAAATAGATAAAATGAATGATTTTAGTGGAGAAAATGGAGGAGAATCTTTAGGCATATTCTCAGCAACTAACGGCTAGTGGGGCATGACTTTTAGGTCAGCCACAATTTTCTCAGTCAGCTTGCTACTCCTTTTAACCATTTACTAAAAATAGGGGTTGGTTATTTCAATTTGAAAAACAGGTAAAGAAAATCTAGGTTAGTCAATACCCAAGCTAAAAATAGCTTAGCTGACTAATGGCTAGCTGAAAATCAGTTTTAACAAAACCCCTAAAAAATACTGATTCAAAATTTGAAACAGAAATTTGGAAAACGTTTTTACCAGCGCAACACCAAACAGTCTGGACACCCTGTTTGCAGACCTGTTCTAAGATTGTGTTGGGGTCTTTAAAACCTTGACAAAGTGAGTGTTAAATCAAAGATTTCCTAGTTGGCACATTAACAAGAATCTAAGAATAAAAAATCAATACTACCCAAAAGATTCTTGTTGACTCAATTGCAAAGATGTTCCGCTGCTCCAATCACTTGCATCACCCTGTTTGGACACCTTTTCTTGTGCTTTGACTTTTCATTTCATTTGCTGCTCTGGGGACCTGATCACCAACCTGTTTGGAGACCTGTTTTGTGCAACACTCAAGTATGTGCATTACGTTGTCATTTATGTTTGTTATCATCAAAACTCCTTACATATTATAAAGAAGGGTTCAACAATGCTTATAAGATCGCGTATTCTCGTCCTACAACAACTTCTTCTCAACAACAAAGGTACTTGACTGTTTTTCGTGACCTCCTTTCTGGGCTCAAGTTGGTGGGTCTCACTCATGATTCTGATCGGGTTCTTCAGTTCGTCTTCATCAAGAAAACGAACGATGTTGCAGCTAGCATATAAAGCTAGCTGCTAGTTAATCCATCAAAGTGTTTAAAAGACCTTATAGGCTAGCTACTTGTTAGTATTCTAGCTGGCATTAAATAAGATTCTTCCTCCCTTGCATGGAATGGAAGGATGGAGTGGGTCTCCTTGTACTTACTTTTCTCCAGATAAGAATATAATAATTATTTAAAAATGTAAATGTTGTATTGGTCTTTCGATAAATTATCCCACAAAAAATAATCCCTTGCAAGTTAGTCTTATAATATATGTCTCATTACAAGATAATTTTTTTAAGTGTTTTACTTTAGCCTAATTTAATAAATTACATGGTTGAAATGGCAATACACCTAAATTTTTTTTTTGTAGTAAGATGTATATCATTTTACGTTAAATTGTAGAATATAAATATCTTGTACTGAAACATCTTTTAAAAGTCTTGTCTTAACTTAAAAATCATGCTAAATTGTAAACAAATTGTACAATTAATAGTGAAAAGGTGCTAGCACTTAGAGCAAGAACAGTGGTGAGCCAATGTTTGGCTCACCGGTAGGAGCCTATTATTGTCACATCAATATTTTCTCCCAACTTTTTGCCTCACCAGCTTCACCCTCTCAAATGGTTGTCTCACACTTTGGCTCACCAAATAAACCAATACCCATAAACCCACACCCCAACATACAACTGCTTTTTTAAAATCTAAAAAAAACAAAATAACAATATAACTTAATAAAAAAAAAA
>JACYFF010031956.1:3819778-3860604 GCA_017589665.1 Selenicereus undatus | reverse complement strand
GGGGGGGGTGAATTATGTTGCCAAATTTTTACAGTTTTCTAGGAACAGGCTTAGGCCTTCTTTGGACAGGCTGTTTGTAATATGCCCAGAAACTGAAATGCAGCGAAAATAAGTAGAAGAAAAAGATGAACACAGGATTTTTACGTGGAAACACCTCTAGCCCAACTGAGGCGAAAAACCACGAACTACCCCTGTAGGATTTTCACACAATTTCACTATACGGGCTAAACACGTTACAAAGTAACCTTCACCGTTACAACTTGTAACACACACGTAACTATCTTCCTCAAGACTAGTTACCCCACGTCCATAGTCCCCTTGACTTGGACACACTCAACTAACTTTTAAACAAGAGAGAACAAGATGAACACCTTACTTTTGAATGCTTCCCATAAGCTAGTGTAAGGCTCAATTAAGCTCCTAGTATGCCAATTTTGAAAGCTTTATTTTTGCACACACTTTGGTCGGTTTTCTCTCCAGAAATTTTGCTCATAAAACTCTTGAAAGTTGCTGTGAAAAAACCGATATTGAATGAGTTGTAGAAAACAACATTTTATAGAGAACTTTGAAAGGTAAGACGATTTATCTTCTCATATATTTTTTTTTTCAGATTTGGAAAACAAAATCCCTAAAGGAAATAGAGTCTTTTAGCTGCAAGTAGTGGAGTAACGAGGGTTGGAAAAAATTCCTTAACTGCTTGAGTAAGGCGGTGGTTCTCAGCCACAAGGACTCAATCCACTAGCCCATGATTTTCTCAACAAACTTATTCACTTGCCAAAAATTAGAGATTCTTTTTATTTCAAAAAGATCTTGCAAAAACCCCTTAGTTAAGGATAATCGTTTGGGGTTAAAATACTCCACAGAAAATCTTGTTTGCAAGTCTCAGAGACGTTAGCCCAAAAATCAGAGAGAGAATCGTGAAAAATCAACTTTGCAGTTTTGGCTTGAAAACACCTTGAACACCTTGTTCTCAGAACTGTTATGAGACAGTGTTCTGAAATTATTTTCAAAGAGAAAAACCACTTCAAAGTGAATGTTAAATCAAGACTTTCTAATTGGCATATTAATAAGAATCTAATAAAATAAAAACCATAGCAAAACAAAGACTCTGGTTGAATCAACCAGACATCTTGTAGAAACTTAGCTTGCTGCTCCAAACACTCCTGGTTGTTCTGAAGTTCTGGAAAGTCTTGCCAGCCAACTGATCTTGAGTTCCTGTTCTTAAGACCAGTTCTTGAGCATTGTTAGCCACACAATTTCAAAGTATTCAATATTTGGAACCTGTTCAATCAACACACTCAAGTATATATTACATTTTTTTTTGTTATCATCAAAACCTTACATTACATAAGGATAGGGTCAATAGTGAGAGTGGGTAGGAGTTGAATAAAGTTGGGGAGTTGAATGAAGGAGTGTGGGAAAGGGGGGAAGGAATGGGTGAGAGTGGGAAGGAGTGATATTTTTGTTTAAGTGTGGGAAGGAGTGGGAAGGGGAGGGAGGGGAAGGAGTGGGTGGGTGTGGGAAGGAGTGGGTTGGGTTTATTAAACTACGAAAAGAACGTGGCCTAAATCTGCAACATGGGTTGCCCATGAGTTGGTACTACGTTAATCCCAATCCTGAAAATTCAGTTGGATCTGGAAGTTAGATATTATGCCTAAATTAAAGGTCTTCCTCTGGCAATTATGTCATGCATCCATTCCTACTTGAGGGAATTTACTCCTTAGGGTTATGGACATTGATCTCCTATACCCTCACTGTGATGGTGCTATTGAGGACGCAGAGCATTTATTTCTAGGATGTCAAAACGCTCAAATCCTTTGGCAACTTGCAAGCGATCATAATTGGGTTCATGTTGATCTTTTAGTTAACCCCCAACTGAAGATTGAAAACTGGTTATCCCTTATTAAGAGATCTGTGCCATCCATAAGATCGATAGAATTGTTGCACTTCTTTGGAGTATTTGAAAAACTAAGAATAATAAAATATTCCATAATGAAACATCTAGTCCAGGACTATCCCTTTTATGAGCGAAACACGCAAGTGCCGAGTGGCACATAAGACACCAAGTATCCCAAATATTCAACCCATTCCTTCACCATCATTCAAACCACCGGCATAAGCGATCAAGGTGGATCACATGGAGGAAGCCACAAGGTAGATTCGTTAAAATCAACTTTGACGGATCCAAAAACACTCAAGGGGGCAGCAGGAGGCTTTGTCATCCGCGATTGGAGTGGGCGTTTTTTACAAGCGGCAACATTAAACCTTGGAGCAGCATCAGTATTGGTAACAGAAGCTACAACAATGCCTAATGAACTCAAAGCAGTAGTACAAACAGGATTTACAAATATTCATATTGAAAGAGACAATCGTATTATCATCCAAGCAGTGAAGAGGAAAATTCAAGTTCCATGGGAAATTCAAGTCGAAGAGATCACTACGTTCTTAGATGGATTCAACAAGGCTATTATTAATCATATTTTTAGGCAGGGTCATAGTGCAGCCGATTGATTAGCTAAACATGGGCTTTCAATTCCTTCCACAAATGTGTGGAATTTGGTTCCTCATAAGGACCTTAGGTGTTTTCTCCTTGACGATGATTTTAGGACGAGCCGTTGAAAAAAGGGCATCCTAGATTATATGTCTTACCTTTCCTATAAAAAAAAAAAAATTCGTACTAAGATGTTAATAAATTATGTGGCCGATGTGAAGCTATAATTGTACCATTTTGCCTCTTGGAAAAATAAATAATTGTACTACTATTTTAACGTTGACAAATAAAAGAGATAATCATATGGTTCCCACGCATGCCATATAATAATTAAAAAAAGTGATAATGTATATATCAACTGTAATTTTGATTAATGTATTTTATAATTTAAAATCACTAAATTTTTTAATAGTTAATTATGAACGTAAAGTTTTTATAGCCGACAGTATAATTATACCTTCATATTGGCCACATAATATAATATGTTGAAACACCAAATTTTTTAATAGTTATGTATTACACATGTAATTTTATAAATGTGAGAATTATGTATAAAGTGATATTTCCAAATAATTTTTAAGTTGTAATTAACACTCTTCCAGTACTGATTAATCGTAGCACTCTTTTAATTCAAGATAACATCACTGCCACTGTCACTACTGTAGATCCCATTTTTGCAGAATTTGGAAAGATCTAGATATAAGTAATTTTAACTTTATAGACATCCTTATTTATAGAGAGGGGTATTCCAATAGTAAATCAAGATAACCACAACTTTAAAAAGAAAACTTTTAGTAAGATATTTATTATTTTGCCATATGACATTATTGTGTGGGAGGCTTTATCACAAGAACGCAAATTCTATAAATAGGGACTACCCATGCCCCCTTTAGTTCACATGCACAACTAACTAAAACCCTTCTCGCAGCTTCAAACAAGCCTTAGAAGTCGAGAAAATGGCAGGACTTGTCCTAAGTGCAGCCACCCTCTTCCTCCTCCTACTCACCCTAACCACCGCCGATGCGGATTGCGATCTGGTCCTAGATGTAGAAGGTAACCCACTAGAAGTGGGCTCAGAATACTTCGTCGGGCGAGCCATAGGCTTCTTTGGGGGGATAGGGAGGGCCGGCAGAGACGGCACAGATCATTCTTTGCCCTCTCTATGTCATCGAATACTGAAGCGAAGTCGATATAGGTGATCCCGTCAAATTAGTATCCGTCAATGAAACCCAAAAGGAAATCCACGTCTCATCGGACGTCAAAATCGACTCCGGCAAGAGCGCCTACTGCAGGAGCGACGGGTTCTGGAGGGTCATCCTTGACGCCTACACCTGCACCGAACTGGTCATAGCCTCCACCAGTTCCAGTGATACGCGTACCACATTCAGGATAGAGAAGATTGAAGGCCCCCTCAATGCTTATATAAGATCGTGTATCGTCTTCCTACAGAGCAAGGGTACTTGACTGTTTTTCCTGACCGCTTTTCTGGGCTTAAGTTGGTGAGTGTCACTGATGATTCTACTCAGGCTCTTATGTTTGTCTTCTACAAGAACAAGAAGGATGTTGTAGCCAGCATATGAATTAATCCATCTAAGTATCTAAATCAGCTAATGGGCTAGCTAGCTACTCGTTAATTCTAGCTAGCCTTAAACAAGATTCTTCCTTCCTTGCATGAAACGGACGGAGGGAGTACGTCTGCTTGTACTGTTACTTTTGTCGAAATAATAATCATCATATATATGTATTTATTTTTGGGTTTTGAGGGTGACTCATAAGTTACTACTAAATAATGAAATTTAAGTTTGTTATACTAGGGTGGACCCGTGCTATGCACACAATATTCTAATCTTTTAGTTTTTTTTTTGTTTTGAAAAAATGCATCTCTATTTTTTGTTTATTGGATTTAAAATAATAATATATAAGATTTTTAAAGTCAGGAAAATTTGCACAACTAAAACCAAATAGTTTTTTGTCTTTTAACATCAAAATCCAAACATACTTCATTGCTAAAGTGTAATGTACATTGGACTGTAGATTCGCATAACAACCCACCCAAACCTGTTTGATGCTACCTGGGATAAGCCATACTGATTGATTTGGCATGTTGAGCTTTCATCCCTTTTAATATAAAAAAAAAAAATTACAAACTCAAACTCTAATACTTAGAAACAATAGATCTTAATACTGTTTAAAAATACTCAGCAATTAGCATAGCAATGGCATTTACACATATGAGTGAATATCCAGTCTTTTTTCTGATTAATCTTATCCCAGAACTTTCTCCATGCTACCTTGAGACCAAATCAAACTTCATTCACTTTAGCCATTTGAGGGGGCTGAATATACGTTATATCTTGTTCAGTATATGAGTGTCATAATTTGGTTATGTCTTATTACAACATGTACAGAACTAAACAGCCTTATGAACATATTTCTTATAAATTGATATCGTGACGGGGAAAAGTGAAAGATATGTACAATTTTTTTTTTCATGTTAGTAAATTGGCATTCAACAATGAAATAACAATGGGGATTTGTTGATTTTTACCCAGGGGACAAAAAGAGACTTGTACACTATTAGTAAACAAAATCATACACAATGATTGTCCCAAGATAGAATGATCTACATTGATTTTGGAACACAAAATAGTACTTAAGCACCAAGGAGTGTTATTTGGTATAAGGGTTGTTGAATAAAACCACTACAAGAAACAGTGGCTTTTGCAACATTCATTTGGGCAATATTTTTTGTTAATGTTACAATAAATACCTTATAGCAACAGTTTCAAACATGTTACAATAGAGTTAAACCTAATGCAATAGTTTATAAAAAAGTGTTGCCAGAACATAGCAAGGCAACATTTTTTGCATTTTATTTTTTTTACTGTAGCGCAATCTCCAAAATTTTCGTGGAGGCGCACGTTGTTTCATTTACCTGGTAAATTTAATGATCGGAAAATAAAAGCAAGCAGGGTAAGGAATTGAAAGGAAATAATCAAAATAGCCTGCTTTCTTGGGTAGGAGCTGTGAACCCCAAAACCACTGATAGTGTTGGGTTTGTGGCCCAAAATCTGAGTCATCTGGGCGGCATGGGCTGAGGCACGGTCGGGTTGCTGGGTGGCATGGTCACCAGTTGGCACTGGGTCGAAGAGAGACGTAGATTTCAGAAGGCAGAGATGTGGCACGGTCTGACCGTGCCACATGGCACGACCGTGCCACTTTAGTGAAACCGAGTTTTCTCGCGTTTCGCGATTTAGGTTTTGCAGTTGAGAAAAACAGAGGTGCGCCGCGGCGAAATATTGCGAGTGGCGATCCTGAGAGTTCCTAATCCAATTCCCAAACACAATTGGTGAGATTGAGTGCAAATTGAGGGATTGTGAAATCCAGATTGAATCACGTATTGTGATTGCAATCTTTGTACTTCAGATTCTCATAGTGAATTGTTCCTGGCTAGTCGTCGTCCGTGGTTTTTACCCACATTGGGGTTTTCCACGTAAATTCTTGGTGTGTGATTTGTTCTTGTTATTGTTTTAGAATTTCTGTTTATCTATTCATCCTAATTACTTCCGCTGTGATATCGCATTGCGATTTGATTCAACCCTAACAAGTGGTATCAGAGCGAATTAGGGTTGTCAGGATGTCTTCAATCATGAAGGTTGATATCCAGAAATTCGATGGGGAGATGAGTTTCAATCTCTGGAAAGTACAGATGAGAGTTGTACTAATTCAACATGGGTTGTGGAAGGTCTTGCAGGGGCCTCACACGAAACCTTCAACAATGACTGATGAACAATGGGCTGAACATCAGAAGAAGCGTCGTGGAAAATTAACGGATGAGGATTGGGAGGAATTGGAATTGAAGGCAGTCTCCGCCATACAACTGTGCTTAGCGCCTCATGTACTGAGGGAGGTGCTTGATCGCACGACTGCGGTGGAACTGTGGTCGAGGTTGGAAGAGCTCTACATGCAGAAGAGTCTTGCCAACAAAATTCGCCTGAAGGAGAAACTGTACACCATTCGAATGGCTGAAGGTACTCCTGTTCAGAGGCACCTGAACGACTTCAATTCAATATTGGTTGATCTTGAGAGCCTGGATGTCAAGATCGATGATGAGGACAAGGCCATCCTATTAGTTGTGTCTCTACCACCATCGTACAAGCATTTCAAGGAGATAATGTTGTACAGTAACTCGGACACTATATCGTTCGAGGATGTGAAGTCAAATTTGCTCTCCAAGGAGAAATTTGACCATGATGCTCATACAGACTCCGCGGAGGGGTTGATAGTTCGTGGTAGACCAGAGAAGAAGGGGAATGACAAGGGGAAAAACAGTCGCTCTAAATCCCGCAATCCTCACGCAAACAAGACCTGTCGCTATTGTGGCAAACACGACCACATTCAGGCCAGTTGCTGGAAGCTGAAGAATAAGGAGAAGAGGGAAGGATCTGAGAGGCCTGCTTCAGCTGAGTGTGTGATCGAGTCGGGGTCCGAAGGAGATGTGTTGGTGACAACCAGCATGTCCTTAGCCACCACCACAGGCAGGAGTTTGGGCGATGAATGGGTGCTTGATTCTGGCTGCACCTTTCATATGTGCCCCTATAGGGAGTGGTTTACTTCCTATGAGCCAGTGATCTCTGGAGTGGTTCTCATGGGCAATGACACACGGTGCAACATTGCAGGCAGAGGTACTGTGCAGATACGGACTCATGATGGGATTGTTCGGTCGCTATCCAATGTTCGTCATGTCCCGGATATGACTCGTTGCCTCATATCCTTGGGGACGTTGGAGACAAATGGATGTCGCATCACCATGGAACATGGCGTACTGAAGGTAATGAAGGGTGCCATGGTAGTAATGAAGGGGCTTCGCATGGGAAGCCTGTACATCCTGGATGGGACGACAGCTGCAGGGGTGGCTGCAGTTGGTTCAGTGTCACCTGATGCTGATGAGACTCGCTTGTGGCATATGCGTCTGGGGCACATGAGCGAGAAGGGGATGACCCTCCTTAGCAAGAAGGGTCGTCTGGGTAGCGTTGGGACCAGTAAGTTGAGCTTCTGTGACCATTGTGTACTAGGGAAGCAGAAAAGGGTGAGCTTCTCTACAGCACAACATCGCACTCAAGGAGTGCTTGACTATATTCACTCGGACCTTTGGGGTCCATCCCGAGTGCCTTCAATGGGAGGCAAACGCTACATGCTTACCTTCGTGGATGATTTTTCACGCAAGGTATGGGTATACTTCTTGAGGCACAAAAATGAAACCTTCTCTATGTTCAAGAAGTTCAGGACTCTAGTTGAAAATCAGACTGGGCGAAAGATTAAGAAACTCAGGACGGATAATGGGCTTGAATTTGTCGAGTCAGAGTTCGATGAGTTTTGTGCCATCAACGGCATAGCACGACACAAGACTCTGGTCGGGAAACCCCAGCAGAATGGGGTTGCAGAGCGTATTAATCGGACACTTCTGGAGAAAGCAAGGTGTATGCTTTCTAATGCGGGACTTTGGGACCGCAAGGGGTTTTGGGCTGAGACCATCTCCACGGCATGCTACCTGGTGAACCGGTCGCCACACACGTCCCTGGACTTCTAGATTCCAAAGGAGGTGTGGTCGGGTCATCCAGTAGACTACTCCATTTTGAGAGTTTTTGGGTGCCCGGTGTATGCCCATGTGACTAATGGGAAGTTGTCACCTCGAGCAGTCAAGTGTATGTTCCTTGGGTATGCTACAGAGTCCAAGGGATACAGGATGTGGTGTCCTGAATTGAAGAAGGTCATTCAGAGTCGCGATGTGACCTTCAACGAGTCCGCCATGCTGTCACCTACAGCAGACTCGGAATTGCCTGGGGTTGGTGCTCGAGACTCGACGAGCATCGACAAGGAGGTGGAGATTGAGGTGGAGCGTGTTTCAGCTCAAGGTGGAGCTGATGATCAGTCAGCCCAGCAGAATGATACTGCTGCGCCTACTGCTGCTAGAAAGGACCGGCCTCAGGTGGAGGAGGTCGATCACTCCATTGCTCGTGATCGTCCTCGGAGGGAGATCCGGAGGCCGGCCCGATACACTGATGAGGAAAGCTTGCTAGCATATGCACTCTCCGTTGCTGAGGAGGTGCCTGAAGGGGAAGATCCCTCCACTTATAGAGAAGCTGTCTCGTGTTCTAATTCCCAGCATTGGGAATGTGCTATGCAAGAGGAGATGGATAGTCTCCACAAGAACGGGACCTGGGATCTTTGTCAGTTACCTAAAGGCCGGAGGGCCTTAACTGCCAAGTGGATCTACAAAAGGAAAGAAGGTATTCCTGGCGTAGAGGCTGCCAGATGGAAAGCGAGGTTGGTTGTTCGAGGATGCAACCAAAAGGAGGGAGTTGACTACAATGAGGTATCTTCTCCTGTGGTAAGACACACATCTATTAGGGTGTTGCTTTCCTTTGTGGCTATGTACGACTTGGAACTTGAGCAGTTGGATGTTAAAACTGCCTTCCTCCATGGGGATTTGGAGGAAGAGATATATATGAAACAACCTGAGGGGTTTATGGTTTCTGGGAAGGAACACATGGTGTGTCGGTTGAAAAAATCATTATATGGACTAAAACAGGCTCCCAGGCAGTGGTATAAAAGGTTTGACACCTTTATGGTTGGGCATGGGTACACACGTAGCAAATTTAACAATTGTGTGTATTACAAACAGTATGAGAATGGGTCTTGCATATACTTATTACTGTATGTGGATAATATGCTGATTGCCTCCAAGGATCGTTCCTTGATCAGCAAATTGAAATCTCAACTTTGTGAGGAGTTTGAGATGAAAGATCTTGGTGCAGCTAAGAAGATCTTGGGGATGGAGATCCAGAGGGATCGAAAGGGAGGTAGATTGTTTCTATCTCAAGGTCGCTATCTTGAGAAAGTGTTGGATCGTTTCAACATGCAAAACTATAAGTCAGTCTCTACTCCCTCTGCTGCACATTGGAAATTGTCTGCTGGTTGTTGCCCAACAAGTGAGGAGGACATCGAGAATATGTCTCATGTACCCTACTCTAGTGTAGTTGGCAGTCTGATGTATGCCATGGTCTGCACTAGACCTGACCTGGCATATGCGGTGAGTGTGGTCAGTAGGTACATGCACAATCCTGGGAAGGATCACTGGGAGGCAGTGAAATGGATCCTTCGATATGTGAAGGGAACTGTTGGTAAGGGATTGGTATTTGACAAGTCCAAAGCTGCTACCTGTAATGTGGTAGGCTTTGTGGACTCGGACTATGCTGGGGACCTCGATAGAAGGAGGTCGACTTCTGGGTATATCTTTGCTCTTTGTGCTGGTGCCGTCTCTTGGAGGGCATCCTTGCAGTCGGTCACAACCTTGTCTACAACTGAGGCTGAGTACATAGCTGCATCAGAAGGAGTGAAGGAGGCCACCTGGTTAAGGGGGCTAGTCATAGAGCTTGGAGTTCAACAGGATACCACGGTGGTGTATTTTGATAGTCAGAGTGCAATACATCTGACTAAGAATGATGCTTATCATTCTAGGACGAAGCATATTAGTGTCAAGTATCATTATGTGAGAGACACAGTGGCAGCAGGGGATATTGTAGTCAAGAAGGTACACACTTCTGAAAATCCTGCTGATATGCTTACCAAATCCCCTCCTGTAGCCAAGTTTGAGCTCTGCTTGAACTTGGTAGGTGTTGGTTCTTACTGATGGCCCTGCGGGGCATTCCCCTCGGTGTGAGGGGGTATGATGGCGGCTTTGCATTGGGTTCTATTGTTGGATGTTTTTTGGGTTGTTGGAGATTTTTGCCCAAGGTGGAGATTGTTGGGTTTGTGGCCCAAAATCTGAGTCATCTGGGCGGCATGGGCTGAGGCACGGTCGGGTTACTGGGTGGCATGGTCACCAGTTGGCGCTGGGTCGAAGAGATACGCAGATTTCAGAAGGTAGAGATGTGGCACGGTCTGACCGTGCCACATGGCACGACCGTGCCACTTTAGTGAAACCGAGTTTTCTCGCGTTTCGCGATTTAGGTTTTGCAGTTGAGAAAAACAGAGGTGCGCCGCGACGAAATATTGCGAGTGGCGATCCTGAGAGTTCCTAATCCAATTCCCAAACACAATTGGTGAGATTGAGTGCAAATTGAGGGATTGTGAAATCCAGATTGAATCACGTATTGTGATTGCAATCTTTGTACTTCAGATTCTCATAGTGAATTGTTCCTGGCTAGTCGTCGTCCGTGGTTTTTACCCACATTGGGGTTTTCCACGTAAATTCTTGGTGTGTGATTTGTTCTTGTTATTGTTTTAGAATTTCTGTTTATCTATTCATCCTAATTACTTCCGCTGTGATATCGCATTGCGATTTGATTCAACCCTAACAAGTGGTATCAGAGCGAATTAGGGTTGTCAGGATGTCTTCAATCATGAAGGTTGATATCCAGAAATTCGATGGGGAGATGAGTTTCAATCTCTGGAAAGTACAGATGAGAGTTGTACTAATTCAACATGGGTTGTGGAAGGTCTTGCAGGGGCCTCACACGAAACCTTCAACAATGACTGATGAACAATGGGCTGAACATCAGAAGAAGCGTCGTGGAAAATTAACGGATGAGGATTGGGAGGAATTGGAATTGAAGGCAGTCTCCGCCATACAACTGTGCTTAGCGCCTCATGTACTGAGGGAGGTGCTTGATCGCACGACTGCGGTGGAACTGTGGTCGAGGTTGGAAGAGCTCTACATGCAGAAGAGTCTTGCCAACAAAATTCGCCTGAAGGAGAAACTGTACACCATTCGAATGGCTGAAGGTACTCCTGTTCAGAGGCACCTGAACGACTTCAATTCAATATTGGTTGATCTTGAGAGCCTGGATGTCAAGATCGATGATGAGGACAAGGCCATCCTATTAGTTGTGTCTCTACCACCATCGTACAAGCATTTCAAGGAGATAATGTTGTACAGTAACTCGGACACTATATCGTTCGAGGATGTGAAGTCAAATTTGCTCTCCAAGGAGAAATTTGACCATGATGCTCATACAGACTCCGCGGAGGGGTTGATAGTTCGTGGTAGACCAGAGAAGAAGGGGAATGACAAGGGGAAAAACAGTCGCTCTAAATCCCGCAATCCTCACGCAAACAAGACCTGTCGCTATTGTGGCAAACACGACCACATTCAGGCCAGTTGCTGGAAGCTGAAGAATAAGGAGAAGAGGGAAGGATCTGAGAGGCCTGCTTCAGCTGAGTGTGTGATCGAGTCGGGGTCCGAAGGAGATGTGTTGGTGACAACCAGCATGTCCTTAGCCACCACCACAGGCAGGAGTTTGGGCGATGAATGGGTGCTTGATTCTGGCTGCACCTTTCATATGTGCCCCTATAGGGAGTGGTTTACTTCCTATGAGCCAGTGATCTCTGGAGTGGTTCTCATGGGCAATGACACACGGTGCAACATTGCAGGCAGAGGTACTGTGCAGATACGGACTCATGATGGGATTGTTCGGTCGCTATCCAATGTTCGTCATGTCCCGGATATGACTCGTTGCCTCATATCCTTGGGGACGTTGGAGACAAATGGATGTCGCATCACCATGGAACATGGCGTACTGAAGGTAATGAAGGGTGCCATGGTAGTAATGAAGGGGCTTCGCATGGGAAGCCTGTACATCCTGGATGGGACGACAGCTGCAGGGGTGGCTGCAGTTGGTTCAGTGTCACCTGATGCTGATGAGACTCGCTTGTGGCATATGCGTCTGGGGCACATGAGCGAGAAGGGGATGACCCTCCTTAGCAAGAAGGGTCGTCTGGGTAGCGTTGGGACCAGTAAGTTGAGCTTCTGTGACCATTGTGTACTAGGGAAGCAGAAAAGGGTGAGCTTCTCTACAGCACAACATCGCACTCAAGGAGTGCTTGACTATATTCACTCGGACCTTTGGGGTCCATCCCGAGTGCCTTCAATGGGAGGCAAACGCTACATGCTTACCTTCGTGGATGATTTTTCACGCAAGGTATGGGTATACTTCTTGAGGCACAAAAATGAAACCTTCTCTATGTTCAAGAAGTTCAGGACTCTAGTTGAAAATCAGACTGGGCGAAAGATTAAGAAACTCAGGACGGATAATGGGCTTGAATTTGTCGAGTCAGAGTTCGATGAGTTTTGTGCCATCAACGGCATAGCACGACACAAGACTCTGGTCGGGAAACCCCAGCAGAATGGGGTTGCAGAGCGTATTAATCGGACACTTCTGGAGAAAGCAAGGTGTATGCTTTCTAATGCGGGACTTTGGGACCGCAAGGGGTTTTGGGCTGAGACCATCTCCACGGCATGCTACCTGGTGAACCGGTCGCCACACACGTCCCTGGACTTCTAGATTCCAAAGGAGGTGTGGTCGGGTCATCCAGTAGACTACTCCATTTTGAGAGTTTTTGGGTGCCCGGTGTATGCCCATGTGACTAATGGGAAGTTGTCACCTCGAGCAGTCAAGTGTATGTTCCTTGGGTATGCTACAGAGTCCAAGGGATACAGGATGTGGTGTCCTGAATTGAAGAAGGTCATTCAGAGTCGCGATGTGACCTTCAACGAGTCCGCCATGCTGTCACCTACAGCAGACTCGGAATTGCCTGGGGTTGGTGCTCGAGACTCGACGAGCATCGACAAGGAGGTGGAGATTGAGGTGGAGCGTGTTTCAGCTCAAGGTGGAGCTGATGATCAGTCAGCCCAGCAGAATGATACTGCTGCGCCTACTGCTGCTAGAAAGGACCGGCCTCAGGTGGAGGAGGTCGATCACTCCATTGCTCGTGATCGTCCTCGGAGGGAGATCCGGAGGCCGGCCCGATACACTGATGAGGAAAGCTTGCTAGCATATGCACTCTCCGTTGCTGAGGAGGTGCCTGAAGGGGAAGATCCCTCCACTTATAGAGAAGCTGTCTCGTGTTCTAATTCCCAGCATTGGGAATGTGCTATGCAAGAGGAGATGGATAGTCTCCACAAGAACGGGACCTGGGATCTTTGTCAGTTACCTAAAGGCCGGAGGGCCTTAACTGCCAAGTGGATCTACAAAAGGAAAGAAGGTATTCCTGGCGTAGAGGCTGCCAGATGGAAAGCGAGGTTGGTTGTTCGAGGATGCAACCAAAAGGAGGGAGTTGACTACAATGAGGTATCTTCTCCTGTGGTAAGACACACATCTATTAGGGTGTTGCTTTCCTTTGTGGCTATGTACGACTTGGAACTTGAGCAGTTGGATGTTAAAACTGCCTTCCTCCATGGGGATTTGGAGGAAGAGATATATATGAAACAACCTGAGGGGTTTATGGTTTCTGGGAAGGAACACATGGTGTGTCGGTTGAAAAAATCATTATATGGACTAAAACAGGCTCCCAGGCAGTGGTATAAAAGGTTTGACACCTTTATGGTTGGGCATGGGTACACACGTAGCAAATTTAACAATTGTGTGTATTACAAACAGTATGAGAATGGGTCTTGCATATACTTATTACTGTATGTGGATAATATGCTGATTGCCTCCAAGGATCGTTCCTTGATCAGCAAATTGAAATCTCAACTTTGTGAGGAGTTTGAGATGAAAGATCTTGGTGCAGCTAAGAAGATCTTGGGGATGGAGATCCAGAGGGATCGAAAGGGAGGTAGATTGTTTCTATCTCAAGGTCGCTATCTTGAGAAAGTGTTGGATCGTTTCAACATGCAAAACTATAAGTCAGTCTCTACTCCCTCTGCTGCACATTGGAAATTGTCTGCTGGTTGTTGCCCAACAAGTGAGGAGGACATCGAGAATATGTCTCATGTACCCTACTCTAGTGTAGTTGGCAGTCTGATGTATGCCATGGTCTGCACTAGACCTGACCTGGCATATGCGGTGAGTGTGGTCAGTAGGTACATGCACAATCCTGGGAAGGATCACTGGGAGGCAGTGAAATGGATCCTTCGATATGTGAAGGGAACTGTTGGTAAGGGATTGGTATTTGACAAGTCCAAAGCTGCTACCTGTAATGTGGTAGGCTTTGTGGACTCGGACTATGCTGGGGACCTCGATAGAAGGAGGTCGACTTCTGGGTATATCTTTGCTCTTTGTGCTGGTGCCGTCTCTTGGAGGGCATCCTTGCAGTCGGTCACAACCTTGTCTACAACTGAGGCTGAGTACATAGCTGCATCAGAAGGAGTGAAGGAGGCCACCTGGTTAAGGGGGCTAGTCATAGAGCTTGGAGTTCAACAGGATACCACGGTGGTGTATTTTGATAGTCAGAGTGCAATACATCTGACTAAGAATGATGCTTATCATTCTAGGACGAAGCATATTAGTGTCAAGTATCATTATGTGAGAGACACAGTGGCAGCAGGGGATATTGTAGTCAAGAAGGTACACACTTCTGAAAATCCTGCTGATATGCTTACCAAATCCCCTCCTGTAGCCAAGTTTGAGCTCTGCTTGAACTTGGTAGGTGTTGGTTCTTACTGATGGCCCTGCGGGGCATTCCCCTCGGTGTGAGGGGGTATGATGGCGGCTTTGCATTGGGTTCTATTGTTGGATGTTTTTTGGGTTGTTGGAGATTTTTGCCCAAGGTGGAGATTGTTGGGTTTGTGGCCCAAAATCTGAGTCATCTGGGCGGCATGGGCTGAGGCACGGTCGGGTTACTGGGTGGCATGGTCACCAGTTGGCGCTGGGTCGAAGAGATACGCAGATTTCAGAAGGTAGAGATGTGGCACGGTCTGACCGTGCCACATGGCACGACCGTGCCACTTTAGTGAAACCGAGTTTTCTCACGTTTCGCGATTTAGGTTTTGCAGTTGAGAAAAACAGAGGTGCGCCGCGACGAAATATTGCGAGTGGCGATCCTGAGAGTTCCTAATCCAATTCCCAAACACAATTGGTGAGATTGAGTGCAAATTGAGGGATTGTGAAATCCAGATTGAATCACGTATTGTGATTGCAATCTTTGTACTTCAGATTCTCATAGTGAATTGTTCCTGGCTAGTCGCCGTCCGTGGTTTTTACCCACATTGGGGTTTTCCACGTAAATTCTTGGTGTGTGATTTGTTCTTGTTATTGTTTTAGAATTTCTATTTATCTATTCATCCTAATTTCTTCCACTGTGATATCGCATTGCGATTCGATTCAACCCTAACAGATAGGGTTTTCAGATTTCGGCATATGATGTTCTCCATTTCGCCTATGAAGTTGCATATAAGTTTCGGCTCCATGGCGTCCTCCATTTTAGTCGAATTCAAGGTTAATTTCGTTTGAGTCTAGTATATTACATCCCAATTTCGCCTTCAACATCAGCACAAGACGCATTGGGGAAGCTACGGTTCGAGTTCTTGAAGCTGTCCCGGGAATTCACCCCCAATTTCGTGTAGATTACATCATCTACACCTAAATTCATCTGGGCTTTCTCTCTCTTTGGAACTTCAGCAAACATTCGACCTTCAATAGTCTCAGTTCAAGTGTGGCCATTTGAACTTCAGTAGCCATCTGTTTATCTGTGTTCTTTCCTGAATTTTTATTCCTCTGTTTACACAGGATGAGAATACTTTGTTTCTGTTTGCTCCAGTCAGTTTGATTTTGCTTTTCATGTGAGGTTTTGCTCCATAACTGATATGATGAATAGCTTACTGTCATTTGTAAGTCTCGCTTTTCTTTCTTCAAGCATCTCATATTCCTTGCCTTGATGTTTCTGTCGATTAGGGCAAAGTTAAAGCATTCTGCTAGGTGTTATTTCTAGATTCTGGATATGTTACTAAGATTTTAGGACGGCTAGTCAAGCATTATATATGGGTGTGATGTGATAGTCAGTTGGCAGGACTCTGGGATGTTTCATATTTTTGGTCTGATTTGAAGTTTTTGAATTTCATAATGTTTGAAAATTGGGATGTTTGAGGATGGGACAAAGTTGTTTATGCTGGAATGCAGAGCTATTCAACAATTTTTGAAGGTTTTCTGAGTGAATTTGTTTTTCAAAGTATTGTCATCTGAAAGTTCTCTTTGCATCATGTATCTCAGTTCTTGAAGCCTCTCTGTCTGCCTTGTTCTGTTAGCTGTGTAGATACAGGATGTCAATTCAAGTGAAGAAGGTTGTCCTTCTTCCCTGTTTATACCATCTCTAAGTCCCTGTGTGGATGAGAGTTGTTTTGTTGGATCCTCAATTTGAAAAGCATTCTCTGCCTGGTTATATACAACAAAAGAATTTGACAACAGTTCAAAGAAGAAACAGAAAACAGAAAGGAAGGAAAATAGAACATCAGCCATTGTGCTTGGTGGTCAAATTTTTGGACCTTGGACTTTAGCTGATTCTTTGGCTAATTCATGAACCTTGGGCTTTAGCTAATTCTTGGAAAATTTATGTTGAACAAATGGTTTTGCACATGAATCATCATGCTTCCAAGCTAGTAACTTAGGCATGCTAACGGGCTTCTAGTTATTGTCCTTAAAATAGTTTTGCTGTAAATTTATATCCCATATTTTCTTCTATACAGTCTTTGTGGTATGGCTGAAGCCTTCACTGTTAATTTCAAGCTCAAATCAATCTTGTTTCTCCAGACGAGTTAGTATGTGATCATGATTACTTGTTTTACCTTGCAGTTTACTTTCATTAATTTTTTTGTTTATTACATGCCTTTGCTATGTAAATTTCGATTTGAGAGGAGCCTTTTTTTTTGCGCCTCCTGGAGCTGTTTTATCTTGTGACATTGTATTGCATACTCATGATGGTACTACTGAGCCATTAAGTATTTTGGTCAAAGGTCCATAAAATCTTGTTCATGTGTGTGTGAACTTTAGCTCTTAATTAATTGAAAGTTAATTAATTTTGAATTAGTATAATTTGGATTTATTATGAATAATCTTATATCTCATGTGTGTGTGAACTTTAGCCCTTAATTAATACTTTTGTGTAACCATGTTAGCTCAATCCAAGCAACTGACATTGCCAACTCTCAGATTTAGAGATTTTCTGCATATCTTATTGCATTATCCTTCATTACATCTTGGAAGAAAGTAAGGCAGGCAGGTTGAGAACCAAAACCAAACATTCTGCTCATAAATTGCAATCTGTTTTCAACATTTGTAACTTTCGCGTTACCTGACCTAGCTTTCAAGCTCCTTGAGATTATATAGTTTACCTTGAAACTTCAATGTCTCTGGTAGCATGTCTTGTTGTACCCTCTAAATGCTTTGCTATTGCTATTAGCATGAATGTTTCCTATTTCTTCATTTTGAGGAATGATATATCGAATTATTGACATAATTGATCCGAATTGCTTCTCATATTTATTATGAGCTTTGTTTGGACTGGGCTTGACAAATAATTTTTTCTGAAATATTATTTGTTGTTTGTTTGGTCAAGATACAAACTCTTCACCACCTTCCCCCATACTTCTTCAATTTTTCCCTTTTGTTTTTGGGGTTTTCTTTTTGTTCTTGTTTTTTGGGGTTAAAGCTCACCCTATTTTCTCTATTTTTGTCTTTAGGGGTTATATTGTAGTAGGCAATTGTTTGCCCAGAGAATCTAAGCCAACTCTACTGAAAAACCATGCTTTGCTTTATAGCCTTGGTGGCTTATCTATCAATACTGACTATGCTATTATCTGTTGAGGGTTTTTCTTTGGGTTGGGGGGGGGGGGTTGCAATGTTTATATAATGAGGTAATATGTCATATAATTAATCATAATTACCACGATATACAAACATTATGTTTACCATTGTAAAATCTAATGCATTAAAATAGTTAGGTGAACCTTGAATTGTCAATATTCATTATTTGCAAATAACATTGTTTCGATAGGAAAAAAAAAGTAGTTGTATCCAAATTCCCTTCAATCGCATTAGAATGCTGCATGTCCAATTTCAATTGTAAATTAAGCTTTCTTCTTGTGTAATGATAGCACATTACATCACTTGCATATAAAAGATCTTATTAGACATTAGGCACCAGATATCTTGATAAGTTCAATGCACTGTACTACAATTTTTGTTAAATTGAACTTAAATAAGTTGAGATTTACCTCATTATTCCAATTATGTTGAAACTTATATCATGCAAGTTACGTCCTTTACTTATTGAATTATGTATATATTGTGCACATATTTACATTTTATCCATCCTATATAAGGCGGTTTTGAGAATCATATTTACATTTCAATTTAATTTTGTATTAATTAATTTGAGGTTTCCATACACATATCTTTTCGTTGGTAAATCCAAATTTGAGTAAGGTGCAGTTTTGAGAATTATTTAGTACTCATTTCTTTCGTGCTTGTTTTATTTTGTTGAATGAGCTAGGGAAGCTTGACTTTCACTTGAAGGTGGTTCGTAGTAGCATACCATTCCATCCTTTACTCTGGTTTCCACTTTGTTGCCTCTAAACTTTTCAGGTATTAATGCTTTCTCTCTTTCTCTCTGCCTCTTCACCTCAAAGTTCTGAAATAATTGGTTAAGGCATTAGGTTTTGACATATTGATATAATACTCGAATTAGAATCTTGACACAAATTCTCATTCTATCTTAGAGCAATCGGTTATTAGAACCTTATAAAATCTCTAATTTGTGAATATGTGAGTTCATGATTGATATAATACTCGAATTAGACAACAAAGTATATTACTGTCCTTGGATTCTTATCCAGCTCAGATTCTAATTTTTAATAAGTTGTTAAAATTCAAGAATAGGTATAAAATTGTATAGATTCTTATATCATCTATTATTTTCTTTTCGGATGCCTAAAATAAATAGTGAAGCTGATTTTGGTCGAGTACAATTCATATTCAATAGTCTGTTGGCTTCATCACATATTGATGCTCAACTTGTGCTTTTATATTTTTGCCTATGTCACTCAAGCATGATGCATTCATTAAATTATTTGTTCAGTGAAGGTAAGATGATGGATCATAGTTGGATGAGCCTATCTAGAAGTTCTATGGAGTATAAGATAGCACTCAATGCATTTCTTGATGATTATTTTGCTAAGATTGCTATTGGAAATCAAATTTGTTGTCCCTGTAAGAAGTGCCAAAGGCGTTTTTGCTATGGTTGAGACGTTGTACGTGATAATTTGATAGTCGATGGTTTTGTTAAGGGGTTTAAAGAGTGGGTTCGCCAAAGAGAGCAATCATTGTGTTCAGGATACATTGCAAATACAAGCTATATGATGGAGGATAAGGATGATAGGCTAAACACATGTGACAACATTGATGGACTATTGCATGGTACTTTTAGAAATGTAATAAAAGGGTCTAATGAGTAGCAAGAGGCTAGGGATGGGCAGAATGAAGAGGCTAAAAAAATTTTCAAGTTGGTGGAGGATGGTAAAGAAGATCTATATCCAGGTTGCAAAAGCTTTTCGAAACTGTCCTTCTTGGTTCGACTCTATCTATTCAAGTGTCTTAATGGACTAAGCAATGTTGCATTCAATGATCTTCTGGAGCTATTAAAAGAGGCTTTTCCTGATGCCAAACTTCCTAAAAATTTCAATGAAGCCAAGAACATAGTGAGAGATTTGGGGCTTGATTACAAGAAGATAGATGCATGTCCTAATGATTCTATGTTGTATTGGAAGGAACACGAAGGAGTGCAATTCTGTTATAAATGCAAAGCTTCAAGGTGAAAATCTTAAAAAATTCCAGCAAAGGTGTTGAGATACTTTCCCTTGAAACATAGACTCCAAAGGTTGTTCATGTGTGCACAAACAGTTGAATCAATGGTTTGGCATGATAAAGAACAACCTAAAGATGGAAAAATTAGGCAGCCTACAGATGGTCAGGCTTGGAAGGAATTTGATTCCATGGACACTAATTTTTCAGGAGATCCTCGCAATGTAAGGTTAGGGCTTGCTAGTGATGGATTCAATCCATTTCGAACAATGAGTGTGTCTCATAGCACATGGCCAGTTGTATTAATTAAATATAATCTTCCACCATGAATGTCTATGAAACCAGAATACTTAATGTTGTCTTTGTTGATTCCTTGCCCTAGCTCCCCGGGGAATGACATAGACATTTATTTGCAACCATTAATTGATGAGTTGAAAGATCTATGGCTTGTTGGGGTGGAGACTTATGATGCATTTACACGACAATCATTTCAAATGCATATAGCCGTAGAGTGAACTGTCAATGATTTTCCAGGGTATTCTATGTTATCCGGATGGAAAACTAAAGGAAGATGGGCTTGTCTTTGCTGCAACCATGATACATGCTCTCAATATTTAAAGTATAGTAGGAAAACATGTTATATGGGTCATCGTAGATTTTTGGATATGAACCATCCTTGGAGATTTGATGAAACGTCATTCAATGGTGTTAGGGAGGATAGGTGTCGACCTAGTTTGATGTCTGGCACAAAGGCTTTCAAGCAAGTTAAGCAGTTCAAAAATGATTTTGGGAAGAAACGCAAGCAAAACACTAGCGACTGTGAAGGACCATGGAAAAAAGGTCTATATTTTTTGAATTGCCATATTGGGAGCATAATAAATGTCGTCATAACCTAGATGTGATGCATATAGAAAAAAATATATGCGACAATGTGATAGGGACATTGTTAGATACCCCTGGGAAAACAAAAGACCATACAAAGGCTCGGCTTGACTTGATAGATTTGGCTATAAAAGAGCATCTTTAGCCTATAGTTGCAGAAGATGGTTAACATATCAGCATACCCTGAGCATCAAATTCAATGTGAAATGCTCAAAAGGATTTGTTCCTAAAGGTTCTTAAGGATGCAAAGCTACCTTATGGTTGTGTGTTAAATATATCAAGATGCGTGTATGTTAAAGAAAGGAAGCTTGCAGGTTATAAAAGCCATGATGCCCATATCTTATTGCACTATCTGCTGCAGGTAGCAGTGAGGAGTTCTTTGCCGAAAAAATATGCACTGGCTTTGATAAGACTTGGTAATTTCTTTCGGTGTATATGCAGCAAAGTCATCAGCCCTAAGGAGTTGAAAATTTTAGAATATGAAATTGTAGAGGTATTGTGTGAACTTGAAAGTATCTTTCTACCAGCCTTCTTTGATATTATGGTGCACTTGCCTGTTCACTTAGTGAGAGAAATTGAGCTTGGTGGGCTTGTGCACTGTCGGTGGATGTTCTTTGTTGAGAGGCATTTATGTAAGTTAAAAGATTATGTGCGCAATAGGTGTCATCTAGAAGGGTGTATGGCAGAAGGTTATTTGGCTGAAGAATGTCTCACCTTTTATTCAAGGTACCTCCATGATGGTGTTTAAACCAGGTTAGATAGAATAAGGTCGACTTGCTATGATGAAATCGCTGCTATTGAAGATCAAACTTCAATTTTTCCACAAGTAGGACATCCTATTGGGAGAAAAAGAACACCAAAGGGCAAAGGATTTTGTCTAGACAATCAGAGTTTGAAGCAAGCTCAAAGATATATAAACTTCAACTACAACTGTGAACAAGTTGAGGAGTGCATTGAGTAAGTTCACAATGAAAATGACAACTTTATTTTGCTTTATCTTTATATTTGCTATTCCTATCACAGTTTGTCGTATTTATGTATTTATATGAATTGAAATGCAAAGAACACCAAAATATGCTCAGTAACCAAGGTTGACGAAGCAGGTGGGAGAGAGCACAAAGTCATAGCCTTGAATTCATCAATTGGCTGCAAGATAAAGTGAAGAATAAAGGAGTAACAAATCATATTTTTTGGCTAGCGAAGGGTCCTAACCCTAAGGCAAGAAGGTACACTGGGTATTTTGTCAATGGTTATAGATTCTATACAAAAGACTGTGATTCGCGATTAAAAACTCAGAATAGTGGTCACTCTAGTAGCCTTGACTTCCAGTTTCGCTAATTCTAAAGATCAAAATCCTTTAGTTGGAGATGTTTCTTACTATGGAGTCATAGAAGACATTATCGAAGTGGATTTTTGGTCCCACTTTAGTGTTGTTCTATTTAGATGTGATTGGTTTCATGCAAAAGTTGATGAATTTGGGCCTACACGAGTCAACTTCAAGAGGTTCTGCTATAAGGATGATCCTTTTATACTAACATCTCAAGCCCACCAAGAGTTTATGTGCAAGACTCGATTGAACATAATATCCACTACGCCATGAAAAGGATTCCAAGAGATTTGTATGACTTTCAAGGGTCAAATATGGAAACGTACTGGAAAGAGCCCATTGATTCTGTACATACTCATGCCAGTGCATCTGATACGAATGCCAGTTATATTGGAGAGGAATTAGGTGTATGAATAGTAGATATAGGTGACATATTGGAGGGTGGTTGCCATGTTGATGAGCGTGAAGACAGCTCTGACATTGATGATATAGATTAGGAATGGATGTATGCTAATGATGAACTATGAAGTGCTACCTCGGGACATCTAACCAGCCTTTTCTCCTTCCTTGTTATTGGTTTTTTTTTTTAATCTATGCTTTTGCAGTAATATTATAGGGGGGACAAGTGTTGTTAACTATCCAGTCACTGGGTATTCTGTTCATGTGTTTTTAATGTGCTGTGTGTTTTGGTGTGCCATTTTATTAATATATGTGATAATGTACTTTGGTGTTTTGCTATTATATTTTGTGGAGAATAAGGTGTTATGAACATGATAGTTCTACAGATACTGCAAAATGGCAAGAAAACAAGGCTCATCTTCCAAAGATCCTGGAAGACCTCTTACGGATTATGAGAAAGAGCGGCATATGACGATGGAGAAAAATGCAAAGATTTTGGAAAAATTGGGGTTGCCTAAATTATTAAACCAGATGAGAGAAATAAAAAAAAGGCTATACAAAGAAAGGAAGTGAGCATACCAAGAGAATTGATAAGGACAAAGAGTGCATGCCAAGCGAAGAAGCGTCAGAGAGTGAAGAGGATAGTGAGAATGACAATGTTGATGATGTTTCAACTTCTAAGGGTGTTGCACTGGTAATACTTTTCTCCTATTCTGTTTACATAATTTTAATTGTACCTTTTTAAAGATAATTACAGCTAAGTAGCAGTGATTTAATTGCCATATCTTCCCCCTCTTTTCTTAGTTTTTGGTACATTTGGCCACTAGCACAACTCCTTGGAGTAAAGTATTTATTTTATCTTCTTACTAAAGAGGGAGTTAGCTTATTGGCTTTTTTCTTTGGCTAATAAATTGCAAAATGGGAAAAAGCAAAGTGCAGTAACAATGCACAAGAACAAGAAACTGTCAAAGTGCCCAACAATGTCTATGAATGACTTCCTAATACAGCAACAAGAACAACAACACCAACAACACTCAGCAATGAGGCACCCACATGACGCTTCTCAAACTGAGAAGCCGAACATTAAAGTTGTACCTGTATCACTTTCAGGAACAACCCCCACAATTGCACAACAGAAACAACAACATTCAAAGTGTCCAGCAATGTCCATGAGTGAATTTCTAAAACAACGTGAAGAACAACAGTACAATTCAGTAGTTTAGCCAGATAAAGCTTCTTCAAATGCTATTGAACTGGGGTCAGTTTCTGGGACAATCTCCCTTGTGGTAATACTTTCCCCTAATATAATTAAATATGGTTAAATGTTGTTACCAATTGCAATCTTTGGCTGAGAAACATATATTTTTCAGTGTTGTTTCTGCGCAGCATCTCACTATTCTTTGGATATTCTTATGAGATCCCTCGCTACATCTTTTCAACAAATTAGTTCTAAAAATAATGAAAGTCATCAGCAACAGGACAATATGCACACGATGGGTCCAGTAAGCTTTGTAAGAAAGTATTATGAGCTTGTGAGTCTCTGGATCCTACTTGAATTTTTCATCATTATTATTTTACATGAATTTTATTTGGTTTTATTTGTATCCGTTCATTTAGAAAAACAAAGAGGGTCGATCGCCATCAAAGATAAGAATGTTCGAAGAAACTAGGAAAAGGAAAGAAGGGCATACTTATAAACACTCCAATAATGATACGCTCGACAAAATCGTAAGTGTTCTATATTTTTTTCCCCACCTATCACAATGTAGGAGTAGTGCCTTGAAGGATTCTTCAATGACTTTTCTACAACAACTTAGCTTTTTTGACATAGTGTCTTCTAATTATTACATGTAATGTAGAAAAGGATGAAGGATATTGAAGCATTACAGGAGTAAGGACTTAGCTCAAGTGATGATGATCCTTTTGATAAGGTGATGAAAAAGGAGTGTCCGGGGTGGTTACGACTATACAGAAGGGGTGTTTGTACTACAAACCTGAAAAGAAATGATGTTGATAAGTCACAAGCTTTGGCTCCAGAGTTTATTGATGCTATTAGAGTTGGCTTAAGTGAGGAAATGCAAAAGGATTTCGATGCCTATAAAGAAAAAATGGACGTTGAGTTAAAAGCTGAGAAAGACAAAGTGGCTAATATGGAAAAAGAACTAGATTCTCATAAGGCTGTGTTGGATGCTCAAAAGACTGAACTAGATGCTCAAAAGGCAAAGGTCGATCATATATTGGTGCAGTTACAAAAAATGATCTCCGGCATAACCCCTGAAAACATTGCTCAAGCTGTTACTTTACAGTTCACCAGCACATATGCGACTCCACTAGATGGTTCCACTACATGAGGTCCGTCTAATTTTTTATTTTCGCCTTTTGTTACTTAATTTGTCGATATCTCGAGAGAAAAAATATGGTAACCATGTTTATGGCTGGTTTTATTGCTTCGCTACTGGTTATTCTTGCTTTTTTGGGCTTTCTGTTGTTTTGGAAGTTCCCTTGTCATACATGGGATTGAGTTCCAACATAGAAATACAACCTCAGATGTGCTAGTTCATTATTCTGTAGCCTGTATCAAGCCAATTTGGTTTCAGGCTATTGTGTGGTTGCTTTAATGCTTGTATGTTTGTGGTGAAGTAGCAATCTATGCTCCTTGTTGAGCAATCTGGGAAAGATGTCATATGTAGCCTATGAAAATTGTTGAATTCTAATGGTTGTGCCTGGTTGAATAGGTAGAGATATGAGAACTAAACAAATGAGACATGCAACTGAGCTGTTAGAACCAGAAAATTGCAAACGAGAAAACTGCAAACGAGAAATGCATGTTTCTCCACTTGTACAAAGGAACATGGCTTAATCTATGAGTCCAAAAAGGGGTGGATCATTCTTTTGAACATCATTGCAAAGTCTAGAACCACTATTGGCTAGAACATTATTATTATTCAAAATATACTTCTAGATTCCTATAGTAGACTAGCTTCAACAAATGCCTCATTGCAAGTTTGCTCATATAAGTATCAAGCAGAAAATAAAGCCCCTTTTGCTTTCTTTACCAAGCCCCTTATATTTTAGGCAATTTTTCCAGGATTAGTGACATATTGACGTAGGCCGAAAACGTGGCCAAACTCAACCCCAACCCCTGCCCTTGGCTCAAGTTCCTGGGTTAGTGACATTTTTCCTGGCTATTGTCAAAGAAGGAAGACTGGAGGCCGCCAAAGTTAAATTGCCTTTTGTTGTGTTTATTTTCGTTTGTATTGTCTACCACTGGAAAGTTTGGCAAGAAAAAAAGAAACACTTAGTCTAATTATTTTCCATGTATGTTGGATGGCCACTCCCCCTTCTTTCATTTGATTGAATTTATACGAATAAAAATGGATCTACAAGTTTGAAGATTCATTCAATAGAATAAAGAAGGGTGTGAAGGCTCATTTGAGAGTTGGTTTAACTGCCATGCTTTCTCGACCCCATGCCCTACATCATTAATGGTGCTGAATCACTTCCTTGCCTTACCTCTTACTAGTACCCTATTTAAATATTTCTATCACATAAATAAAAACGTCGTGCAATTTCTCATAAGTGTTCTCTTTTTCATGTGCAGGTTAACTACTATCGGCCTTCTTATTCATTTTTGATGTTGCATTCGACATGATGGATTTTTTGAAGAGATCGAATTGAAGGAGTACTTATTTTGGATACACAATTGTCCACATTGTATGTATTTTGTTTATGAGATTTGACTCAATCATAAACCATAGTTACATGTATTTTGGATGTGAAGAATGATGTACAACTCACTAAGTGTAATGCTCTTTACTTTTTGTTGGAGGGGGAAAGTTCATTGATAACCTATTTGTTAATATCCCGCAGATGATCATTTCAATTTGTGGTTGTACTCCACTATGAATGGAGGGTTTTTTGTGGTCCAATTAAGCAAGTTGGCTATGTGGATTTGTCTATAACTAGTTGGAAGTATATATCAATTCTACAGGAGCATAAAAAAATCAAGTGCGGAAAACATCAAACATCGATTGGATTAATTTTTTGTTCCATTCAATGTTGCAATAGGTCTACAAATGTTGCCCGAACAATTGTTGCATTGAAAGTTTCTATGGCAACGTTTTTCTAGGCAAGTGTTGCCATAGCTGAAAAAGTGTTGCTATAGATTTCTTGCAGCGCATACTAAAGGCAACATTTTACATCATGTTGCCTTACATCTAAGGCAAGAGTTTTTAAGCTTATAGTAATACTTTTTACGTGTTGCCTAAAGCTTGTTTTCTTGTAGTCCTCTAGTTTCTTGTAAGCATCAATCACTTGGACAATAATTGTTTCATCCTCATCCCTCATGTTGTTTCGGCATAAATGCCGACATAAATGAACCTAGAAAACACAATCAAGTTAAATGGGAAGAGGGGGACACTGAGGGTTTTTATGGTGAGGGGAAGGGGAGGGGATTTCATTCTAATTAGGATAAAAATAATGTAGAGTGACTGCATCCTCAACTCCATCATTGTCGTGCAAAAACATTTACATGTCTTCAAACATATTCTAACCTTACATATTTTAAGTCATACATACCATCCCAAAATAGATCTAACACAACTTATCATATTTAGCTAGCTAAATAAAGAAAAATAATGAATATGAATACATGTAAAGGAGATGAATAACATCTTCAAATTAGCTTTTGAACCTCCATGCTAAAGCTGGACTTCACATACAGAAATGGCACCCTATATATGCAATGCAATCAGACATAATTATCAAACTCAACATCTCATTCACAAATCATACGCCATTAAGCCAAAGAAACAAACAGATAATATATCAAGAGAGTTATGCCATTAGGGGGAGTATATGAAGCTAATTCCATTGAGACTTAACTATCATGAAGCTATAATCATGAGAAAAATTACAGTTTTACCGAATTAACTAATGTCCTTTTTTATTAAAAAAGCACCAGCAAGAAGGGCAGGTGTTCTCCCCCCCCCCCCCCTCCCCAAAAAAAAACCTCTAAGTATATAGATATAAGTCATCACATGCATTTAGTTTAGCATACTGCACAGTATCTCTCTCCAGTCTCTACACCAGCCCCCTTTCTCCTGGGTCATTCTCAGCTCTTAGAGAAACCTATATCCCACAACCCAGCCCCTTCCCAAATCCTCTCATCTAAAAATCATGAAATAATTATCCAGTTAACCAAAAATTCGAAATCAATACAAACCAGAGATTTGAATCAATTATCAACAATATGAGATAAAGGACTCAAAATACAAATCCAAAATTCGTAAAAATAAAAAAGTAACCAATCATTTATAAGGTAAAAATAACTAATGTCTAAGTCAACACCTAAAATAAATAAATAAATTAAAAAATGAGCTAAAATCATTAGCCACTTATTGTGTGCCAAACTTCGAACGAATGAACTAAATCTAAATCTAGACTAAAAAATCAAATAAAAAAATTCATAAAGCAATTGTCAAAAACAACAAAAAACCCTGAATCAAGAACCGGTAACAAACCTAAAATGATTTCATACACCAAAATCATGAACCAATTATTAAATTATCAGGATGAAGGAGAGAGAGATACTCCATATGTACCCATATCTCGTTACAAACTATGATAGCCAAAACTCCTCATGAATGACCAAATTTTAGATGAAAATAACTCTTTGTGGCAAAAAAAAAAAAAATTGAAACAACAAAAAAAATCTCACCAATGACAAAGGGATGGCGATGGATTGGCAAATTCTTCCATGGCAAAATCTTATTTGTGTCGAGGTTGACCTCCAATCCATTGAATTCCTTCCATACTAATGCAGAAACGGTTTCCAACTCATGCACAACCCATTTTCTTGGCCACCATACTTGTGCCTAGAAATTAAGAGTACAACACATTGAAATCGCTAAAGAGGACACACATTGAGATCTGAACAACTCAGGGGAAAGAAATCAAGAAAAAAGTCCCAAACAAAGAAATTGCATGTGTAAATTAGAAGGAAAGAAAAATGAAAAAAATGAAAAAAACTATACCATAGGTCATTAATGCCAACCTGCTTTCTGTCTGCCATGTCGAACCATATTCAAATGCCAAGTATATGTAATCTATTGTCATCTTGCAATAATAATTTTACTCGAACTAAAGGTTTTTAAACAGAGATATGAAAAAGAACCAAACTTGACAGGGAGAAGAGGTATACCTATGCGTAAGTTAAAAGTGTCAGAAGAGGAACACTCCCATATGTAGAAAGAACAAATAGGGTTCCTGGTGATTTTCTAAAAGCCTAATATGGCTGGTAATGGAAAGTCTATGTTATACAGTCGAATGTATATACTCTCATATAACACATAAGCAATTATATATTGAAATATAAAATATATGTAACAATTTTAATAAAGAATTCGATGTCTGGGAGCGAATTCTCTGCCCCTTTCATTCATGCGCTACAACATATATACATGATGTGAAAAATCAAAACCAAATCTTATACTTTCCTAGAGCTATTGCTTACCTATACATGCTGCTATGAATATGGAAAACAGAATAACATCAATATACATCAACCTAAAATAGCAGACCCAATATTACACATGCCAAAGATAGCACCCAGCTCAATACCCCCTCTCAAGTTGGTGCATGAAGGTCTCAAATGCCCAACTTGCGAAGGAGATACTCAAATTGTGATTTGCCCAATGCCTTAGTAAAGATGTCTGCCAATTGTTCATGAGTAGGAACAAAAACTGTACGAATAACACCTCTTACCAGCTCATCTCGAACAAAGTAATAGTCAACTTCGATATGCTTAGTCCGTTCGTGAAAAACAGGGTTTCGAGCAATATGCAATGCTGCCTGACTGTCGCAACATAGTTGCATAGGCCAAAGGTGCTTTACTCCAAGACACAACAAAATCTCGTTAAGCCATTTATGTTCGCAAGTAGCCATAGCCATAGATCGGTACTCGGCCTTTGCCGAAGAACGCGACACCGTATGTTGCTTCTTGGTCTTCGAAGATATAGGAGAATCACCCAAAGAGACAAACCAACCAGTGAGTGAGCGACGAGTCAAAGGGCAACCTGCCCAGTCTGAGTCACACCACCCATAAAGTTGTAGATCACAATCACTTCGAAGGAGGATGCCTTGTCCTGGATTCCCTTTCAAATATCGTACCACCCGCAATGCTGCATCCCAATGAGCTTCTTTGGGTTGTTGCATAAATTGGGAGAGAACATCAACACAATACGATAGCTCAGGACAAATGAAGCAAAGATAGATTAGACGTCCCACAAGTCGGCGGTACTGCTCTGGGTCATCAAGAAGTTGCCCATCAGCCAATGCTAATCTATGTTGTTGTTCCAAAGGAACTCTGGCGGGTTTAGCCCCTGGCAACCCTTCTTCAAAGAGTATATCTAAAGCATATTTACGCTGACACAAAAATATGCCTTTAGGATTTCTAGCGACCTTGACACCCAAGAAATATTTCAGGACTCCCAAATCCTTCATGTGAAAGCACTCACTAAGATAAGACTTGAACTTCACAATAGCCTAGTGGTCATTGCCGGAAATAATTAGATCATCTACATAAACTAGGACATTGACACAAACATCGTTGTTGCAGAAAGTGAACAGTGAATAATCTGAATAGGACTGATGGAAACCATATCCCTTTAACCCATTGGTCAATTTGGCAAACCAACATCGCAGTGCTTGTTTTAGCCCATACAGAGATTTTCAAAGGCGACAAACTTTCTTCGAACTGGAGACTTCAAAACCTGATGGCATTTTCATGAAGACTTCTTCTTGTAGATCACCATGCAGAAATGCGTTATGAACGTCCATCTGATGCAATTCCCAGTGCTTAGCGGCTGCTACTGCTAGAAATACCCTAACATTAACCATTTTTGCCACAAGTGCAAATGTTTTTGTAAAGTCAATGCCTTCTACTTGATGATTGCCAAAAATCACTAACTGGGCTTTGTAACGCTCAATTGTTCCGTCAGAGTTGTATTTAATTTTGAAAACCCACTTACATCTGAGTGCCTTTTTACTAGGTGGTAAATTAGAAATGTCCCAAGCGCCATTGCTCTCAAGCGCCTGAATCTCCTGTTGCATTGCATCCCGCCTCTTTTCATCCTTAACTGCTTCTGAAAATGTTGTGGGTTCATGTCATGAAGTAATGGCTGTAAGAAAATTTTTGTGTTGCATAGAAAATCGGTCACAACTTACATAGTGTGCTATAGGATAAGGCGTACCTGAAAGACACTTTGGTGAGGTGGAACGATCAGATGGACTCAACTTTCAGGTGGTATGGGTAACATAGTCACATAAACGAATGGGAGGTTCTTTCTTCCGATGCCCTCGACCCACTGAATCACCCTGACCCAATGAATCACCTTGACCCACATTGTCGATTTGAGATGAATGCCCTGTAGCCTGTGTATCCATAGCGGGTCCATCTCTTCCCCCTTCAGGCGGCCCATGGCCCTTTTCTCCAACATCTGCTATCAGGTTCTGCCTAGCCCCTTCGTCTCTAGGCTCCCCAAACACCCTCAACGGGCCTTCTTGATGATGGGCTTCGCCAATCCATTCTACAAAGGGCACTGGTTGAGGTTTTTGGCCCATCGCAGGACTGTGGCCCATTGTTTCTCCGATACCCCTTGTTGCCTCAATTTCATCCAGCCAGCATGCATTGTCCTCATCATTAGACACTCTTTCCATGGAACTCGCCTTGGTTGTGGGCAAGGCAAAGGGAAGTTGATTTTCATAAAACACAACATCGCGTGATATGAAGAATTATTGAGTCTCCAAGTCATACAGTCTCCATCCCTTTTTGCCATAGGGGTACCCCAGAAATATGCATTTTCTAACACCATAGAAGGGGTCCTATTTATCAAATATCCCGAAGTCAAAACACATTCCCCCCAAAAATCAATTGGAAGGTTACCTTAAAATCGCAAAGCCCGGGCCACATGTATAATATGCTGATGTTTCCTCTCTACCCGACCATTTTGTTGAGGTTTGCCAGTACAAGAAGTATGAAAAACTATCCCATGTCCCAAGAAATAATTTTTCATGTAAATAAACTCCGTACCATTATCACTTCTGATAATTTTGACATGTTTTTTTAAATTGCCTATCAATCATAGCAAAGAAATTCTTCAACGTTTGGGACACCTCCTTCTTATCAACTAATAAAGCAACCCAAGTTGTACGGGAAAAATCATCCACAATTGTTAAGAAGTAGTAAGCCCCAGAAGACGAAGCATTCTATAAGAACCCCACAAATCACAATGAATTAATTCAAAGAAATCAGACGCTTTATTATCACTTAGAGGAAAACGGTGTCTAGTCTGTTTTGCTCGATGGCAAGTGTCACAATGCTTATTCAAAATCTTGCTATTTTTCCTAACATCTATTGCAGGAACTAACTTTGAAACCTTGAAGGAAGGATGACCCAATCTCGCATGCCACAAATCAAGAGAGTCCACCCCTGTTACTTTGTGAGCTTTTACGTCTGGCCTCTGTCGAAAGTAGTAGAGTCCATCTTTATACTCACCCGCACCAATTAGCGTCTTCAAAGTGTGGACCTGTAATGCACACATATGTTTAGAGAAAACCGCAACACAATCTGTTTCATCGATAACTTGCGACACAAAAATTAAATTACAGGCTAAACCGGGTACATAAAGAACATTGGATAAAGCCAAATTTTCATCAAGTTTACTCGATCCTTCATTAGTGGCCAGCACATGACTACCATTCAAATTTCTTTCAAATCATTCAAATTTTCCAAGCTTCCCGTCATATGATTTGAAGCTCCGGTATCAAAAATCCAAAAAGTGTTTTCGGTCTTACCAAACAATTTTTTGGTAGAGTTAGCCTTATGTGTATTTATTAAGTCAAGAAGTGATGCCCACTGTTCAAAACTGAGATCTGGCAGTTTCTGATTTTTGTTGTTCACACCAGTGCTTGCGCCTGGCATTATCTGGGCAGCATTCGCTCGATGCGCTCCAGCCCTTCCTCGTCCTCCAGCTGCGCCACCTCTGCCTTGTCCAGCCAGCCTTGCATCACGGGGTCTATAACCCCACCAGTCAAGGTAGCCCACAAGCTGGAAGCAATCAGATGCCTCATGCCCATATCGCTTACAGTGCGTGCAGGTCATCGTCTTGTCCCGATTCTCGCCTCGCCCCTTTGATTTATTGTTGGCCTGGGCTGCGAGAGCCATGAATTCTCCATGGTCATCTTTGGCCTAAGCCACGATTCTGACTCTTTCTTCCTGAACTAGAGTCGAATATACCCTGCTCAACAAAGGCAGGGGTTTGGTTGCCAGCAAGTTCGACCGAACCGTTCCGTACAAATCTCCATCAAGTCCCATGAGGAATTGATGGACTCGTTCTTCCTCTCGTTTCTTGGTAATCTTCGGTCCTATTTCACACTTGCATCCTCCACAGCTACAAACAGGTATCTGATCGTAGTCCATCAATTCATCCTACAAGAGTTTCAATTTGTCGTAATAAGTGACGATAGATAGCCCCTTTTGTTTACAATCTGCCAATTCTGCCTTCAGTTGTTGAACTCGTGGTCCGTTTGCAACAGAAAAACGATCCTTGATGTTCTGCCACAAGCTAGCTGCACTTTCCGTATACGATACGGTTGAACGCAAGCCTGGTTCAATGGTGTTCAAAAACCATGAAACAAGCATGGATTGCACCGGCCACCACTCCTCTGACTCAAGAGAAGTATCGTCTGGTTTGGTGATCTTTCCTTCAATAAATCCCGACTTTCGTCTGGCTCTCAATGAGGTCTATATGGCCATCGCCCATTCTTCATAATTATCACCTTTCAATTGAACTTGAGTGATAATGTTGCCGGGATTATCATTCGAGTTCAAATCGTATGGTGATGGTGTTTTCTTCATAAATTCGGTTTTCACTATGTCTTTGTCGTCTGCCATGGCTCTGATACCATAACAATTTCAATGAAGAATTCAATGTCTGGGAGAGAATTCTCTGCCCCTTTCATTCATTCGCTAAAACATATATACATGATGTGAAAAATCCAAACCAAATCTCCTACTTTCCTAGAGCTACTGCTTACCTATACATGCTACTATGAATATGGAAAGCAGAATAACATCAATATACATCAACCTAAAATAGCAGACCCAATATTACACATGCCAAAGATAGCACCCAACTCAATATATGACAAATATACCTTAAAAAATATATATAATAGATATGGGTGCACGTGATCCCGGGTCTACATAATAATTTGCCCAGGTGATGCAGTGGAATTTAGCGCAAAAAAAAATTATAGTAATTGTTGAATTTTGCACCCAAAGTTTGCAATTTGGGTGAGCTAGGAAGGGCAATAAAGATAGAATAAGTTGAATTGAAATTTGATAGATGGGGAAAGGAGAAGAAGAGTTGGTTGCTTGAGGGGAAGGGGGGAGGATAGAGAATCAGTTAGAGAAAGGGCTGTCAGTGTGACGCATGGAGGTTACAAAAAACAGAGGGCGGTGAGATAGAAGGGAGAGAAACCTCCATGTGGCAGTTGCTTGATATCATATTTGAGTATTTGACTGATGACTTTAAGAGAGAGAGATAGGGGAGACACGTGAAGATTGTGAAGTTCTAATTTTTAAAAATAATGTGAATAATTGAAAGGTCATGATTCACTGTCGAGTTTAAATTTATAGTTGCTATCGATTGAAGCTCCACAAATCACTCTCCATGAAGTATTTGAGAATTCCTCAATTGTGAGTACTCTATCCATTTTAACATTTATTATGTAAAGATTTATAGATAGGATGATAATGTGAAATTAATTAATTGACATTAATAAGTTTATATTAATTTTAAATTATATAATATACTACTTTAAATTCTGGTCTTGAGACAATATTTGTCAATACCTAAATTAATTAGATTTTTTTAGGCTCAAGTAATCCCCCCCCCCCCCCCCCCCCCAAAAAAAACAATGGACCACAACATTTATTGGTAGAAGTTTAATTGGAAGCTCACTGAACCCCAAATTTTACCTAAAAAGAATTATATTATTTATATGAGATCCATCTCATATTAGGGGTGTTCAAAAAGATCCAAAACCAAATACCTGAGCCGAAAATCCGATACCCAATCCAAAAATTCGGTTATCCGAACCGAAATATTTGAAAAATTCGATTCGGGTACCCAAACTGATAGTTTTTTCGGATATTTGGTTCGGGTATGGGTCGGTCAATTTACATATTCGGGTACCCGAAAACCCTATTTTTAAAAAACAAAATTTTAAATTTTTTTTTCAATAACACTAAAACTTTGATGTGTTGCATTGCTTGGTCGGGATGTTTAGCATATTAGTAATTTAGTATTTTGGATTTGGATTGCATGAGTTGTAATTATGTGGATCGTGAGCATGGTATGATGCTAAGGTACGATATTAATAAGCTTTACTTTCGAGGTGTGAAGTAATTGAAAATTTCTTGTTATGTGATGATATTGTACGGTATTTTGATTTTAGGGCGCAAACAAGAATGGGTAATTAGGTATGCATGGGGTTTAGGGCATAAATAAGGAGTTGACCTTTTAAGGAAATTACAACAATTATCAAAAAAAGGGGCCAAAAAAGTTTGGATTAACATGCAACAAAATTGCTTGGCAAAAAAAGAAGGTTCACAAAAATTGGACTATTGGGTAACCAAAAACCCGAACCAAAATTATTGGGTACCCGAAATCGGGTACCCAATAATTTTCGGTTCGGATACGGTTTGCCCTCCGTCCAATCCGAAGTTTTGGGTACCCGAACTGAAATCCCTTTTGGTTCGGGTACCCGAACCATGAGCACCTCTATCTCATATTCATTATTCAAAGCTATTTAGTCAATTCTATGCCTCTTGAGGATAATTTTTTAAAAACATGTCAATCTTATCGAAATGATCTTAGGAAATGATCTTACCCAAAAATTGCATCTTCCTCCTCTATTTATCAAAACCTTATAAGTGTTTTTGATTAATAAGATCTTAAAATATTAAAAAATAATTACAATTCCAAATTCTGATCAAATTTACTAAAGCAAAATGATAAATGCATGTTTTGCCACAAGATACTTCTTAAGTGTCTTATTTTAACATAAAAATCATGTTACAATATTTATGAATTGAAAAAAATGGTATAATCGAATAATGAAAGCATACTATAATTTATAAATGGTGCAAAACTATTTTTTAATTTATAATTTACTACATTTCTAAATACCCACATCATTTGCCATCACGGATAAAGTTAATCTTATTAGGGTGTCATTTAATACTTCGTCAGCGTAGCCGAATTTAAGCTTAGCCATTTAGAATTAAATGTAATTATTTAGAATTTGTAAATTTTAAATTACAAAATATGTTAATTTAGAATAAAATAAGATATTTAAAAGCATCTTACAATAAGATATATATCATCACTCTTTACTGAAAATAATGATTGAGATAAACTACACCACATGTTGACTATCATGGTTGTCATTTTGTGGAATCGATGTAAGATAACAACACTGAGCTTGCAATAATTCATGGTTGGATGTTTATGATGGGCCAGACTTATATTGAGCTTGCAATAATTCATTCACCATAAAAACTTTTATGCAATGGGAGTTACCCAAAAAGATACACAATAAGATACCTAGCAATGCCCTTATGTATGGGCTTGAGCATGTAGATGTAGTCAATAAATAAACATAATATATGGCTCTCTAGCCACAATTGGTGAAAGACAATTTTAATAGACTTTTGAGCAATGATGAATTTTTAAGGTGTATAATACACCAATTTAGATTAATCCACACAATGGTTATGTTCGACAATAACGTTTTAAGTAGTGGTTAGCATTTTTTGTCAAAGATGTCTTCAACAATAGCGTTTTGAGTAGCGTTTAGTACTTTAACAAAATCAATACATTAATCAATCAATTTTTAATATTCGGTAACCTAGTTGTTTGATTAGCATTTCAAATAACATTTAGCATTTTAAGCAGTGTTTCTGAAAAGTCAACAGTATTAGCTTTTAACATTTAAAAGTAGTTCGCTTTTAATTTTTTGGCAAAAAGTATCCTTTAGAAATTTTGTCTTTGGAAATTATATCTTTGGAAATTATTTATATCATTTTCTATCAATTTACATTAATTAGTTTATCAAACACAGTTGTGTTCATCCGTTTATCTAAATAGCTATATGCTAACAGCCAAATTAGAAACGATATTCTCTATCTAAACGGTTATCCACTATCTGAACCGTTATATGCTACCTAAACTATTAATTTTTCCAAAAGTCAATACGCTGATAAGTCAATTTTTAGTGTTCAGTAACCTAGCATTTTGACTAGCATTTTGAGCAATGTTTAGTGTTTTAAATATCTTTCCTGAATAACTAATAATTTTAGCTTTTGATAATCAAAAGTAGCGGTTCATATTTTTTACCAAAAAATACCCTTTGTAAATTTTGTATTTAGAAATTATCTTTATCCTTTTGTATCGATTTATATTAATTAGCTAACCAAATAACAAAATTTGCCAAAAATATTTGTTTCAAACCCTCATCTAAACAGATATCCCTAACTACTAAATTCAAGGCTTGTTCTTTTCGTTGGGAAATATGGGCTTATAAATGGATGACGTTCGTTGGGATTGGTTAGAGTGAGTTGAAATAGGTATTTTTTTGTTGAAGTGGGTTGAAATTGGTTGAATTGGGTTGAATTATTTTTATGTGATGGATAGAAGTTGGTTAAAATAGTGAAAAGATGGTTGAAGTTGGTTGAAGTAAGTATTTTTTATTGAAGTTCATAAAGTAGGTTGAGATGAGTTGAAGTAGGTTGAGGTTGGTAAATTTGGAGTTACCAACGAAAAGAACAGGGCCTCAAATCGTTACTAGCTACACAAACATGTATTTTCCATCTGAATTGTCATCTGCTACCTAAACAACTAATTTTGTCGAATAAGGTTAATAGTAAGATTTTTTTTAATCAGTAAACTTTGGATATGTTCTGCAAAAAAAATTAGAGTAGCGTTTAGCGTTTAATGTTTGACCAAGTTAAGATAGTTATCAATCAATTTTAAATCTTTGGTAATCTAATGATTAGATTATCGTTTCAAGTAGCATTTAGGGTTAAAAAAAATTTATGCAAAAAAAAAACTTTTGGCATTCAAAAGTAGCGTTTCATATTTTTTTGGTAAAAATATTCTTTCGCAAATTTTATTTTTAGAAATTATCCATATCTTTGGAAAATATTTATATCTCTTTAAGTCAATTTAAATTTATCCACTGACTCAAAAACTAAGTTCGCGATTGCATGTAATTCAACTGTATATCCAAACAACCATCCATAAATAGCAAAATTAGAGCAATTGTTTGTAATCCGAATAAATGTCCGTTGTGTAATCAATTATTTGTGCGAGACTACCAGATCCGTTGCCTTTTCTCTTTGTCTTTCTTCTCTCCCATTGTGCAAGACTGGTGGGTTTTTTTCAAAGATTTTGAAGAAGGGAAATGGCCGGTTCTTCAGCCTTTTCCAACTTACTTTTATTTTACTCGTTGTCTCTCTAACTGAGAGATTAATCAATCTTTTATTCATAAGAGCTGTGTTTTTCTCTTCAATTATGAGAGTCTATTTTGTGCGTGTTTGTTGCTTTCTTTGTGTGACTTTGTGAATCTGAAAGGGTTGGATCTTTAATGAATTTCGAGTACTCACATATAATTAATCTTTTTTGTTGGAAGAGTATCTTGTTTAAAAGTGTCACACCAGATCAATAGATATTGTAGATTTGTGGATCTCTTCCTCAACTTGTACTAAACAACAATGAGAGTTGAAAGACAAGCGTTCAGTGGATTTTAACTTTCAAGTTAGTATGTTTGATTTTAAAATTATACACATTTTAATTAAATATACATTGCGGGTATTGTATGATAAAGTACACTTGATCAATGAAGTATTCCTTTCTCTTGTCAAAAAAATAAATAAATAAATTTACCCAATATGGCCAGTCACATACAAATTATTGGAGTACCTGACCATTCATATTCATGTGTGTGCTCAACTTCGGGTGCTCACCTTGATGTTTTTCAGTGGCGCCACGACACTGAAACATATATGACATTGAGAGAACCACGTATACAATTACAAATGATAGCACGTCCTCCACTCACGCATTTGTACTTGGATGCTCTTTAATGCTCCCAATTCCCAACTCATGTTGTGTGGCCAACGTGACTCTCCAATTGTATCATTTTTCCTGTTGAAAAACAAAATTGTACTACCATTTCGACGTTCAGAAAAAGGACAGATGATCACATGATTCACGACTTCACATGTATGCCACATAATAATTTTAGAAAGGAAAATTTATCAAATGGTGACATGGTGATGTTTAAAATAATGCTTATTAGTTTGATATTTTTCTAACCAAAAGTTGTCATTTTTATCTAGAATAATTTTTGAAAGGGTCATATCATATCGATCCGTAATAATTATATTGTTCTTAATGAAGTCTTTGCAATTTGAGGGGAACTCAACTGAATAAGTAGTTGGGGTCTCTTAGTTTGCCAAAGAAGATTCTCAAAAAGGACACTTAGCCATTTCTCAACTCTTACAATTTGTGGCAAGGCACGAGGTCAGTGAGGGTAGGTTGTAAACTTAAGTGGAAAACGAGAGCTTCTATTGGTGTACCAAATATGTCATTTTTGCGAAGTATCAAAAGGGAATGAGGAGATTGAGGGAGGGTGAGCACTGTACATGTAGTGTGGTTGCTAAGCTATGGATTACTTCTTGTTTGCGTTGTACACAGATAAGTGAGTTAAATGGTTGTATAATTTGTGTGTGTGAATTTCATTTCTAAACTAGGGAATTTGGAGATTTGGAGGGTTTGTACTGTTGTTTTAGAAGGGTGGCATTGGTGTAAGATTATGGTGAGGGTGTTGACATTAAAGATGTGGGGTTCGTTTAGTTGTAGTTAGTTAGGGATTGGATTGAATTGATGTTTGTAATTACGTTGGTAGTGTGGTTGTATTATTGAGTCTATGATGCATGTGCACCGAGGTTACTTGTTTGATATGCATGTGCTCATTTGTACTGATTAACTCGAATATCTGTATTAAATAACTCAGATTAACAACTGCATGAGTTTTGGTTGTAAATGTATTTTGGGGTTCTGCTCTGTAGTAGTGTTTGTAAAACGCTTGCAATTATTATGGACAGGTATAATATAGCTAGTCGGTGATTGTATTAATATCGTCATTTGCAGTGACTAACCTTAAATGCGTAGTGAATAACTCAGGATATAGTCGTGGTTAGCCCGAATATCTATATCGAAAAACCCGGATTAGCCGTTGGACGAGTTGCATGTGGCTGTAAATGTAGTATGTGGTTTTGCTCTGTAGTAATAGATGTGTTTCGTAGAATGCTTGTAAGTGCCATGGAGAGGTATAGTTGGTCTGTGATAGTATTAATATCTTTTTTTGCAGTGGGTAACCCATAAATGCGTATTGAATAACCCAGGATATAGTAATGGCTAACGCTGATATCTGTATTGAATAACCCCAAGTTAGCCGTTAGATGAGTTGTGGTGTTAAATGTCGTATGGGCTCTACTCTGTAGTACTAGATATGTTTGTAAAAAGCTTGTAATTATTGTGGATAGATATAACATAGTTCGTTGGTGATGGTTTTAAATATCTTCATTTATAGTAGGTAATCCGTAAATGTGTACTGAAAAATTCAGAATAATTGTGAACATGTAGTATGTTGTTTTAGTGTAATTGTGGAGTTAGTGTTGCATGCAATAGATGTGTTTGTCATAACCCAGGTTAGTGCTATATGAGATGCTAGAATCAGATTTGCGAGGGTATGAATGTAGTGTATATTTAGTGTGTGGAATTGATGCTGACAAACATGTGTGCATTTGCAGGTGATTTTTAGTGTAGAGCATAATGGAATGGCAAAATGCCACTTCAGAAGGGGTTGTGATAGGGAGATGACTTTGTATGTATGTTGTGGAGGTTTATTAGAGGAAGGTGCAGGAGGAAGTTACGTTACAATGGGGGGAGGAGATCATTAGTGTTGCTTGTAATGAGTGTTTAACTTAGGTTACATAATTTCTATTTCTGGGGTACTC
>JACYFF010031956.1:3767461-3814403 GCA_017589665.1 Selenicereus undatus | reverse complement strand
TAAAAAAATTAAAAATAAAAAAAAAATAAAAAAAAATGAAAAAAAAAATGAAAAATGAAAAAGTAAAACCAATAAAATTGAAAAGTGATAAATAAAAAACTAAAAATTTAAAATCAAAAATCAAAAAAATAAAAATAAAAAATAACAAAAAAAAATTTCACAAAATTTGGATAACTTCATAAATTATCACACATTAATTAAATTCTCATTGTTTTAACCCATTTCAACCCACCAGATAAAAAGTATACCAGCTTTAACTAACTTCAACCTATTTCAACTCACTTCCAAAAAAAAGTACCAACTTGAACCTACCTTAACCCACCTCAACCTATTTTAACATAGTTCAATCTACTTAACCCTTTTACCCACCCAATTTATCCACGAAAACAACAGGCCCTAAATCTCACATGATACTTTACAAATTATTAAAATTATAAAGAGGGTGGGTTGAAGTGGGTTGAAGTAGGTTGAAATGGGTTGAAATAGGTTGAAATAGGTTGAAGTGGGTAATTGTGGATTGACCCACGAAAAGAACAGGGCCCTACATCCCCGACGTCTGTCAACACTATTGAGGAGAGTGTGGGCTCGAGCAAGACTATGGGTGGTAATGGAGGGGGTACAGGGCGGGTTTAGTCGTACCCCCACTCATGCTCAACCTCAAAATTAATATCCATACTCATACCATATCTATCGGATATTGTAAAATTATACCCATACTATACCCGCTGGATATAGCGGGTATGGAGGTTTTATTTAGGTACATATAAAACAAAATGAATTAAACTCATTTTATACCCATATTCAATATCAAATAGCCAATATGTCATTTGAACATTAAGATTCCAACAAAATATCATATCCACCAAATACAACTTTCAAATTCAAGCAAAAATTAACACTCGATAGTTTTAATTTTTAACAAATATTAATGTCCTATCGGAGTCTTAAATATAATACAACTCAAAGCAACTAGCAAAATATCTAAATTCAAGCAACAAGCTAGAATTTTGAATAAACGGGTACGGGTTTTATGTGGGGAGGATATTGAGCAAGTTTGTAGAATGCTGTTAGATGTTTGAATTAATTGTTTGTATTAGCTGTTTGAATCAGTTGTTTGTAGAAAAACTATTTGATGAAGTTAACTGTTTCTAACGACGTTGTGAGACAAAAAGTTAATTTCCCAAAACGCTATTCTAAAAAGCTAATCAACTTAGCTTTTTGAAATTAGCTTTTTGGACCCAATTTTTTTTTTTCTAAAAAGCTATTCTACTAAACACTTAAATTAGCCTTTTTTCCTAAGTCAAACAGTTAATTTTGATAAAAAAAGGAAGAAGAAGCTCTTTTAAACCAAAAAACTCTCCAAAAAATTGTTTACCAAATACCCCCTTTATGGACCAAGTATCATTTGCTTAGGAGGACATTGACTTTATTTCATTTTTCATGTATACGTGATATGATATTATATGATATTTTGTATACATAAAAATTATAGAAATGGGGGTAATTGAATCATTTGTTGATCAGGCTATTCCGGGTTGGGGGAAAGAGTTTCACTTTTGAGACTCACGTTCCACCCTTTTCATCTGCAGCTAAACTTTGCTTTGCATGGAACCCAAGTTGGATCGGCAGGCCAGTCCTCCTCGCATTTCGTCTTTTATAATTTTTTATTATTTATTTTGGCTTTTGTTTTACTTTGTCTTTTTAATACCTAAAAGAAGATTGTATGTTGTGAAGTGGGTTCATGATAAATATTTTATTTTATGATCCAAATTGAAGTTTTATTTGTTGAACAAATGATGAAATGCAAATTCCAAAAAATTAGAACTTCTTTGTTCTGCATACTTGAGCTCCAAAACATGGAATTGTGGGTGGGGATGCCATCATTTTTCAATTTTGAATGATAATACGTCCTCCCCTGCCGCGTTCTTACCAAATTCTTTAATGTTCGAAATTCCCAACCATTCATCTGACGTAAAAAAAAAGAAAAAAGAAAAAGAAAAAAAGAGATAATTACATGGTTCACATAGGTGCTACATAATAGTTGAAAAGAAAGTGATGCAATATGCCTTTAGGGTGGCAAAATTTGAGAATTCGGACAACGTCGATAAAAGTTTTTTGTTTTATTTGTTGGTTTTACAGGTTTGTCTTTGCAAATTTGTTATCTTATTTCGAGGTGTTGGTGTTAACTTATTCTTCTTCGTCGGTGTAGTATGTTATTTGTGAATCATTGAGGTTCATGTTAGGTTGATACCAAATAGTATATTCAAAAGTTTTTTCTAACAATGAAATGTTATCTTTTAATAAATTCATAGTTATGGGATGAACTCTTTCCGATAAGGTTGCTAAATAGTTTAGTCTATGTTTATAGTGATTTAGCAAGTTTTGTCTAATGCTTCTTGGAGTTAAATCAAAAGATCTTAAATAGTCCCATACTTTTTCTTGGGTATAGTGGTTTAGTTCAGGCAGATTAAAGCTTTGTCCTGCTAAATAATTTCCATCTTTATCCAATTTAGAGTTAGTTTGTAATTTGTTTTTAAACATGTTTACTGTAGTTATACCTTGTTTTAGAGGTCAAGCTCTGATACCATTTGAGAGGGGGACGAGTGATTTTTATGGAAAAAGCGGTAAAACCATTTGTTGAATTGATTAAGTGATTCACACGAAAAGGGTCTGTCAAGTCTTTAAAGATGGTACTCGGATACTAAATTATCAAATGAAACTTCAAACTAAATATGATATAATTCTATTAAAACAAAATTGAATCAAAGAAATTATACCTTCAAGAGTTGGATCTGTCTTACTCCTTCGTGCTCGTCTTACTCCACCCTGACGCGAGGCTTACCTACTCGTTCAGACCTTCTCCTTCTCTCTCTAATGCCGTTTCTTTAACCAAAGTTGTAATAACAGAACTATAGATACAAAGTTTTGAGGAAAGATTTCTCTTTTATTCCATTGATAATTGTTCTTCTTTCCCTAAAGGGAGGAAATTAGAACATTTTCAGAGAGATTTCTTACAAAGAGATTTTTCTTCTTCCAATTGCCGATGCCTTCTACAGAAATCGGCTATCTATTTATAGGGGAAAAGGAAAACACAGCTGATCTGCGACGGAAATACCGACGGGAAAAGTAAGTTTTTCCGATGGGAAAAGTGCTTTCCGACGGAAACTCCGACGGGATTGGGCTCGTTGCAGAATTTATCTCGACGGAATCCGACGGTGTCCGACGGCATTTCCGACGGAAATATCCCGTCGGACATCCCGTCGAACAGGCCTGCAGCATCGGAGGAAGCGAAGATCGAAAATGGGGGGAGGGAATTTCCGACGGACGGAAATTCCCGTCGGAATTCCCGTCGGAATTCCCTTTTTTTAAAAAAGTTTTTTTAAAAACAATTTTGTTTAAAAAAGAAATTCTTCGATGAAATTGTTTTTTTTTTAAAGAATTGAGAATCCGATAGAGAAGCTAATTTGTAGGAAATTTTTCTTGAAAACCCAAAAAAAAAAATTACGCAAAATTAATATGCGCGTAACAATATAATTACCATGATAACATTGTGTAGATATTTCTGTCAAAAGAAACATGCTGAATATATTAAATATGAAGTACGACATATATAGGAAATTGTTTAAAATGTACACAAATTACTGAACTATTCGGAGTCGGATAAATTTGTGGGATCATCATCGTTGTCATCTTCAGAGTCCTCTTCATCGTCGGGATTCAAGTTGATCTGGCTGGAGGAGCCTGCACTTTGACCTTTGAAAAATCTTAAAACTTTTTTCAGCATTTGCTCTGTCTTCTCCTACTTCTTGGCTATTTGAGTTATAGCCTCTGCTTGCTTGGTTATGCTCTCATTGAAGAGTTGTGCTTGCTGTCTTGGATCAAAATGCTCAGCTGATGAGTGACGTGCAGCTGCAATAGTAGCCGATTTTTTCAACTTGACCCCCTCTGCGCCAAAACCGTATACACGGCCCTTCTTGTCGAGATTTTCTTTAATCCAAAACTCCTCTTGGGTCATAGGTGGCAGTTGAGAACCCCCTTGAGATGCAGTTTGGGAGTACTCCTGCCATTTTTTCTGATGATCCTCCTGAAAATATACAACATAAAACTATTTTAAATCAAACCTGCAATTGTCACATATGAATTATCTGTAAATAGAATGTGTGAAACTTACATATTTTTTGGCAGATTTTTTGTCCACAAAAGCTTTGTCTTTCACCTTGCAGTGAGTGTCCTTGAATAATTCATCACACATGGGCTCCCTACCTAATATTTGGGTCTGAAAAACAAAAGTAAATCGCAATTAAATATAAGTGAGGATGATGAACGAGGACCTCAACCCATATCATGCTTTATATATAACAAATATATTTATTAATAATCAAATTTCTTACCAAACGCCTTTTCCTTTCACTAATCGGAATTGAGCCACATGTATGCAACGAAGGACCAAAACCTTCAACATCACTCAATCTATTCTTCTTGTTTTGTTCACTCAATTTCTTGAAGTTGTCACTGTCACTCCAATGTTTGAGCATATCATTCCAAACACTAGGCGGTAACCACTTCGGTTTTTTGTTGTACTTCCTAGCGTATCCTAGAATGTCCCTGAGTCGAGTGGCACCTCTGTACTCAAAGTTACGCCGTATCTGACTTTCGTTGTCTGGATGCCAGTAGTAGTGTTTCTGCGGCAAAATTGAAGTATACATATTAGTAATCAAACATTCCAAATTAATAATCTAATCACGACTTTGAAATTTATTGCACAGATAATTATGAACCTTGAACTCATTGAACCAAATGTCTCTTTGAGATTGTGGAACTTCCCCCCACGTGGTCCAAGGACGTTGGTACTTACCTGCAAAGCTTTCGACTATTTTCTGAACTACACCCTGATATGGAACAAAACTAAGAACACAAAAAGAATTGGTTAGTAATAAAGATTACACGTATGAAAAGAATATGAGACGTGAAGAAGTTGCAAACTTCATAATAAACTTACGTGTCACCATCAGGTTGTAAATATATCTTATTGTTGGTGGTCGATGTGTCACTTTCAGGTGTAGGACTGTGTCTATCTCTTCCTCCCCCTTCATTGCAGACCCCTTCGTTGTGTACTGACTGACTTGGCATTCTAGGTTGCCCCATAAAATGACTACTGTTGAAATGCGGACTAACAGTACCGAACTGTTGATAAACTAATGGAGTAGATGAACCACCATGTAAGGAATATTTGGTTGAATTGGTGTTTGCATACCCGCACCAAAGAAAGGTGGTTGCAGGTGGGATTGCTCATTCATACTACCAAAATAATTTCTGAATGGTTGACTTGGATCAAGAAAACCTCCAAACATTCCACTAAAGGTGTTGGGCTCATAAGTTTGATCTGCAGGATCATACTGTGGAGTCGGTTGTGGTACTCCTCTACCGGCATCACTCCTGGCCGTTCGACCACGACCACCATTGTTTCCAGACATCTAAAAAATAAGAACAAAAAAATAAAACCGCGCCATTTTTGATACTATTGTTAGTGAAAAGTTACAGTACATACAGACAATTTTTTTTGAGTTTGCAATAAAAGAACGTTTTATATACATATGCATAAATATCCATATATACAACAAAACAATTCAATCAATCATGGTTGGACGCATTGTCATCATCACCACTTTGCACTGCCGTATTTTCATCATGACCCTCATCAGTGTCTTCTTCTTCATCCTCCCATTCACCTTCTTCATCCTCTTCATCACCACCATCATGTTCACCATTCCCATCATCATCATCACCCCAATCATGTTCATCAACATCATCAGCCTCTGCAGTTTCATCGACTAATGTGCTTACTATGACATTGTCCACGTTCATGTTTGTCATTCCAAACTGTTGATAGGCAAGTTCTAGGTTTTCTTTATCTTTAGGAGCACCGTGAGGTTTGTTTGGTATAGCTACCCACCAATTCGCTTTTCTTGATATCCCCTCAGGGTACTTAACATATACCACTTGGGTTGCAACATCAGCAAATATGAATGGGGTGAATTTAGGGTAACGTAACCCCCGAGGAACATCTGGGTCAAACCACTCACAATTGAAAAGAACACATTTTTTAATTGGCTCACCCATGAATTCAACACGAACAATTTTGTGAAGTACACCATAATAATCCCCTGAGACTTCGTCACCTTCCCCAACTCCTTTGACACAGACGCCACAGTTATATGTTGCTTTACCTTCATTTCTGGCCTTGGTATGAAACCGATAACCATTAACTTTATATCCAGAGAAACACTCCACCACCGTAAGCGGCCCATGAGATAAGTTCACCAAAAAATCTTGTCTCTCATCATTAAACACCCGATAAGAATTGACCTACGGAGAGAAAAAGAAGGCAACCCTCTTCAGAATTACACAAATGTGTTTTGGAAGTTGAAGATTACTTATGACAAATTACTTACATTACACTCGAACCACTGTGCGAAATTTGCCTCGATGAACAAGTCCACTTCCGCATCACTCGCACTTGGATTATGACCGCGAAACTGATGTTTGTACCAACTGTAATGTTTAAGAAATGAAACTATTTACTTATTATTCGACAATTATTAAGTATTTAAATGAAACTTTCAGTAACTGATGTACTTACTCCAGATATGGTTGCACTTCACCACAGTTCAGTAAAATGTGAAGGCGAGCGACACGGTACTCCGCCTCAGTGAGATATCTTCGGCCTCGATTCCCAAATGGAGTACCCTTACGGTTGAACACCGATAGCATTTGCATTTGTGATTCAGGCTGTTGCATACCCTCGTTACGCCCTATACTTGGGCTATCCAAGCTTGACTGAAAATAGTACTCAGCGAAATGTTTTATCTCAAACGCCAAGTATGCGTGAACCATAGATGCTTCAACACGGGCTTTATTCTTTGCCGTCGGTTTCAACCAACCAAAGTACCTCTCAAAAGGATACATCCATCGATATTGAACAGGGCCACCCAACAAAGCTTCTTCGGCTAAGTGAATAGGCAAATGTTCCATGACATTCCAAAAACCGGGAGGGAACACAGTCTCCAATTTACACAGAATTACAGCAATATTCTTGTGCATCTCTTCCAGCATGCTTACTTGCAGCTCACTAGAGCATAGGTTTCTGAAAAATTCACTCAATTCGACCAAGGGTCCCAACACATCATCCGGAAGAGCGGCAAAAGCTACCGGAAGAAGATTCTCCCAAAACACATGATGGTCATGGCTTTTCATATTTTGCAACTTTGTGTTAGATGGATCCACCCAGTTGCCCACATTTGAGCAATAACCATCAGGTACATGAACCTCTCGCAACCATTGACATGCAGCCCTTTTTTGAGGTAGCGATAGTGCAAACTTGGCTTTTGGCTTACACAATCTATCACTTGACCCTCTTGTAGCCAAGTCCAACTCTTGCCTGCTACACAAAATGGACATATCCATCCTTGCTTTGATGTCATCCTTCGTTTTTCCCGGAATATCCATGACTGTGTTTATAATATTTTCACAGAAATTTTTCTCAATATGCATCACATCAAGGTTATGCCTCAGAAGTTGATGCTTCCAATACGGCAACTCCCAAAAGATACTTTGCTTTGTCCAATTATGTTCATTCTCCTCAAATCCCGAAATTTGGAAATTGATATCTGTAGTCACTTTAGGCAAAGTGGATACAGTATCAGACAACATCTCACCAGGAATCCTTCGGGGAGGGCCAGTGTGTATGCTCTTCCCTTTACGAAAAGCAACTTTGTTAGCTCTGAAACAATGATTCCAAGGCAAGAACCGACGATGGCAATGAAACCAAGATGGCTTTCGGCCATACTGTAACTGAAATGCACAATTCTGATGCATACAAACTGGACATGCTAGCAGCCCATGAGTACTCCATCCAGATAACATACCATATGCGGGAAAATCATTGATAGTCCACATCAATGAGGCATGCAATCTAAAAGTTGCACCGCTTTATACATCAAATGTTTCAACCCCAACATCCCACAGCAATTTCAACTCATCAATTAAGGGTTGTAAGTACACATCAATCCTGTTCTTAGGATTTGTTGGACCTGGAATAATGCAACTTAAAAACATGTATGGGGTAGTCATACACATTTCGGGAGGTAAGTTGTAAGGTGTTACCACAACCGGCCACACCGAATACGACCTTCTAGATATGGAAAATGGTGTGAAACCATCAGCACAAAGACCTAACCTCACATTCTGAGGTTCTGCAGCGAAGTTTGGATACTTTTGGTCGAAATGCTTCCAAGCTAAACCATCTGAGGGATGGCAGAGAACCCCCGACTCTTGGCGGTGCTCATCATGCCATCTCATATGGACGGCAGTCTTTTTGGAGGCATACAATCGTTGCAGTCTTGGAATTAAAGACAGGTACTGCATTTTTGCATATGGTACATCCTTACGACCTCGTTGGTTGGAGTTCTTCGGTAAGTGTCTTGCATGTCCACAAAATTTGCATGCGGACAAACTCTCATCTTCTTTATAGTAAAGCATGCAACCAGTTGGACAACAATCAATTTCCTGAACATCCATACCCAAGTCTCTCACTTTTTTCATTTGCTGATGATAATTTTTGGGAATGCCACTTTCAGAAGGGCACACATCTCTCATCAGGCCAACAACTTCATTGAAACAACGTTGAGACATATTGTGTCCCGATTTAATGCTCAGTAGCCTCACAGATGTTTCAAGTTCAGTTATATCACACCCTTCATACAAAGGTCTCTGAGCAGATTCAAGCATAGTGTAAAAGGCCTCAGGATTTACGTCATGCGGACTACTCATGTTCATTTCATTAGCTTGGAACGCAGCATGCACCATATTTTCCCTATCATTATGATCGTTGTGATCATAATCAAAATTCATAGAATGTGAACTACTTGCACCCCCAACTTCCGAATTATCTTCTTCTCCATGACTCGTCCAAAACCAATAACTTTTCACAAATCCCTTTCTATACAAATGGGACTTTACAACGTCAGGTGCAAAATATTGCATATTCTTACACTTGGCATATGGACATCTATAAACTCCATTAATTTGATACTCCTCCTGATTTCGTGCAAATTCATCAAACATATTAACTCCCTCCAACCACTCCTCTCTAAGTCCATGTCCATTAGGATTTCTTCTTCTATACATCCATTGACGATGAAACGGCCCATCCATATGTTCCTAATATGAATTCCTTAATTGTTACGTACACTGCATTTAATTGTAATTAAATTCTTGCACAAATGAATTCAACCAGTTCAACATACATGTACGAATTACATTAAAATATATTTCAGGAAATTAAACATACTTAACATACTTAAACAATTCAACGAAAAATTGAAGACAGTACATATTACTTGGAAAAATAAATGTCATCGAACATCAAACATGAAACACCAAACCGAAAAAATCACACAGTTAACATTATTAAACCATTTATGAAAACGAAATACACATAATACACATACTGTTTAATTATTCAAAATAATACACGTCCCATATTCAATCAGAACGCATTCAAAACAAAACTATTTAATATATCATAACACACCTAATTAAGCATAACACTTCATATACTTATATAATAAAAATTACACACAAATGCAATTATTACTTCGTACTTCATTGAAATAAATAAATCCCAACCAATTTAATTACATATATTACAATTCACATACTTACAAAACGTAAATATATATATCACAAACCAAAGAAAATATTCATGTACTTAAGAAATTTAAAGTATTTCCTAAACCAAAACACATTACACATGTGTAACATACTTCAACATTTCGTAACAATTTAATTACATATGTGAGCAGCAAATAAATTTTATATTAAACCAAAAAAATGATTTTATGATGGAAAATCCGACGGAAAATGACTGTAGGAAAAAGTCCCCTAGACCCGCTGGTTTCGATGGAATCTCCCGTTCGTCGGACACATTCCGACAGAGAGAGACAGCCGTCGGGAAGCGGGCCAATGGAGTAGGCGACGGAAGCTGACGGATATCTGGAACGAAACATTCAATGTAACACCAAGAAACTCATCATCTTTTAATGGCAATTCAATGTTCTCTCCAATAACATTGGGTTCGGTTACTCATTTCAAAGATGATGAGTTTCTTAGTGCTACACCGAATGCAGCGACCAGTTGAGGCAGTGAAGGGGCTAATTTCGAGGGAGGAGCGAAGGACGATGTCGGACGGCCGCAGAGCGCGGCGATAGTGGCTAGAAGAGGGCGGCACTGGCTAAGGTGTAGACAGAAAAAGGTTTGTGTGTGTGTGTGGAGTGTCCCGTTGCTCGAGCAATCGGGTTTTTGAAGACAGTGGACCACTTCACCTTATTGGATGTTTTTTAAAAAAAATTCAGGAAAAAGTGTTATCTGACGCAAAATTTCGTCCGGTCACTTATTTCTAAGAAAAACGCAAAAAACCAATGAAGAAACCGACATTCCAAATAAGTTCAAAATTACACATTTTCAACGTCAATGCGTGTCTGTTGGAAAATCCGCGGTACAATTCCGTCGGAATATTCCTTCCAACAGGCATTTCCTAAAAAAAAACCTATCACTTCTATCCGGCAAAGAGAAGTTTCAAAAATCAAGTGAGCCGACGGAATATTCCGCGAAAATCCGACGGAATATGACCAATCCGTCGGAGTTGTACACGAAAATTGGATCCATCGAACAGTCCGTCAGTGTAATTTTCCTTCGCCATTTTCCGTCGAACAAAGCAAATTTTTTAGTATGTGCACGACTCAAAAAACGCACATTATTCACATATTCACCAAAATTTAATGCACACGACAATTCAAACAAAACACGCACTTAACATTATTAAACCATTTACCACAACGAAACTTATATTAAATTAGGATTTTATTAAATTAGAATTATTCCATATGCTGTTTAATTATTCAGAACAATATACGCTAAATATGAAATCAGAAAAATATAGTACTTTTTCCTTATCATAAAAAAATCTCACAACACCTCAAACAAAACACTTAATGTAACTACACATGAATGCTATAAATAATTAATTTCACATAACAATATTATTTTTCTACATAAATCTTATTAAATAACAATAACAAATGACACCATCGATTACCCACCTCATCTAATTAAACAAACCAAACGAAATAATTACTATTCACATACTTACTAAACTTATATTAATATACAGTCAACATACATACATAAATTCAAAAGAGGAACAAAAAATGCAAACATACTTTAAAATTCATACATCTTTAACGTACTTAACTTTTTTGTGACATAATATATTAATATTCGCATATTCACTAAAACATACATACTTTCAGTAAAATAACAACAACATTAAACATACCTTAAAAAACATTCGAACAACTAAATTTCATATTAAACCAACCAAATCATATTAAAAATTAACTACATCTCAAAAAAGGCATAATATTCGCATATTCACCAAAATATACATACTTTCAGTAAAATAACAACAACATTAAACATACCTTAAAAAACATACGAACAACTAAATTTCATATTAAACCAACCAAATCATGTAAAAAATTAATTACGTCTCAAAAAAGGAATAATATTCGCATATTCACCAAAACATACATACTTTCAGTAAAATAACAACAACATTAAACATATCTTAAAAAACATACATGGTTAACATATTTAACGTTTTATAATAACGGAACTCATTTTATTTAAATTATTTACAAAAACATATTAAACACGCTTGAAATACTTAATTTAAAATAACAAACATGAATATAACTTTAAAATTTTAAAACGAAACAATTTCGACTAACCTTCAAACACGGAATATCAAACGGATTACCGGCGTAAAAAGCCACGGGGCGGGGGCGGGGGCGGTGGGGCGCGGCGGGGACGGCAGTGGGGCGCGGCAGCAATGAACAGTAACGACGACAACCAGAAATCTGACACGGTCACAATTAACAAATTTAAAACATGCAAAATATCAAATAACTAAACTAATTTAATTTTAAACAACTTACTAACGAAACAAAAAACTTACCGATTACGAAAATCTTCAACCTTCACTTTCTCTCTCTTCCCTCTCTTCCTCTTTGAGACCTTCTCTCTCTAAATTTTACAAACTACCGAACGAACGCCCCTCTCCCCAAATTTATAAACGAACGCGAACGCCCGCTCGTCGAGATCTGCGCAAAGTACCCGACGGATTCCGACAGAATTTCCGACGGAGTCCGACGGAATCCGACGGAATCCCGTCGGAAATTCCGTCGGAATTTCTGATTCCCGTCGGACCCCGCTTGTTTTTCCGTCGGTTCCCTCTGACATTTCCCGACGTCTGTCCAGCCCGTCGCGTTTTCCGTCGGAGATCCACTGCGTTTTTGTAGTGACATCATGGGAATCTAAAGATATAAGATTTCCAGCTAAAAAGATATGTTTTACAGATAAGGTTTCACTGTTCTTGATAGAGGTTGCTTTATCTTTGTCGTCGTGTAGTGTCGGCAAAGCTAAAAGTTGATAAAGTTGTGGTCCCTTGTGTCTCACATGTTGACAATGCTTTAAAGAATCTTTCTTTTTTCCTTGTCTTGTTCAACTTTGTAGAGTTCAGTGAATTTGGAGCGTACAACTGGACTGCCTAGAAATTTCTTAGGCTCCAGTGCATAGCTAAAGTCAAAAAGTTGTTCATCCACTGAAACACTTTCAGCTGTTTCAGCAGTCGCCATAATGAGATTGTCTTCAGAGTAGAGAGTTCGTGCTCCTTTAGTCATTAAACACTCACATTGGCATTTAACAGCTAAAGCACCTGTAGACCTTCGATAGTAAATCCATCCTTGATCAAAATGAGGAAATTTATAATGTTTCTTCTTTTCTGCAGCAATAGTGGGTAGTTGTGTGGTTGTTCCAGTTTTTGTAATGTGAAAATTTTCAATTAAATGGATAGTGGGGTAAATAGTTTCTACATCTTTCTCGGGAGAAATGGCAAAAAAGCGAAGGCATATATATCCTTTGCTGAATTGTTTGATGGCATGTTTAACATTGGTTGAAAAATGTTGAAGTTCAATGAGACTTAAATTGGGATAACAATAGTTTAAGTAACCATAGGTAAAGAGTTCAAATACCAAATCAGGACTTGCTTTTGAAAATGCAAGAATCCTTGGGAATAAAGAGTCTCTGGGATTGTAATAGAGTTCAGGTAATCCAGAGATCTTCTGATAAGCGAGAACAGTCGCTTCATAAAATTTTTTGTAAAAAGAGTCCGAGAGATCAATAGTTCGGATGCCAGTATTGGGATTAACTGGTCTTGCAGCTAATAGCTTAGCTTTTAATTGTTGCTTCTCTTTCTCTTCTTCAGAGAGGGGGTGTGAAGTTTTTCCCTGATTGAGACGAAATGAGAGTTCAGAGAGTTCAGATTGGACTTTTTTCAAATCCATCTTTGAAGAGTTCGTTCTGAGCTGTTCAATAGTTTGGTGGAAATAAGTTGTTAGTTCTCGAGCCTTTCTAAGATCAGCTCTAAGATCTACAACAATTTCCTCAATATCTTCAATTTTTTCATTGACAGCTTCACAGTATTCGTTCATATTAATAAAAATTTCTTCAAAGTTCTGAATAAGCTGGGTACTGTCGATTTGTTCCATCGGAGCTTTTCCTTTGTCCGCTGAACTCATGTTCTCTTGTTAAATAATCTGCAATAAAATTATTTTTTTCTGCAACATGCTCATAAATCGCATTAAATTGGGATAAAAATAATTGCCATCTGTGTAATTTATGCATGTGAGGTCCATTGTCTAAATCTTGTTTTACGAAAGTAGCTGCTGCTTGGTTATCTATTAAAATTTTAAATGGCTTAGGTGGCAAAAAGAGTCTCCATTTGGTAATTCCTCTAATAATTGCTAAGAGTTCCTTTTCCATAGTATTGTAATTTTCTTGTCTTTATGAAAAAGTTCCACTATGATAACCACAAATTTCATTTAAATATGTTTTTAAAACTGCTGCCCATGTTTTGTCAGATGCGTCTGTTTGTAGAATTAAATTATCTTCAGATTCAGGGAGTCTGAGACTGGGAAGTTGTTGACATTCTGCTTTTAGTTTTTTAACAATTTCAGCATGCTTTTCTGTCCAGCCAAGAGTATTGTTTTTTCGGAGTAGACTTTGCAGTTCTTTTTTCTTTTTGGCTAAGTCTGGTATATAAGAACTAGTATAGTTTAGTAGTCCTAAGAAACCTTGAATTTGTTTCTTTGTTCTTTATTGGTCTGGATATTCCATAATTTTTCTAGAGATATGTGGTTGTAGACTGATTCCATTAATGCCAACTTCAAAGCCTAGAAATTCAATTTTTTCTTTTTCAATAGTGGCTTTTTTCTCACTAAGACAAATTCCTTCTTTAAGTGCGGTTTCTAAAAAGGTATTGAGATGTTCTCTATGTTCTTCAATAGTATCTGAACTTATTAAGATATCATCTACATAGACAATAAGAAAATTGTTAAGATGTTTGAATACATCATCCATTCGTCGCTGAAAGATTCTTGGTGCGTTTTTTAGTCCAAAAGGCATAACAATCCATTTATAAAAGCCTTGAGGAGTACTAAAACCAGTGTATTTAATACTAGTTTCTTCCATTTTTATCTGCCAGAATCCAGATTTGCAGTCAAATTTTGAAAAGAATTTTTTGTTTTTTACTAGGTTGATTAATACTTCCTTATTAGGTAAGAAATAGTTGTCTGTTTTCGTAAACTGATTAAGTTTTTTATAGTTAATAGCCATTCTAGCTTTTCCTCTTCGTTTTTCTGCTTCATTAAATACCAAAAAGGCTGGTGAAGAGTATGCACCATTAAATGGTTTGATTAGTCGTTTTTCTAAAAGTTCTTTAATTTGAATAGAAAATTCTCTAATGTCTTCTTCAGAGTATAACATTGGTTTTTCTTTAATATAGATATCTTGTGTTAATTCTATTTTAGCTCGTGGATGTTCAGATTTTCAGAATTGTAATGGATTTTCAAAACATATACGTTTTAGTTTTGATAATAGTTCTTCTTTTTTGATGATATTAACTGTAAAAATGGGTTTTTGTGCATGAATTTGAAGGGCGATTTGTTCATAACCATGTCCACTACGCTTCGCACGCACTCTGTATGGATGTTTTAAAGTGGGAATCTTTAAAGTGTGACCACATTTTGTTGTAAGATATATAGTATAAGGAGTTTATGTAAATTTGACAAACTGTTTTAAAAAATCATTTCCTAATAGGATATCATAACCTGAGTTATATTGTAAAACCGTAGGTATAGTAAGGATTTTGTTGCCTAATATGATAGAAACATTATGTTGTACTAAATCTAAATATGTAGGAACAGGATGAACGCCTTTGATTATGATTTTTCGATCATTTGGGAGTTTATCCCAGTTGGGTAGTAAAAAGTCTTGAAGAAAAGTTACTTCAGATCCTGTGTCAATCAAAGCAGTAGTTGTAATGTCTAATTCTTTAACAGTTACATCAATATAGGTAAGAATAGGTATTTCAAGTTGCTTCATATTCTATCAAGAATAATGGTAGTGTGTTGAGTTTAAAGAGTTATATGGGTCGGTCCAATATCATAATTGGTATATTGGTCAAGGAAGTTCATTCCTAAAAGTATATGATAAAATTCGTTGTTAATAGAATGATCTATGTAACAATTAAATTCTAGTAATGTAGAAATAGGAGTTTTCATCATGATTCGAGATTGTTGATTTAAAGTTGCGTTTTGACCATTATAGGTAACAAAGTTATATTCTGCGGTCGTTGAGACTGCTAGTGGTAATGGGATACAATGGCTTTGAGATGAGCCGGTGTCAATTAAGATTTTATTAGAAATTCAAATTTGTCCGTTAAAATAGTCTAATTTAACCTTTTAGGTACTATTTGGAGGAGATTTTAGTAAAGGAGTTATAGTTCGAGGGATTGTTGCCGTACTATAGCTTCGTGTTAAAACTGGTTGATTAGCTACTCTTATACCTCTTTCTGTATAAGAAAGTCTAGGTGTTTGATAACTAGTTGATGCTTCATCATGCTCTACTAATTGAAAGTCTGTTAATGCAGGTATTTTGGCTTCTTATATTGGAGGGGAGATGATAGTACTGATAGTGTAAAACATTGGATCAATAGTTATTTTACCTGTTTGTTTAAAATCTTTTATTGGAAAGTTTGTATTAGAAAATATGTATAATCCTTTGTAATAGAAGGATAATGCATTATTTCCTTGATATAATCCGATATCTGTTAAGAGTTTGAATTGCAAGTTTAACCTATCTTCTATATTTCTGCTTTTGAGAGTTACAGAATAGTTTGGGTCACATTCAAAATTAAGTTTTTGTAAATTAGGTTTCCTTGTAACGTTCCTAAATGACTATTTTGAATATTTCGAAATCTTTGGTCATGTAATGATAAAATAATAGGAGAGTTGATTCCTTCTTGAAAGTAAGCGTTAACAACAATTTGTATTCCTTGTAAATGAACATATTTAATGAATTTTCTATCTTTAGTTGGGATTTCTGATAAAAATTTGTCAATTATATCACGGGTCATTAATCGTAAGCAAATATTTCCTTGTAAATGTTGAATTTGAACTGGTTGTTCTGTAGTGTATAGCTTAAAGTATCTTAACAATTTTCACGTTAGAAAATTATCTATTTTTGTCATTAATGTTCGAGGGTCTTTTAAAGATAAATCTGTTGCCAGAATTTTTTCATAAAGTTTCTGATTGAAAGTAATTATTCAAGTATAATTTTCAGTATTTTCTTGTTCTTGTTGTTGCATAATTTCTGTTTCTTCAGTATTCATCTTCTGAGGTTGAATAGCTTTCTGTTTCTGATGTACTATCTTCAGTTTCTGAGCTTATAGATTCATAACAGCTTAAAATTGTTTCATGCATAATATTTTCTGTTATTGGATATAGTTCGTCTTGAATTTCTTCAAATTCTTCGTAAAAAAGTTTAACTATATTCGCTTTTCTTTTGTTACAGTCAATTGATTTGTGTCCAATTTCTCCACAATTCCAACATTGGCATGAAGTTGGTTTTTTACTTCTTTTATAGTATCGATTTTGTGGATTAAAATTTTCTTGACTTAGTTTTTCATGTCGAAAATGTTTACTACTTTTTTGTGGTTTATTTACTGATTTTTCAGATTTTGCTTTCTCTGTTTTTGTTTTCTTAAGCGTAAATGTTTTCTTTTTTGAGAATTTTTTCCTTGGTGTTTTTCTTGTTGAAGGTTTCTTTGTTGTTCGTTTTGGAGTTCTTTTTCGTTTAGGGCAAAAGTTAGGATAATTTTCACATCCATATTGTCCTGGTTCAGTAATATTTTCACAACATAAAGTTACTTCTTTAATATATCTTCTTCTTTGTTCTTCTAAACATAGTTTTGTCATTTCTTGGTTTATACAAGATTGTACTGCTGCTACAGTTCGGATAATTGTTGGATTTTTAACAAAATTTTCAAACTTATCTGAAAAATATTTATTCCAAGGGTGAGGGAATTTGTTCAATAGCAATTGAATGTAGTTTTCTTGATTTTCTCTTGAGTCATATAGATCATAATAATATTTATCAAATTCACAAAATAAATTTTTATAATTACATAAATTGCAAATTCGTAAGTTTGTTAGTTTATATAATGATTCCTTTTTTTATTCAAATTTATTAAGTTCAACATCTTGGCCATAATCAAATCCTTGAAATTGTCCAATTAAGTATTTTTCAAATGTCCATATTCCATATTTGATGGATTTGGTGAGACTGGGTTTTACTTCAACTTCAATTATATTTCGTACAGTTGTAGATAATCGATTGTACCAATTTCGCACAATTCTTTGAAACGAGAAAGTTATTAAGTTGTAAATAGCATTTACATCTCTTCCTTCTGCTGCATGTGTTGGTTCTTGTAATAATGTAGTATTACTGAATATCCCCAATTGTCTATAATCGCTCTTTTACTGTTACACAATCTAGATTTAAAATATATCCCCATGCTAGTACAGGTTCAGGTTGTAAAGGATTTTTAGGTTTAAATTCGTCATTCATCATAGATTTTTTAGAAAATTTTCTTTTAAAGTTTTCGGTATGTTTGTTCTTGTAATTGTTTTGAAAAGGATTAGAGGGTTCTCCTCTTTCAAAGTTATTTGGATTATTACTTCCTACACTTCCTGTGGGAGTTCCTGCTTGCATATTTACTTGTTTTACTAACTCGGTTAGTTGTCAATTTTCGAAGTGATTTAATAGTTCTTCAATTTCTCTGTTTATATTCACTCATTGCTGGCTACTTTCTTCTTATTTTCCTTTATTTTTAATTAATCTTCTTTCTTCAATAGCCTTTTGAATAGTTTCTGCTTGTTCTTTGATTACGTTATGTTGATATCGCTCAATATATTTAGCATCGTTACTATTGGGTGTTATTTTTTCAGGAATTTTAATTTCTATTGGTGTATATTCTCTTTTTTGTTTAGGTTTTAACATGCTTTCAAATGTTAAGTTTATGAGTTGTATCTGTAACACTAGTTGTTTTACAGAGTTATTTATTTCACTAATTTCTTCTTTAACAGCTTGAAGTTCACTTTCTAATTTTGGAAAGCTCATTTTTTAATCTTCATCATTAAACCAAAATTCAGTATCGAATTGATCTAAATTGTTGTCATCATTGTTATCTATGTTTTCACAGATTTCTATATAAGTTCTTTGTTCTTCCTCATAGATTAAAAGATCAAGTCTGTCCTCGTTTAACCATATTACTTCTTTAGACATGTTATTTTTTCTTAATTGATCGATTTTTAAAATATAAAATTTTTCTTTTTGTACGATTTCTTTATTTGAAAAAGTTTTATATAAATTGAGCAAAGATTCACAGTTTCTTTGAGTCATTATTTTTAAGTTTGGAATCTCGGGTTTGTCCATAATTTAATTTTTTATTGAATAAATGTTTATTAGTTGATTGATTATGAGTATTATTTTTGATTCAAATAATAAATAGATTTCTTTGTTTTGACATAGATGTTTCAATAATTGTATAAGGTCTTTGTCTGCATACATAGCTTCGTTGATTTCTTGCTCAAACGCAATAGTATTCAAGTTTAACGTTTTGTGCAATAGGTCCTTTTGTTCTTTAGCCCTTAAAGTTTTCAAAAATTGTTTGCTTAGTCCTTGTGACTGGATTTGTTCTCTTTCTGTGGCATGTAAGTATTTGGGACTCCTGCCCCCCCATGCCACTTATCGAAACCAACATGTCTGGTGATGTGGCACTGATATACTCGCCGGGGTACACCCGAGTCATTTAACCCCTCATATTTGACCTGGAAGACTTCCCCAGAAGGTGAGTAGGTTGAATGTGGAGTGAATACTTCTCTCAACCTCATTTCATACTTCCTTGTGACTCTAATCATGCGTGTGTCGAGAGCATTTATTGCTTTGACCCACTGCTTGAATCCGCCTTTTGGTCACAATATAAATGGCAAGGGTGAAGGTGGTGAATCCTTGCTTTTTACGCTAACAGTTTCTTAGGGAAATCTTCCCTTTGTGACTATGGGGTTCCCTTTTACTGTCTTAACATGAGCGAGATGGTTATTCATGTTCGGGAAATCTTTTATTGGGGTAAGTTGGATGAGATCGTGCCTCCTCCTCCCCAAATCCTTTGCCCCCGGAGTTCCAACTAATATGTCCAGACTTCATAAGGGAAGGGTCAGAGGAGGCTGCCTAAGCGTTTGGCATTCCAAAGTTAGTGCATGCGACATTTTATGCTATGATAGCAGCTTATGCGGACCTGAGGTTGTGGGCAATGTCTTTGAGGAGGCACCGGAGAAACTTCAATGGTACTCCTTTGAGGTATGGCAACAAAAAAGTTGTGGTTCCTTACACTACAGCTACATCCCCGACATCTGTCAACGCTATCGAGGAGAGTGTGGGCTCGAGCAAGGCTATGGGTGGTAATGGGGCAGGTACAGGGCGGGTTTAGTCATACCCTCATGTTTATCTTCAAAATTAATATCTATACTCATACCATATCCATCAAGTATTGTAAAACTATACCCATACCCACTAGATATAGCAGGTATACGGGTTTTATTTGGGTACATATAAAACACAATGAATTAAACTCATTTTATACTCATATTCAATATCAAATAGCCAATATGTCATACAAACGTCAAGATTCCAACAAAATATCATATCCACCAAATACAACTTCCAAATTCAAGCAAAAAATTAACAATCACTAGTTTTAATTTCTAACAAAATGTCCAATCGGAGTCTTGAATATAATACAACTCAAAGTAATTAGCAAAATATCTAAATTCAAGCAACAAACTAGAATTTTGAATAAACGGGTATGAGTTTTATATGGGGAGGATATGGAGCAGGTACATGATGGGTATTGATAAAATAGGTATGATGCGGGTATAAGGCGGGTGAGAGTTATACCCATACCCATATCTGTTTTCAAAATACTCGCTCCAGGCCCATTTTTTTCTCATTTTCAATACCCATACCGATACCTGTTGGGATGAGTTTTCCAAGTTTTAAGCGAGTACGAGTTTTTTTTGTCGGCCCTAAGCAAGACTCTAACCACGTCTGGAGGTGATAGAGATTGATTTCTCCTTAATGAGTCGTCTTATCCCCTGCCTCTCCTTAGAGTTATATTTTTCTTTCTCTTTTGTAGATGTATATGCTAAAATGAAGAAAATGAATGAGATTATCTGAAATTAGTGTTCTTTTTGTCGTTATCCCTCCTTACATTAACTCACGCTCTTTCCCCAAGTTACTGCCGAAGTGTTTTTCATTTCTGCCCATTTGGAGATCCTCTTTCACGCATTTAATGCCTCCTTTTTGCTGGTATATAAAATGAAGTGAAGAGGAAGTGAATACTTCATTTTTACCCCCCATTCTTTGCAAAACTTTCCAAACCAACAACATGGTGTTCCCTTAGTATCTTAATAGACACTAGAACAAAAGTCCAAATAGCGACAGAATCAGCAACGAAAAAAGGCAGATTAGCGACAAAATTATGAAATCAGCGACGAATTTGGAGGCGGAAAAGAGTTGTCGGATTTTTGATCGTCGTTGTGTACCTGGCGACGGACCCAACGACTGCTGCAGTGACAAATCAAATTTCGCGGGTGATGAAATGGTGGGGAAGTCACCGACGGAGTAAAAATCCTTCGCCATTAGCAACGGAATTAGAGATGGAAATTTCGTCGCTAATGGTGACGGTTGCTGGCTTTTGCTTTAAAAAAAAAGAAAATCTCATATTCTGCCGCCAGTCTGTCGCTAGATTTGTAATTTTTTAAAAATAAAAACGTTTGTTTTTAATCGTATCTCTCAGTACACACATTTAAACCTCTGCAGGAAATTTACAAAGAGTATTCACTTCATGAACATCCAATGGCTTCGAGTATGACTTCATTCGAAGCGTTCTCAACAGTTTTTCAAACCATAAACATATGGAATATCACATACAAAGCAACACTTGAAATCAATTGTTTTCAATTCACAAACAATAAGTCCCAAGCAAAGGGTACATATCGCAAACCACAAATCTCAAACAAATCACAAATTGCTAGTTAATCAAAGTGAAATTAAGTTAGAAGAAGAGGAGAAACAAGCACCAAGAGGAGGGGAATGAACTAAGCAGCTAGCCATTATTGAAGAAGAAGCAAGCAAGCACCAAGAAGAAGAGGAAGAAGCAGGGAGAAGCAAACACTAAGAGCACCAAGCCGTGTACTCCATAAGGAACCAATGAGGAGAACCACCAATTGGAGGAAAACCATAACGTACTCAATCATCAAGGTAAGGATCATCATCTTGTTGATCCTCATCCTCATCCTCATTATGTTGTGGCTGTTGAGAAACAGGTGGTTGAGATCCCGAGCCAAAAGCTTGTTGCATTTGAAAAAATGCTTGCAATCGCTGATCGATGCTCATCATTTGCTGCTCAGTTGCTGGTTGCTTTGGGTGAACAGTTTGTTGGATGCCTACAGTTGCTTACATTTCTCCATAAGCAACCGGTATCTTTCAACTTGTGAAGTTAGCTCACCACCCAAGTTGGTTACTACACCTGTTAAATCATTCAGCTCTTGTTGAGATGGTATATAACCTGTACCTGCTGACAACCATTTATATGAAGACCTAACATTAGTATATCAATTAAATAAATTTATCGTATAACAATGTTCATTGAAACTGTACCAGCTCGCTGAGTAGGACTCAAGTGACAGGATTCCCTAATGTTGACAGCTTCATTGCCAATACCATAAATACGACCTTTTTTGTTCTTGTACGTCTTCATCCACAACTCATTTGGATTTGGAAATGATTGGGATGGATTTTGATAAGTGCCATCCCAGGACTCTTGGGAGTTGATTGCGTTTTGAAATTCGCGTTCAAAGGATTCCTATAATATCACAACAGATGCAAAAAATCATATATGTTACAGTTAATGAAATTAAAGTATATGAGTCAAGTTTGAACTACTAATAAAGATTGATAATTGAGAATAGCTTATATATGTTGTTTGTGATTTCTTGTCAACCCAAGGGGCATCTTCTTTGCCATGAAGTTTGTGAGTGCGCCTAAATAATTCAACAATTATGGGATCTGTCCCAACTTCTTCCCTCTACGTGCCAAACAAAATTATATGAAACATCCGCCAAACCACATTCAAAGTGGCATAGAGTATTAAAATTAAAGAAAAACATAGCAAAGTTCGTTACCAGACGCCTCCTATGGTCATGCATAGGAATCGAGCCACAGGTGTGTATAGATGGGTCACCACTTTCTGGAGTACCTGGTCGGTTCTATTGGGCTATTTCACGCAATTTCTTGTAAGTTTCGTTTGGCCAGTATTGTCGGAGTCTCTCCCATTGAGCATCACCAAGCCAAACAAGCTTCTTGTTGTGCTTCCTTGCTTTTCCAAGGAAGTCTTTCAGGCGTGCATTGCATCTATTTTCAAAAAATTTTCTTACACGATCCTCATTGACCGGATCCCAAGTAAACCACTTCTACAATTACGAACACAACAAACACTTCAAATAATACAATAGTAATCTATCATGGTCACACAAAGTGTTAATATGTAGTGACTTGTGTTACCTTGAACTCTCCAAACCACAAATCTCGTACAGGTTTGGACACTTTACCTCAAGTAGGCCAAGCTCCGTCATATTTGCTTTGAAATATGGGAGAAATCCTACTAACAACACCATCATTATGATGAAACCTAACTGAATGCATCAAATTGATTAGTTGTTAAGTAAAATACTTGAAATACATAACATATAACAATTGAAGACTTACCCATTACCATCTGGCTTAATCCAAGTCTTTGTTCGAGTGTTCTCATGACTAGATTGTGTTTCACTTTCTCCAGTTGCAATGTTTTCTTAGGACTGATTTGTGTTAGGGTCAATGAGTCTGGGAGTAGGCTACACAGTGTTGACAAAAGGGGGTTTGGAGGAATATTATAGGCAAATTGGCCATACATGATTGTCTGGTTGGGAATGTACGAGGTTTGATGATGGAAAGCCCCAAATGGGGGAGGGATTGGTCCTAAAGACCTAGTATGTAACCAGCCATTGTTGGTCCTAATTGAACTGGGGTCTGAGGTACCTGGGGGGAATATTGATCAACGTCCACAGCGGTGAGATCGACGACGAAGCTCCTATGACCTCGTCCTCTACCTCGAGTAGAGGACTTACCTCAGCGGGAACTGGAATTCATACCTGAAATAGTTGACAACAAATGCAAAAACAAATATATAACGATTGCACATATGAACCGTTTATTCAGACATCATAATAGTTAGCTAACAAATATTTTGAAAATTCATTCATACAATAATAGTCAAGTCACAATCAATAGTTTTCCAAGTAAGTTCTCAAATACATGACAATGCAGAAGCACTCAATTATATACATATGGTTTCTTATATATGTCTACAAATATACTTATATTCTTATGAATTTCAAAAACTAATAATTCATCCAAACTTGAGCGTTTTATTTTGCCAACATATTAAATTTCAACTTAAAATTACCAAAACTAAGCCTACATTATATTACATTGGGCAAAATCTTGAAACAAATTAGAGCTACAGCTTCATACAAACATCACATTTCAATAAAATTATAAATTAAAGCATTTCATTTTACCAACATATCAAATTTTAACTTTACATTACCAAACCTAAACCCTAAATTACATTGAGCAAAATCTTCAATCAAATTAGAGGAATAACCTTACATAAATACCAAATTTCAACAATATTATCAACTAAAGCATTTCATTCCACCATCGTATCGAATTTTAACTTCAAATTACAAAACCTAAATCTTAAATCGCATTTAGCCAAATCTTGAAAGAAATTAGAACAATAACCTCACACAAATACCACATTTCAACATAAATATGAAATAACTATGAAATTCTAACAATGTAATACAAAAATCTGTAGAAATTACAACCAGTTTCGTTGAGAAAATTAACTTCAAAAATGCTCCAAACATCCGGCTAAGGGGCGTGGCAGCGTCGGCGGTTGGCGACGTGGTAAGCAATTTCGCCTCTCTCTCTATCACGGGTGTCAAATGAATTCCACATCAGATCTGGATCCATTTAATTGGGCGATGACGGAATTAGCGACGAAAATTCCGTCGCCAGCCCCAATTTTTTTAATTTTGAATTTTCCCCACCTAGCAACGGAATTTTCGTCGCCATATTGAAATTAAATTAATTTTTTTATTAACATGACGACAGATATTCTGTTGTCAGTATTGAACCCTGGCTACGGATTTAGGTTTCCGTCGTGGAATCTGACTTTTTTCTAATACAAATTATCCATCGCCATTTCCGTCGTTATAATTTTGCGTCGCTGAATTTCATCTTTATTTTGTACTTTTTTAGTAGTGACAGAAGAGATGGTCGTGCATGTTTGGGGAGACATTCAACTGGTGGAACAGGAATAGTTCAACTGCTCCTTGTTGCTGCTGGCAGACCATCAAATAATCTGCCGAACGTTATTAAGGCAGACCCAGAGGAGATCGCCCGAGACTCCCAAACCCCGGAAATCATTCAAGCGTTGTTCTATGCCATGATTGTCAATGACGCTCTTGAACAGGGCATCATTCTTCGCAACATGACTAGAAATCTTAGAGATGCTATGGTAAACCTCGGCTGGCAAGCTTTGGAAGCGTGGTAGAGAACAGACAAGCGACAGTTGTTGTCTGCCCGGCGACCTCCCGCAACTGCGCCTGCCATGAAAAATCTGGCTGCGGCCCTGGTCCAGGGGAACATTGGATCAAATGAGACCCCAAAGGCATCGCACGATGGTGGCAATTGAAATTGCGCCCAAGGCAGCTACCTTTCTTCTTTCTTGTTTTCACCTTTTCCCTAAGTAATTGAAAAGCATGAATGAAAGGAAGTGAATTTCAGTTGTCTAAAGTTTGGTGTGTTCCTCCGTTTTCATTTTCTTATTATACATCGACAGTTGTCTTGGGCCGTGCTTAGCAGTTTTTCAGCCCATTGGGAGGTTAGAGGTGTAGCGAATGGCCAAAGGGCCGTGCTTTGAAACCCTTAACCCCCAAGGGGGCTAAAAATCTAGCGGATGACCAAGGGTCGTGCTCTGAAACCCTTAGTCTTTAGGGGGTAGCAGACGACCTAGGATTGTTGCTTAGCGACCTATAGCCCATTGGAGGCTAAAGGTGTAGGGGACAACCTAAGGCAGTGCTTATAGATCCTTAGCCCCTTCATGGGCTAAAGCAATGTTAGGAGAACACCGGTGATCGAACCAGTCGACTGAGTGGGTCAATGGGTCCACTGGTCGAATCGTTTGGACTGGAGTTAGATCAATTGACCCGTTTTACCGTCAAATTAGATTAGACCGGTCTAACTCGATTGTATAACGTTCTAGATTATTTGCTAAAAAAAATAAAGTTTAGACATAATATTATAACATATAGCATGAAATTGGAATGAAATGAATGAATAAAATAAATATTATAGTTATTTATTATCCTTTTATTCATGTTTAATAATTATGAAGAAAGTCAGTATTTAAGCAAAGCATATTTCATTAAGTTAAAAATAACTGCATAACTGGGGTTGGGCCACGCCCAATTAAAGTATTGGCTAGAATCCATAAAAAGAAAACCCTAATTCATTGCTTTATCCTCCCACTATTTCACTAGTAACCCATGCATTTCGGCTTCTCCTTCCTCCTCTCTGTAGTCCTGGCCAGCCCCCCTCTCTCTACTCTCTCTCTCTCTCTCTCTCTCTCTGTGCACAACACTACGATAGTATAATACAAGCAATAATTCCAATGGGTTAAAGTAGTCGGCCATGTGGCAGAGCCGAGTTACCCAAGCAGTCGTCGATTTTTCAGATCTTGCATATCAAAGCTTCCTTGGCGCCGGAGATTAGTCAAGAACCATGGTTGCTAGCTTAGGCAAGTTAGATTTTGCTGTTTTATTTTATTATTAAAGCAATTTACAGAAATCTTGATTCAACAGTGGGTGGTTCGGGTCCAGCCGGTTCGCTAGGTTGATTGATTTTGTCCAATTTCATCCGAGTCGATGGCTCAAACGGTTTAAGACTTTAAATAGACTATTAAACATGTTGGTTTCTGGTCCGACCAGTTCAACTGGTCGTTCTGATTTTTGCAACATTGGGCCGAAGGTGTAGTGACTAGCGTCGAGCGAGGCTTTGAGATTCTTAGCCCAAAGGGGGCCAGTAGAGGTGTAGCGGACAGCCTAGGGTTGTGCTTTAATATCCTTAGTCATTTGCGGACTAAAAATGCAGTAGACGACTTTGTACCATGTTTTGAAACCCTTAGTCTATAGGAGCTGAAGGTGTAGGCATAGGCGAAGCTCTTTGAGTTCCACAAGGGGTTGTGGCCCCCGTATTATTTAATAAATAAATATTTTGGGAATGTATAACACATGTACTAGACATTGCAGATGGTATGGTGCATTATTTATTTGAGGTCTCGTGTACAACTCTAGCATGCTCTTGTTCTCTTTTGGCCCTTTCCTTTTCTTTTTTTTTTTGTTGTCAACTTGCCCTTATATTTTCCTGTGGCTCTTTCAGTAAAAGTTATGGATGCAAGTGCATGAATATGCTCAGACTACTGTGTTTTTTTCCCCTCTGTTTTGGGTGCTCTTCAACTATTTCCTTATTTAATTCTCCTCTTAAATATTTTGTCTCTTTTTTGGGTTTAAAGAAGCCCTGAGAAGCATTACAATATAATTTTTTAACGAGAAGAAGAAATCAAATGTAGGACTTAATGTACTCAATGTGTCAATTTATCTACTAAAATCAACACTTCACTATTAATTAAAAATCTATGGATACTTTCAAGAATATAAGAAGAGATTTTTTTTTCTCTGTCTCTTTTTTTAAATTATAAAAGACGTGCAAATTGAATGTTTAAGACAGTAAAGGGACAATGTTAAAAACAAGTAATATAGGCCCTGTTTGGCAAACAGCTGTTAGCTGTTTGTATTAGCTGTTAGCTGTTTGTATTAGCTGTTAGCTGTTTGAGTTAATTGTTTGTATTAGCTGTTTGAATTAACTGTTTGTTGAAAAGCTGTTTGGTAAAATTAGCTGGTTCTGACAAAGTTGTGAGGCAAAAAGCTAATTCTTCAAAAAGCTCATGGAATTAGTTTTTTGGATTCAAAAAGTTCTTTTAAAAAGCTCTTTCATTAAACACCCAAATTAGCTTTTTTACTTGGTCAAAAAGCTAATTTTGGTCAAAAAAGCTCTTTTTGGCCAAAAAGCTGTTTGCCAAACAGGATCGTAGGCTTAATATACCATATCGCTAATATTTAACGTACACTACCATCTTTGATACACTACGTTGCACTGTTCTTAGTCTTCTACGTTTACATACAATGTGCAACAAATTAGGGTTTATTAGTAGCAAAATGGAAATCGAAGAGCACCACAACAAAAAGAAGAGGCAACTTGAAGATCAACAAGCAAAATCGTCTTTAAAAAGGTATTTCATGCATGAACACCAAAAATTTCAACAATTTAGGGTTAGATGTAGGCCCTGTTCTATTTCGCGTTTTTTAGGATTTAGCTAAGAGCTTACATCTTCTTACAGCTTCTTACATCTCCTTACATCTTCTTACATCTCCTTACATCTCCTTACATCTTCTTACATCTCCTTACATCTTCATTTTATTTATTGTGTATTGATTTTGTATTTTTTATTTTTTATTGTTAATTTTAAATTTTAAATTTTTTTGTTCTTTATTTTTTATTTTATTTTTTTATTTATTTTTCATTTTTCATCTTTTATTTTTAATTTTTTAATTTTTCAATTTTTGATTTTTTTTTTATTTTTTTAATTTTTAAACTTTTATATCGTAATTTTTAAATTTTTAAATTTTTAAATTTTTAAATTTTTTATTTTTTATTTTTTTTGTTTATTCTTTTATTTGACAATTTTCAATTTTCATTTTTTTTATTTTTTATTTTTTGTTTTTATTTTTTTTTTTTTAATTTTTTAATTTTTTATTTTATAATTTATAATTTTTTATTTTATAATTTTTTATTTTTATTTTTATGTTTATTTTTAATTTTTAATTTTTTATTTTAAAATTGTCAAAATTTTAAAAATTTTTAGTTTTATTTTTTTTCATTTTTTTATTAAAAAAAATAAAAAAGTAAAAAATTCAAATTCAAATTAAAATTAAAATTTAATATTAAAAATTAAAAAATTAAAAATTAAAAAATTATGAATTAAAAATCAAAAAATAAAAAATAAAAATAAAAATTACAAATTACAAATTACAAATTACAAAATTACAAAATAGAAAATTAAAAAATAACAAAAATTAAAATTAAAATTAAAATTTAAATTTAAATTTAAAAAAATAAAAAATAATAAATAATAATTAAAAAATAAAAATAGTAAAAATAACGAAATAAAGAAATAAAAAATAAAACAATAAAATAACAAAAATTACAAAATTACAAAAAATACAAGAAATAAAAAAAGTAAAAAATAAAAATAAAAAATGAAAATAATAATAATAGTAATAATAATAATAATAATAATAATAATAATAATAATAATAATAAAATAAAAATACAAAATACAGCTTCTTAAGTATATTATTTTAATATTATTATTTTTCATCTAAAACAAATTATATTATACAACTCTTTTACAATTCAACAACTCCTTATATCTATCCTTACAGCTTTCTTACAGCTTCTTACAGCTTCTTATATCTTCTTACAGCTCCTTACATCTCCTTACATCTCCTTACAGCTTCTTACATCTCCTTACATCTCCTTACAGCTCCTCACATCTCCTTGCAGCTCCTTACAGCTCCTTACATCTCCTTGTATCTATCTATCTATCTAAAACGCGAAATAGAACAGGCCCGTAATGTTGTTTCCTTGATTGGTGTAGTTCGAAGTAAAGATCGCCTTCATAAACAGTTTCAGTGGAATTGTTATATTAAACATCCAAAGGTACAGTATTGTTGCACACTCTGCCGTCCTAAACCTCAAATGAACACAAGACGCGACCCAATGAAACAACAGAAGCAAAAACATTGGATGTATCTAAAAAGAATAATTATTTAAATAGATCAGTGATACTCAAAGCTTAAATAAGACAATTATCGGATAGACTATTGCTCAAACTAAATATAAGAATATACTCGACAAAATACAAGCACCTCCACTATGCTTGACATGTTTCCATTTTGACGACTATATAACACATTTAACATTACCGAGTAAATTCATCAAATAAACATGAATTCACTATATAATTTGGGTGTCGTTTAGTTCTCATTTTAGTGAAAATTAAAATAGGCTTTAGTGATAACATACTCAAGTTTAAAGCTACAATTGTTTTGATGTTTATTAGTTTAAATTTTGGTATTGTTTAGTTGTTACCTTAGTGAATATTAATATAACTTCATCATACAAATATAAACAAATGAAGATCAATAAATCTCCACCACTTTAATCATTCATCAACCAACACAGTTTAAGCAAAGAACACTTCAGTTTAATATATAAATTTGATTTTTTGATATGAGAAAAATCAGTTTAATATTCACTGAGTCAAACTAAGTAAATTCATTTTATTATTCATTAAGTCAAAACTAAGCAATTATTACAAAAAAAAGAAAGGCAATGAATTAAAATTATGCTAATATTCATTAAATAAAAATTAAGTCGATGTCCCACCACCCCCCAAAAACGGAATAGGTAAAGAATGAAAAATTAGATTCAAGTGGATTGGTGACTTCAAAGGGATTTGAACCAAAGCCCACTTCATATCAAACAAATGCTTCTACCAGCAAACCACTAACAACCTTTTGTTTCCTTCACCAAAGCATATTGAGCAATTCTCTGGCGGAAAAAAATATCAACACCCACGCACTATTTTTGGAGCTGAGTACTTGGGTCGGATTTGTGCTCGTATCGAATTTAAACGGGTTGAGAATTGCTTGACTTGCACCTAACTCGTTTATTAAATGGACTGAAAAATCTTGACCCATTCTCATTTAATTTTTAAACAGGTTGATCCGCTTAACCCGTTTAAGATAAACAGGCGAAGTTCAGTCGCCTAATTACCCATTTACTAATTCGATATTTTCAACTAATACGTAATTACATAGTGTTAAAAATTAAGTTTACGTAGCACATCGAACAATTACTCTCTAAAACTCTCCCTATTCATCATAATTCACTTTTTTTTTAATTTTTACATTCTTATTATCTAATAAAAAGGTTGACAGATAAATGGCAAATGGAAAAACGAGTTGACGTGTTTAACGTGTTTAATTAAACGGGTAAAATAGGTACTTTTTCGTGTCGAGAATCTCGACTTGAATCTAACCCATTTAATTAAACGGGTTGAACGTGTCAACCCATTTAATTAAACGTGTTAAAAATTTATATCCAAGTTCATTTAATTTCATGTTAATTTTGGATCGATAATCATATCAAATCAACTTTGTCCAACTCTAATTATTTTTAAAGAGTGTTTACAATGCTCTTATACCTTATGTCACAGGTTGATAATTTACTCAAACTTAAACCCATGCGGCCTAACAAACTTTGCTTGAAACTCTTACTTTGTTTGATAGTTAGCCTTAAAGGATGCTTAACTTAGACTTAAGAAGCTAAGTAAGTACACTCACACTCTAACTTTCTATCTGGTTGGGGAGTAGGGAGGAGTAAAGGGGAGTAAGGGAGAGTGAGTACTCCCCTTTACTCTTGTTTGGAAGTAAGAAAAGGAGGATAAAAAGGAGTAAGTAAGAGTAATTCTTACTCCCTTTTACTCCTCTTAACCCTCCGTGTTCTTACCTTCCAAATTGGAGAGTAAGGAGGAGTAAAGAAGGCCGGTAAGGAGGTGAATTTTACATATTTGTCCCTAAAAAATCTAAGTGTAATATTTTTTAATATATTTAGTGACGGCATATATGTCAATTATTTCACTTACTCTTATTTACTCTCATATTCTTCCAAATAAAGGTTAATCTTTACTCTTCATAAATTCCCAAACAATGATAGACAACTCACTCTTATTTACTCCTCTTTACTCTTACTCCTCCTTACTCTTGTTTACTCTTACTCTTCTAACTTACTCCCATCCCAAACAGACTCTAAAGGAACTTAGAGAGAGAAAGAGTTTGAGAGAATGCTCTTGTATTGCACTTGAATGCTTGGTGTATAAATGAGCCCCCTTGGGGTATATATACACATCCAGCTCCTTAATGGACGGTGGAGATCTGTTTGATCTTACGGCTAAGATCATACATCCAGAATGTTCTATACAAATATCTAGGATTCTACACTAGTGTGGAACCCTCTAGAACATATTCTAGAGAAATCTAGTGAAATCCAGGGCATTCGAAAACACTCTATAGCGTTCTGTGACATCCTACCCCTCCTAATCTGGCGACGTCCTCGTTGCCTTCTTGTCCTCTTATGCTTGGATCTGCTCCTTGAATTGCCACAAGTGTTGAAGGGGCTCCCAGCTAGCCTCGCTCTCGGGTAGACCTTTTCACTTGACAAGGAGCTCATGCGTCGGTGGTTGGTTGGAATGCCTCACCACTCGATCGGCTAAGACTTCTTCCACATCCTTGTCATGTTGGGCTTTCATGCCCATCGGTGCCCGTCATGAGATGTCTCGACTTGGGTCCACTTGATCTCTATGATAAGGCTTGAGTAGACTTACATGGAAGACAGGATGATGCTTGATCTTGGGAGGCAACTCCACCTTGTAAGCCTGTGCCCCCACCTTTTTAAGGATGGAGAAAGGTCCCTCATATTGTCGGATGAGGCCCCGATGCCGTCCACTTAACCTCGACTCAGATGGTTGTACATCTTGACAAGCCACTACAAAAAATAAGGCATCCTCCCACATTTGTGTCGCCACACTTAATGAAGTTTGGAGACAAAAAATAATAAATTTGGTAGTTTTGTTGACTGCACATTTAATAAGTGTGGGGAAATAATAAACCTTTTTCTATACTTATCAATTGTGGGGAATTAAATTGTTTTTTTCCATATAAACTTATTAATTAACTTGGTGAATATATTACTTTTGGGGAATTTTTTAAACAGATAAAAAAAATATTTGAATGTTGATTTTATATATATAAACAAATTAATTAAGGCAAAAGAATTAAAAAAAGAAACGTTATTGACTTCAATTCGTGCGAGTTCTCTGGGTCGATGACAAGCATAGCATCGAGGAAGCTAGGGTTTGAAGGGAATTGAGGGGGGAAGGCACTTGTTTTGGGTGCTTTGCTTGTTGACGGTTGCCGACGTCAGGGGGTTGGAGGCGTCGACAGTGACTATTGCACGTTAGGGGTTCAGAGGTTTCAACAGTGACTTGGGTTCTCTACCTCGATCGAGGGTGCGACTTGGGTGCTTTGCTCATCGACAGTGACCTTTTCCAGTGTTAGGGAGTCAGGGCGTCGACGACAACTATTGTCGGCGTCAGGGAGTCAGAGGTGTCGACGACAACTTGCTTTCCTTGGCTCGATTGGCTGTTCTTCCACGCAGGTAATTTGTCTGTGGCTTGGTCCTATTTTTGCTTGCGTGCATAATTTTTTGCACGTTATGCCCAATTTTGACTCTCAGGTTGTAAAAAGTCACATTTGGACAATTTTTTTGTTGATAAATGATGGCGGATTTAGTCAAAATGGCTTGTCAAACTCTCATCTAGTACTTTTCATATACAACAATAGGGAATTTGAATTCATGCTTGTGCTCATTTCAATGACGGGATAATTTGAATTCCTAGTTTGCTTCGCGTTTCAGCCTAGACTAGAATGCTTTTCACACTCATGGGAATTTGCTACGGTATTTGAGTCATATTGAGAAATAGCTGTAGAATTCCTTCGTTTTTCCATGTTTCCTAAACATGGGCAATCTGTTTCCAAAATTCCAGGTTCTTCTGAAATGGGCCTTGCATTGTTAACTGACCTGAGATGCCTTGATATATGAGTTTGAAGAGCTAATCCCTTATGTCCATCTCAACCTCTTGAGTTGGGTGCGTCAACTCTAGACTTGATTTAAATTATGTGATTGGGAGCATCTGCTTCGCTTGTTGTCAAACACTAACGATAAGACTAGATGCTCATTCTCTATTTCAATCTGCTGCTTTTGGAAGTTAAATAGCTAATCTGCCTTGACAAGGACTAATGTTGGGGAGGGTAAGGTTTTTATTTTCTTTGGTTTTTACAGGCACCTTTTGTTTATGGACTTTTATTTTGCAATGCAATGGCATTAGCATCTTTGTTTATTGAATGATTTTTGGTATCCTTATTTTTGGCAGTTGATTTCTGTTAAGGGAAAAACAGAGTTTTAATATTTATAAACCCCAAGTGCAAGGTGTATCGTTGAATACTTGGGGTTTCGTCCGCAGAGAGTTGTGTTTCCAACTACCAGGGCTAACTAAAACGTCTCCAGCTAGGCAAAATCAAAGGAAAAGAGGGTAAACTAAACTACGCTAACAAACATAGAAAAAGCAACTTAGAGTTGTGATTTGACCAATGGACGAACCAACTAATTGAGACGAGTCATAACCTACCCAAACTACATCATGAACTAGAGATGGTCGGTTGCACCATCGAAGACCACCCAAGCCCTCTCTCAAGGGTCATGAGCTAGTCTAATTAGCCTAACCACCTATTTTCATGGGGTTAGCCCAATTAGACCACAAAATTAGAAACCCCCAGACCTAACTCGATTCGGATACTATTTTCATGTCCCGAACCCCGTTATTCCATCTCCCACACGAGCTAATTGACCTCACCTCTCAGCATAAGTCAATCACACAAAAATATGGATGAAAGCTGTTTCAAGCATTTCATCGAACACTTGGCAGGCGTGAGGAAAAACTCTAAGTTTTAGGCATAGATTGGGAATGGTTAGGCCAAATACAAGACTAATTAGCCATCAAGAGGCTAATCACAATCCAAGCCAACACAATCTACCAACTAAACATCACAAACACATGAAAACCTAAACTAGCAAATAAGAACATGAACTTGAACAAAAGGAGAAGGAGAATGAAATAAATAAAATCTAAACAACTAAATAAACATGAATTAACAATGAAAACCAAAGATTAAACTAAACAAAACAAACACAAGAATCAATCTAGGAAAACATAAACAAGAACAAGATATGAAATAAAGAGAGAAAAGGGAAGAAAACTTAGTCTTGAATTGATAGAAGGAACGTGAAATCCAAAGGTTGAATCCAAGATTACAATCTTCAATCCTAAACTAATCCTCCTACTGAGGTTTTATTTGCTAAAACCTAAGCTAAACTACTCTAAAAATTGCGAAAGAGAAGCCCCAAGCGACGACCGAGCGACCCCGAGCAAAAACGCGCGAATGAGGGTTAAATAGAAAAACCGAGCGAATGGCAAACAGGGGGGAGGCATGACCGTGCCAAGTTGGCGTGCCACGTGGCACGGCCCCACCGTGTCACTTCTTTGGCACGGTGGCTCGATCCCCCTGTCGTCCCTTTCTACCGATTTTTGCTGTTTTTCTTCGCTTTGTCCCGTCTTCGCTCTTTTTTACGACATTTGCTCGATTTGAAGCTGTTACCTACAAAAGTAAATAAAATAAGTAAAAATCCTAAAGATTAGGTTATTATACGAGCTAAAAGTGGGTGAAAGATGCACGTAAAATATGACAATTTATCGCCTAACAATTTCTGTTTCATGTTGATGTCTACCAAGTTGGTTTCATTGTAAATGTCTTTTTTTCGTTGTTGAGGTGTTGTTGTGCTCAGTTTCCCCAGTATCAGAAAGAGCCTGTTCCTTTTTATTTGTTAGTTATTCTTACTTCTAAGACTGTTGTTGTAAGTTTTTTTTTTGTTGTCCACTAGATATCCTAATTCTAGCCTTTATTCCAGTCTCTGTATTAACATCATTTTGGATTGTTGATGAAAGTTTAGTGGGATTCATAGTGATTAGCAAAAGCATTCGGTTTCATTTGTGACATCATTCATTGCAATCTTTGGGCGATAGTATGACACTATGACTTTAAGTTAATTGATTAGTTCTTTATCTTTAATCGTTCTTTTGTTTACCATGGTTCATCTATCACAACAGTGGTTAGTTGTTTGCTTGGATTATCCTAGTTGGCACTTTGATATTTCATGCTTGTATTGGATTACACATACGCTTTAAGGACATCTAACTGTTTGTGTTAAATAATTTGCACCTGTAGTTGAAATTTATTGGACCCTCTAAGATATGCCCCTGTTTCACCGCATATAGAGCACAATCATATAGACCCAATTAAGCGGACGTTAGGTTGGTTGTGCATCATGTACCTTTAAAGCAAGATGTCAGCTTTACCATTTTGTTTACAATAGCATGCGCATGTAGCCCTCATGCATCCCGCCTTTTCAAATTGGGCTTCTAATGAATTTGCCATAAACATCTTTTTGGTTTATTTCTGGTTCTATTGTTAGTTGAACTCGGTTGTGGTTGTATTATTAATTGAACTCAATTATGGTTCTATTGTTGGTTGAACACGGTTGGGGTTCTATTGTTTGAATGAACTCACTTGGGTTCTATTGTTGGACTTCTAAGAGATGAATGTTGGTTGAGCCCCCTTGCCTCCTTCCCCCAAACAAAAAACAACAGAGAAAAAAAAAACATAGGAGAGGAAAGGGATGAATGTGTACTGTGTGTATTCTTCCCCCCCCCCCCGACCTTTGGTCGGGGGAGCAAGGTAGTAATAGCAAGCAATGCGTTTGTATTTTTTGGATCCACTAGGAACATTGTGCTGCCAAAGTAGCCCACAGTCTTGGTAGTGGGCATTATGGGTCAGTTAAGACTTAAGATAACTGGTACTTGCATGAAGCTATAATGACCTTTTTCCTTTTTTTGTGGTGAGCATGAAGCCTCTATAATGTTGATTATTTGTCAGTTGTGTTTGAGGCAAGAGGCTAATAAGAATGGTGTCTGGTTCTTCTCAAAAATATTGCTAGAATTTTTCCATTCCCAATTGCTTGACAAATATGGTAGACTATGCAGGCCATTTGATAGTATTTGTCTCACTCACTAGGCTTGTTTCGTAGCCGTTAGTCCAGAGTAATCGCCCTACCATAAATTTAAGGTTGCCATGGAATGTAGTCTGAGAGTCACTGCTATTCTTATTGCAATGATCTACTACCAGACTCTAGATAAATGGTCAGTTTTAGGTGAAACTTGCTGCTCTTTTCATCAATTGCGGACAGGTAATTCAGCGTATGGTTTAGTGGTTTCTTTTGTTGAGCTTATGTTTAGCTGTTGCAGGAGTGTGTATATTACTGAAATGCTTTGATTGTTGGGGTTGTAGGTTGTTGATTGTCATGTTTGTGGCAATCCAAATTCCATTGTACGCTTTGCTTTCATCGAGTTTACTGATGAAGGTAAACCTAACAACCCCTCCCCCTTAAAACAAAAAATAAATAAAAGAAAGAAGCTCCCTCAAATGACATACTGCTAATCAATTAGAACTTGTGTTTGGTGTTATGATCACTATGTTGATATCTTACACTTGGCTCTCTCACATCTTGGTAGAGGGTGCTAAGAATGCTTTAAACCTGTCGGGCACAATGCTTGGATATTACCCTGTCAGAGTGCTTCCTTCCAAGACTGCTATTGCTCCTGTTAATCCTACTTTCCTACCAAAGGTGGGTTCGTTATTACGTGCAGCTCAGTTCTCTATTTGATTGCTACAACTGACATTTAGAAAGCCTCAGTATTAGCGTATCCAGTCAATAGGATGAAATTGTTCTTTGAATCATTTTGTGGAGAGATGTGTGCTATGACCTAATCTCAATCATGCTTTTAGAAAGTTTAAACATATCTTGAATAGAACGTTGCTTTCACGTTCATCGTCTGAGGTTGCTTGGGGACTATTCGCCATTCTACTTGGATTGCTTTTGTGGAGTTTGTTATGGTAATTACTGTATCTGTTGTAATAACAGTTTTATTATTGATTGAACTCGATTGTGGTTCTATTTTTGGCTCAACTCTGTTGTGGTTCTATAGTTGGTTGAGCTTTGTTGTGCATCTTTAAACTTGATTCTGCCGAGTCTGCGTCCTAGTTAATATCTTCGGTTATCTTTTTTAAAAATTCATTTTTTTATGTGTTTCAATTGTCTAATAGGTTACATTTCTGGAGCTAACATCTCTCAGTGAAGAACACAAAGATGGAGGATTTTTTATATATTCGAGGATGTTAGGCATGTTTTCAAAGTATAGTTTTAGGTAGTATATAGAGCAATAAAATGTTCAATCAGCTACCTACAACAAAAAAATTAGCAGGATGGATTCAAAAAAATTCAAGAATATTTAGTTTTTATTACCTTAGTCTTTGTTGTTATATCTACAATTAATTTTTTTTCAGGCACTAATGTAATTTACTTAATTGATGTTTGATCTATTTTAATTTGTTGGTTTGTTAATTTTATTCATTTATGTAGGGTATTGCGTGCCAGTAATTAGTATAAACTTGTTAATTAAAAAAAGAACAATTGTATATAATTGTTCTATTTTTAACTTAATAAGTTTTATATTAATTACCAGCATTATTTTTTAAAAAACTAAAATGACACTAGTAACACTTTTAAGTGTGGGAAAAATTATGACTTCTCGAGTCTTCCAGAGTGGGCATAGCGTAAAATGGCCACACATAAATTGCGAGTAATTAGTACTTACTCTGTATTTATAAGTGTGGGAAGTATAACTCTACCTGTATTTCCATTCAGTGTGGAGAACACTTCCACACACTTAACTTCCCCACATTTAGCCTAAGTGTGGGCAACTGCTATTTCCACACTTATAGGTGTGGTTATTAGCAAAATTAAATGTAGAGGGAAGCAACCTTTTTTTGTAGTGAGCACGAGGTCTCCCACGTGGAACTCCATCGGGTGCCTCTTCTTGTCGGCCCACTTCTTCATCTTCTTGGAGGCTTTCTCCAAGTAAGCTCGTGCCAACCATACTTGTCATTCCAATCCTTGGCAAACTTGTAGGCAGGTGGACTTAGTCCCTTGTATCCTGTGACAGGAGAACTCAGGGTCGACGGATGTTGCCCCGTGACAATCTTGAACGGACTCCGACCCGTGGACTCGCTCTTTTGCAAGTTGAAGGAGAATTGGGCAATATCAAGCAACTTCGCCTAATCTCTTTGGCTGACACTCACAAAGTGCCTCAAATAAAGCTCCAAGAGAGCATTGACCCTCTCGGTTTGTCCATCACTCTATGGGTGAAAACTGGTGGTGAAGTTAAGCTCGTAATCCATGAGGTTGAACAACTAGGTCCAAAAACGCCCTGTAAAATGAGTGTCCAGGGAACTCATAATGGACCAAGGCAAGCCCCAATACTTTATCACGTGTTTGAAGAATAAGCGAATGGCTTGCTCAGCGGAACATTCCTTGGGTGCGGGAATGAAGGTGGCATACTTGGAGTAATGATCCACTACGATAAGCTCCCAGTTGCACCCATCACTCGTGGGTAAATCCATGATGAAATCCATAGAAATACTCTCCCGCGGTCTGTCTAGAATAGGAATGGCTCTAAAAGTCCTAGGGGTGCACCTTGCTCTATCTTGTTTTGTTGACACACAAGACAAGTCTTCACATAGGCCTCAACATCATCCTTCAAGTGGGCCAATAATAGGAATCTCCCACAAGGGCAAGTGTGCAGTGGACACCCAGATGACCCGCCCACTTGCTATCATGACACTCCTTCATGACATGCCGCCGGAGGTTGTCATGTGAAAGAACATAGATGCGCTTGCCCTTACTAAGGATCATGCCATCTTCTTCCCAAAAGGCCTCGTCTTGCCCTCCTTGACAAGCTGGATGATAGTTTGGGTAAGAGAATCATGTTGGAACCCCTCTTTAATTCGGTCTTGTAGATTGCTTTGAGGTCTGCTAATGTCGGCAAGTTTACCCTTGCGACTCAAAGTATCGGGCACTAAGTTGGTATGTCCCGACTTATACTCCATGATGTAATTGAACTTCGCTAGGAAGTCCTGCCACCGAGCTTGCTTGGGACTAAGCTTCTTTTGAGTTTGAAAGAAGAATGTGGCGACGTTATCGGTCTTGACCACAAACTTGCTCCCGAGCAACTAGTGTTTCCAAGTACGAAGACAATGCATCATCGCAGTTATCTCCTTTTCTTGGACCGTGTACTGTCTCTCAGTGTCATTGAGCTTCTGGCTTTCAAAGGCAATAGGATGATCATCTTGCATCAAAACACCACCAATGGCGAAGTCGGAAGCATCCGTATGTAGCTCAAAAGGCTTGTTGAGGTCGAGGAGAGAGAGAACGGGCTCCTCGGTGGTGGACTTCTTCAAGGAATCAAAGGCATGTTGGTACTCTTGGCTCCATGTCCATCCTCTTCCTTTCTTCAACAAGTCGGTGAAAGGGGCGACTATCGCGGAATAACCCTTGATGAACCGTCAGTAATAGTTCACCAAGCCAAGGAAAGACCTTAACTTGGTGACCTTCGTTGGTGGCTCCCATTCAAGGATGGTCTTGATTTTTGCTGGGTCCATGCGTAGCTTGCCCTTACCAACAATATGACCCAAGAAAGGCACCTCTTCTTGTGCGAAGGAACACTTCTCTTTTTTCACGTAAAGTTGGTTGTCCCTCAAAGTTCGGAACACTTCCTGCAAGTGTCCCACATGCTCCTCTAAGGACTTGCTATAGATGACAATATCATCAAGATAAATAGCCACGAAGCGATCAAAGAAATGAGCAAGTACCTTGTTCATGAGGGTGCAAAACGTGGCTGGTGCATTTGTGAGGCCAAAGGGCATGACTAGAAACTCATACGCACCATAACATGTCACACATGCCATCTTTGGCTCATCCCCTTTGGCTATGCGGACTTGATAGTACCCACTCCTCAAATCGAGCTTGGTAAAGTACCTTGTGTCTCCAAGTTGATCAAACAAGTCATCAATGCGATGGATGGGATACTTGTTCTTGATAGTGATCTTGTTGAGTGCCCGATTGTCAATGTATAGGTGAAGAGAACCATCATGCTTCTTTTAGAACAATATCGGCGCACCATAAGGGGATTTAGAGGGACGTGTGTAGCCAGCATCAAGTAACTCCTTCAATTGTCTCCTTAGCTCCTCGAGCTCCGGAGGTGCCATACAGTAAGGAGGAAACGTGGGTGGCTTAGCCCCTGACTCCAACTCAATAGCATGGTCGACTTCTCTTCTAGGAGGAAGCTCTTGGACAACTCAGCGGGCATGACATCTTTGAACTCATCAAGCGCCTTTTGGATGGCCTTAGGTGCTTGAACTTTGTTGAAGGATTTTGAGGTGGAAAATTAAAACTAAACTAAAGTGAGTGAATGAAAGGGGAAAATGATACCTCAAGCACTTACGGTTGTCAATCGTAGTACTTTAAGGGTCGGTCCACAGGGAAAACGTGAAATTATGGTCATTTTAAAACTAAACGATTAAACTAATTAATTTAGATCAACTTAACCTACAAATGAACTACTACTTTAATTTAACCAATATTATTCATTCTCTTAGCTATTTCAGTGAGCATGAACAACTTAAATGGCCTAAAACACCTAACCTAATCTTGAACTTTAATCAACTAAAAGCTATGAACCAAAAAACTGCTAAAAAAACAGAGAATCAAAACAGGGAAGGGAAAAATCGAATTCAACCAACCAAAAACTTAGATTAATGGACCATTGACATAACAGCATCATTCAACATTCAAAGCAAGGCAAATCAGGAGAGTTTGAACAACCCAGAATAATCCAGAACAACGAAATTGAGCCAGCCTGAATTAAAATCCAGCAGTAACCCAGAACATCAGCTCTAGCGCAGGCAAATTCGAAACAACAAGAAAAGAACACCAAAGAAATCCGCAACAGGGAAGGGGGAAATCAGACTAAAAACAGATCACGAAATTGAGTAGCAGGGCAAAATAACAATGAGTGAAAATTCGAGTTGAGGGATCCGAAAGCAAACCGAAACCGTGTCCAAGTCGAAGCCATTGTCCCCATAATGAAGCCAACAGAAATCAGCGACAGGGATGGGGGAAAACCAGACGAAATTCAACAACTATGAACCAAATCAACTTAAACCCTCGATTTTTTGCAATTACAACCGAAAATTCGAAAACTACATTCGAAAGCATGAGAAGCTGAAATCGAAACCCTAAAATGCAAAATTTCTGAAATGCGAAAATGAAATCGACATTAAAAACGAAATTAAACTAAATCTAAACCCTAAAACTGAAATTTTAAACCTAATCCTAATTCTAAAATCTAACCTACGCTACCTTCCCTTCGAATGGCGTCGCCTCGACCTCTTTATACCCGAAACCCTCTTGATTCTCGACCCTTCGATTCGATGGTGTGTTGGATGGTGGCGATGAAAGCAGCAAAGATGGGTACGTGGCCTGGTGTTTGTGGTGGTGGATGGGTGAGTTGGTGGTTTCGGTTTTGGGGAAAACCGTGGGTAGAGGGTGGATGGATTTGAGGAATTCGGTGGGCTGGGGGGTGGTTTCTGGGTTTGGGAAAGGGATGTGCTGGATGAGAGAGAATGATGGGGAGGTAGAGAGAGAAGGTGAAGCGAGATGGGGAGGGCATGGAGGATTTTCTGGGTCGAGGGTCTGGGTTTGGGAGTTTGGGGACGAAGAAGCAGGGCGCTAGGAGGAAAGAGAGAGAACGTGAGGCAGGGGAGGGGGTTTTAAGTGGAATCCGGTTCAGGCTGGATCGGTTTGGTTTTATTTTTCTTCCTTCTTTCTTTGGCCGGTTTTTATCGATTTTGGCCCGATTCTTCAACCTCCGACATTTCTTCTATTTTTTCTCACTTTTTTCGCCATTTAAGCACATTTTTCGCATTTATTCAAAATCTGCAAAATAAAATAAAATAAATTAAAAACCTAAAAAATATTATTAAAAGGAGCCTAAAATTGGTGAAAAAGTATCTTAAAAATAGCACATTTTTAGCTCAAACAATCTTCCTTGGGCTCCTCCTCCATCTTGGGAGTAGCAAGGAAGGTTGGCTCTGTCTTCTTGAGTCTCTTAGAAAACTGAAGGGCGGATAGCATGTTGCCTTCATCAATGCCCCTCTTCACGGGGACATTGCAAGATTTCCCCGTCTCCATGATACAAAAAGTATCGATGTAAGGTACTAAGTGTGCCTTCACCGCATCAAGAAAGTCGATGCCCAAATAGAACCTTTTATCATATAGGGGAGCAAAGGTTACATCAACCTTACCTTTCCACTGGGCGATTTGGATGGGGGTGCCTCGAGCGACTCCATGGATAGAAAGGCTCTTGGTGTTGACTGCCTTTACATATCCTCCTTCCTTGGTGTAGGAGAGGCCAACTTCATTGCCAAGCTCCTTGGCCATATAGACCGTGTCGACTCCCGTGTGTAACAATGCTTGGAGAGGCTTGCCATTGATAAGGGTCTCCACGTACATGCGTCCACGAGGTTGTTTCTCTACCTTTGCGTAGATGGCATTGAGTAACTTGAGGGAGGCGATCTTTTTCTCCTCTTTCTCTTCTTCCCCTTAGACAAAGGCAGCAAGCCTACCCTTTTTGGGATATTCAAAGACCCGATGGGGTCGATTGCATAGGAAGTATGAGTACTTCCTTGGTGCTTCATCCTTTTTGCCCTTTCCATTGTCTTTTAATGTAGAGGGTTTGTCCCGCTTGGGAGACTTGTCCCGGTCTCCCCCACCTTTGCCGTTGTTACTTGTCTTCTTGTTTTGTCCTTCAGAGGACTCTTCTTTGAACTCGACTAAGGTCTCGGCAACGGCGATTGCAGAGGCAAGGTCTTGCACACCACGCCTCTTAAGCTTTATCTTGGCCCATCCACATAGGTCATCAAGGGAGAAAAAGAGTGCATCTTGCTCCCCCATGCTTGGGATTTCCAAGAAAAGCTCTTGAAACTCCCTAACGTACTCTCGGACGTGACCCTCCTTGTGTTAGAGGTGTCTTAGCTTAACCCTTGCTTCATTCTGAGCATCCTCGGGATAGAATTGCTTCTTGAGTTCCCTCTTGAATCCATCAAAAGTGGTGATGGGGTTGGATCCTCGGTTGACATCGTCACACCTACGAAGCCACCAAACAAGGGCTATATCTTTGAGAGAGAAGGAAGCATGGTTTATCTTTTGCTCTTAATCAGTAATGCCTACCGCTCCAAAGTAGGCCTCAAACTTCCAAAAGAATTTGTCAATCTCCCCAGCATTCCTCACCCCATTGTAGGTTGGAATTTGGAGTGCATTCAACTTTGGGGTGGTGGACACTTGACCCAATCCACCATTGCCTGTATTGGCCACCGCGGCCATGCATACTTTCAGCTAGGTTTCCAAGGCCTCGACTCTTGCCTTATACACCTCAATCTCGGACTTGTAAGCCACCACCTCAGCTTTACAAGCTTGGAGTTCAACATCCTTGGGTGCCCAAAGGACTTGGACCTCCTTATTGATATTGCTTGCTAAGGATTTCACCGCCTCTTGCATCTCCGTCCGGAACTCCTCAAAGTCCCCCATGGACTCGAGCTCTTCGATGCGCTTCTCCATGTCATCCACCCTACCCGTGAGGTCCGACATGGAGTGGTTAATCTCCGCAAGCTTGTCATCCACAAGGACTGACAAGTCCTTATTGTTATCCTTGCCCTTCTTCACTTCTTGTTGAGGGTTGCCAGCATCAGTGACACTTGAAGCCATAGATCTCACAAACCAGGCTCTGATACCAACTGTCATGGGTTGATAATTCACTCAAACTTAAGCCTATGCGGCCTAGCAAACTTTGACTTGGAACTCTTACTTTGTTTGCTAGTAAGCCTTGAAGGATGTTTAACTTAGACTTGAGAAACTAAGTAAGCACACTCACACTCTAAAGAAACTTAGAGAGAGAAAGTAGAGAGAGGGAAAGAGTTCGGGAGAATGCTCTTGTATTGCACTTGAATGTTTGGTATACAAATCAGCCCCTTTGGGGGTATATATACACATCCACCTCCTCAATGGACGATGGAGATTTGTTTGATCCTACGACTAAGATCGTACATCCAGAATGCTCTATACAAATATCTAGGATTCTACACTAGTGTGGAACCCTCTAAAATATACTATAGAGAAATCTAGTGAAATTCAGGACATTCTAAAGTATTCTAGAGTATCTTAATTTTTATGCATTTATTTATTTACTTATTTATTTTGTAGCGTCACCACTGTTCTATACGCTGCGAGATATAGGAGATGGACTAATTCGATGAATCGTTTTTCATTTTTGAATGTACGTCCCCCACTCACGCATTCCTACTAGGATATTAATGCATTATGTGGCCGACGCAAAGCAATAATTGCCCCAGTTTTCCTGTTGGAAAAATAAATAATTGTACTAAGTACCATTTTAACGTTGAAAAATAAAAGAGATAATCACACGGTGCCCATGCTTGCCATGTAATAATTAAAAAAAGTGACAATATATATCTTAACTTTAATTTTGATTAATCTATTTTATAATTTAAAATCACCAAATTTTTTGATAGTTAATTATAAACGTAAAGATTTTATAACTTTTCGATACACCGACGGTATAATTATACCTTCATACCGGCCACATAATATCATATGTTGAAAAAAAAGGTAATCACCAAATTTTTTAATAGTTCTCCATCATATTTGTAATTTTATAAATTTGATAAGTTTGTATAATTAAAGTGATATTTTCAAATAATTTTTAAGTTGTAATTAACACTCTTCCAATATTGTTAATCATGGTATTTTTTAAGTCAAGATAACAACACCACCGCCGCTACTAGTGTAGATCTGGCTTTTGCAGAGTCTGGAGAGATGTCCAGATATAAGCAACCTTGTTTCTACAGACATCGTTACCCGTAGAAAAGCTGATTCCAATAGTAATAAGACAATTAAACACAACTTTTAAAAAAAACTTTTAGTAAGATATTTACTATTTTGTCATAGTAAAATGATAAGTGTCTTACAATAAGACACTTATGTCATAAGTGTCTTATTTTGACTAAAAAATCATACCATTATGTTTTTAAATTGAAAAAAATGGTAGGATCGAATCGTGGAAGCATATTACAACCTATAAATTGTATAAAATCATCTTTTTATCCATAATTTGTCACATTTCTAACATACGTGTATAATATATACTCGCAGATATGATTAATGTGATTAAGGTATTATTTAATACTTTATCGGCGTAGGCAAAAAATATTTACGGTTAGCAATTCATAATTAAGTATAATCATTGAAAATTTTGTGGTTTTAAATCATAAAACATGTTAATTCATGATAAAGTAAGACACTTAAGAGTGTCTTGCAACAAGACATATATCACTAACCTTTGCCATATGACATTATTGTGTGGGAGGCTTTATCACAAGTACACAAATTCTATAAATAGGGACTACCCATGTAACGCCCCCAAAATGCTAATGACATGATTTACGAAAATTTGCAGCGGAAGACTTAATAATATAAGGCGCTATCGCCGTCCTGATAAGGACAAGGCTCACTGAAACAATTTAATCTTGCAGCTCATATTCACAATCACAAAATCTATTAACTGAAACACTTCAAGACCAAAGTCCATAATAGTTCAACTTCAATACCATCAACTTAATCATACCATGTGATAACTTGCACTCCACACTATACAAGTATATTGAATATAGATCCAACTTGACCCTGAGGTCGATTCCAATATTCATGCTATGCTGAATCCACTATGAGTATCCAGTAACTTCCCAAAATCATGAAATTTAGCTAGAAAATCCCAAATAATAAAGAGAATCTACAGTAAAAATTTCAGAATTTCTGGACAATCTCATAATTCCCATAATTTTCGACAGTGGCAATTCAACAAATACAAAATCATGAAATCATGCTCTTGATCAAATACCCATAACTCCAAACATCTCCAGACTTAATAAAAATTGCATAATAACTATCAATTTGATCATCCAACCATAGCCCATAAATAAAACAACCATAAAATTCAAGATAAAACAAGTTAGGGTTTTGGGATATACCTCACTTTATGCTTGAATTAGAGGGAGGAGGGTGCTGTTTTGAGTCATTTAGATGATTGGACAAGATAGCTGGCAACAAGGGGAAGTCGGGGCAGCCGGGAGGTGGCCGGAAACCACCAAAACTAGCGGCACAAGGGGCAGTTGCTACTGCCCCTGTTTTCTGCCCATGGAGCCGTGGAGAGGAGAGAGAAAATGGAGAGTTAGGTTTGTGAATTTTTGTTGAATTTGTGTCATTATAAATTGTCAATTAATAGCTACATGTGGCTGAAAATTATCCACCCAAAAAGTAGCTTTTTGCTGATTAAAATTAGGTGCTAAAATGAGCAATTAGTGAAATA
>JACYFF010031956.1:3737029-3767451 GCA_017589665.1 Selenicereus undatus | reverse complement strand
AAAAAAAAAGTATTTGAAGTGTTGAGCAAAGATAAAATTTTGTATTGCTCAGGATTAAAGTTTACCGAATGTAAGAAAATAATTAATCACTAATTTATACTCACCGAAACCTAATATCGATTTACCTGATATTTAATCAATCAAAGAAACTCGAATTAACAATCAATAAAATTTGAGTTGCAAAGTGGTATCCAAAATGAAATATCTCCCAACCGAGATGATTAAATACGATAAATGAAAGTGAAAAATCTAAATAACATAATGGAATTCATTAAATAAATAAATTGAGTGTAATTGAATTTAATAAACATGATTTGGTTAAACAAATAATCATGAGTGATTAAGTCAATAAACATGATAAAGTAAATGAATAAAGATAATTAATGAAATAAATAAAGATGATTTAAATAAATAAATATGGGTTAGGGTCGGGTTATTACAGCCTTCCTCCCTTAAAGAGTTTCGTCCTTCAAACTTATAACACTTATCAACTATATGCAATGCTGCTTTAAAACACATGGGTCATTGGTTCCCATTGCTTCCCTTTGAAGAGGTATAATTTGCCGAATGTACTCCGACGTACGTATTGTATAACTTCTTAATCCCATGTTTCAATAGTAGATCCGAATACTTCTCACACAATAGCCTCAATGAACTCAATTACTTTGCTTCAAAAGTGATATTTTCTTCGAAAGAAAAGAACATTGTTACTGCAAAGGAAGTATTCTACACTGCTGACTCATAAAGCCCAAAGTAACGAGGACTCAATTATTGCTGATATCCAGTCTCCTGACACCTTGACTAGATAAGCAATTTGGAATACTTTATATCGCATCTGAGACTTTGGTTATTCTTTGTTTTGCCAGCACAACTGTTTTGTCGACCTTGTATCACCTCGACATGTACTTGAATTTTCTCTCTTAATGCTTGCTTGGGGTAGCTCTGACCTTATATTCAATGTTTCTTCTAGCTCACTCCAATATAATTAGACAGTGCTTGAGATTATACCCTTATCAAAATATCACCATATGATATTCCTAATGCATCACATGATCTTCCCTCATCAGACTACTCAAGGATCTGCTCCCAGTCAATAACGGGCAAAGAAATGACCATGTTTAGGGATGAGAGTGATGAATTTCTCAGCCAAGGGAATCAGTGCATACAAAAGAAATGAACAATGAGACTAGAAAAGGCAAATAAAGGAGAGATTATCATGGGATGGTTAAAATAAAGATAACCATAAGTGTATCATGAATTCTGAAATATAATGCCACAAGAATTGTGGCTTATAAATATAGATCATAAAAGGTCCAATAAATAATCAACCAAGGAGAAAGATGGCATGGTTATACTCGGGTTTAACTGATGAATTGGAAACAAGATGACAAGCAATTGAGCTTCAACTAGGTGACTTTATAGCCACAAGGAACAAGATAAGTGCAATAGATAGATGGGACAAGCAACGTGCAATAAATACATACATAGATTGGATAAGCAAAGTGCAATAGATAGACAACTAGACTGGACAAGCGAAGTATAATGGATAGATAAATAGATTGGACAAATAAGCAAGGTCTAATGAATAGATGAATGGATTGAATAGGCTGCAGTGGAAACATGCATTTGCTCATATGGAGCCAAGTTAAGTACGACAATAACATTAAATAAGGATTACTGAAGTTCACTTATGAGAATATAAAATATAGGTGTGAGAATTGCAAGTGCCATAAATAGATCAATAGATTGAACCGGTAAAATACAATGAATTGATCAATAGATTGAACGAGCAAAGTACCAATGGATAAGTAAATAGATTGAACAAGTGACATGAGAAACGTGCCTTTGCTCATATAAAACCAATTCAAGTCCAATAATAAGATTGAACAGAAAAGCTAGAGTTTACTTATGAGCATGTAAGGTATATGTGTGGGAGTTGAAGTTCAAAATAAGGAGAGTAAGGGGATTATGGCAATTACAATCACCCACACCACTGAGAGTTGAATTACATTATGAATTTAGAACAAGTTATACGAGCGTATTATTATGAATAAATGAGATGTAAGGTAGATGTGGGAATCAGCTCTCAACGAAATGAACTACAGCTCAAAATCATGAAATAGAGATGATGAAGGTCGAGAGCACGGGAATGTTGACAACCATATAAGGTTGAACAAAATGTATTGCACATTTAACAATGGGTTTGCAAAGACATGGAAGATCACGCTAATAGGAAACATTGGGTTGAAATGCCAGGGAGATGAAACAATATTGGATAGTATCAAGTTTTGAAGATGAGACAAGCAAACAAGAATTACTATAAATGGGTATTCTTGCAAAAGATAAACTGTGGTTGCATTGTTTAGGTGTGATATCCGAACCTTAAATCATTCTTGGAAAAGACATATGTTGCTAACAGTTAATCCCATCAATCATTTGTTCAAGGTATAGGCCACTTATTTTGATAGTGGTCTTATGCAACTCTCTGTACACAGTACACAGCCATAAGATTTTGTCTTTCTTCTTCGTATGAGCCTAAGGTTCCCCATGAGGACACACTTGGTCAAATAAATCCTTTACAACTCATCCACTGAATCTTTAATTCTTTGAACTCTGTTGGGGGCCATATGATAGGAGCGTTGAAAATGGATTGGGCACCTTGAACTAGGTTGATCTGAAAATCAATGTTTCTCGGGGGAAAACAGTCCTGAAAGTCCTCATATGAAACATCTCTAAATCCACCAACTGTAAATATGGATAGGACATACCGAGTGTGGTTGACAAATCACTATGTTCAATGCATTATTGACATGATAATTCACTCGCTTGCACAATGTAATTGGGGGGATAAATAGGGCTTTTCTTCCCTCGGCCCGTAGAAATGCACGTTTAGCCAATCCTCATCTCTTAAGCTAACCTTAAGATCCTCACCAATCATCTTAGTCCTACAAGTACACAGTCAGTTCACCCCCATAATGATACCAGATATGCCAATCAAACTGGATTGAATGTCCAGTGAATATGGTTCCAGCAATACTACTAGAGGCATGTGCATAAAAGATAAACATTCAACTGCCTACTGGTCTTAGTAAATTGAGATGACATGGGGGGTAATCTAAATTGTAAAGAGATATAACAATAACATGAACTCTTGCAAAGATACTTCTTTATTGATTAGAAAGGACCGACATGTAAGCTGAATGAATGAAAGGACGAAGAATCGAAATGAAAAAGGCAAGGCATAGAAATGACCTGCATATACAAGACATGCAGTTTATTCATGATGGTCATTATAGTAAAGTAAATGATCGATGTTATGAAGTTGAGAGGGAGTATTAAGTAATGAAGGTGAATAAATGTAACAGGTTACCAAAGCGGCTTCTGAAAAGTCATACGGTATCCGTATGTGAGTAAAATGACAAAGATAAGGGTCAACACTATCAGAAGGGAAATTTTATTCATCTGGTATTTGAAAGGACAATACATCAAGATGAATGAGTCAATCTTATGATTGAACATGATGACCTCCATCAATAACACATTTTGTATTAAATGGAAGTCTTAGGTAGGCATATAAACTTCAAAACTGCTGGCAGATGCAAATAGCACAGATCGTTGTTTATCATTACCAAGCTAGGCTGTACTAGAAAATGAAGGATTACCAAAATAACTTAAATAACGACATGCAGTCACAGCCATAGAGTAGTATGCCAGCATGATGTTACGGTGCTATAGAAACATGAACAATATGGATACATTTAATTGCTGAAAGAGCACTCAATGACTAGGTCTGAAGCAACCAAAGGCTTTGCAAGCAATAAATGAATAGTACCAAAATAGAAGCAAGGAGTTAATGAATAGTGCCCAAATAAAAGAAAGGATGACTGAATTGTCAGCGTTTGAATCGCCTATAAGAAAGGTTGCTCAGACGTGTTTAAGGGATTTCCCATCGACCACATATGAAATTTTTCATAAACACTCCATTACAAATCAAAAGAGTGTTAGTGACAGAGAAATGATGCATCTGAACAATTCAAGGTAACTAGGGCAGAAATAAGTCAATGACAGGGAGTAATGGGAGCATTGCTGATGTAAGGTCTTAGTGTCAAGACCAGATGATTCCAATACATGGCAGCTTAATCTTACTTGTACCACCCATATAATGCCAAGTAGCACACCATAAGCTACTAATTGTTATCACCATACATAAGCACTCATTGTAGTGTTCATCTCATACTGGGTCACCTCAAAGATATTGCCCCGCAAGGCATTTCCTCATCTAGAGGTTTACATCTAACTTGACACTGTATTAATCCTGCAAGAAGTTGCAAATGGCATCCCTACATTGGGTTTCAACCATCACTGTACCCAAGAGTGGGTATATTAACATACCTCAATAAGACTCTCAAATCCTGGAGCAAAACGGACAGAGTTTTGCCTAAAAACTGATTAAAACTCAAGCTTAAGGCCTTACAATAGATACTTGAAATGGAGAGAAATACTTCAATAGCTCAACAGCCACACGCCGGGGTTCATAACTCAACGGGTTACACACCCGGAGTGCACGATTATAGAAGTTTAAACAAATAAGAGAAATGAAACATGCAATACAACTCCCAGATAAATGAGAGCATGCCTCACCAACAAGTGACCCAAATGGTTCCACAGTCCACTTTGCTCATGCTTGAATCTCATGATATTACCAAATGATTGAGTCACCCAGATGAAAATGGTTTTTCCATATATGCCCATACATATGAACTTATAAGCAATATATGCCCATACATATGAACTTATAAGCATCTTCCCATGCATATGAACTTATAAGCAATATATGCCTATACATATGAACTTATAAGCAATAGCTCATTAACATAACTCATACACAACTTGATAGCTAACTCATAAACACTTGATAGCTCACAGTGGCCCTTAAACCTTATCTTTGATACCAAATCTAATGCCCCCAAAATGCTAATGACATGATTTACGAAAATCTGCAGCGGAAGACTTAACAATAGAAGACGCTATCGCCATCCTAATAACGACAAGGCTCATTGAAACCATTTAATCTTGCAACTCATATTCACAATCACAAAATTTATTAACTGAAACACTTCAACACCAAAGTCCATAATAGTTCAACTTCAATACCATCAACTTAATCATACCATGTGATAACTTGCACTCCACACTATACAAGTATATTGAATATAGATCCAACTTGACCCTGAGGTCGATTCCAATATTCATGCTATGCTGAATCCACTATGAGTATCCAGTAACTTCCCAAAATCATGAAATTTAGCCAGAAAATCCCAAATAATATAGAGAATCTACAGTAAAAAGTTCAGAATTTTTGGACAATCCCATAATTCCCAGAATTTTCGACAGTGGAAATTCAACAAATACAAAATCATGAAATCATGCTCTTGATCAAATACCCATAACTCCAAACATCTCCAAACTCAATAAAAATTGCACAATAACTATCAATTTGATAATCCAAACATAGCCCATAAATAAAACAACCATAAAACTCAAAATAAAATAAGTTAGGATTTTGGGATATACCTCACTTTATGCTTGAATTAGAGGGAGGAGAGGGCTGTTTTGAGTGATTTAGGTAATTGGACAAGATACCTGGCAACAAGGAGAAGTCGGGGCAGCCGGGAGGTGGCCGGAAACCACCAAAACTGGCGGCACAAGGGGCAGCTGCTACTGCCCCTGTTTTCTGCCCATGGAGCCGTGGAGAGGAGAGAGAAAATGGAGAGTTAGGTTTGTGAATTTTTGTTGAATTTGTGTCGTTATAAATTGTCAATTAATAGCTACATGTGGCTGAAAATTATCCACCCAAAAAGTAGTTTTTTGCTGATTAAAATTAGGTGCTAAAATGAGCAATTAGTGAAATAACAAAGTTAGCAAAGTTTCGGGCTTTTGTTTTGGGCCCAACAAGCTAAGTTCCGGCTCGAAAACAAAAAAAAATTATTTGAAGTGTTGAGCAAAGATAAAATTTTGTATTGCTCAGGATTAAAGTTTACCGAATGTAAGAAAATAATTAATCACTAATTTATACTCACCAATGCCTAATATCGATTCACCCGACATTTAATCAATCAACGAAACTCGAATTAACAATTAAATAAACTTGAGTTGCAAAATGGTACCCAAAATGAAATATCTCCCAACCGGGATGATTAAACTTGAGTTGCCTATGGTTGAGGACGTTAGGTGTTCGAATCTTGTTGTGCTTGTTTATTCAGCTTTTCCTTTGTTTTTTCGCTCAGAACCTTGTCATTTTCTTTTTTCTTTTTTTATCAATAGCATCTCTCCAATTTAAATTTGAAAGTCTATTAATTATAGTTTAGTACTTTAATTGACTTCAATTTATTATTCAATACTTAATTTGTAAATTAATTTTTTAAAGTCTATTTGTGAGTTTAATTTGTAAATTTCAATTTTAAATTTTTTTAATTTGTGGGTTTAATTTTAATTTTGGGTTAAAGTATATAAATATTTCAAAAAGATAGCATTGTATTAACCTTAATAATTCAACTCGTTGATTAATCCTTTAACTTGAGATTAATTTAAGTTTTCATTTTTAATTTATGAGTTTAATTTGTCAATTTTAATTCTAAAGTTGTTTAATTTGTGGGTTAATTTAAATTCTAAGTCAAAATACATATATATTTCAAAAGGATAATTAAAGAATCATCATTCGCTTCAAATTCTAAATTCAAAAACTCACTATTGAATGAAGAAAGTGAAAACGATTTCACTCAACCACAATTACCATTTTATCTCCGACACTTCTTTCCCAAATCCCTAGCTTCACCACTGGCTGCAACCAAGCCTTATACTTTGAGAAAATGGCTAACGGCCTTATCCCAGGTGCAACCACCCTCTTCCTCCTCCTACTCACCCTAACCACCACCGATGTGGATGGCTATCTAGTTCTAGACACTGATGGGAACGCACCAGAAGTGGGCTCGGAATACTTCATCGGGCGAGCCATAGGCTTCTTTGGGGGGATAGGGAGGGTCGGCAAAGACGGCACAGATCATTCTTGCCCTTTCTATGTCGAATACCAAAGTGAATTTGACAAAGGTGAGCCCATCAAATTTGTACCTGTCAATGAAACCCAAAAGGAAATCTTATCCACCTCACATCGGACGTCAAAATCGACTCCGGCAAGAGCACCTACCGTAGGAGCGACGGTTTCCAGAGGGTGATCCTCGACTCATATACCCGCACCGAACTGGTCATAGCCTCCGGCAGCTCCAGTGATACGCGTACCACATTCAGGATAGAGAAGATTGAAGCCCCACTTAATGCTTATAAGATCGTGTATCCTCTGTTGACTCTAGGAGTCGCATAATGATTTTGATGATAACAAACAATGTGGATAATAATTATATATGAAATAGTCATTTGTTGAATATTTATATTATTTGTCAGTTTCATATGTAATGTTTTTATTGATCCAATTCATCAAATTGGTTACATGTTTGATTAATACATGGGCTTAGTAGTTGAATAGTTTAAGTCTTGGACGAAAGCCCTGATTAATTATTAATGGAAGTGATATGATAGAATATTGAGTTTCTATGGATATTTTTCTATACAATCTAAGTGAATAATATTAATGGATTTGATTGGATAAAATTATCTACCTTAATATGTGTTTATGGATAGAAAAATATGTGGGTATCATATAATATCCAAAGGTATTATTTGATTGATATAATCTAGCCAATTCAAATTTGAAATTCAAATTTGAATATCATACAAGATCAATTATGGATTGAATTATCTTGCATCAATATTATTTGATTTGATCTTGGCAAGATTCTACTAAATAAGATAAAAGCTTAAATTGCAATGTAATATCAAAAAGGATACTTGAATTATCTTGCTGCACATTTTAAGATATCACTAACTATCATGTGCAAGGAATATATCCTGTGCAGCGTGGCTGATTTAAAGGGAAGATCAAATCAGAATGTTTAGCACAAAAGGAAATCAAATCAGAATCTGAAGAATATATTTCAAGGGCCTGAAATCAGATTTCAGGATATTTTGGCAGGAAGTTCCATCTTGGCAGAATTGGAACGCACAAATTACAAGGCTATAAATAGTGATCCGAGCAAATGAGAAATTACTTGAGCTACACTTGCAAATTAAGGAGAGCTTACATCAAAATATATTGAGATAGTACTTTGAGCTAGAAATTGCATATTGGTTTGATCGCTACTTGTACTTATCTTTTGAGAAAAACTTCTTGTAAGAGGATCCTATAACAAGTAAGTTGGGGAAGACTTACTTGAGTAGCTAAGTATTGGGTAGGCAATACTTAGTGAGTGACTCAACTTAAGTTACTTAGTTGAGTGGTAGATCGAGAGATAGGTTCTCACGATTGAGTAATTAACCTTGAAGGTGTTCAAGGAAATCTTTGTCGAATCGAGGGACTCGAGTGTGTAACTTCTTAAGTGAATAAGAAGTGGAGCGGTTCAAATCCTAAGGAAAGAAGAGCCTTAGGCGGTGACTAACCCTGTTCGGAAGGGCCAACATCGTAAAAATATCATCGTGTTTTGTCCCACTTTTATTTCCGCATTTAATTTTTATAATTGCTTTAATTTTTGTTAATCACCCTATTCACCCCCCCTCTAGGGTGATTTGACTAGCCTAGCTGAACTTTCATCCTCTATTCCTACAACACTTTCTCCACAACAAGGGTACCTGGCTGTTTTTCCTGACCGCTTTTCTGGGCTTACGTTGGTGCGTGTCACTGCTGATTCTACGCAGGCTCTTATGTTTGTCTTCTACAAGGTCAGGAAGGATGTTGCAGCTAGCATATGAATTAATCCATTTAAGTATCTAAATTAGCTAATAGGCTAGCTAGCTACTTGTTAATTCTAGCTGGCCTTAAATAAGATTCTTCCTTCCTTGCATGGAATGGAAGGATGGAGTGTAGGGGTAGGCAACGGATCGGGTATCCATTGGATTAAGTAGTCGGTCCATTTTAAATAGAACTAACAAATGGTTGGATCAATAATGAATTTTGCCATTAATGGGCCAGCCCATTAAGGTATATTAACGGGCTGGACTGGACGGGCCCATTAACGGCCCGTTTAGTAGCCCATTATTTTTTAACCTAATTGACATACTAGTTTAAATGTTCTAATTAGTTAACCTCATTACCAACACTTTGTATATAACAATAATTATTATACACTGTTATTTTGCGCAAGTTTGTTTCGTTTTTAAACAGGTCCACAGCGGGTCGTCCATGGACCGACTTGACCTGACCCGTTTATTAGCTTGATTGTGTATTTTCTAACTTTGAATTTAGACTAGTTTAATTTGGTTGAAAAATTACAAAAACATTAGTTGAAAAATTAACTAACCAAAAACACTCCTTAGGTAGTAATGGGCAGATTATGGGCAGGTCGGGTTCATTTGGCCCATAACCTGCCCGGCCCATTAGTAAATGTACTGGATCCAACACAACCCGTTTAGTTAATGGGCCGGCTCAGTCCAGCCAGCCCAATCCATTGCCCACCCCTAATGGAGTGGATCTCCTTGTACTATGGCCCTGTTCGGAAAAATTAGCTGTTTAGGTAGCGGATAGCTGTTCAGGTAGCGGATAGCGGTTCTAATTTAGCTGTTAGCGGATAGCTGTTAATATTAGCGGTTGAAACTAATGTGTTCAGTAAATTTAGCTGTTGTGCTAGCTGATTAATGTAAATTGACATAAAAGGATATAGATAATTTTCAAAGATAAAATTTTTGAAGGATATTTTTGGCTAAAAAATATGAAACGCTACTTTTAAATATCAAACGTTAATACTATTAGCTTTTGAAAAACGCTACTTAAAATGTTAAACGCTACTTGACATGCTAGTCAAAATACTAGTTTAACGAACACTAAAAATTAATTAATTAGTGTATTGACCTGATCAAAATACTAAACGTTACCCAAAATACTATTACCGAACACGACCTATGTTTCTCCAAATAAGAATATGATACTTATTTAAAAAAATGTAAATGTTGTACTCATCCTGCGACATAGCGCACACACTCAAAAAAAAATAAATCCATCTCAAGTTGGTATGATGGTATATGTCTCGTCGCATGATACTTTTCTTATTTGGTCTAATTTAGTAAATTACATGCTTGAAAATATCCAATCGTTGAATAAGTGTGGCCAGTCAACCATTATGAACCTTTTTGGTCAAAAATAAATAAAATAATTGTGAACCTTTATTTCATCGGCTACGCACAGGAGAGTGCAAATAAAATCATAATCAGATCAATTAGCCTTACCCACAAAAACATATAATATATGTTATTTTATAATTGTAAAAAATTATGACAAGAAAAGTTATATTACACAATTTATAAATAGTAATACTCTTTCGTTAGCTACTTGTTAATTCTAGCTAGCCTTAAATAAGATTCTTCCTTCCATGCATGAAATGGACGGACGGAGTAGGTCTCCTTGTACTGCAATATTTGTCGAAATAATAATCATTATATATATGTATATTTATTTTTGGGTTTTGAGGGTGACTCATAAGTTGCTGCTAAATAATGAAATTTAAGTTTGTTACATTTATAGATGGGAGGATAACGTGACATTAATTAATTGACATTAATAAGTTTATATTAATTTTAAATTATATAGTATACTAATTTAAACTATGATCTTGAGACAATATTTGTCAATACCTAAATTAATTAGATTTTTTGAAACTCAAGTACTCCCCCTCCCAACCGCCCCCCAAAAAAAAACAATGGACCACAACATTTATTGATAGAAGTTTAATTGGAAGCTCACTATACCCCAAATTTTACCTAAAAAGAATTATATTATTTATATGAGATCCATCTCACATTCGTCATTCAAAGTTATTTAGTCAATTCTGTGCCTCTTGAAGATAATTTTTTAAAAAATGTCAATCTTATCGAAATGATCTTAGGAAATGATCTTACCTAAAATTTGCATCTTCCTAATCTATTTATCAAAACCTTATAAATGGTTTTGATTAATAAGATCTTAAAATATTAAAATATAATTACAATTCCAAATTCCGATAAAATTTACTAAAGCAAAATGATAAATGCATATTTTGCCACAAGAAACTTCTTAAGTGTCTTATTTTAACATAAAAATCATGTTACAGTATTTATAAATTGAAAAAAAAATGGTATAATCGAATAAAGAAAGCATACTACAATTTATAAATGTGCAAAATTATTTTTTAATCCATAATTTACTACATTTCTAAAATACCCACATCATATGTCCTTACGGATAGAATTGATCTGATTAGAGTGTGATTTAATACTTCGTTAGCGTCGCCGAATTTAAGCTTAGCCATTTAGAATTAAATGTAATTATTGAGAATTTATATATTTAAAATAATAAAATATATTAATTTAAAATAAAATAAAATATTTAAAAATATTTTACAATAAAATATATATCATCACTCTTTACTAAAAATAATAATGGAGATAAACTGCACCACATGTTGACTATCATGGTTGTCAATTTGTCATTTTGCGGAATCGATGTAAGATGACAACACTGAGCTTGCAATAATCCATGGTTTGATGTTTATGGTGCGCCACACGTATATTGGGCTTGCAATAATTCATTCACTTAAAAGTACTACATCAACTTTATTTCGTTTGCTTAACTGCGTTAATTCAAGGAGCTATGCTGCTCAATCTTTCTACTGAAGATGACTTAAATCTTAACTCGTTGAGTCCTACCACTACTAAATTTGTTCGCTAATTCTTATGTAATGTTTAATTAGATATAATTAATTTTGTAATATAAATAATTTTAATGATATTTTCATCATTTTTTTTAATTGTATAAGAATATTGTAATTAAAAAACTACATTTGAGTTATAATTACCACAACTATATGGTGAAGATTGCATTATAAGGTTGATTGTATTATATTGTCACTATTTTACATCAAGCCAAACATCACATCAGCTTTGATGAGGAATAAAACTCTATGTAATTTTCACTTATAGATAGCAAACCCACAATTTATGGATTTTACTAAACCTCTCTCATTCCTTGTGATAGGGATATTTAGGACCCCCTCCAATGGGAGGCTGACACGTGACATAGGCAAGGTCAACAAAAGAAAAAGGTTGGCCACAAAGGACGAAGATAGAAGCAAGAGGGGTATAATGGTCATTTTACCTCCAAATTGGGTAATTACTATTTTACCCTAGGGTGCTAACTTCAAGATATGAATATCCTCAGTCTGCCCACTATTGACCCGATTTACTATTGACCTGATTATTTATCGACTCTATTTTAAACGGGTCGACCCGCTTGATGCAATGAGTACCTAATCCGTTGTCCATCCTTGGAACTCACGATTGAATGGAAAAGGAGTGTGAAAAAGCATAGTAATTAGTGTTCTTTTTTGGAGAATTCATTTTGTTATTGTAGTGATATACTTATTTGAACTTGAGATTCATTGTAAATGGCATAACTCATGTAACTTTTAATTAAGAAGTGGCTCTGAAATTTGGATCTTGGTTAAGCCCACTAACTCACAGGCAACATCGGATTTGGGTTCTATGCCCCCCCCACCCCCACAAAAAAAATCGGATTTGGGTGGAAGAAAATCCGAATCAAAACCTTAAATTTTTAGGAGGGTTGGTTTGTTTTCATAAATTTAACCTTGTGAGATATCCGTGCCTGTCCTCAAATTATATATTTATGGATAAATGGATGTCACTTGATTATAACATGATGTCGTCTAATAATAAACTTTTATACAATGGGAGTTACCCAAAAAATATACGATAAGATACCTAGCAATGCACCATAAATTACACTTGATTAATAAAGTGTTCCTTTCTCTTGTCAAAAAAAAAAATAAAAATTTACCCAATATGGCCAGTCAAAGATAAATTATTGGAGCACTTGGCCATTCATATTCATGTCTTGTGCTCAACTTCGGGTGCCCACCTTGATTTTTTTTCAGTGGCGCCACGACACTGCTACGAGCTAAAAATATATGACATTGAGAGAACCACGTATACAATTACAAAATATAGTACGTCCTCCACTCACGCATTTGTACCTGGATGCTCTTTAATGCTCTCAATTCCCAGCTCATGTTGTGTGGCCAACGTGACTCTGCAATTGTATCATTTTCCTGTTGAAAAACAAAATTGTACTAGCATTTCAACAGCAGTTTGGTGCACAAGTATCTCGCGTTCACGTAGGATCCAGAAAAAGGGTCTCACCTTAAGGGGTGAATTGTACTACTATTTCAACGTTTAGAAAAAGGACAGATGATCACATGATTCACGACTTCACATGTATGCCACATAATAATTTTAAAAAGGGCAATTTATCAAATGGTGACATGGTAATGTTTAAAATAACGCTTATTAGTTTGATGTTTTTCTAACCAAAAGTTGTTTTTATTTGGAATAACTTTTGAGGGGATTATATCATGTCAATCCATGATGACTATATTATTCTTAATGAATTCTTTGTAATTTGGGGGGAACTCAACTGAACAAGTAGTTGGAGTCTCTTAGCTTGTCAAAGAAGACTCTCAAAAAGGATATTTAGCCATTTCTCAATTCTTACAATTTGGTAATGACAAGACACGAGGTCAGTAAGGGTAGGTTGTAAACTTAAGATGAAAAGGGGAGCCTCTATTAGTGTACCAAATATGTCATTTTTGCGAAGTATCGAAAGGGAATGAGGAGATTGAAAGAGAGCGAGCACTGTGCATGCGTAGTGGTTGCTGAGCTGTGGATTATTTCTTGTTTGTGTTGTACACAGGTAAGTGAATTAAATGGTTATGTAATTTGTGTGCGTGAATTTCATTTTTGAACTGGGAAATTTGGAGATTTGAGGGGTTTGTACTGTTGTTTTACAAGGGTGGCATTGGTGTAAGATTATGGTGTGGGTGTTGACGCTGTAGATGTTGGGTTCATTTAGTTGTGGTTAGTTAGGGCATGGATTCAATTGATGTTTGTAATTGCATTGCTAGTGTGGTTGTATTATTGAGCCTATGATGCATGTGCTTCGAGGTTACTTGTTTGATATACATGTGCTCATTTGTATTGATTAACCTGGATATCTGTATTAAATAACTCAGATTAACAAGTGAATGAGTTGTGGTTGTAAATGTAGTCTGGGGTTCTGCTCTGTAGTAGTGTTTGTAAAGCGCTTGTGATTGTTGTGGACATGTATAATATAGTTAGTCGATGATTGTATTAATATCGTCATTTGCAGTGACTAGCCTTAAATGCGTAGTGAATAACTCAGTATATAGTCGTGGTTAGCCCGAATATCTATATCGAAAAACCCGAATTAGCCGTTGGACGAGTTATGGTTGTAAATGTAGTATGTGGTTCTGCTCTATAATAATAGATGTGTTTCGTAGAATGCTTGTAATTGCCATGGAGAGGTATAGTTAGTCTGTGATGGAATTAATATTTTTTTTTGCAGTGGGTAACCCGTAAATGCGTATTGAATAACCTAGGATATAGTAGTGGTTAGCTCGGATATCTGTATTGAATAATCCAGATTAGCCGTTAGACAAGTTGTGGTTGTAAATGTCGTATGGGTTCTACGTTGTAGTAATAGATGTGTTTGTAAAAAGCTTGTAATTACTGTGGATAGGTATAATATAGTTCGTTGGTGATGGTGTTAAATATCTTCATTTACAGTGGGTAACCCGCAAATATGTATTGAACAATCCAGAATAATTGTGAACATGTAGTATGCTGTTTTAGTGTAATTGTGAAGTTAGTGTTGCATGTAATAGACGTGTTTGTCATAACGCAAGTTAGTGCTATATGAGAAGCTAGAATCAGATTTGTGAGGATGTGAATGTGGTGTATATTTAGTATGTGGAATTGATGCTCTGACAAACATGTGTGCATTTGCAGGTGATTTTTAGTGTAGAGCATAATGGAATGGCAAAATGCCACTGCAAGAAGGGGTTGTGCTAGCGAGATGACTTTGTATGTATGCTGTGAAGGTTTTTTAGAGGAAGGTGCATGAGGAAGTTACGTTACAATGGGGGGAGGAGATTGTTAGTGTTTAACGTGGGTACAGAATTTCTATTTTTGGGATACTCGTTTTATGCAAACAATTTACAGACCTATTGCTTACCCTGTGATATACAATTGCATATTGTGGAATACTAGTGCTTAACAAAATCAACTCGCATATCCATTAGTGTTCACTATGGGGATGCAGTTTTCAGTTAAACATTTGGGAACACAATTCATATACCTATTTAGTATTTGCCATCAGATATACAATTGCAATTTTGGGGATACATTATGGACATAATTTAGTCTTTATCCTAAGATATACAATTGCATCTTCTGGGAAACTTCTATATACAAAAACCAATTCGCATACTTATTCAGCGTTTACCCTAAGATATGTAATTCCGTCTAATTGGGCACTACTATATAAGAAAATCAATTCCCGTACCCATTTAGTGTTGAAAAATTTACTTAATAGTGTTGTTTCAATTAACACTTTTCACTTATTGTTTTTCTTTCTTACAGGTGTTATTCTTGTCGCTTGGTGGAGCCTGCCTGCAAGAAAAGTGGAGGGATAATGGACTAATTTGCCCATTGAATGAACGAACGGGTGGAGGCCAGCTATTTCTCCTCTTTTACTATTCCCTTTCTCTCTCCTTCCTGACTTTTTAACCTTTAATAATTGTCTATTTTTTCTCATTGTAAAACAAATTGCTAATTTAATAATTTCTTATTTAAAGTAGATTGTCTTGTAAAGATTCCTCATGTAAATAGAAAAGTTAAATATTTAAAATATAGAGTAACATTATTTAAAGAATTTTGGTCATGTTATTCTTTCTCTTGTTATAAATAAACTCACTTTTTTCTATTAAAAAATGGTTAAATTTTGTTATATGACTTTAGATAACAATATCTTGTTTTAAATAATCATAATATCAAAATGTACTATAAACCTCAAATCCCAAATCACAACGCACACAAGCGAACCCCTAAATCCAATACCTCACCGATAGACCCTAACCCTAAACCCTAAACTATGATTCTAAATAGCAAATATTTGGGAATCCTAATTGATTATTTAATTTTTAAAAAATCTTAATGTCAAAATGCATTCTAATCCTGAGATATTGAGGTCATTTTGTTGGGCTAATGAGAAACTCCAGTGTATCCTCCTTTCTATTTATCAATAATCGTGGTTATTGACCTTAATTTTTTCGGATATTGACAGTGTACCCAGGGATTGGCGAATGGATAACCCGGGATAGTGAGCGGGCTACGTCAGGATATGAATATGGGGTGACGGACTGTAGTCATCATAAAAGCAAACGAGTATTAGGGTTTCCTGTTCCTACGTCACCCATGCCGTATGTGACAAATGCATCCGACATGAGCACCTTCTGAGGTGTACTTAGTGAGGAATTTTTGTTTATTCAATCCAAGCCACTTTGTAGGGCATTGCAATGTACTGTAGTTTCTTGTGTTTCTTATATAAAATACCTACGTTAGTGACATTGGGGGTTGGGGAAATTGTCACCTGCTTAAAGTCGGTGACTACGTGTTCTAGGGTTGACTTGGAATACATATCCTGAACTAGCCGTATAGAGATCCCGGGTTATTTAGCTGTGTATCTCGGGATATTGACATGGGGGACCCCATAATGATGTGAATATTGCGTTTATAACCTGCCTTAGAAACGTATAATATACCGTGCTACGTAAATGGAACGGGAGGTGGGGCAGTAATTAGTGGGCAAACATCACTGTATTGTCCATTGCCCAATGCAGAACAACACCTATGAAATAGGGTAAGTTATAGCACTTCTGTCGGTGTAATACATTTCATGTCAGAGGGTACTGGGCAGGGAGACTGAATTGGTGCACGTCAATGATCCTGTTATTGTCACATCCACAACCCGGGTTAGTGTCCTTTGTTTGCTGGGATACTGATTTGATGCACCTCAATGATCCTGCTATTATTAATCCCATAACTCGGCTCGTTTTCATTATTATCTTGTTTACTGACATGTTAGACGTATATGGTGCACAGGTAGATATATCCACAACCCGGGTTACTGACCTTTATTGTGTGGGATGCTGATGTGGTCCACGTCAATTGTCCCCTTATTGTGACATCTACATCTTGGGTTAGTGAAGTTGATTAAGTGGGATACTGACATGTTGCAGTATCCCACATGTGAAATTTATGCACATCTAGGGCTAGTGACTAGGGTTGGTTGACCTCTTTTTGGGGTACTGCCCATATTGCACCTCTATCACATTGGTTAGGAAATGCTCGGGGATATTTATTTGTTGCACCAAAATGCTCTTGAATCAGGATTAGCCCTTACAATAGCTGCACACATCCAGGGCAACAACTTATAATGGTCCTCTGATCTTCCATTTGCTAGCAACTGCACATGCTCATGGGCCCTCGAACACTACACATGTCCACATCAATTACAAGCATTCTATACATCCAATAGTAGAGACCATCACTCCAAACATGTTCATCTACACCTTCTCAAGCGGTTAACCCGAGTGAGTCAAATTACCGGGTTAACCACTCTTATTTACTGGGTTATTCATTACGCATTTACAGGTTAACCACTTTTCCCATGAACAACCGTAACTACCCCTACTGTAATTGTTATCCTGGGTTATTGAAAAGACATATTCGGCATAACTAGCACACAGGAGCACATGCCTACCAAACAAGTATTGTCCGATCACATGCATCACACATTCATAACCACAAGCACTCAACAATTGTATGCATCAATTTAATCCAAACCCTAACTACCCACAGGTATACTACCCCCATCTCCCCAGCCTCAACACCCAACCCCTAACCCAGTAAGCAACAATACCCTCCCCCCCAAATCTCCACCTCCCCAATTCGAAGTTGAAATTGACACACACGTTAACACAACTGATTAACTCACTTACCTGTGTACAATGCAAATAAGAAGTCTTCCACAGCTCACCACCCATACAACATGCACAGTGCTCAATGCCCTCAACCCCTTCACTCTCTTTCGATCCTTGACAAAAATGACATCTTTCATATACCAACACAAGCTCCCTTCCTCACCTTCCGTTTACAGCCCACCCACACCTACCTATTCCTCTGCCATCATCGAGTTGTACGAGCTCCAAATATGGGTGAGTCTCATTTGTGGGAGTCTTTTTTCGCAAGCTGTCAAATCCCAACTCTTTCTTCACTTGACTTTTCCCCCCATTTTGCAAAGAGTTCATTAAGGGCACTTAAGTCTTTACGGACAGACAAGAGATGATGGACTCAAAAGGTGTTTCAGACAAAAATAACACCTCTAAGCAAGAAAAGTTTGAAACTAAAAAGTGTTAATTTGAACAACACTATTTGATGAATTTCCCTTTAGTGTTTACCATGTAACTTACAATTGGCATTTATGGGATGCATTTCCAAACACAATTTACATACCCAGTTACTGTTTACCCTGGAATATACAGCCGCAATTTATGGGATACTCACGTTTCAGAAACAGATCATATACACCTAACAAGTATGTAGTGAATCTGTAACCATGAGAGATACAACTAAAAAAGTTAGGATACACTATAGTCTTCATATAATGACAGAGTCTTGCACATAAGTAACTAGGCAATTGAGTATGTTGTCCTTTTCCAAAGTACGACATCACATTAAACCTTGGATCAATGACTAGAGCTCTTAAAACTAAATGATCGGCAGACCTTGGTTTCCAATCAAAGACAAAGTACATTGCTTTTGTGAGATTCAGAGGATTTATTGAAATTGCTAAACTGTATGGAAGAGCCTTAAAATTTTTGGGCCACCATACTTGTGCCTAGAAATTAAAAGTACAACATATTGAAATCGCTAAAGAGGACAACAAATTGAGATTTGAACAACTTAGAAGAAAGAAATCAAGAACAAAGTTCCAAACAAAGAAATTGCATGCGTAAATTAGAAGGAAAGAAAAATGAAAAAAATGAAAAAACCATACCATAGGTCATTAATGCCAGCCTGCTTTCAGTCTGCCATGTCGAACCATATTCAAATGCCGAGCATATTTAATCTATTGTCATCTTGCAATAATAATTTTGCTCAAACTAAAGGTTTACAAACAGAGATATGAAAAAGAACCAAATTTGGCAGGGAGAAGAGGCATACCTATGCTTAAGTTAAAAGTGTCAGCAGAGGAGCACTCCCATATGTAGAAAGAACAAATAGGGTTCCTGGTGATTTTCTAAAAGCAAAATACGGCTGGTAATGCAGTGGGATATAGCCAAAATATATTATAGTAATTCTTGAATTCTGCACCCAAAGTTTGCAATTTGGGTGAGGTGGGAAGGGTAATAAAGATAGAATAAGTTGAATTGAAATTTGATTGAGGGGGAAGGGAGAAGAAGAGTTGGTTGCTTGAGGGGAAGGGGGGAGAATAGAGAATCAATTAGAGAAAGGGCTCTCAGTGGGAGGCATGGTGGTTATAAAAAACAGAGAGGGCAGTGAGATAGAGGGTAGATTGTAAACTTAAGTAAAAAAAAGGAAGCTTCTATTGGTGTACCAAATATGTCATTTTTGCGAAGTATCGAAAGGGAATGAGGACATTGAGGGAGGGTGACTACTGTATATGTGGTGTGGTTGCTGAGCTATGGATTACTTCTTGTTTGCGTTGTACACAGATAAGTGCGTTAAATGATTGTGTAATTTGTGCGTGTGAATTTCATTTCTAAACTAGGGAATTTGGAGATTTGGAGGATTTGTACTGTTGTTTTAGAAGGGTGGCATTGGTGTAAGATTATGGTGAGGGTGTTGACATTAGAGATGTGGGGTTCGTTTAGTTGTAGTTAGTCAAGGCTTGGATTGAATTGATGTTTATAATTATATTGGTAATGTGGTTGTATTATTGAGTCTATGATGCATTTGCACCGAGGTTACTTGTTTGATATGCATGTGCTTATTTGTACTGATTAACTCGAATATCTGTATTAAATAACTCAGATTAACAATTGCATGAGTTTTGGGTGTAAATGTATTTTGGGGTTCTGCTCTGTAGTAGTGTTTGTAAAACGCTTGCTATTATTATGGACAGGTATAATATAGCTAGTCGGTGATTGTATTAATATCGTCATTTTACAGTGACTAACCTTAAATGCGTAGTGAATAACTCAGGATATAGTCGTGGTTAGCCCGAATATCTGTATCGAAAAACCCGGATTAGCCATTGGACGAGTTGCATGTGGCTCTAAATGTAGTATGTGGTTATGCTCGGTAGTAATAGATGTGTTTCGTAGAATGCTTGTAATTACCATGGAGAGGTATAGTTAGTCTGTGATGGTATTAATATCTTTTATTGCAGTGGGTAACCCGTAAATGCGCATTGAATAACCCAGGATATAGTAGTGGCTAACACGGATATCTGTATTGAATAACCCGAGTTAGCCGTTAGATGAGTTGTGGTGTTAAATGTCGCATGGGTTCTACTCTGTAGTACTAGATATGTTTGTAAAAAGCTTGTAATTATTGTGGATAGGTATAATATAGTTCGTTGGTGATGGTTTTAAATATCTTCATTTACAGTAGGTAACCCGTAAATGTGTATTGAAAAATTCAGAATAATTGTGAACATGTAGTATGTTGTTTTAGTGTAATTGTGAAGTTAGTGTTGCATGCAATAGATGTGTTTGTCATAACCCAGGTTAGTGCGATATGAGATGCTAGAATTAGATTTGAAAGGGTATGAATGTAGTGTATATTTAGTGTGTGGAATTGGTGCTGGCAAACATGTGTGCATTTGCAGGTGATTTTTAGTGTAGAGCATAATGGAATGGCAAAACGCCACTGCAGGAGGGAATTGTACTAGGGAGATGACTTTGTATGTGCGCTGTGGAGGTTTTTTTAGAGGAAGGTGCAGGGGGAAGTTATATTACAATAGGGGGGGAGATCGCTAGTGTTGAATATAATGAGTGTTTAACCTGGGTTATACAATTTCTATTTTTGGGATACTTACGTTATGCAAACAATTTACAAACCTATTGCTTACCCTGTGATATACAATTGCATATTGTGGAATATTAGTGCTCAAAAAAAATCAACTCACATATCCATTTAGTGTTCACCCTAGGGATACAATTTTCAGTTAAACATTTGGGAATACAATTCACATACCTATTCAATGTTTGCCATCGGATATACAATTGCAATTTTTGGGAAATATTATGGACATAATTTAGTCTTTACCCTAAGATATACAATTGCAACTTTTGGGATACTTCTATTTACAAAAACTAGTTTGTACCCATGCATATGCATGGGTGTCTAAATAGTAAGGTTAAATAAAATTTAATATTTGTATAAAATATGAAAATCATATTTAAAAACGCACTCAATTCAAATGAAAAAAGTGTAAAACAAATTAAAGATAATGACAAAAATAATTAATAATAAATTGAACAGCAAAAATTGTTTGATCAATTCTAACTAACAAATACATAAGAAAGATGTTTTATGAAATTGTGAATCATAGAAGTAATTTGTATCCTTGCACTTTTCTTTAAAGCATCGATGATTAAGTTATCAAATCCTACCACAAAGACATGGACTTGTGAGTAGAGAAACAATTATTGTTGTAGTTTATTGCCGTGATAGTCTTTTCACATATCATTCTTTGTCAAAAGTTAAGAAATGTATTAAGTAACTGTATAATTCTACAGATAATAAAATTATATTTAAAAATCATATCTAGATGCCTACAGAGCAGTAATTTCACCAGCACAAAGGTAGAAGGAGAGAATTATTGGGTATCAATATCTTAAAGTCTCACTATCTAAAATAGATTGCAAAGACTATATATATATATATATATACAAAAGATATATACAATATGCCAAAAAAGAAAACATATTTAAATACACTATAAGCAAAAGAGCAATTGTTAGGATTGTTCCAGCATGATAACATTAAAACATCAAAATTTGTGGTTGATAAGTTTAACCTCCTTCTATGCAAGAGTTGTGACCTTCTTCTCTTACCTCAATCTTTAAATAAGAAGTGTAAAAATATATACACACACAAACACACGGACATGCACACACCGCGCGTACACACACACACAAGAATGATAAATGAAACCTACAACCCAAATACAGGACTCGTCTCCAAGAAAAAAAGACTCTGAAATCAGTACACACTCTCCACCTAGCAAACAGCCTCCTACAATGACTTTGCCTATTTTTTGCATTAATTTGCTTGAGCCCGGCTCATATAGAGTTAAGAGGGATCTCATTTTCTATCATCCTTTCTTCTTCAATTTTTGTTCACGCTTCTGCAGCTAAACTGTGCTACCCATAAATTTTAGGTTGTGCGTTTTTGACATCTTGTACAAAATTGAGAGGGGAGTATGAAAATGTTATGGATGCGTGGTTCAGAAATATGTGGCTGATTATTTAGTTTTTGGAAATTGACGATAACTTTATATGCCACATGATGAAACACAGGATAATTTTTTTGGGTTTATATTTATAGAGATGCATGGGATATTGAAGGAATCCAAACGGATTACAATTTTGTGGGGATTGATGGATGGCAGTTATCGTGCGGTAACTAATTATATTTGAGTGAAAACTGCACCTTGATACAGATAACAGAGAGAGGGGGTTGGGGGGGGGGGGGGAGCGGGGAGAGTATATTACGGGGAGTGAAACATGGGGTTAGTCAATGAGAATAATTGAAGTTTTTGAATGTGAGTTGGATTTTCTTATAGGCAATATTAGTGGATTCAATGAGTATGCATAGATTGTTATTTCTTGAATTCTCAACCCCCCACTTATTTTTACATTTATATTATAAAGATTAATTCACATACCTATTCAGCGTTTACTCTGAGATATATAATTCCATCTACTGGGATACTACTATATAGGAAAATCAATTCCTGTACCCATTTAGTGTTTACCTTGTGACTTACAATTCGCATTTATGCGATGCATTTGCGAACACAATTTACATACCCAATTACTTTTTACCCTGGAATATACAGCTGCAATTTATGGGATACTCGCGTTTCAGAAACAGCTCATATACACCTAACAAGTATGTAGTGAATCTGTAACCATGAGAGATACAACTAAAAAAGGTAGGATACACTATAGTCTTCATATAATGACAGAGTCTTGCACATAAGTAATTAGGCAATTGAGCATACTATCCTTTTCCAAAGTATGACATCACATTAAACCTTGGATCAATGACTAGGGCACTTAAAACTAAATGATTGGCAGACCATGGTTTCCAATCAAAGACAAAGTACGCTGCTTGTGTGAGCTTCAAAGGATCTATTGAAATTGCTAAACTGTATGGACGAGTCTGAAAATTTGCGTACCAAGAGTCACCTTCAGCCATGAATTGCAACTTAATTGGCTATGAAGAATCATATAAAGTGGATAGAAAAATGAGTCTAGGAGATCTTTGTGTCCACAGCGAAGTAACATCAACTAAAGGACACAAATTACCATCCTCAGAAATGAAATCCAACACAATTTTTGTGCTTCCAGCCAACAATTGATGATTAAAAAGGGGTCTGGAGTCAGATTCAAGCATAGCTATTTCACATATGATGGTCGAGTACACCCAGAAGAGGCGACAATTGGACTCAGTTTCCAGAATTTCAGTTTTCAAATTATGACCCAAATCACAATAAGTACGTTGCAAATGCAAAAATCGAAAGATCTCCATCAAAGAGCAAGATCTTAATTTTAAGAAAATAAGAAGAAAGGAAGGATCAAAGTTGCTTACCTGAGGTCCAGAGCAGACAGGAGACGGTTGCCTAATTGGTGGTAGGGCTGCCGTAAAGGTGATAGAGGGCACTCTAGGCGGAGCCGGTGCGCTGGTGGGGGTGGGAGACACGGCAGTGGAAGGCTGAACAATGACAACGCTGACGACAAAGGAGAAGGATGGGTTGTTGGTGGCGCACCGGTGAGTTTCTGCCCAGCGCTACAGTAGTTGGGGAAGATGCGTGTGAAGTCTAGGGACCGACCATGGGTACTGGACGACAGATTACAGAGAAAGCATAAAGGATCTGCTAGTTTTGGCTCTTTGAGGTCCATGTCCTATGAAGAGAGGCAGTGTTTTTTTGTTTGGGATTAAGTAAGAATCAAGGCTGCAACAGACATGGCGAACGTAGAAGCAGGTTAAAGGGGAAGACAAAGGAGGGTTCAAGTCTCACTGGACATTCTCTTTCTCTCTCTGGTGGGCATGCATCACACCACAAGTTATGTAAACATGTTCAATATGTCAGACTAATTTTCATGCAAAATTATTTTCCTTCTAATGGAGAAAAATGATTTTCTTTTTGAGAAGATAGAAAGTTGATTTTCTTCCTTCAACTCTTTGACGATATGGTCGGCAATAATTTAGTTGCATAATTTAATTTCAACAATTTGGGTCAAAACTTGACTATCTGATAAGAAATATTAAAATAAACTCAAATCTAAATTTTGAGCTCAAATTTCTTTCATTTGATCAATATTTATCTCCATATCAACAATTTAATCGATATTTTTTGCTTCTAAAACAATTTGGTTGACTCCTCACTAAAACAATTTCAATGATTTGGACAAAAAGTTGATTATTAGATATAAAATATTAAAATATGCTCAAATTCAGATTTTGAGCTCGATATTTTTTCATGTGGTCAACATTTGTTTCCATAACGGCAATTGAATTGATATTTTTCGCCCTTTAAACGTGCAGTCAATATTTTTCGCCACTAGAACAATTTCAACAGTTTGAATCAAAATTTGATCATCGGATAGGAAAGATTAAAATAGGCTCAAATTCATATTTTCAACACAGTATTCCTTCATTTGGTCAATATTTTTCTCTATAATGACAATTTAATCAATATTTTTCATCATTCAAATAATTCAATTGATATCTTTCGTCACTAAAACAATTTCAATAGTTTAAATTAAAACTTAATTATCCGAGATGAAGTATTAAAAAAAATTCAAATATGAATTTTAAGCTCAAAATTCCTTCATTTGGTCAACATATAGCTCCACTATTACCATTCAATTTATATTTTTTGCCATAATAAATAATTCAATTGCTGTTTTCTTTTTTTTATATATAGAAAATGATTTATCTTATATCAAACAATAGAAAATATGACATGAAAATCAATTTTTCTAGGAAAAATATTTTTCATAGAAAATGATTTTTTGAGAAAGCTATTTTCATTCTCACCAAAAAAGAGAGAGGATCACACGGTTCACAACTTGACACGCATGCCACATATTGATTAATGTATTTTATAATTTTTAATAATTATAATTAATGATGAACGCAAAGCGCCTTTGCAAAAATGAAACATCATACTTGCAATTTAATTATGTATAAAGTGAGGTTTTTAAATAATTTTTAAATTCTAAAATACTTTTACTATTCAATACTTTTTAAAATTAAGATAAATGCATATAAAAAATATCCTGTGATAAGATATTTGTCATTTTACCACACGTAATTATCGAGCAGCTTTATGCTACGAACTCAAATTCTATAAATAAGGGACCAGCCATGCCCCTTTATTTCACCAACACAACCAACTAAGCCATAAGTTGAGAAATGGCGAACAAAAAGGTACAATTTTGGGCGAGATCCACATATTAGTTATGATTTCTTGAATGAGGTTGATATGCAGATCCAGCATAGCATTGTGGGCGAAATACTTTGAATAGCGAAGACTATACTTGAAAGACCGAAATCAATAGAACAACCACTTTAGCCTTTATAAATAACAATTTTCGTCCAAATTCTTAAAGTCGCACACAAAAACAAAAACAACTATATGATAAACTCTTATAATTGGAGAGATCTACACATCCCTCACAAAAAGTGAGATTGATTAATCTCCCAATTAAAAAGAATATACTTAAAAATATAAATAATACTAATATTAAAGTAGAGAAAAGTTAAAAATGACTGGAGAATCAACTCTCTCCTTCTTTACCTTTAATTCATAAAAAAAACTGCTACTTGTTAATGATAATAATGGTGGAGACAATGCCGTAGCCACGTGGGGTTAGTGGGATCAGCCAACACCCCTCTCACAAAAAAAATAAATAAATTTGAGAATTAAAAAAAAGAAGAAGAAGTTAACTATATATATATCAAATGTGTTGAAAAAATACATGAAACCTCCCTTGTTTTAACGGTCCAGACGCTTGATTTGTTAGTTAGCTTCTCTTTAATGTTGCGGTTTTGAGTTCTTTATCCTTCCCTTTTTCTGTCTTATTTTTTTCTTTTTTAACTCTCAGATACTCTTTCTCTATTTGTTCAATAATTCAAATCCTCAACTCTCTCTTCCGATACCTCTTTTCAAAATTTTTAACTTCACCACTTAGCGAAAGGTTAAAGTAGGAGAGTAAGGAAACTGCAGAGTGGGTGATTAACCGGCTTAGACTAGACTCGTTTTTGTAAACAGTTTATCGTCGAACAAGATTCACGACGCCCCTGTACACTAAAAAAAATATACGCACTGTAAGAGAGCCGCGCATGCGTCCACACACTAAAAGAGCCACCCATAAAATTATTACGTGGCCAACATGAAGCCACAATTGTACAACTTTGCCTGTTGAAAAATAAATAATTGTACACCTTTTAATATAGTTCGTTTTTACAGGATCCTTAATATATGTAGTTTTATATATTGAAGAATTATACATAAAATAATATTTTAAAATAATTTAAAGGTTGTAATTAACAATGTTTTACTGTTTAATGATAGTATTTTTTTAATGTCAAGATAAGCACAACTCAAATAACTTATATTAAGATATGTATTATTTTGCCATATGACATTATTATGTTGGGTGGATGGCTTTATCATGAGAGCTCAAATTCTATAAATAGGGGCTGGCCATGCCCCTGGATTCACCAACGCAACTAAGAGCATTCCCAACAGAGTTCCGATTTTTGGAACTCTGACATGCCACGTCAGCAAAAGTTTCACAATTTTGAAACTTGCATTTCATCACTTCTGCTACAAATGTAACTCAATTTTAATCATCTAATAAAAATATTTATCATGGATCCACTTTATAACACACAACCTATTTTTTTAATCATATAAAAATTATATATTACTTCAAAAAAAAAAGAAAAACAAAAAAAAAATAATAAAAAATTACCAAAGTTTACACACATGGAGGAACTCGCACAGATTCCTCCATGCGTGTCACACCCATTTCCCCCTTGCTGCCAGAGAACATTTGGCACGCATATAACACGCGGGCCCCACCCATACCTCGCGTGTCATCTGCTGCCCATGCTCTAAGTGAAACCCTGAAAACCTTCTCCCAGCTGCAACCAAGCTTTATAAGTTGGGAAAATGGCTAACAGCCTTATCCCAGGTGCAACCACCCTCTTCCTCCTCCTACTCACCCTAACCACCGCTGACACGGATAGCGATCAGGTTGTAGACACCGATGGGGACCCACTAGAATTCGGCTTGAAATACTAGATCGTGTCAACCCTACGCCACTCTGGGTGGATAGAGAGGGCCCCCAAGAACCGTCCTTGCCCTCTATATGTCGTCGTACGCTCTAGCGAATTCGATATAGGTAATCCCCTGAAATTCGTACCCGTCAATGAAACCCAGAAGGAAATCCACCTCTCATCGGACATTAAAATCGACTCCGGTAGGAGCGCCTACTGTAGGAGTGACGGATTCTGGAGGGTGACCTATGACCCCTATACTCGGGGCGATGTGATCATAGCCTCCGGCGCATTCAGGGTTCCGAGTTCCTCTTTCAGGATAGAGAAGACTGAAGGCTCCCTTAATGCTTATAAGTTTGCGTATTCTCCTCCTGAAACAACTTCTTCTCAACAACAAGGGTACTTGACTGTTTTTCGTGACCGCCTTTCTGGGCTCAAGTTGGTGGGTATCACTCATGATTCTGCTCGGGCTGTTGCGTTTGTCTTCAACAAGAAGAAGAAGGATGTTGTAGCTAGCATGTAAACACCTCTAAGTATATAAATAATGTTCTTGCTAGCTACTTGTTAATTCTGGCTAGCCTTAAAGAAGATTCTTCCCCCCTTGTATGGAATGGAAGGATATATGCATGGTGTGGGTCTCCTTAACCGTACTACTTTTCTCAAAATAAGAATATAATAATTATTTAAAAATTGCAAATATTGTATTGGTCTTTGGATTTATTACCACAAAAAAAACCCTTCCAAGTAAACCTGATCAATTTGAGTGTCAGATTGGGTCATGAAGGTTGACAGATAGAATTTTTTAACCCTAACCCTATGTACCCAACCCTCATGCAGGTCAGCATATCTTGACCCTGACTCTGCGGGTATCCTTGGGTCATCGGGTCAGGCCCATCTCAAACATATCGATATAGAAAATGAGATTTTTCACTAAATTTTCTTTTTATTGTAAAGGTCAATATTAAACGTCTTACAAAATAAAAAGTTAAACGGTAGTATAATGCTCCCATGAAGTGTATCGCAATTACAAACACTCTAATGCGTAATTTAGTTATTAAACCAATAGACCGATTTGTTCACTAAAATGACTACTCAGTCTACTTCAGCCATCAAAGAGGGAGCGTTAGAAAGTTAAGGATCAGTGACATTTGATGAGATGAATGGAGGAAGATGCTAAGGGGAGATGGGAAAGTGAAAGCGAAAAAATTTTGAATAAATGAAACCGAAAGTATCTTATTTTTATTTTTATTTTTAATTTTTTTTTAAAAGTGAGGGTTTGCGGGTCAAAACCTTTACCTAAGTCCAACCCTCATCATAGTTGAGTACCCTCAATTTGAGGGTCGGGTCGGATCGACCCGTTGATTAGGTCTACTTCTAAGTTAGTATAATGATATATGTCTCATTGCAAGATATTTTTTAAGTATTTTACTTTAGTCTAATTTAATAATTTACATGGTTGAAATGGTACTACACTTAAAAAATTTCTTGTAGTAAGATGGATATCATTTTACGTTAAATTGCAGAATATAAATATCTTGTCCCGAAACACCCTTTTAAGAGCCTTGCCTTGACTTAAAAATCATGTTAATTTGAAAATAAATTGTACAATTAATAGTGAAATGGTGTCAGCACTTAGAAATGAAGGATATTATATTTTTATCTATCTATTTTTTTACAGTTATGAAATTACACAAATAATATCTTTTAACTGACATGATATATCTAATTAGAATATCATTTTATACTTGTTAGCATATCTCACAAATGCTAGAACTTTACAATTGAAAACTAATTGTAACTATTGAAAGTTTCGTAATTTTAAATTATATAATATATTAATTTAGGTTATGGCCGGTCTCGTGACAATATTTGCCAATGCCTAAATTAATTGGATTTTTTTAAGCTCAAGTACTTCTCCCCCCCTTCCCCCCCCCCCCCCCCCAAAAAAAAACAATGAACCACAATACTAATTGGTACAAGTTTACTCTGGAGCTTACCAAACACAAATTTTACCTAAAAAATTATATTATTTATATGAGATTCATCTCACATTCATTTTTCAAAGTTATTTAATCATTTCTATACTTTTAGAAGATCCTTTTTTTTTTGAGGAGGCCTATCTTATCGAAATGCTAGTAGAAAATTATTCACCTAAAATTTGCGTATTTCTATTCTATTTATAAGTATTTTTGATTAAAAGATCTTAAAATATTAAAAACGATGATTCCAAATTTCAATCAAATTTACCAAAAATAATAATTGAGGTGAACTGTACCACATATTAATGATCAAGTTATCATTTTGTGGAATCGATGCAAGATAACAACACTGAACTTGTAATAATTTATGGCCGGATGTTTATGATGGCCCCATATATTGAATAATGGTGACAACCACCTCAGACACGTTTTGCATATCGTTTGTGGAGCACATCAACTTTGTTTAATTTGCTTAGAGGATATGAACTTTGTGGATCACATCTACTTTGTTTCATCTCTGGAGATTATTGCATATGTCTCTTCCTCGTGCCAGCACCGTAGCCATTTATTCCATATCTTGCTACGTCCTGTGTAATTTGTGGACATGAAAAGGAAGATCACTTTCACATCTTCCGAGCCAGCACCCTAGGCATTTATTCCAGATCTTGCTACGTCCTGTGTAATTTGTGGACATGAAAAGGAAGATCACTTTCACATCTTCCGTGACTGCTACTTAGCTGGAGCAACTTGGGCTTGGTTTCTGCCTTCATCCTCTCCCTCTAACGATCAATTATTTTTTACTTTTGACTGGAGGAAATGGATTGAGTTTAATTTTTCCCAGGTAGTTGGGCTTAAATGGAATATTCTATTTACAGTTGTTTG
>JACYFF010031956.1:3726257-3736629 GCA_017589665.1 Selenicereus undatus | reverse complement strand
GCCGCCATCAGCGATGGGTCCATCGCTGATGGCGGCGGATTATTAATTCCGTCGCCCCCTTGCCCAAAAAAAAAAATTCCTCCCAATTTGTCGCCATTCCGTTGCTAGGTTTCTCTTTTTTTGAAAATAAAATCGCATGTTTTTGATCGTATCCGTATATACAAATCAATCCATGCAAGAAATTTACAAGATCTTCACACTTAATCAACATCCAATGGTTTCGCATATGACTTCATTCAAAACGTTCTCAACAATTTCAAGCCACAAAAATGTGGAATTTCACATCCAATACAACACTTCCAACCAAGGATTTTCAATTCACAAACCACAAGTTCCAAACAAACCCTCTACATATCACAAAATAGAAGTTCCAAACAAAGTCTGTACATATCATAAACCACAAATCCAAACAAATTAACCAGAAGTTGCCAGTAATTGAGAATGAATTAAGTTATATATATATGTTTGCAGAAGATGGAGAAGCAAGTGCCAAATGGGAGGGGAGTGAAATAAGCACCAGGGAGAGGGGAGTGAAATAAGCAGAAATGGGAGGGGAAGCAAGCAGCAAGAGATGTACTTCGTGAAGAATCAAGCAGAAGAGGCACCAGCTGAAGGAAAACTGCAACCGACTCAATCACCAAGGTCTTCCTCTAATTCCTCTTCCTCTTCCTCGCCGTGTTCCTCATTATGTTGCGAGTGGTGAGTAAATGGTGGCTGAGATCCCGAGCCAGACGCTTGTTGCATTTGAAAGAAAGCTTGGAGGCGCTGATCAATGCTCATCATTTATTGGTTCAATTGTTGGTTGTTTTGGGTGAACAATTTGTTAGATTCCTCCAGTTGCTTACATTTCTCCATAACCAACCGGTAGTTTTCAGCTTGTGAAGTTAGCTCACCCCTCAAGTTGGTTACTACACCCCTTAAGTCATTAAGCTCTTATTGCGATGGCGTAGAACAGGCTGACAGGCATTTTAGTGAAGTATGCATTAGTATTGCAATTAAGTAAATTCAATGTATAATCATGGTTGTTGAAACTTTAATATGAAAACTGTACAGGATCTTTGGGTGGGACTGAAGTAACCGGATTCCCTCATGTTGGCAGCCTCGTCACCAATGCCATAAATACGACCCTTCTTGTTCTTGAACGTCTTCACCCACAACTCATTTGGGTTTGGAAATTGCTGGTTTGGATCATGAGAAGTATCATCCCCGGTCCCTTGAGAGTTGATAACATTTTAAAAATCACGTTCAAAGGATTCCTACAATACCGCGACATGCGCACGAAATCATGCATACTAAAATTACTTAAAATAAAGTATACAAGTTCATGTTGAACTCCCAATGAAGATTGAGAATAGCTAATTGCTTACATACGTTTGTTGTGATTTCTTATCAACCCAAGGGGCATCTTTTTTGCTCTGGAGTTTGTGAGTGCGACTGAATAATTCAATAATGGTGGACTTTGCTCTGGAGTTTGTGAGTGCGACTGAATAATTCAACAATGGTGGGCTCTGTCCCAAGTTGTTCCCTCTAAACACGTGCCAGAAAGAATGATGTCAAGCACAACACAAAATACAGTATTGAAATTAAACGAATACGTAGCAAACATTAATTCATTTACCAGAAGCCGCCTATGCTTATGCATAGGGATCGAGTCAGAGGAGTAGAGAGATAGGTCATCACTTTCTGGAGTTCCCAATCAGTTCTTTTGGGCTGTTTCACGCAGTTTCTTGTAATGCTCATTCACCCAGTGCTGTTGGAGTCCCTCCCATTGAGCATCACTGAGCCAAACAAGCTTCTTGTTATGCTTCCTTGCTTTGCCAAAGAAGTCTCTCAAGCATGCATTGCCTCGGTTTTCAAAATTCCTTCTTGTACGATCCTCATGGACTGGATCCCAAGTAAATCTCTTCTGCAATCATGAAAACAAAAAACACATCAAATAATTCAATAGTAATATATCACGTTCATAGAAACTGTTAATACGAAGTCACTGTAGTTACCTTGAACTCTCCAAACCACAAATCTCGTACTGGTTTGGGCACTTTGCTCCAAGTAGGCCAAGTTCCGTCAAATTTACTTTGAAATATGAGCGAAATTATACTAACAACACCATCGTTGGGGAGAAACCTAATTGAACAAAACACATCAAATTGATTACTTTTTATGCAAAATTCATGTATTACTTCATAAGATATAACAAATGAAGACTTACCCATTACCATCTGGCTCAATCCAAATCTTAGCTCGAGTGCTTCCATGATTGGATTGTGCTTCACTTTCACCACTTGTAATATTCTCTTGGGACTGGTTTGTGTTAGGGTGAGCGGGTTAAGGAGTGGGTTGCACAGTGTAAATAACATGGGGGTTTGGAGGAATGTTGTAGGCAAATTGGCCGTACATGGTACTTTGGTTGGGAATGTATGAGGTCTACTGATGGAAATCCCCAAATGGGGGCGACAGTGGTCCTAAAATACTTGGTATGTAAGCATCCATTGTGGCTTTTGGCTTAACTAGTATATGAGGTACCTGGGGGGAAGATGGATCAACGCCCATTGCGGTCGGATCCACGACAGAGCTCTTACACCCTCGTCCTCTACCTCGAGGGGAGGACTTACCTCGACGAGAACTTGAATCCATACCTGAAATAGGTGACAACAAAGCCAAGTACAAATATGTAATGATTGCACATATAAACTGTTTTCCTCATACATCATAATAGGTACGTAGGTTATACATATTTTGCAAAGTTCACTCATACAATGTAAGTAAAGTCACAACCAATTGTTTGACATGCAAAGTACTCAAATAGATAAGAATTCATAACCACTCAATCATCTGCATCCTCATCATCATCAATGTCATCGTCATCATCACCATACAATTGCAAATTTTCTTCAGCTTCATCTGTTTCATTACCATCATCCCACTCCCCCTCTTCATCATCCTCATCATTCTCTACCTCATCTATATCGTCATTACCCTGAATGAGTGAAAACCCTATTTCATCATTAACCTCTTCCGGTAGTGCACTTTCATCCACTAATGATGCAGGGATGGCATCATTCGTAGCTTCGACGATAGTCGTCATATCTGTTTGTTGGTATGCAGTAGATAGAGTGTATTGCTGATCCACTCTCACCCTTGGTTTGGTTGGTATGACAACAAGCCAATTGATGCTATCCCTTGAGCGATCTGCATGTGGCATGAAGTATACTTGTGATGCGGTGTTTGGGAAGATAAATGGGTCGTACTTTTTGGTACCTTCTTGTACAGTGGACCTCAATAAGGTTGCTTAGTTTATGAGATCGTGTCCCACAATTCAATGTGGGGTCGAAACCACTCACAACTTACACCTCGTTGAGTCTTTTCTGCCAAATCCACTGGTAAGTGCTCCATTACATTAAAAAAGCCAGGAAGAAAAATGGTCTCCAACTTACACAAAGTGATGACAATGTTGCGATGCAGTTCCTCACGCATATCCTCCCGCAGTCGCGAAGCCAGCTGCACGTCGTCGTCATATCTGTTGCACAATCTGACTTTTTTCTGAAATCGTTCTTCAGTCGCCATTTCCATCGCCAAATCTGTCGTTAATTTTTTCCGTCGCTGAATTCCGTCGTTAATTTGCACTTTTTTAGTAGTGTTGGAAGTCACCTTGAACTTTGACCGGACATTGACTTGAGAGTCGTTTGACGTTTGACTTGTGAGTCGATGTAGGTCTTGACCTTTGACTTTGACCTGATTTTGGCTACGCCTTGACTTGGACATCATTCGGGCTTTAGGTCGTGACTTGACTTGGTAGTCGTCTAAAACCTCGATTTGGGCTTTCGCTTGAATTTTGACTGAGCTTGGACTTAAAAGTCATTTGGGCTTCATCTTTGGCTTGACTTATGAGTCTTTTCAACTTGACATGTGAGTCTTTGGGTTGATTAAATTAATTAAAAGGGTTGGCCCAATTTACTAATTTAATTTAATTTTTGTATGACACGAACAAATTTTTTATGCCTACAAATTGCCTCCTCGAGACAAGGTTACGTACAAGACTTTTTGTCGCTGGAGCGTGACTGAAGTCTCGATTTTACTTTCAACATATTTTTGTTGATTTTGTATGAAAATTTGAACGAATGCACATACACATTTTTTTTGTGCAAAGAATTTGGGGCATAGGGACTGAATCAAGTGAGAATGACAAGAGACCCAATCGCAGCAAAGCCGAATCTTCCTTCAACCTTCTTTTTGTCTTTGTTTTTTTTTTTATGGCCTGGTCTGTTGTTTTTTGTTGTTCCTTTGTGTGGGTTGGCCCTTTTCACGAAGTTCACACCGTCCTTCACCTTTCCTTTCTTCTCTATTTTTTTTCAGTTTGCCTGGACATGGACCAGACTTCTCTTCTTTTTTTTTGTTTTATTTGCGTGTGTGTTGGACTGCTTTGCATTCACCTGGCTTTATTTCACTTAATATCCATGTGAGTAGCATGTGACCTGTAACGCCTCCAAAATGCTAATGACATGATTTAAGGAAAGCTGCAGTGGAAGACTTAATAATAGAAGACACTACTACCGTCCTGATAATGACAAAGCTCACTAAATCTGTTTGATCTTGCAACTCATGTTCAAATCACAATATCTATTAAACTGAAACGCTCCAAGACTGAAGCCCATAATAGTTCAACTTCAATACAATCGACTTAATCATACCATTTGCTAACTCCACTCACGCTACACAATTATATTGAGCATAGACCCAAGTTGATCATGAGGTCGATCCCAACATTCATAATGTGTTGAATCCACTATGAGCATCTGATAGCTTCGAAAAGGGCTTGTTAAAAGGAGAAACATGTGATACTTCATCACCTAAAATGAAAACCATGAAAGCAATTCAAAAATGTGAGCAAAAATTCAGTACATACATTCTTGTATTGTAAAATGAGCATAGAAAAACAGTTGATGGGTACCTGCTTTTGCAATTCATTTAATTGGCAATAATAATGAAAATGAAAGTAATATGAAATTGAATTGCTCATTATTATCTGGATGTGAACCCTCGCAATGATATGATCTATACATAGGTGTATACCTGCCAATCCGATCAAGAGTTGGCCTGAAGCCATGCGGGTAAATGATGGGCTGACGCCCTATCGATGATAACTGACAAGGTCACAAGTTAAATGACAAATCGCTGTATAAACTGATTCATTGATATACTCATTAAGAGTTGTCATTTGATAAACATGTTTTGTTTTCTGAAGATATAGGCAATGGACGTACCTCGAGTCTTTAAAAATGTCATTTGACTTGATAAATATGTGCTAACTTGATAACACTTATGCATAATAGAGAACGATAACTAGGCCTCGACTCTGTTTTATAAATGTCATTGTAGGCATGTGTAGTCAGTAAATGATCCTTACTTGCATAATTGAGTAAGTAAAAGTATGCATAATAGAAATTGAGTAATTAAATGGTATACATAACTTTGGTATTTCAATATAACTTCAAAACTGAATTGGTGAAAGTAATTAAATTTGATATAAAGTAGATGAAAGTAAAATAGACAACAGTAAGATAAATGAGATTACAAAGGAAAATGTATTGATGGTGACAAATGAGGGAGTGGTTGTGGCTTTTTCTGAGGTAGGTTGCTGATACGGGTTTAAGGCTAGCTGATGTATAGCTTGGTTCAAGATAACAGCGAGTACGCTAGATTGGCTTGATTGATAAATATATTTGATACATTCTGAAGTGAGTAAGTAATAAAGGTTTGAGGTCAAGAGAGATATATCTTGGTTCAAAATAGCATAAACTGCAATAACTTGGTTTGATAAATATGGTTTTTGAGTCACAACTCTCCCCACTTCTCATATTTCATTCATAAATTCATTAGATATAGAATTCAATCCCAAATGAATCATTGAACTCAAAAGAAGCTATTAAGCTCACTAAGCTTGGTATTTTTTTTGGTAAAATCTATAAATAATTCAAAACTCATAAACAAGTTCCCAAATTGTAATACTTGTCTTCTTTTTTCTTCTTGATCAAGCTAAAAGCTCCATGAATATTCTTTTTCCCCTTAAAATGACCTTACTTGGCCCAAATACACAAAATGAATGCATTATCAATCTCACTCAATCTTTATTATTGCTTTTTACACAATTACTCAAAATGCTTTCAAAAATCACCCAACTCAAAATGCTCAACCAAAATTCATGAAATCTTATAGGAAATTTGAAAATAATATGGAAAATCTACAATAAAATTTTCTAAATTTTTCTCCAAGTATATGCTGCACAAAAATTACAATAATAGCCCAATTTGCACTAGAGCAGGTCAGTTCACTTCAAAAATTCATAACTTTCACCCTATACCTAAAATGGAGAGCTAAAACCCCAATATGAAAATATTAAGAAGTCCTGAAAAACTTTTATGTGCAACACAAAATGTGATTCCCGCAATAGGATTCCCAAAATGGGGCTAAAACACAAGTATGTCAGTTTTTGGTCCAATCTACACAGTTTTGGTAAAACGACCATAACTTTTTACACAGACCTCGGCTTAAGGCAATTCAAGAGCCCTTTGAAATCTAACACACTGAAATATCTACCCACAAAAAATCATGATTTTTGGTTGGGCCGTGCATTACCAGTTTATTGCCAAAGTCTGCCCTGTTTTCTTGAAATTTTCAGCCCTCACTGGTTTAGTTTTCTCATCCTTTTTCACATAAATCCTCACTTGCAATCATTCCAAATCACCAAAAACATCATCATAATCATCAATAAAACTAAATATTATAAAATTAAATACAAAAAAATAATCATAATCATCATAATCAATCCATAAACATGATTTTAACTTAAGCTTGCATGAACATAATCATCCCTAAACCCTAGCATGATTCAAGCTCAACTTCACCATGATCAACACCAAAATAACTCTTATTTCTTATCAAAACATCATGATTAATGATCATAAACATTGAAACAAGAATCAAAACTAAAATAAAAATCAAAACCAACAAGATCAAACTTCAAGATTACTCATTTTGACTGCAAATAAGTTGAGATGGAGATGAGGTTTAGGGGTTTTGATGATGGAGGATAATAGCTTGAGGTACTAGGATGTTGGGGGGGTCAAAAACCACCAGGGCTGGCTGGAAACATTGTCGAAAAACACCCATCAAGGGCTGCCAACAGCTGCTGCCGTGAAGAGGGAGAAAGGAGAGAGAAGGTGTGTATGTGTTGTTATGTTTGCTTGGCTAGAATGATCCCAAAAATACTTGGCTGAATTTTCTCCTTTCAAAATATCTTTTTTGCTAATTAAAATTAGGCACAAATGATAGTAATCAACTTAATTTAACCACACCAAAATTTTCGGGCCAAAATTTTAACCCAAAATGAATCGAGCCCAAATGAATTGGGCCGAACTTAATGAATTTGAGCCCAAATATTTTTGCATGACTAAACATTAAATTTTTGTGACATTATGAAAAATAATTTAATGCTCAATCATAATCATCGAGGCCTAATATCGATTCACGTGAAATTAGTCAATCAAAGAAACTTGAATTAACAATCAATGAAGCTTGAATTACAAAATGGGACCCAAATGAAATATCCTCAAACTGGAATGATTAAATATGATAAATGAATGCGAAAAATTTTAATAGCATAAGGTAATTTGGTAAATATACAAATTGAGTGTAATTGAATTAATAAACCTGATTTGGTTAAACAAATAACCATGAGTGATTAAATCCGTAAACATGATAAATTAAATGAATAAACATGATTAATTAAATAAATAAATGGGTTAGGGTCGGGTTATCACATGACCCAGGTTGCCCTTCTCCCTTCCCCTTTTTGCTTGGGCTGGGCCGAGATGCAGCTTCTTTTCTCAAACTAAAACCCAGCTTTCTTATTTCATTAAGATGGCACGCTTCGCTCATGTGCCGGGGTACTACTCCCCTTTCTTCCCCCTTTGATCAGCACAGCCAACCAACGCCCTAAGCCCGACGCCAGCCTCATTTGCTCTGTACAGCCTTCTCCCACGCCACTTCCAGTGCTACTGGTGGCTCATGGTGATACCCTTCAAAAAGTCTGATCTCTGCACCATTTTCTTGATCCTTGTGGCTTGAAAGATATGCCTTTCCTCACTCATTTCCCCTTGCTTCCTCAACTGCTGCACCAAAGTACAAAGGCTCCACGACCTGTTGCCACTATTCTTCCTCTTTGTTAGTTTCCAGCCTCTCAGAAACCCAGCAATCTCAAAGCCCCTGGTGCTACCCAAAACTCAGTCTTTGCCACCATTTTTTATCAAAGGTATAAACTTTGTCTATCCTTCCCCCTTTCCCATGTTCCCCCTTTTTTTTGGAAAAGAATCAAGCTTTTGGTATAAAAATGCAATCTCTCTTTTTTGTTATGTTTCTGTTTAAATATATGCTTCATGCTTTCCTTTTTTTTTCGGCTTTGTTGGGTCTAGGGAATAAAAGGGAGATTGAAAAAGGAGATGGGAACGAGGTTGGGGTAGATACTGGAATTGGTTTGGAATGGGGTTAGCAATATCTGAGAATCGGGCTTGAAATGAGAGCTCGAAGAAGAGAGAGAGAGAGATTAAAGCTTGGGAGTGATGCTTGTGATGCTTGTTGTTTTTGTTTTTTTGGTTTTTTTTGTTGGTTTTTGTTGGTTGATGGTTTAAACAAGCCGGGCATACGTGTGAGAAAGAGAGAGAGTGCAAAGGGCCAAAGCTTGGCCCTATTGATAATGGTGTTCTGGTAGAACTTCAGGGAATTACTCCAAGGTGCTCACTTCTTGGCTTTTTTGCATGTTGGCAGTTATGTTACTTTTGAGTCCCTTCAAACTTTGGCCTTTCCTCTTCCTTTGAATATGAAAGACAAGTCTCTCTTTTTTTTGCGGATTGAATAACTTGAATAAAGCTAAGTACCAATCTTTAGGATTAGGGCTTCTTTTTTTTTTTGTGAGGCCAAGCTATGTATTAAAATGAGGGCAATTTTGTTCCGCTCATAAGTCCTGGATTGCTTGTGACTTGGCCTTTTATTAAAATTTGAGATGTTGTGTCTTGATTTTGAAGGACTTGCATTTTTTGATGAATATGAATAATAAAGATGGTAACTTTGGTTGAAATGCATCCAAAGGAAACCACTTTATTAACCTGAAAAGTCTTCTCACGCCTACTTGTGTTGTTGTAATGTCGCATTCATTTATTGTCATGCTTTTCACGTTTCATGACGTCATGTTCACTTGCTAAAAGATCGCGTTTTTTTTATCGCTTGCGCTTATTATTATTATTTTTTTGGGTGCCAAAGACCGTTTTTTTTTTTTGGCATTTGTATTGTCGTTTGTGCAAGTTGAGGAACCATTTGAAGAACCACTTGCGAAATGGTTCACCGCTAGGTCTTGGGCCTAGAACAGATACTAATATGCATGAAAGTGGTATGAATAATTGAAGAACCACTTGCGAAACGGTTTGCCGCTAAGCCTTAGGTCTAGAACGGATATCGATACGCATGAAAGTGGTATGAATACTTAAAGAACCACTTATGAAATGGTTAGCCGCTAGACCTTGGGTCTAGAACAGATACCGATACGCATGAAAGTGGTATGAAGACTTGAAGAACCACTTGCAAAACGGTTCGCCGCTAGGCCTTGGGCCTAGAACGGATACCGGTGCGAATGAAAGTGACATGAAGACTTGAAGAACCACTTGCAAAATGGTTTACCGCTAGGCCTTGGGCCTAGAATAGATATCAATACGCATGAAAGTGGTATGAAGACTTGAAGAGCAGCTGGGCGGTAGAAAATCAATATTTTTATTGATTTTGCATCACACTTCTCCATTCTTAATATTTGTTTTGCCTGAACGCCGCTTTGTTTGCTGATCTCTTTCCTAAGAAAAGAAACTAACTTTGTGTGTTCTTCCATTTCCTGTTAGGGAGTTGCTTCTGAATTGTAAAGCTTGTCAAGGGTTACAAATTTAACCACTACTTCGGTTATTATATAATTTTTATAGCGTAGGGAAGTAGGGATCGATCCACGAGGAAAGATTGTGTAAATTACTAGCTTAATCCTAAGTGATTTTACTAATTCAATTTATGAAATCAAAATTTAATAATTCTAAAATAATTAAAATCTAATGAATAAAAATCTAGAAAAATACCCAATGATGTTCCTAAATATTCTGAATCATATTCTGGAAATAAAACAGTAAAAATATTTCCTAAATAATCCAGAAAAAATAAAATCAGAATATTAACTGAAATATTGATAAAAATCAAAACAGCAAATAATAATCAGAAAATAAATATTAAAAATAACAAAAAGTATCCTAAACTAATATTCTGTAACCTTATAAGCATATATCTTCAG
>JACYFF010031956.1:3673284-3721257 GCA_017589665.1 Selenicereus undatus | reverse complement strand
AGTATCCTAAACTAATATTCTGTAACCTTATAAGCATATATCTTCAGAATAATTTCAGATTTAATTCAGAAAAATTAAATCAGCCAATTACAGCAGAATACTTAAACAGGATATTAAATCTGAAATTGGAAATAAATTATTCTGCATAAATATAAATACGAAAATAATAAAGAAAATGACCCTAATTCTAGGACACAAATTTCTGAACCTAAAAATACTTAATAATCGTAAATTAAAATTAAAAATCGAAATCTTCAGAGTTAATTACCTAAAAATCTGCACATATCAATTTCATACAATAATTCTTAAATATTATCAAATAAATTCCAAAAATCACGAAATTTAATATGAGCAGACTAGGACACTTTATAAACCCTAGGAATTAATAAAAATCGAAAAATAACAAAAATAACTATTTTTAATCTAAGTTCAAACAAACCGGTAATTATTACTAAGACTCAATCTAAAATTATAACCACTCCAAAAAAATCAAACTCTAAGCTATCTAAAAATACCTAGACACTCCTAAAAGACTATGCTTTGGGGGAAGTTTGATTGAAATTATTTTGAAGCTAATAAAAATAGAACAAAAATTAACAACTAACCAAATTAACTCTAAGTAACAAATAATAATCGAAAGTTATCAAATTTATGAAGAATACTTAGTATAATCTCAATCCACCATGCAAATTAATATTTATCATTAACACATAAGTTAATTTCATTCATGAGTTAAACTGTAGAAGATATCTACCAGCGGTTCTTCCCCGTTTTTCCTTAGATTTTAGTTTACTTAGGTCCAGCCCTAATATAAACCCTACTAGTTTGATAATCTTTACACCAGCGCAAAAATTTAACCAAAATAGAGCATGAAGAATTAGAAAAACATCATTTAACACTTTGTAACCAATTTACCAGCAAATCGATTTAACAAAGATCTAAAGCGATTACCTAATTAAAAGAGATGGGTTTGAGCAATCCATGATTAATTAGGGTGATACCTAGGCCTAAAAGATGATAACTTTTACGTATTATAATCTTCTAAACTATCAATCGAAATTGTATTTAATCAACTAGCATGCATTCTAATCGATTTAACACAAGTTTCATAAACGATAAACGCTAATCGCTAAAGAATCATGAATATAAATCAACTAGGCGTTAAAGCATAAAACTTGTTTCAAAATAATTAATTTAGCATGGCTTCAAGAAGATTATACTAAGCATAAAAAAAATTAGTCACTCATATTAAAATTAAAATTACAATTATAACTCAAATATTCCATGTTTAATAATAAACCTACCACAAAACAAAGTAAAAATAATAAAAATAATAATAATAATAATAATAATAATAACAAAGTAATAATAAAAAAAATAATCCTTCTTTGGTTAGAGGTTATGCGTGAAGAGGGTGATCAGGCTGATGGTGATGATCGATGATGACGAAGCAGATGCTGATGACGATGAAGATGGTGCTGCGTGGTGGTTAGGCGATGAGGGGGGCAGTGTGTAGCTGATGAAGAATATGATGATGATGATGGTGATGTACCGTGATGAGGGAGGTGGACGTGAGGAAGATGAGGGTGCTGTTGAACGATGATGATGATGGAGATCACGATGGTGATCAGAAGCAGATGATGCGTGTGAGTGATGAAGAAAACAAAGAGGGTGATGGTGGTTATGTGACGTGAAGAAGAAAGAGAGTTGCTTGATGATGTGAAGATGGTGGTGAAAGCTGTGAAGCTGCGTGGGGCTGTGAAGAGGGGAGGTGGGCTGCTGTGCTTGAGAGAAAGGATAGGGGGGCTGATGATAGAAGAAGAAGAAGAGGGGTTGTTGTACGTGAATAGGAGGAGGGGAGGTGGAGATGAGATGATTTCTGAAGGTGATGAGGGAGCTGATTTTATAGGATGGGGATTAGGGTTATGCGTGGGATTCTGTGAGAGGAGAAGGGTTATGGGTTTAAAAATAATATGGGTTTGGGTTTAGGGTTTCCTCCTCTTTTTCCTTAGTTTTCTTCCTCTTCAAGTCTCTTAGCTTTTCCAAAATTCTTGACTCCTAGCCCAAAATAATAATTATGAAGAAAATATTATTTTCATAATTATTCTTGGACCGTCTTGTGGTCAAATATAAAATCGAGCTTCTACATCCTTTCTCCTTCTCTTTATTAATTTAACACTGATCCTAAAAAATATATAAAACAAATCAAATTAAACGAAATAAAATATATAATATACTAAAAATAATTACAAAAATGGTGCATGATTTTTGACTTAACATGAATCTACCGTTCTTTGAGGAGGCCGAGAGCCAATCAGGCTCCTACTATAGAGCCATCATCCTTTCCTTCTAAGTTCTCCATCCGAGTGGAAAAAGGCGCAGAAGATGATTCAGTTGGGTACTTCTTATAGAGCGCATATCACGATAAGTCCAGCCTTATCACCAAATTCCCTACGCTTGGGCGCCGTATTATATCGGGGGAATCCAGATGGCACCTAAACATGCTTTTTTATGGCGATTTTAGCTATATTCCCTTGTACTAGGAATGGACACAGCACGTGCCATCTTGCTTCGAGGCGCGTCTGTAGAGATGTGCCTTATACCAGGGGCGCCACACTTTACTCCTATAGTCGCGACAAACATGTTTTGCGCGCCTTTTGTGAGAGTTGGTGTCCTACCACAAACACTCTTCACACCATATTTGAAGAAATGTCCATTTGCTTATAGGATTTACACAGGCTTGGCAAACTCCCAATCAGCGGCAAAATCTATGATGAGACTGTCCCTAGTCTCCAAGCCTTTTAGCATTAGGATAATTTGAAAGTGAGGACTATGCCATCTTCATGTAAATTCTGTTTGTTACTTTTAGATACTTGGAAAATATGCCTATTTGTAAGAAGGGCGTTAGTGCCAAGGCTTGGATCGACTTCTAGTGTAAGAAGAAGCTCATCCATAAACCACCAACATGATGTCACCCTCATAGCTCGACTCCCACAATGACACAAAATACTAGTGGTCAGATTCAGCCCCAAGACATTTGTTGGAGTCGTGATGAGTTAGAAGTCTTCAGAAGCTTGGGGGTTCCCGAAGAGAAAAGGGAGAGCATCTATCTTGTCGTGTTCTTGTCATGTTGGTTGTGCATTTTTGTGCTTCCTAAGACCGGGGAGAAGTTCATTCACCCGGGCACTTTTGAGGTTGCCAGCATGATGGCGTCTGTTCTACCTTTAGTCTGGCAATCCCTATGTTAGCCAGCATTTACCATGGCCTTAACGGGATTACTAATGCTGCGAAGCCTTCCCATTAGCGGTCATTCTTTGCCTGCCGTTATCTCTATGAATGGCTCACCCATTACTTCAAGACTCACCATATATTGCAGCCTCCCTCTCCGGGTCCTTTGATGGTATGCTACTCCGGGTCACAGATGACGCACAATGACCTTGGGGATGCTCGCAAGCTTATATACAAGGGCATAATCTCTGACCTGGGCTGTTTAATATTGGGAAGAAACTGATCAGAGACCCTTACTAACAATGGCAATTTACCTGCGGATAAGTCGGGCTACCTGATCTCTCTTCGAGATGGTTTCTTTCCTATTCGTCGGGGCACGACCTTCTGTGTCGAACCCTATAGCCCGCACCGATTTAGTAGACAGTTTGGATTCTGCTAGAGGATTCCTAAAGTACTTCTCGAGGATCCTCGCACCCGGGAGATGTCATCTGAGAACGCCCTTTATTATTGGAAGCGACTCCTCTTATTGGGGACTACGTCTCAAGGCGTTCTTCCTTGTCGCCCCTTGGTATTGAGTCAACACATCTCCTCAGCCTACAGGATTTGGTGGTCCAAGGTGACTATTAATGACCTTTGATCTAATGCTTTCGTCCTGCAGAAGAGTACAAAAGCAAATTCATCCAAGCAAGACAAGGATGCAGAGGCCAGCTCATCGAAGAAGGCCAAGGGAAAGAAAGGAAAGGATCATGTGGCCGATTTAGATGTTGAGGGTCCGGAGTTTGGTGATGACACTCATAGGTCCATGAAAGTTCACATCATTGATAGAAAGCGAGGTCTGACACCGGGTAGTGACAGCGAGCCAGAGTCTAAGGCAAACTTCAGGCATGGGGGGGCAAGAGGCGCGAGATCGTGACCCCCAAGGATGCTCAGAGTCAACCTTAGGGATGACTTTTTGATGACATCTAGAGCTGCTCAGGCAAGCCAACCAATCTTGAGGACGTATGCACCCTTCCTTCACGTTTTACTGTCATTTTCTTTTGCTTTGTTGCTTTGGTTTTAATAAGTACGAAATGATTCCATACTTATCTTGTTTCACCCCTCCTTTTTTTCAGATTGGGGAGTTTCACCTAGCACAAGATGCTACACCCATTGTCGACGAGCAGTTACTCGATGACGTTAGTCGCACCGCTAAATCTTCTGCCTCCAAGACAACCCCGGGCATTGGCAAGGACATTGAGATTGTGAGTTCAGCTTCTAGGGGGACTGAGGTCTTGCGTGCATTAGCTACTTATAGCCAGCATTCAGTTGATGGACCTAACTCTATTGATGTAGCCACAAGGGGGTTACTCTCTGCAGTAGCTGATGTTGACACTCCTGGGGGTTCGAAAGGAAGACCCTCTTGTGTTGTTGCTCCATTCACTATTTCTTGCTATCCAGGACCTGGCTCCCAAAGTATCTTCACCGCCGTCATACGAGTGATGGGGGTCCAAGTACTTGACCAGTTTGAAGATTGTAAAATTTGATGAAGTAAAGGGAAAACTTCATGGTGCCCCAATGTTCTACAAAGGGATTGAGCGGGTTTGTGGAGACCCGACTCCTTTGAGGAAGAAGGTGGAAGACTGTGGGAGTGTCGTATCATCTTTCTTATTAATAAAGAAAGCGGCCTCTCGTCATGAGGCCACCCAAATGATGTGGCAAAAGAGAGGGTGTTGTCCACTGAGCGGATCGATCTTGTGCGCTCATGCCTTACCACGGGGCACGCAGATCTTAGAGAAACTCAAGGGGGTGGCGTAGAGGATTGTTGATTTGGAGGACACGCTTTGCCTTGCCCAGGAAGAGGAGCGCCAGTTTAAGGGTGATGTCCAGTTAGTTGATGTGAGATCCAAAGCGCTTATCGACCTTGAGATAGTGCCCACTCTTTCACCTGTTGACACCAAGGAGTTGGAGAGGCATGAGCAGGTCATGCTAGCACTGCAATTCTCGCTCAACCCCGAGACTTGGATGGACACGGATTGATGTATCACTTAGCATGTTTTGTTCTCCCTTTTTTTGTAACAAACATTTGTAATGGACATTGTGTCCTCCATTATATGAAATTTGATTGCCGCCCTGCAGTCCCTCTTTTATTATGTTTGACCGTACTTGGTATTTTGTTTACCAAGCTGTCTATGTACTTATGGAAACATTGCAATTCCCAATAAGATCAAGTCATTACGTAGTTCAAGAAAATAAATTTTGTATATATTTGTTTTGTCGTACACAGTTTATACTCTTGCGGGCCAGGAGTATTATACCCATTTTTTTTTATTTGAGTTTGTTTTTTGCCATTCACAGTTTATACTCTTGCGGGTCATGAGTATTACAACGAAATTTAACTTCAAAGAATTAGCAGTTTAGGCTCTTACTTAGGAGCTTTATAACATCCTATTTCAAGGATAATTAATAGCGCTTTAAGAACTTGCCATTTATGGGTCTTACCTGAACCCCTTGTCCATCTACTATCTTGTAAGCACCATTTGAATATACCTCGAGGACAACATAAGGTCCTTCCCATTTCGGGGCAAATTTACTTCCTGTCTTGTGGGTCATGATGATTTGCCTTTTTAGCGCAAGCACCTGGTCCCCCTTGGAACGAGCATGGGCGAACCTTTTTGTTGAACGCTCTTGCTAGGCGAGCTTGGTAGCATTCTAGCTTCTCTTGTGCCTGATGTCTTTTTTATCAAGGGCCTCCAGCTCAGCTAAGCGAAGTTTGTGATTTTTGTCTTCCGTCAGACCTTCCTGTATGGCGATGTGAAGCGACGAGATTTGGAGTTCTCATGTAGTACGGCTTCAACTCCATACACCAGAGGGAAGGGGGTCGATTGTGTTGGCGTCTTGTATGTTGTTCGGTATGCCTAAAGAGCCTCCCCTAATCTTTCATGCCAATACCTTTTAGACTTTGTGACAACTTTTTTGAGTGGGTTTCAAAGTGTTTTATTAAAGGCTTCCACTAGGCAGTTTGTAGGGGCATGGTACATAGAAGATTTGTGTTGGGCAAACTTGAACTTCTCGTACGGGCTAGTCAAGAGACTGTTGACAAAGGAATTGCCATTATCAGTGATAATATACCTCGACACACCATATCAATAGATAATGTGCGTCCTTCTGAAGTCAACCATATTTTCTTTTTAACTTCCCTTAGTAGAATTACTCTACCCACTTAGAAAAGTAATTAGTGGCAGGGAAGATGTATGAGTGACCAACAGACGATTTAGGCGTGATTGGTCCAGAGACATCAAGCTCTCATGCCTCAAAAGGCCAGGATGCAACCGTTGGCTGAACAAGTTCTGGAGGTTGATGTATGAAGTTGGTATGGAATTGGCAAGCATCACACCTCTTTGTATAATCCATGTAATCTTGCACCAAAGTGGGCCAGTAGTAACCCATAATGCGATCATGTAGCCTAGGCCCTGATTGGTGTGCTCTACACATACCTAAATGAGCTCCGCCATTGCTTGGTTTGCTTCTTCCATATCCAAGCAACATAATCAAAGGCCAAGAAAACAACGTCGATTGAGCGTTCCGTTGTAGTAAGAAAGCTCAGAGCTCTACGTTGTATTTTCGTCTTATGCCTTGAGTCACTAGGAAGTTTTCCGTGCTCTAAGTACTCAATTATAGGTTGGCGCCAATCTTGTGCATCTATTTCAAGAACACAGATCATGTTGACGTCTTCCTCTGAGTCTTCATCTGGGCGGAACAACCCATTAGCTACACACTAGAATGGTCATTCCATCTTCTGCCCCTAGTGCCAAAGTGGCTGCGAGGCTTGCAAGTGCGTCAGCCATCTTGTTGGCACTCTTGATTGCGTCAAACTTGTTTAGCAGGCATAATGCTTGCTTGTGATACGGAACAATGTCTTCTTTCTTAACCCCGTACTCGTCAAGTAGTTGATTAATGACCAACTTCTTGTCACCATATATGTTGAGGTCGGTAATCCCCATCTCAACAGCCATTTGAAGACCTAAGTTGAGCGCTTGGTACTCTGCCACATTGTTAGAGCATAATTGAGTAAGCACAAATGAATAAAGAAGAATGTGTTTTTTGGGAAAGACAAAGACCAGTCCTGCACCAGCGCTATCCCACCTAGCTGCACCATCAAAATACATTTCCCAAGGACAGAGAACATCGATGTAGAACACTTCTTCTCCTAGCAAATCACCACTTAGCTCCCAATCATTAGGAATTGGATGATTTAGTAAGAAATCTACCAACGCTTTCCGCTTAACCGCTCTTTGGGGTATATAGACAAGGTCGTACGGCTCTAGGATTACAACCTATTTTGCCAGTCGCCCATTTAAGATTGGCCTAGACAAGATGTATTTGATGGGATCAGCTTTGGAGATCACTTGAACTGTATAGGCCTGTATGTAATGTTTGAGTTTTTAGATAGCAAAGATGAGCGACAAGCGCAGCTTTTCAATGGGGGAGTACTTCAATTCAGCACCAACTAATGTACGACTTAAGTAGTACAGGGCAACTTCTTTTCCTTCCTCGTTTTTCTGCACACATAACGCTTCGAAGGATTTTTTCTGAGCTGCAATGTACAGTCTGAGAGGTTTGCCAGGGATGGATGTCCCCCAACGCTGGAGGATGAGACAAGTACTCCTTTATTTTCTTGAAAGTCATACGACATGATTCGTCCCACTCAAATGGTGCACCCTTTCTCATAAGGTGGCTCAAAGGATGGCAACACCCTGTAAGATTTGAGATGAATCTTCGGATATATGCCAAGCGACCTTAAAGTTCGTGAAGCTTCCTGAGATTCTTAGATTCAGGCATCTCTTGGATTGCCTTGATCTTTGATTGCTCAATCTCAATCCCTCGGTGTGAACAATAAAGCCCAAGAATTTCCAAGAGGTGACACCAAATGCGTACTTGCGTGGGTTTATTTTCAATTGACATCTCCATAATCACTCAAAGATTAGATGAAGGTCTTGTAAGTGATCTCCCCTCTGTTTGGACTAGACCACCAAATCATCGACATAGCACTCGAATTTTTTGTGGAGTATATCGCCCAAAATTATTTGCATGGCTCTATGGTAAGTTGCTCTTGCTTTCTTAAGTCCAAAGGGCATCACCTTATAGCAGAAGATGCCTTTAGGGGTGCGGAAGGCTGTGGCCTCCTAATCCTCTAGCGCCATCAGAATCTGATTGTATACTACGGTACAATCCATAAATGACAGTGCTTCATGTCCCCTAGTTGAGTCGATCATGAGTTCTGTGACAGGGAGCGGGAAATCATCCTTTGGATAAGCATAATTGGGATCTTGAAAGTCCACACAAATACGAAATTGCCCATTTTTCTTCCTGACAGGCACGATATTTGCGACCCATGTTGGGTATTTGACCTCGCGAATGAATCCCGCTGATAAACCTCTATTTTACCGCTTTTAGGCATGATTTTTACCCCTCATTTCGGCGATTTTCGGTAAAACTTCAAGAGTATAGAGGTTGATTAGTCATTCTTTACCCTAAATCTGCCTAAATGTTGTACTTTTATCTTTTCAGGAGCTCAATTGAAAGGAACAAGGAAAAACAGTTGATATCGCGCCAAATAGGAGCCAAAAGAGTGGATTTCGAGCCAAGAGGAGGTGGCACGGGGGCACCATGCCAAACAGGGTGACCGTGCCACCCCAGGGAAACAAGGAAACAAGGGGCAGCAAAGTGGCACGACCGTGCCACTTTACTTTTCCCCGATTAATTACAATTTGGCGTTGTAATTCAGCAGTTCTTCCTTTTCTCTCGTTTTTCTCTCTCAAAAACTGCGACTTTAGGTTTTTAGTATTGGTTGTTGGTTGTTCTTGATTTGAATACTTCGGATTGCATTCGATTGTTGAACCTGGTAGATTATTACTCCAATCAATAGAAAGTACATTCTTTTACCCTTCCTCTTTGCGTTCTAATTCAAAGTTAGCAATTTTAATCATGTTCATATTGGTGTTTGTGGTTGTGATTTTGAGGATGAATAGGGGCTAAATGTATTGTCTTGGATTGGGTGTAAGCCCTATTGTGTGATTTGGATTTGTATTCTGGATTTATGTGAATGAATGTCCACGTTGTAATTGAACTCTCACTTAAGCACGCCAGGTGTTCGATGAATTGCTTGAGAGGGTTGATTCATGTTTGTAATTGGGGTTTAGGAGATTAACGAGAGTTAAATCCTCTACTTAGAGCTACTTAGTGAGCAATTGGATTTCTTAGCATGAAAATAGTTAGGATTTCAATTGGGAATTAAGGGTTACTCAATCTTGTGGTTTTGCGATTCTAGTTTCATGATAATAGATAACTAGGATAGCCTGACCAGTCTAATAACCTTTGAGAGAAGGTGTAGATACGCTTAACTTGTAACCATTTCATTTCAATTGTCTATGTGGACAGATTCACATGATCTAGTTTACAGTCTGAAGAACACGATAGTGTGGTGAACCTTAATCCAGGACTTTCGTTAATATTTATTTAGATAGTAGTAGTAACTTTCAGCAAAATGCAACTGTTATTGAATGAAACCATTCTTAATAGACTCTGGCCTAAATATAGTGTTAAAAGTTGATTCGGTGGTTGAAACCGAGTTCCTTGTGGACACGACCATACTTGCCGTTACTAGCTATAACTGGCACCGTGCACTTGCGGTATTTTTAACTCAACAAGTTTTTGGCGCCGTTGCCGAGGAGCTTGGTTGTTTCAACATCGAAAGCAATTTTAAACGCTTTAGATTAGGCTTTTTCTTTTTCTTTTTCGTTTTTCCTTTTCCTTCTTGTTCTTTTAGCTTTACTTGAACCTCTTTACGCTTGGTGTAGTTTTTGGCTTTGTATGCACAGGCGCAGTCAAAGGGGGCGACCACTCATTCCCTTTGACCCTGAGATCGAAGTCACTGTACGAAGGCAAAGCGATGCAAGAAAAAGACAATTGCAATAAGACAACACTATGGCTAAGAGAAATCCTAGGGTGCTGCGGGACTACGTCCTACCGCAGGCCATCGGCCTTACCTCTTCCATTGTCAATCCGGCCGTCGAAGCGAACAACTTCGAGTTGCGGCCAACCCTTGTGTCCTTCGTGGAGAAGGATCAATTCCGTGGGCGTCCCATAGAGAACCCTCACATTCTCCTTCGCAACTTCCTGGCGAAGTGTAACACAAACAAGCTCAATAGGGTCTCCGCTGACGCCATCAGACTTCGGCTCTTTCCATTCTCGCTGACGGACCGAGCCAGAGACTGGTTCCTTAATGAGGAGCCTAATTCCTTCACCACCTGGGAGGCCCTATCGACTGCATTTTTGAGCAAGTACTTTCCCCCGGGCAAGACTGCTAAGTTGAGAGCGGAAATCACCTCATTCTCTCAACGAGGCGATGAGTCGCTTTATGAGGCGTGGGAAAGATTCAAGGATCTTCAACGCCAGTGCCCCCACCACGGAGTACCCGACTGGCTTCTAATCTAAACATTTTATAATGGATTAGACCAATCCCTGAAGATGTCAGTTGACGCCGCAGCTGGCGGTGCGCTTATGGGGAAGTCGATAGAGGCTACGAAGGCCTTGTTGGAGGAGATGGCCTCAAACAACTACCATTGGTCCAGCAAGATAGTAATCCCCAAGAGGACCAATGGGATCTATGGGATCGATGCTGTAGATATGCTGGCTAGCAAGGTGGATGCTTTAGCGCAGCGTTTTGACAGACTTGGAACTTCCTCTCCAGGGAGTTTAGGGGGTGGCCCCTCGGGTGCAATGTTTGAAGTTGGGGCTCTTTGTGAGATTTGTGGCATTCAAGGCCACGTTGCTGATGAGTGTCAGTCCACTTTCCCAGGCGTTGAGCATGCTAATGCAATGCAAAACTATGGCCAACGCCCACAAAATAACCTCTTCTCAAACACATACAGCCCCGGTTGGAGAAATCACCCAAATTTCTCCTATCGCAACAACAATCCCATGCCACCCAATACTTCCCAAGCACAACCCCCTGGCTTCCAGTACAAGGCACCCTATGCCCCACCTACCCAACAACAACCTCCCCAATAACCCAAGTCCAATCTAGAGAGCCTCATGGAGCGCTTTATAGAAACTCAGACGAAAACCAACGAGGCACTCAGTTAGTCGGTTAACCAGTTGACCTCCAAATTTGACTCTATGGCTACTCACCAGAAGATGATGGACAATCAAATCGCTCAAATTGCACAGCAGGTGAGCCATTTATCTAGACCCCAGGGACATCTGCCAGGTCAAGCTGAGACCAATCCCAAGGGTCAGATGATTGCCATTACACTGCGAAGCGGCAGGGAGTTAGAGAGTCCCACAATGCTTATGAGGGATGAGAGGAAGGAAGCTGATAGTGAGGATGATGTCGCCAGGAAGGCCCCTAGTGAGGCCATGAGTGAGAGGGCCCAGAATGAGAAGCCCAAGGAGGATGCAACATAGAGTGCCCCCTCTTATGTGAAGCCTTACAAGCCTCATGTCCCCTATCCTCAAAGGCTAATAAAGGCTAGGGAGGAGCACAAGTATGGCAAGTTTCTTGAAATGTTAAAGAAATTTCACATTAATATTCCCTTTTTGGAGGCCATTACCGACATGCCCTCTTATGCCAAATTCTTAAAGGATTTGCTATCCAATAAAGGGAAGGTACTCGAGAACGCCACGGTGTCTCTCACTGAAGAGTGCAGTGCGATCATTCAAAACAAACTCCATCCTAAACTCTTGGATCCAGGCAGCTTTTCCATTCCCTATTCTGTCGGGGGTTTGACCATCAGCAGAGTGTTATGCGACCTTGGGGATAGTGTGAGCCTTATGCCATACTCCATTTGTAAGAAACTACAAGTGAGGGATTTAAAACTCACTACCATCTCCCTGCAGCTCGCTGATCGACCCGTCAAGTACCCTCTTGGTGTTCTTAAGGATGTTCCACTACAAGTAGGAAAGTTCTTAATCCCATGTGACTTTGTGGTTATGGAGATGGAGGAAGACTCCCGCATCCCTAACATTCTGGGGCGACCTTTCCTAGCCACTGTGGGAGCTATGATAGATGTGAAGAACGGCAAGCTTTCCCTTCAAGTAGGGGATGAAAAGGTGGAATTTAGCTTGCCACAAGCTATGGCTTCTCCCACTTCATGCGACTCATGCTGTAGAGTCGATGTACTAGAAAAAGCCCTCAACGAGGAGAGGAGGGCCAGATTTTCTGTGGAGGATCCATTGGAGGCCGCTTTGACCGGTTACCATGTCATTAACTCCGGTTCAGATGAGAAGGAAGAGTACGCCAGACTCCTCAATGAGTCTCCTACCTGCTTACCTAGGCAGTCCCATAGAGACATCCTTGGTGTGGAGGAGCCTACCCCCAAGAAGGAAGAGGAATGCCCGCCAAAGGTAGAATTAAAACCTCTACCTTCCCATCTTAGGTATGCGTTTCTGGACTCTTCCTATCGATTTCCCGTTATCGTTAATGCTAACCTGGATGGCCCCCAGTTGGAACAATTGCTGGATGTGCTTCGTAGCATAGGGGTGCCATCGGGTATAGTATCGATGATATTCGGGGACTTAGTCCTACATTCCGCATGCACCGCATTTTTCTAGATGACAGTCATTGCCCCTCTCGACAACCTCAACGTCGTCTAAATCCAAACATACAAGAGGTTGAAGAAGGAGATTCTTAAGCTACTTGATGCTGGGATCATCTACCCTATCTCGGACAGTGAGTGGGTAAGTCCACTCCAAGTAGTCCCCAAAAAGGGAGGTATGACTGTCATAAAGAATGAGCGTGATGAACTTATTTCTACCAGGACTGTCATTGGGTGGCGAATGTGCATTGATTACCGCCGATTAAATCAAGCCACCCGGAAAGATCATTTTCCCCTCCCTTTCATTGACCAAATGTTAGAACGATTGGCAAGGCATTCCTTCTTCTGTTATCTGGATGGTTATTCAGGTTTCTTTCAGATTCCTATCCATCCTGATGACCAGGAGAAGACGACTTTCACATGCCCATATGGCACCTTCGCTTATCGAAGGATGCCATTCGGATTGTGCAATGCCCCTGTCACTTTCCAACGCTGCATGACCGTCATATTCTCTGATCTTATTAAAAACATTATGGAAGTGTTTATGGATGACTTCTCCGTTTATGGAGGTACCTTTACAATTTGCTTAGAATACTTAACCAAGGTACTCCATAGATGTGAAGAAGTCAACCTAGTGTTGAATTGGGAAAAATGTCATTTTATGACACAGGAGGGACTAGGGAGTAGTACTTGGTCATGTGATTTCTGCTAGGGGCATCGAGGTGAATAGAGCGAAAGTTGAGATAATTGAGCGATTGCCCCCTCCTACTTCGGTAAAAGGGGTAAGGAGTTTTCTTGGTCATGTGGGGTTCTATCGCCGCTTTATCAAAGATTTCTCCAAAATTGCTAAACCTCTCACTCAGCTGCTCACCAAGGATGCCCCATTTATCTTTACTGATGAGTGCCATGAGGATTTTTGCAGGATCAAACAGGCACTAATTTCTACCCCCATCATACAACCGCCAGATTGGGATCTCCCATTTGAGATCATGTGCGATGCTAGCGACCATGCGGTAGGGGCAGTTCTGGGGCAAAGGAAAGATAAGAAGCCAGTGGTAATCTACTTTGCTAGTAGAACATTAGATGGGACCCAGCAGAACTACACCACAACTGAGAAGGAGTTGCTCGTAGTCGTGTACGCAATGGAGAAATTCAGGCCTTACCTACTATGCTCTAAGGTCATTGTGTATACGGATCATTCCGCACTCAAGCACCTCCTTGAGAAAAACGATGCTAAGCCTCGCCTCATCCGATGGATTCTGCTACTCCAGGAGTTTGACCTAGAAATTAAAGACAAAGCGGGGGCTGAGAATGTCGTGGCCGATCACCTTTCCAGGCTCATTATTGAGAGCCACGACCTCCCCATTGATGATGCTTTTCCTAACGAGCATCTTATGGGCATCACCTCAGTACAAGCCCCATGGTTCGCTGACTATGCGAACTATAAAGCTGCCGGGATCCTCCCCCATGATTTATCCTTCCACCAAAAAAAGAAATTCCTCCACGATATTAAGACGTATTTTTGGGAGGAGCCCTTTCTCTATAAGTTGTACAAGGATGGGATTACCAGGCGATGCCTTCCTGAGGGGGAAATTCAGAGTGTGATCTCCCATTGTCATGACTCTCCTTGTGGAGGACATGTTAACACCTCCAAGACAGCTGCTAAGGTGCTCCAAGCGGGGTTCTTTTGGCCCTTACTCTTCAAGGACGTCCATGCATATGTCCGTGCTTATGATCGCTGTCAATGGGTGGGGAATCTGTCCAGGAAAAATGAGATGCCCCTTAACTTCATCCTTGAAGTTGAAATCTTCGATGTTTAGGGCATCGACTTTATGGGACCTTTCCCATCTTCGAGGGGAAACAAGTATATTCTAGTCGCTGTAGACTATGTCTCCAAGTGGGTGGAGGTCATGGCTAACCCTACCAATGACTCCAGAGTCGTGGCTAAGCTCTTTAAAAAGATTATATTCCCTCGTTTTGGCATCCTGATGGTGCTAATAAGTGACAATGGATCGCACTTCACAGAGAAGAAGCTGGAAACACTTTTGAAGAAATATGGAGTGCACCACAAGTATAGACTTGGCTACCACCCCCAAACTAGTGGCCAAGTCGAAATCTCCAACTGGGAAATCAAGTCCATTTTAGAGAAAACGACTGCAAGATCACGTAAGGATTGGGCGGACAAGCTCGATGACGCCCTTTGGGCCTACCGCACGGCTTTCAAAACTCCTATTGGCACCACTCCCTTTCGGCTCATCTATGGTAAGTCTTGTCATCTCCCCGTGGAGCTAGAACACAAGGCTTACTAGGCCGTCAAGCACTTCAACTTTGATTTGAAGTCCGCAGGGGAGAAGAGGATGTTGCAGTTAAACGAGCTCGAGGAGATCCGATTGGATGCCTATGACAGTTCCCGGCTCTACAAGGAGCGCACTAAGCGGTGGCACGACAAGTTTATCAACCGCCGCGAGTTTCGGGAAGGTGACTTGGTTCTCCTTTTCAATTCCCGCTTGAAGCTCTTCCCGGGCAAACTTCATTCTAGATGGTCGGACCCCTTCAAAGTGTTGACGGTGTACACATATGGGGCTGTTGAGGTCGGCACTGAGACTACCGGCTCGTTCAAGGTGAACGGGGCGCGCTTGAAACACTACATCGCCGGCGAGATCCTTGAGGGGAAGGTCACAGTTGCCCTCCCTGACATCTCTTCTCATTAGAGATCCTAATAGTCAAGCTACAGACCTAAAACAAGTGCTTCTTGGGAGGCAACCCAAGCTTTATTGCTTTCGAAAAAAAATAAAAAGCCCTTGGTAATCATTTGGTTGGTATGGTTGTGCACACTTGTGGATTGTTTGTGGCAAATGCCTTTGGTTGATGGTTTTGAAATTGTTTTGACCACACTATTTGGTTTGCATGCTGTTTACCCTTGAACTCCCCTTATCAGGATTGATTATTCCTTTTAAGTGGGACATCTCTAGGGCTAGCTGTGTGCTTGGTAGTGTGACTCGTGAGATCTTGAGCCTATAGACTAATTCATCAATTTAGTCTCACATTTCTTTTTATGTATGTCTCTTCCATGACTACATCTCTAGAACTTGGTTTGATTATCTTTGAAATCGCATTCAGCAGGTGCATTATGATAATATGATAGAGGCGTTCATTTGTTTTTATGAGCTACACAGCTAAATTTGCCACCCATGGTTGAATGTCATGACCCCTTGCTTACCCCTTTTGAGCCTTACCCGTTTTTGTTGTGAACCCTTCATTATTAGCTATTGGCCTAAACACATCTCCTACCTCTAAGCCAAAGCCAGTGGGCTAACACTTCATTACTTTGTGGGGAGCTTTTGGATGTTATGCAAATTGGTGGTTTTTTGGTATATGCAGGGATGTATCACGGTAATCATTGGGGATTGAGTGTATAATTATTACGCATGCCAATCATTCATTTCCTTTTCAAAAAAAAAAAGAAAAAAAAAGAAAAGAAAAAGGGGAACTTGTTGAGATTCTTTTGACAAAAAGAAAGAAAAGGAGTGGTGAATTAATGTGTTTGGCATGCTATCGCAGTTCATTCCCGATGATCCATCTGGTTAAGGATTTATTCTTATTGTGTTTTAGGGAAGTGTGCAGTGTAGTTGGTTTAGTTGTTGGTTGCTCATTGGCTTTGGCTGTTAGCTCCTCATTTTTCCAAATTATTTGTCCCCTTCCTACCTGTGCCCTTAGCCTCATTACAATCCTGAAAAGTCCTCTTGATTATTGTTTTGCATACTGCATTTTCGCGGTGGAGAGTTGAGAATCCTACCAAGCATATGGTAGTTTGTTCGATTGGAAGAGAGTTGAGTGAACCATTCTACATCTTAAACACATGTGAGGAAGCGCATATTGCTTTATTTTCCCCTATAAGAGTCACTATCAGACCTCCTAACCCACCACTTATTTGGAGGCGTCTTGATTGAGGAGGGGTGTGATATGGTGTGACTGGATAACAAGTTGAACATGTGGTTTTCCAAATGATTTTCAAATGAGTTTTGAAACTATGTATTTATGCCTCGAATGACTCCGCTAGTTGTGCACACCTATGCTTGATTTAGCTGGTTTTCTATTCGCCTTGCCTGAGGAGGCGAGTAATTAGAGGTCTCGACCCCCTGTCAGTTTAATCACACCGTAGTCTTGCTTGAGGACAAGCAAGACATAAGCATGGGGGAGTTGATAAACCTCTATTTTACCGCTTTTAGGCATGATTTTTACCCCTCATTTCGGCGATTTTCGGTAAAACTTCAAGAGTATAGAGGTTGATTAGTCATTCTTTACCCTAAATCTGCCTAAATGTTGTACTTTTATCTTTTCAGGAGCTCAATTGAAAGGAACAAGGAAAAACAGTTGATATCGGGCCAAATAGGAGCCAAAAGAGTGGATTTCGAGCCAAGAGGAGGTGGCACGGGGGCACCATGCCAAATAGGGTGACCGTGCCACCCCAGGGAAACAAGGAAACAAGGGGCAGCAAAGTGGCACGACCGTGCCACTTTACTTCTCCCCGATTAATTACAATTTGGCATTGTAATTCAGCAGTTCTTCCTTTTCTCTCATTTTTCTCTCTCAAAAACTGCGACTTTAGGTTTTTAGTATTGGTTGTTGGTTGTTCTTGATTTAAATACTTCGGATTGCATTCGATTGTTGAACTTGGTAGATTATTACTTCAATCAATAGAAAGTACATTCTTTTACCCTTCCTCTTTGCGTTCTAATTCAAAGTTAGCAATTTTAATCATGCTCATATTGGTGTTTGTGGTTGTGATTTTGAGAATGAATAGGGGCTACATGTATTGTCTTGGATTGGGTGTAAGCCCTATTGTGTGATTTGGATTTGTATTCTGGATTTATGTGAATGAATGTCCACGTTGTAATTGAACTCTCACTTAAGCACGCCAGGTGTTCGATGAATTGCCTGAGAGGGTTGATTCATGTTTGTAATTGGGGTTTAGGAGATTAACGAGAGTTAAATCCTCTACTTAGAGCTACTTAGTGAGCAATTGGATTTCTTAACATGAAAATAGTTAGGATTTCAATTGGGAATTAAGGGTTACTCAATCTTGTGGTTTTGCGATTCTAGTTTCATGATAATAGATAACTAGGATAGCCTGACCAGTCTAATAACCTTTGAGAGAAGGTGTAGATACGCTTAACTTGTAACCATTCCATTTCAATTGTCTATGTGGACAGATTCACATGATCTAGTTTACAGTCTGAAGAACACGATAGTGTGGTGAACCTTAATCCAGGACTTTCGTTAATATTGATTTAGATAGTAGTAGTAACTTTTAGCAAAATGCAACTGTTATTGAATGAAACCATTCTTAATAGACTCTGGCCTAAATATAGTGTTAAAAGTTGATTCGGTGGTTGAAACCGAGTTCCTTGTGGACACGACCCATACTTGCCGTTGCTAGCTATAACTGGCACCGTGCACTTGCGGTATTTTTAACTCAAGACCCGCCTCTATGAGTTTGTTGACCTCTTTTTCAATTTCTGGTACCAACTTTGGGCGAAAATGTCATTGAGGTTGTTGCTTAGGCGAAATACCCCTTTTGATGGATAGCCGATGGACTGCAACCTTTGAGTCTAACCTGGGCATTTCTTTATAGCTCTAAGCAAACACATCATTATACATAGACAGGAGTTCTAAGTACTGCTTTTCCTCTTCAGGTGTAAGTAATGAGCTTATGTAGATAGGACGTAACTCTTTATTGGTTCCAAGATTCAATTCTTTCAACTCATCAACTATAGCATGCCCCCCATCTTCGAAAGCCTCAGGGGTTTCTGCCAGCTCTATCTCTGAGTCTGAGTTATTACATTCTTAGGCTGTGATATGATTGGAAGAAACAACCTCGTCTTCCTCTGTCTCCTCGTTAGAGTTAGAATTGTTTTATTGCCCTATAAAGATCACAATATGTCTCTTTACTCTTAATGAATCATCCGTCTTAACATCCAAGCTGGAGAAACGCTTCATACAAGAAGGAATAGAGCTCTGAACTTCATTTATCACTCCCAGACGGCTAAACGCATAGCTTTTCTCCTGTTGAAGCCTTAAGGTTGAAGACTTTTCACCAATTTTTATTCTAACAAAATTTGAATACTTTGGCTAGGGAACATCTTTGATCCTATTAAAAACAAAGATGTTATGATCTTTCCCTTTTCTTATACGAGTGAATACTGATGGACGTTTCTTCAAAGTGGACGGTTGTAGCCTATCAAACATGAAAGGCTTTGGGTTAAGTGAAGTACTTTCATCTTCACTCTCATGTACCTTTTCAGCTAAGATGTGCTGAATCACCACCTTTTTGTCCTTTCATCGCCCAGAGATTCTGACTGGCTCTGGTGGCGTGAAGCCTAGTCCAACTTTAGGGACGCCTACTGAACCTCCCTACTCTTGAATCTTTCTCTGGGTTTCAATAAGTCCATGAGGCTTGACTTTAACTACTTTTCCTAAGGTAGCTAGATTTTGAAAGTTTCAGCTAGCCTTTTCTATAAGCTTGTAAGTGTTGGGATCAAATCCTTCTGTAGTCCGCACACTTGGCAAGTCATCGCTTTCTTTCAAAGAGACGACAAACCCTGGAATAGAGGGCCGACTCACCTTAGCCTATCACATGTTAAGCGTTGGAACTGTTACACCCCCATTTAGGGAGGTTATGCTAACTCCATCTCCCTTAGTAGCTTTGGTCTCGATGCCCTGCATGTGTACTCACCAAAGGGTGACTCGCCCTCCTTACGTAGAAACTTTGGTATGTACTTTAAAACTGGTGGTATTGATCTTGTTGAAGCCCCAGCCAGTTTAGCAACTCGCTCAACACAAGAAGTGATGTTGCCATGCTTACTTGCTTCTTTCTCAAGCTGTTGCTTAGGAGCATCATCTTTTGTTTCTTGAGGGGCCTTCTTTGCGGCACCTTTGCTTGTGGAAGAAATCGCTAACGACATGGTTTTCTTAGGTGCAGTACCTTCTTCGAAGAACCTCACGTTTGCAAAATGAGTCGCAACTTTAGTGAATGGCTTGACATCCCCATTTACTTTCTTTTTTCCATTCCAGTAGTACTTAAGGCACTGGTGTAAAGTAAAAGCCACTATCCCATATTCATGAAGCTATGGTCACCTAAGTAATAACCTCTAGGAGGTCTTAGTGTCGATTACATGGAAGATGGAGAATGTCCACAAATCTCCCGTTACCAGTTCAATACGAATCATGTCGACTGCACGCTGGCGTTCAAGGTTAAAGCCTTGAATCATCGTTTGGCTCATAGACAGTTCTTCCACTGTGATGCCTAAATCATTCGTTGTGGACTTAGGCATGATGTTGATGGCTGACCCTCCATCCACGAGAATGCGCCTGACTTTCTGCTCCCTGATTTAACTAGTCACAAACAAAGGACGATTATGGGGCTTGGATCCCAACAATAAATCATCGTCAGTGAAAGTGACTACGGTGTTATAAGAGGCACACTGAATAGGGCTTTTTGTTGATCATCCCACATTCTTTATTTTGTTAGCGTATAGTTCTGGGTGTTGTAAGGCGGCAACAACCTGTTGGTGCTTCCCATCAGGCAAAGAAAAGATTTTCCCCCAACCCATGCGAGCTAGCAAAGCCTCCAAGACAGTTAAGGTCTTGTCAGCTACTCTAGGGGAGTCCTCTTGTCCGTCACTTACTTCATCTTCCTTTTCTTCGAGCTCAGAACATGAGCTCATGTTGACTGAACATTCTCAAAGAAGCCTGTTGGGAAGAATTCCTCAAGTGTGATAGGTACAAGCCATTTGACGTTCTTGGACTTCTTCTTACCTTTTGAATGACGAGGGCTTTTCTTTCTCCCCTGTCTCTTTCTATGGCGAAGAGGTGGCGGTTGCACTTGGCTTTGCTTCCTTAGCCTCCGGCAAGTGACAAGAGTCTATCCCTCTTCATCATCATCAACTTTATCACAGACATCCACAAAAAGATGAGTCTCTGTCAAAGGTTCTTTGGATTCAATTGGAACCACCACAGGCTCCAAACTTCCGAACTGAATTGTGATTAACTTCTCCCCAATGGAGGAAACCAATTCAGTGTTTACTCTACCATGAGATTGAGTATGCTTTTGCTTCCAAGGCAATAAAGAACACTCCAACTAGGTGGAGATTTGATTTGTCTTGACAGTGTCATCCAAATCCAATATTATTTTTTCATCCCTGACAAGTTGCATAATACGCTCCTTGAGCATAATGCATTTCTCAAGAAGGTGACTAATCACCCTGTGATATCGACGATATTTTGGGCTGATAACCTATCCAGCTTCTTTGGGGCATTTTGAATCTGGAAGCTTAATAACCCCATTTTGAAGGAGATCGTCGAGCATTCCTAACAAGTCTGAGTCAGGGAAGGGATATTTCTTCTCCAGCAATTCCTCAATTTAGGACACTTCTTCCCAATATCCTTGGCGAACCCATTTTTTTTTCATATTTGGGCTTTCTAAAGATTCGAATTGATTCCCCAGTTGAAGCAGCCATGGATTCTTTGTTTGAGGACTTTGAGGACTTGGGATTTTTCTTGAATTCACCCTTGTCTTTTCTAGAGTCAGGTAAGGAAGAAGACTTCCTACGACAACTTGCAATTGTCATTTCCATATCATGAGCTTTCGTGGCCAATTCCTGGAAGGTCCTTGGCTTGCTCATCTGCAAGACATGTAGTAAATCCTACTCCATGCCCTAAGTGCACATTACGATAGCTAAAGCTTTTGACAGAGGGTCCTTGCACTCAAGACTAAGGGATCTCCAGCTATTAATATAATCAAGGACTGACTCGTCCTTCCATTGCCTAGTGTTCGTTAGCTCTTTCATGCATGATACGCTAAGTGTTATTGTTTAACCAAAAATTATGATATATTATGCCCTTTTATTACCTAATATTTGCTTAAAATAATTGGCTAATTAGAAATTTGATAATATTTTTGTTCATAGGATTTGAAAATTTTGGAAAAATAAGCAACAAGTGCATGGCTTAGATCGGATTGAAGAGAGCAAGAAACAAGAAAAAAAAACTCAGTCCAAATGGAGCCCAACGGCCCATCTCACAAGCCCAGGCCGCCCCTTTCCTCCCTCTCTTTCTTTTCCCTTCTTCATTCTTCTTACTGGGCTTGTCCAAACCCCTCATCTCCTTCCCAAGACGTGGCCCAAGCCCAGACATTTTCCCCTATATCCAGCTTGCCTTCTCACTTATGCCCAGCTTGCCTTCTCGCTTATGCCCAGCATGCCATGCACGCGAGCTTCAGCTCCCCCACCCCTTCACTTCTTCTTCTTCATCCGTACAACTCGGAACCCGAAAACAAACAAAGCAACGTACCCCCCTTCAACCTTTCATCTTCCTCCACTATTGTATCATTGTTTCACTCGCTACCCATTCTCCATCTCTTATTCTTCCTCTCGTCAGCTCCAGCCGTGAAAATAAGAGAATCAGGGCCAAAACAGGGGCAACTCACAGCTTTTTCTCTTCCCATCAGTTTCTCTTTCTCTCTCTTCATTCTTCCTCCTCATCAAGTCTTCAGCAGTTACACATCATTCCCATCATCATTAGCTTCAATGCGACGGTTACAAGAAATAATTGAGGACAATCGAGGGGGGGGGGGAGAACCGTGTTGCTAGGCGCCTCTAGTGGACGGTCGAAAACAGAGCTTTAAGGGGAGGCTGAAAAACATAGTAAAGAGGGGAGTTCGAGTAGCAGATTAGCATAGAGATTAGAGTAGGATTTAGTTTCATTGCTCTTTAATTTCGAGACTTAGATCTCCAGTTTTCAGTTTTCGATTTTACGTTGTCAGATCTCAGTTTTCGATTTTACTTTTATTTGTTATTAGATTCAGTTTCCGAAATTCCCTTGCATTCTGTTCTCGTTCCCTATTTCCCTTTGTTGTTTGCGTTGGCTCAACCCCAGATTTAGGTTTTGAAGTTTTGTTGGAGGTCAAGATTTCACCATTAATGGAATAGAAGGCAAAGCACGACAGATGGAATGGATTCCTGTTCAATCTTTAGCTTTTGTTTTCAGTCATGGTTAATTTCTTTTCAATTTGAGAACAGTTGGTGAGGCTGTGAGTTTAATTTCTATTTTCAGGATTAGTAGGTAATGTTAGTTTAATTTCTATTATTATTGTAATTAGTCTGGAATTAATTTTGGTTTAGTTTATTAGAGTTTGTTGCAATTTCGTAGATAGTTAGCAACCTAAATTCATAATCCTTCACTGAGGATTGACCCTCAAGTGCTACGACTGACTGCGCTTGCGGAAAATCACAACAAGTTTTTGACGCTGTTGTCGGGGATCACATTATGAAATTTGGCTGCCTCGAGTCGTAGTTTAGTATTCAAGTCATTCGAGTCGTTTTCGTTTCAGTTTTAAAGTTGTGATCTAAGTTTTAGTGGAGTCATTATTTCGTTTTAAAATTTTAGTTTAGTTTTCATTTTGAATTTAGTTAGTATTTCAATTTTTAATTTTTTTCGAGATTAGTTTTATTTTAGAATTTATTGGTTGCTGCAAAAAGAAAAAACAATATTAATGGATTTTTTTTATGTGCAGCACAAGGATCCAAGGCTGAACCTATCCAGAAATTACAGCTCAGTGCATATTTTTCTTTAATTTCAGCATTGTGTTCGAATTGTTTAGGCGAATTCTGGTGTGATTTTTGCTATTTTGATATTTTTCCTAGATTCACATAATTTTTACAGTTTGTGTGAATTTTTGTGGAATTTTTGGAACTGTCATGATTTTTCTGTGAATTTTTGACTTAATAATCTATTTGCATTTTTTCTGTACTATTCGAGGACAGAAAAAAATTGAGAAAAAATATATTTATGTCCCTTGTGATTGTGTGGAACTTTCTGTCTATTTAGTTCTGCTTTTGGGAGTTTTATTTTCTGTTTTAGTTTTATTCTTTAGATTTAGGTTGTTTAGGGTTTTTTTTCTATTTTGTTTTAGTTTAAGTTGTGTTTCTGTTTTTGTTTTTGTTTTAGATTGAGTTTATTTCTATTTTCGTTTTTGTGTGTCAACAAGACAAAAATATTAAAAAAAATGCTCTTCTTTTGTGTTAGTGTTCATTTTATATTTTGTGTGATGATTGAGTCTTTTTGGCCTTTCTTTTATTTTGGTATCATAGTTCTAGTTTTGTTAGTTTATTTTGTTTTGTTCACTTAATTATTTGAGTCTTTTGTTTTTGTTTTAGTCATTAGTTTGTAAATAGTGTCCTAGATGCATTTTCTTTCCTAAAAAAAAAACTAAAAAAATTAAAAACTTTAAAATCAAAAAAAAATTTGAAAAATTCTTAAAAAATATATATATCAAGAATGTCAGTTTTCAATTTCCCACAATATGAGCATGAACCTTTTTGAAGTTATCTTTCATAACTTAATGATTAACGTGCTCAATTGAATCAGAATTTTCAAAAATGGAAAATTTGCGAGGTCATTGTTGTGGATCTAAATTCTGAATCTTGGGGTTATATTGAGTCTATTTATCTTGGAGTTGTACTAGGATTGTTATGCAAAACTATTTTTTAATCCATAATTTACTACATTTCTAAATACCCACATCATATGCCATCACGGATAGAATTAAGTGTAATTATTGAGAATTTAAAATTTTTAAATTACAAAATATGTTAATTTAGAATGAAATAAGATATTTAAAAGTGTCTTATAATAAGATATATATCATCTCTCTTTACTAAAAATAATGACTGAGATAAACTGCACCACATGTTGCCTATCATGGTTGTCATTTTGTGGAATCGATGTAAGATGACAACACTAAGCTTGCAATAATTCATGGTTGGATGTTTATGATGGGCCACACGTATATTGAGCTTGCAATAATTCATTCACTTAAAAGTACTACATCGACTTTATTTCATTTGCTTAATTGCGTTAATTCAAGGAGCTATGCTGCTTAAACTTTCTATTGAAGATGACTTCAATGTTAACTCGTTGAGTCCTACCACTAGTAAATTTGATTTGTTCGTTAATTCTTATGTAACATTTAATTAGATGTAATCAACTTTATAATGTAAATAATTTTAATTATATTTTCATCATTCGTTTTTATATGAGAGTATTACAATTAAAAAACTACATTATAGTTATAACTACTACAAATTATATGGTGATAATTACATTATAAGGTTGATTGTATTGTATTGTCACTATTTTACATCAAACAAAACATCACATCAGTTCTGATGAGGAATAAAACTCTACGTAATTATTTTGACTTATAAATAGCAAACCCACCATTTATGGGTTTTACTAAACCTCTCTCATTCCTTGTGATTGGGCATTTAGGAACCCCTCCAATGGGAGGCTGGCACGGGACATAGGCAAAGTCAACTGAAGAAAAAGGTTGGCTACAAAGGAAGAAGAAAGAAGCAAGAGGGGTATAATGGTCGTTTTACTTCCAAATTGAGTAATTACTATTTTACCCAATGGTGCTAACTCCAAAGCTATGAATACCCTAAGTCGGCCTACTATTGACCTAATTTACTATTGACCTGATTCTTTATTGACTCCGTTTTAAATGGGTCGACCTGCTTAATTATATTTTGGTGGAAAAAAATCTGAATCAAAACCTTAAACTTTTAGGAGGGTTTGTTTTCATAAATTTAACCTTGTGGAATATCCATACCCGTCCTCAAATTATATATATTTATGGATAAATGGATGTCACTTGATTATAACATGATGTCGTCTAATAATAAACTTTTATGCAATGGGAGTTACCCAAAAAAATATACAATAAGATACCTAGCAATGCCTTTATGTGTGGGCTTGTACATGTAGATGTAGTCAATAAATAAACATAATATATGGGTCTCTAGCCGCAATCGGTGAAAGATAATTTTAATAAACTTTTGAGCAATGATGAATTTTTAAGGTATATAATACACCAATTTAATCCACACAATGGTTATGTTCGACAATAACGTTTTGAGTAGCGATTAGCATTTTTTGTGAAAGACGTCTTCAACAGTAGCATTTTGAGTAGCGTTTAGTATTTTGACAAAATTAATACATTAATAAGTCAATTTTTAATGTTCGATAACCTAGTGGTTTGATTAGCATTTCAAATAGTATTTAGCATTTTAGGTAGTGTTTCTGAAAAGCTAACAGTATTAGCTTTTAACATTTAAAAATAGCTAACGTTTAATATTTTTTGGCAAAAAGTATCCTTTAGAAATTTTATCTTTAGAAATTATATCTTTGGAAATTATTTGTATCATTTTCTATCAATTACATTAATTAGTTAACCCAACAACTAAGTTTATCGAACACATTTGTTTCATCCGTTTATCTAAATAGCTATATACTAATAGCCAAATTAGAAACGATATTCTCTACCTAAATATTTATCCACTATCTGAACTATTATGTGCTACCTAAACTACTATTTTTTTAAAATAGGGTCCAAGTCAATAAGCTAATAAGTCAATTTTTAGCGTTCAGTAATTTAGCCTTTTTACTAGCATTTCGAGTAATGTTTAGTGTTTTAAATATCATTCTTGAAAAACTAATAATTTTAGCTTTTGATAATCAAAAGTAGCATTTCACATTTTTAACCAAAAAACACCCTTTGTAAATTTTATATTTAGAAATTATCTGTATCCTTTTGTGTCCATTTATATTAACCAGCCAACCAAATAACAAAATTTGTCAAACACATTTGTTTCAAACGCTCATCTAAACAGTTATCCACTAACCACTAAATTCAAGGTCTGTTCTTTTCGTTGGGAAATATAGGTTGGTAAATATGTGAAGTTGGTTGATATTGGTTAAAGTGAGTTGAAGTTGATTTATTTTTTTTTGTTGAAATGGGTTAAAGTTGGTTGAACTAGATTAAATTATTTTTTGTGTGATAGATAGAAGTTGGTTAAAACAATGGGAAGTGGGTTGAAGTGTGTATTTTTTTTAATGAAATTCGTAAAATAGGTTGAGGTGGATTGAAGTTGGTAAATTTGAATTTACCAACGAAAAGAACATGGCCTCAAATTGTTATCAGCTACATAAGCATATATTTGCTATCTAAATAGTCATCCGCTACCTAAAAAACCAATTTTGCTAAATAAAGCCAATATCAAGATTTTTTTTAATCAGTACACTTTGGATATGTTTAGCAATAAAATTTAGAGTAGTGTTTAGTGTTTAGTGTTTGACCAAGTTAAGATAGTTATCAATCAATTTTAAGGGTTTGGTAACCTAATGATTAGACTATCTTTTCGACCATTTAGTGTTAAAAAAAATTTTGTGAAAAAAAATATTAACTTTTGACATTCAAAAGTAGTTTTCATATTTTTTTTTGGTGAAAAATACTCTTTCACAAATTTTATTTTTAGAAATTATCCATATCTTTGGAAAATATTTATATCTCTTTAAGTTAATTTACATTTATCCACTGACTCAAAAACTAAATTCGCGATCACATTTTATTCAATTGTATATCTAAACAACCATCCATAAATAACAAAATTAGAACAATTGGTCATAATCCGAATAAGTGTCCGCTATGTAAACAATTATTTGTGCAAGACTAGTAGTTCAATTACCTTTTCTCTCTGTCTTTCTTCCCTCCCATTGTGCAAGACTAGCGGTTTTTTTCAAAGATTTTAAAGAAGAAGGGACATGGCCGGTTCTTCAGCCTTTTCCAACTTACTTTTATTTTACTCATTGTCTTTCTAATTGAGAGATTAAATAATCTCTTATTTGTAGGAGTTGTGCTTTTCTCTGCAATTGTGAGAGTCTATTTCGTGTGTGTTTGTTGCTTTTTTTTTTGTGACTTTGTGAATCTGAAGGGTTTAGGTCTTCAATGGGTTTCGACCACTTTTTTTGTTGGAAAGAGTATCTTGTTTAAAAGTGCTACACTCGATCATCAGATCAATCTCAATCGAGATATTATTGTAGATTTGTGGATCTCTTCCTCAGATTGTAGTAGATAACAACGAGAGTCGAAAGACAAGCGTTCAGTGGGTTTAAACTTTCAAGTTAGTGTGTTTAATTTTAAAATTGTACTTATTTTAGTTGAATATACATTGTGAGTGTTGCACAACAAATTAAGCTTGATCAATAAAATGTTCCTTTCTCTTATCAAAATAAAATAAAATAAATTTACCCAACATGACCAGTCACAGATAAATTATTGGAGCACTTGACCATTCATATTCATGTCGAGCTCAACTTCGGGTGCCCACCTTGATTTTTTTTCAGTGGCGCCACGACACTGCTACGAACTAAAAAATATATCACATTCAGAGAACCACGTATACAATTACTAGTTGCCTTATCTTTTATCCTTCGACAGCCATAAAATTATAGTAATAGGGGGTTTTGTTTTTTTTTAGTCAAAAGAAATGGACTAATTGGATGGCCCATCTGTCATTTTTGAATGATAGTACGTCCTCCACTCACGCATTTGTAATTGGATGCTCTTCAATGATCTCCAATTCACACCTCATGTTGTGCGGCCAACGTGACTCTAATTGTACCATTTTTCCTGTTGAAAAACGAAACTGTACTACCATTGCAACGTTCAAAAAAAAGGACAGATCACCACATGATTCACGACTTCACATGTATGCCACATAATAATTTTAAAAAGAAAATTTATCAAATGATGACATGGTGATGTTTAAAATAATGCTTATTAGTTACGGTCTACTTTTTTCGTAGGTAAATTGGATGGGTTAAAAGGTTGAAGTGAACTGAGGTATATTGAAGTTTGTATTTTTTTTTAAGATGGGTTGAAATAAGTTGAAGTATGTGAAAGTGAGTTGATGTTGGTCGAAGTTGGTATATTTTTTATGTGGTGGGTTAAATTAGGTTAAAATAATGAGAATGTAATTAATGTGTGATAATTTATGAAGTTATCGAAATTTTGTGAAATTTTTGTTTATTCTTTTTTATTTTTTATTTTTTATTTTTTATTTTTAATTTTTTTAATTTTTAGATTTTTATTTTTCATTTTTTCCATTTTTTGGTTTTTTTTTCTATTTTTTTCTTTATTTTTTATGAACACAGGAGATGTTGTTAATATGAACACAGGAGATGTTGTGTTGAGGGGGAAGCAACACAAAAATGTTTATAAAGTGTGTATTTTTACTCTTCCCGAAAATAATTTGACTTATTTGAGTGCCTTAAATAATGATGTTATGCTTTGGCACAAAAGATTAGGTCATGCAAGCCACTCGCTTTTGAATAAATTTGTTATCAACGACTTAGTGGTTGGCTTACCTTCTATCAAATTCAATGATGACAAGGTGTGTGATGCATGTGCCAAAGGAAAACAAGTCAGAAATTCTTTTAAATCTAAAAATTGTGTAAGCACTATCCGACCGCTTGAATTGCTACATATGGATCTATGTGGTCCAATGAGGATCATGAGCAGAGGTGGAAAGATGTATGTGCTTGTGATAGTGGATGACTACTCTCGTTTCACTTGGACCCTGTTCTTAGCGTCCAAAGATGAAACATTTGAGAAATTTCTTACACTTATTAGAAGGATTGAAAAGAAAGTAGGACACTCATTGGTTGGCTTAAGATCTGATCATGGTACGAAATTTGAGAATTCAAGCTTTATTAGCTATTGTAATGAGCATGGTGTAGACCACAACTTCTCAGCCCCAAGAACACCCCAACAGAATGGGGTGGTAGAACGCAAAAATCGTACTCTAGAAGACATGACTAGAACAATGCTTGTTGCTAGTGGTCTTCCCAGAAATTTTTGGGTTGAAGCTGTGAACACATCATGTTACATTATAAATAGATGCATGATTAGACCTCTTCTTAACAAAACACCTTATGAGCTCCTCAAAGGGAGAAAACCCAATATTATGCATTTGAGAGTATTTGGTTGTAAATGTTTTGTGCATAACAATGGGAAGGATGCCTTAGGGAAATTTGATTCAAGGAGTGATGAGGCAATATTCCTTGGTTATTCCTCGCACAGTAAGGCATACAAAGTGTTTAATAAGAGAACCTTGTGTGTTGAGGAGAGCGTGCATGTGCTATTTGATGAAACTAACTCTCTAATTGAGAATGATGCAAAGGAAGAGGATTATGAACTGGGCCTTGCTAGAAAAGATTTGTTGCTCACACATGAGAAAGGTAAGAGTCCTGAGGATGGATCAGGGCCTGGAGCTGTTTCCTTGGAAGGTGGGCAAGGTCTGAACCAGACAGGGGGAAGCTCTGCTGAACCTGGTTTGGATCAAAACCAACCTAATTCTTCTCGAACAGGTCAGGAAACAGGCTCTAGAACAGGCTCGGAAACAGTTCCTGAACCTGTTTCGCCGAGTATTCCAGCAAGAGTAGAAAGCGTGTCCATGGATCCACTTACTCCACGACCATGGAAGCACCAAAGTTCACACCCTCTTGACCAGATTCTGTCTAACATTAATATAGGAGTGCAAACTAGATCCAAACTTAAAAATTTCTGTGCTTTTAATGCTTTTCTCTCTAATATTGAGCCAGAAAATGTTGATGAAGCCCTTGCAGATACAGATTGGGTCACAGCAATATAAGAGGAGCTTCATCAGTTTGAAAGGAACAAGGTGTGGCACCTTGTACCACAGCCAGAGGATAGATCAATCATTGGCACCAAGTGGGTGTTCCGGAACAAGCTTGATGAGTTCGGGACAGTCACTAGGAACAAGGCCCGGCTGGTGGTTCAAGGCTACAACCAAGAAGAGGGCATTGATTATGAGGAAACCTTTGCACCCGTTGCAAGGATTGAGGCTATCCACATTTTGGTAGCCTTTGCAGCTCACATGGAAATAAAGTTATATCAGATGGATGTCAAAAGTGCATTCCTCAACGGATACCTTACACAAAAGGTGTATGTAATGCAACCCCCTGGTTTTGAAAATAAAGAATTTCCTAACCATGTTTTTAAACTTGACAAAACGTTTTATGGCTTAAAACAAGCTCCTAGAGCTTGGTATGAACGCTTCTCAAACTTTTTATTGGAAAATAGTTTTAGAAGAGGCAAGGTTGATAATACCTTGTTTCTAAAATCTAAGGGGGAACATTTGTTGATTGTTCAAGTATATGTTGATGACATTATATTTGGTGCAACACACAATGATTTATGTGAAGAGTTTTCAAAAATGATGAGGAGTGAGTTTGAAATGAGCATGATGGGTGAGCTTAAGTTTTTCTTATGCTTGCAAATCAAACAAACTTCAAACGGTACCATGATATATCAACAAAAATATGTCAAGGAATTACTTAAGCGATTTGGAATGGAATCGGCCAAGCCCATTGATACTCCCATTTCTCCTTCAACCAGGTTGGAAATGGATGATGGGAGCCCCTCAGTCGAGGACAAATATTATAGGGGCATGATAGAGTCGCTTCTCTACCTAACTGCTAGTAGACCTGACATTGTTTTTAGTGTTGGTTTGTGTGTCCGTTTTCAATCTAAGCCTAAAGAATCTCATTTAAAGGCTGTTAAACGGATCTTTAGATACTTAAAACATACACCTGATTTGGCGTTATGGTATCCTAGATGATGCAACTTTAACCTTGTTGGTTATGCTGATGCTGACTATGCAGGCTTTTTTGTTGATAGAAAAAGCACCTAAGGTATGGCTCATTTTCTTGGACCCTGTTTGGTATCTTGGGCAACCAAGAAACAACACTCAGTTGCCATGTCCACAGCAGAAGCTGAATATGTTGCAACTGCATCTTGCTTTGCTCAAGTGCTGTGGATAAGGCAACAACTCAAAGACTTTTGTGTTGACACGGGATGCATTCCCATTTTTTGTGATAATACAAGTGCAAACAATATTTCCAAAAACCCATGTCAACATAAAAGGACTAAACATATTGACATTCGTCATCACTTTTTGAGAGACAATGTTGAAAAAGGCTTGGTTTCAATGAATTATTGTGCCACTAATAAACAAATTGTTGATATTTTTACCAAGGCACTGAATAGAAAACAGTTTGAGAAGAACAAATTGGAATTGGGTCTAATTAAAACAACTTGAGCATGCTCTATTAACCCCCAATACCTGTCTAGTTAAAAGGATTTTTAGGTCAAACATTTTGATTCATTGGATGCAGTCAACTTTTGTGTCAAAATTAGCACATGTGTGGATTACAACCTGCTGACAATCGTTGAGGTCTGATGATATTGCCCTTATTGTCCTATGTTACCGAACAACTGACCGCAGGAACAAGCACCAAGAACAGGTATGGCCACTATTTGTCACCTTGTACGAATCAGGTAGTTGTTTTTCAGTTGTTGGACTTCTTTTTCTCCTTCCGAGTAAGAGGCGGTTGGGACTCTTAAATTTCCCACTTCCCCTTCTTCTCGGTACCTCATCCCAAAAACCTCGCCTCATCTCCCCCAAAATCGTTTGCCTCCATTCGCTCATCTTCCTCAACCAAAAAACCCTAGCCCTTCTCTCTCTCTCTCTCTCTCAACCTAACAACAATGGAGCAGACCCATGGCAGCCACTCCTCCTCCAAGCGTCGGCCATCATCTCCTCGAGCCTCACGACTGACACCCAAGCGACCTCGCCTGGCGTCTCCGCCGGTGTCTCCATCATTACCATTGTCGGTGACTGTAGCACCGACACCGGAGAGAGGTATGGGGTTCGATTCTCTACCCCCTTTGCCTATTAATTCTACAATCTTTGGGTTTTTGAAGAGTGTGAACTTGCGAACGGTGGGGAAGGAACTGGGTGATGTGCCTTCTGAATTTGGGTGGCCCTTGGTGTTGTTTGAGTCGAATGTGGAACACACTATTCCTGAAGGTGTTCTTAGAATTGATACGGCCCAATCAGGGCCTGAACCTGGTTCTCAACCAGGTGATGCCCAAACAGGGCTTGCGACTGTTTTTCTTGACCGATTGGATGACTGGTATCGGGTGGAAGATCTTGAGGAGACTAACAGTGATGGGTCAGATTCAACCATTGAGGTTGTTCCCCCTAAACCCTACGAAAAGACCAAACCTGGCGAATAGGGACCAAGACGAGGGTTCAAGACATTCGCAGGGCGAACTGATCTTCCCCTTGTTCACAGACCCAGAACTCGGCATTCTGGAATTTCTTCAACCTCCCCACTGCCCACAAAAACATCCACTCCACCTTCTTCTTGATCTCGCTCCACTAGATCATCCAAGAAAACCTTACCAAGCACCCCTCGAACTTCAAAACCGACTGAAACCTCCGAACAACAGCCCACACTGTTTGAGGAAATTGTTTCCTCGCCAGAGAGTTCACCAGGCCAGAAAAAGGGGAAAGCCCCTGCCAACAGACCCAAGCTTCCAATAGACCCCACCAACCTCGAAACCTCGTTCCAAACGGACGTCATCCAAAAGAAAGGTTTCTCCAAAAAAAGTCCCCACACAGGGCCCTGCTGAGGATGAACCTATAGAACCAACCTCCTAGAAGGCCAAAAAGGTTACACCTCCTAGTTCCAAATTTGCCAAATTTCTTCAAAGAAGTGTGGTGAGGGGTAAAATTGTGAAGGTTGAGTGTTTCCAGGTTCAGGGTTGGTTGGCTTTATTTACAAACACCCAACTGGGGTGTTCTGTTTCTGACTTGGCAGCGTTTTATGCCAATTGTATTGTCACCCACGGTGTGGTGACAAGTGAGATTAGTGGGAAGAAATTGCGTTTTGACGCGAAGAAACTGGGTGACATTTTGGGTGTTCCCGCTACCGGATTCGATGTATATGTTAGAGAAGACAAATCCGTGCTTGGAACCGCCCAGTTGCTGGAGTTAGCCCAAAAACTGAGTCAACAAACAGGGCTGCAAACACCCAAATCCATCAAAAAGGGTGACATGTCATCTCTCCATCAGTTGCTTTTCTGGTTTATTATCAAAAATGTCATCCCTAGGGGTCAAGGATGCAACCAAGCAGATGCCATGGACCAATGCTTTATTGATCTGTTGGATAGAGGAGAGTAAGTAAACCTCCCAGCCATCATGATCCGCCATATTGCTAGGATTGCAAACACCACTCGGGAACATGACCTAAGGTATGGTTTTCTCTTAACTCTGGTCTTTGAGCATTTTGGGGTGTCTCTTCAAAAGAAAGTTGGGGTGCAGATGATTGATGAAATAGGGAGTAGCACCCTGACGGGGTGCGGTTTTAAATTAATCAAGGGAGCACACACTGCTTCGGCACAGGGGCTTCGAACACCTTTTCCCCCTGTTCCTAGTTCTTCCTCCAGTGAGCCTTCTGTTGATGCCTTGCTACTGGATCAATCCCGGTTGAAGACCGAGCTCGCTGAGGTTAAAGCTGCTCTTGCTGAGGAGAAGGCTCTGAATGTCAAGCGCCATGAGGATCTACTAGCTGCCATCATTACCCTCACGGCACAACTGTCCTCTCCTCCCTCCTGAACCTGTTTCTGCCCCCTGTTCCCTACCTTGTTCTATTCCCTGTTTTTACTCTTAATCTCGACCCTGTTCTCAACAATTGTTTTCTGACTATCTGGTTGTGCCTTTTGACTAATTGTGGTTATCCTAATCTTGGTTGGTTATATTTTCATAATTTGCCTTGCTTGTTTCTTGTTGTTATTTGTTTGTGCGTGACTCGGATGGCCAATATCATTACCGTACCATATACTTGAGTGTATCACTGGTTGTTTTTCCTCCATTACCCAAGTGGTGGTGATTGCAAACACCATGTTTTAACCTATTTGATCTGACCACCCTTTTTCGATGATGTCCAAAGGGGGAAGATGGGCATGACCATGGTTGATTTAGTGTGACTTGGCTTAAGTTGACTTCTCAAAATTTTTCTCTCTTCTATAGCTTGACTGATTGGCACTAACTTGCTTTCGCCTTTTATGTTAATATGGTCATTTGGTTTGTCATCATCAAAAAGGGTGAAATTGTTGACCCTATCCTTATGTAATGTAAGGTTTTGATGATAACAAACGCAAATGTAATATATACTTTATTGAGTGTGTTGATCGAACAGGTTCCAAATATTGTTTGGAACACTTTGCAATTGCTTGGTTAACAATGTTCAAGAACAAGTCTTAAGAACAGGCACTGAAGATAAGTTGGCTGGCAAAACTTTCCAGAACTTCAGAATAGCCTTAAGAACAGCTCTGCGAAGTGTTTGGAGCAACAAGTTAAGAAGGCTGGTTGATTCACCAAGAGTCTTAGGTTTGCTATGGTTTTATTTTATTAGATTCTTGTTAATATGCCAATTCAAAAGTCTCGACTTATCACTTACTTGAAACGGTTTTGCTTTTTTGAAGATATTTTGGATCACCTTTCAGAACAGTCTTGGAAACAGGGCGGTTAGGGTGTTTCCAGACTAAACTGCGAAAAATGGTTTTACACGATTTTTTTCTTGATTTTTGGGCTAACATCTCTGAACTTTTTGGATAGATTCTCTGCTAATTGATAAAGTCCAAAAGGGCTATTTTTGCCTTTGAAAACTTGGAGAGGATTTTGAGCCTATTTTTTTGCTTTGCCTTATCCTCTAAATAACTTCTTCTCTATTTTTAGAAAATGGCTGAAGTTGTGGAGAAATTCATGAGCTGAGCTTCCAAAAGCTTGTGGCTAACATTTAGCCATGTAACTCATACAGTTAGTGGGAGAATTAAGCTTACACTTCCCACTTCTTGTGGGCCAAGCATTTTTCGAAATTCTTCCAACTATTTCTATTTAAAGCAAAGTCTCCACATTCACTTCGACATCAGTTTTCAGGAGCAAACATTCAGTGTTCAACAGCTTTAAATTTTCAAAAGAAAACCGAGTCAAGTGAGTAATGTTTTGAGCTTTCAAGATTGGCATACTAGGACTTCAAATTGTACCCTATATTAGCTTAGTTGAGAAGTATTGTAATAGGGTGTTTCTTTGTAATCTCTCTTTTGCAAAAGTGAGGTGAGTGTGTCCTAAGTCAAGTGGACTTTTGGATGTAGGGCAACCGGTCTTAGGGAAGACGGTTACGTGGGTTACAATTAGTAACAAGGTGTGTTACTATTGTTACGTTTTCAGCCCGTTTAGTGAAGAGGTTAAATCCTACACGAGGTAGGCCGTAGCTTTTTCACCTCAGTTGGGCTAGAGGTGTTTTCGATGTAAAAATCCTGTGTCCATTATTTCTGCATTCAATTTCGTTGAATTTTCACTTCTACACAACTCGGGAACAACCTGTGCAAACGAGGTCTAAGACTGTTTGCCAGAAAAGCTGTGAAAATCGGACACCACAATTTACCCACCTCTTGTGGCTGTGTACTCTCAAAACTAACAGTGAATAACTCAAGATATAGTTGTGGTTAACCCGAATATTTGTATCGAAAAACCCAGGTTAACCGTTGGACGAGTTGTGGTTGTAAATGTAGTATGTGATTATGCTATGTAGTAATAGATGTGTTTCGTAGAATGCTTGTAATTGTTGTGGAGAGGTATAGTTAGCCTGTGATGGTATTAATATCTTTTTTTTGCAATGGGTAATCCATAAATGTATATTAAATAAACCAGGATATAGTAGTGGTTAGCCCAGATATCTGTATTGAATAACTTGGGTTAGCTGTTAGACAAGTTGGGGTCGTAAATGTCGTATGGGTTCTACTTTGTAGTAATAGATGTGTTTGTAAAAAGCTTGTAATTACTGTGGATAGGTATAATATAGTTCATTGGTGATGGTGTTAAATATCTTCATTTACAGTGGGTAACCCATAAATGTATATTGATTAATCCAGAATAATTGTGGACATGTAGTATGTTGTTTTAGTGTAATTGTGGAGTTAGTATTGCATGTAATAGATGAGTTTGTCATAACCCAGGTTAGTGCTCTATGAGAAGCCAGAATCAGATTTGTGAGGGTGTGAATGTGGTGTATATTTAGTGTGTGGAATTGGTGCCGACAAACATGTGTGCATTTGCAGGTGATTTTTAGTGTAGAGCATAATGGAATGGCAAAATGCCACTTCAGAAGGGGTTGTGATAGGGAGATGACTTTGTATGTATGTTGTGGAGGTTTATTAGAGGAAGGTGCAGGAGGAAGTTACGTTACAATGGGGGGAGGAGATCGTTAGTGTTGCTTGTAATGAGTGTTTAACTTGGGTTACATAATTTCTATTTCTGGGGTACTCATATTATGCAAACAATTATAGACCTATTGCTTACCCTGTGATATGCAATTGCATATTGTGGAATACTAGTGCTCAACAAAATCAACTCACATATCCATTTAATGTTCACCCTAGGGATACACTTTTCAGTTAAACATTTGGGAACACAATTCACATACCTATTCAGTGTTTGCCATCGGATATAAAATTGCAAATTTTGGATACATTATGGACATAATTTAGTCTTTATCCTAAGATATACAATTGCATCTTCTGGGATACTTCTATTTGCAAAAATCAATTCACATACCTATTTAGCGTTTACCATAAGATATATAATTCCATCTACTGGGATACTGTTATATAGGAAAATCAATTCCCATACCCATTTAGTGTTTACCATGTGACTTACAATTGGCATTTATAGGATGCATTTGCAAACACAATTTACATACCCAGTTACTATTTACCCTAGAATATACAACTGCAATTTTTGGATACTCACGTTTCAGAAACAATTGATATACTCCTAAAAAGTATGTAGTGAATTTGTAACCCTGAGAGATACAACTAAAAAAGCTAGGATACACTATAGTCTTCATATAATGATAGAGTTTCGCACATAAGTAATTAGGCAATTGAGCATATTGTCCTTTTCCAAAGTACGACATCACATTAAACCTTGGATCAATGACTAGAGCACTTAAAACTAAATAATTGGGAGACCATGGTTTCCAATCAAAGACAAAGTATCATGCTTGTGTGAGCTTAAGAGGATCTATTGAATTTGCTAAAGTGTATGGATGAGTCTCAAAATTTGACCAAGAGTCACCTTCAGCCATGAATTACAACTTAATTGGCTATGAACAATCATATGAAGCGGATGGAAAAATGAGTCTAGGAGATCTCTGTGGCCACGGCGAAGTAACATCAACTAAAGAACACAAATTACCATCCTCAGAAATGAAATCCAACACAATTTTTGTGCTTCCAGCCAACAGTGGACGAATAAAAAGGGGTTTGGAGTCAGATTCAAGCATAGCTATTTCACACAAGATGGTCGAGTACACCCAGAAGAGGTGATCGGACTCAGTTTCCAAAATTTCAGTTTTCAAATTATAACCTAAAAGGTCCCAAATCACAATAAATACGTTGCAAATGCAAAAATCGAAAGATCCCCATCCAAGAGCAAGATCTTAATTTTAAGAAAATAAGAAGAAAGGAAGGATCAAAGTTGCTTACCTGAGGTCCAGCGTAGACAGGAGGCGGTTGCCCAATTGGTGGTGGGGCTGCCGTAAAGGTGACAGAGGGGAGGCTAGACGGAGGTTGGGTTGTTGGTGGCGGCGTCGGTGAGTTTTTGCCTAGCGCTACAGTAGTTAGGGAAGATGCGTGTGAAGTCTAGGGACCGACCATGGGTACTGAACGGCAGATTACAGAGAAAGCATAAAGGATCTGGTAGTTTTGGCTCTTTGAGGTCCATGTCCTATGAAGAGAGGCAGTGTTTTTTGTATGGGATTAAACAAGAATCAAGGCAACAACAGACATGGCGAAGGTAGAAGCAGGTTAAAGGGGAAGACAAGGGAGGGTTCAAGTCTCACTAGGCACTCTCTTTCTCTCTCTAGAGTGGGCACACATCATACCACAGGTTATGTAAACACGTTCAATATGTTAGACTAATTGGCACAATAAAGGATGCAAAACTATTTTTCAAGGAAAATGATTTTCCTCCCAATGGAGAAAAATGATTTTCTTTTTGAGAAGATAGGAAGTTGGTTTTCTTCCTACAACTCTTTGACGATATGATCAACTGAAATTTAGGTGCACAATTCGATTTCAACAATTTGGGCCAAGACTTGACTATCCGATAAGAAAGATTAAAATAAATTCAAATCTAAATTTTGAGCTCAAATTTCTTTCATTTGATCAAGATTTATCTCCATATCAACAATTTAATTGATATTTTTTGCTTCTAAAACAATTTAGTTGACTCGTTACTAAAACAATTTTAACGGTTTGTACAAAAACTTGATTATTAGATGGAAAATATTAAAATATACTCAAATTTAGATTTTGAACTCGATATTTTTTTCATGTGGTTAACATTTGTTTCCATAACGGCAATTCAGTTGATATTTTTCGCCCTTTAAACGTACAGTCAATATTTTTCGTTACTAGAACAATTTCAACAGTTTGAATCAAAATTTAATCATCGGATAGGAAATATTAAAATATGCTCAAATTCATCTTTTGAACACGATATTCCTTCATTTGGTCAATAGTTTTTTCTATTATGACAATTTAATCAATATTTTTCGCCACTTAAATAATTAAATTGATATCTTTTGTCACTAAACCAACTTCAATAGTTTAGATTGAAACTTAATTATCCGATATGAAGTATTGAAAAAAAAATTCAAATTCCTTCATTTAATTTGAAGCTCAAACTTCCTTCATTTGGTCAACATTTATCTCTACTATTATCATTCAGTTGATATTTTTTGCCATTTAAATAATTCTATTGATGTTTTCTTTTTTTTATAGAAAATAATTTATCTTATATCAAACAACGGAAAATACGACATGAAAAATAATTTTCCTAGGAAAAATATTTTTTATAGAAAATGATTTTTTGAGAAAGCTATTTTCATTCTAATCAAATACTACATAAAAAAAGAGAGATAATCACATGGTTCACAACTTGACACACATGCCGCATATTGATTAGTGTATTTTATAATTTTTAATAATTATAATTAATTATAAACATAAAGCCTCAGTGCAAAATGATACGTTATATTTGTAATCTTTATATTGTAAATGCTAGAATGTGTAAGGAGTTGAGTATTGAGGAAATGGAAAATGCTAACATGGGAGTAAATTTAGGGTATATGTCGCTTCACAATCGTTGGATCAAAATCTTAAACAATTTTAGCCCTTGGATTTATCTTTACTAGCTACATTAGGTCTCAGGTTCGATTCCTCCATCCCTCATTGTATTGTATTATTTATTAGGCACATTAGGTCTCGGGTTCAATTCCCTCATCCCCCATTATATTGTATTGCCCATTGTGGCTCTTACGGACCAAAACGTTTTTAATTTTCGTTATTATTATTATTAATATTTTTGTATTTTTAAATACAAATATAAATTTGAGCATGTGTTATTAGAGATAATAGAATAATAAATACGATTTTCATGATTATTTCTATTATTACTATTGTTGTTGTTGTCGTCATTATCGTTGTCGCCGTTGTTATCTTTCCGTTTGAATTTGATAACATAGTCAATATTAATAATGATCATCAAATTATCAAAGAGAGATTAAGAGATTATAATAGATATAAAAAAATTTATTAGTTCATTATTATAAAATACATTAATAATTTAGCAGTTTTAACTTAATGAAACGAAATTATAATTACTAAACAAGTCATAAAACCTTGTATGACACCTTATTATTAACACATAATATAATATACACAATTATAAAGAAACAATAAATATTTTTTATTTCCATTATTATTATTATTATTATTATTTATTTTTTGATACAAATATAAATTTGAGCATGTATTATTAGAGATAATAGAAAAATAACTATGATTTCCATGATTATTTTCATTATTATTATTGTTGTTATTGTCGTCATTGTCGTTGTCGGCGATTTTATCTTTCTCCATAAATTTGATAACATGGTCAATATTAATTATGATCATCTCATTATCAAAGAGAGATTAAGGGAGTATAATGGATATAAAAGTTTTTATTATTTCATTATTATGGAATAAGTTCATGTTTTAGAAGTTTTAACTTAAGGAAACCGAATTATAATTACTGAACAAGCCGTAAAACCTTATGTGACACCTTATTATTATCACATAATATAATATACAAATTTATATAGAAATAATAATAAAAATTTATTTCCATAATTATTATTATTATTTTGTCTTTTTCGTTACAAATGTACATTTGAGCATGTATTATTAGAGATAATATAAGTATAAATATGATTTCCATGATTATTTCCATTCTTACTATTGTTGTTGTTGTCATTGTAGTTATCGTCGCTGTTATCTTTCTCTTTGAATTTGATAACATAGTAAATATTAAATATGATCATATAGATGTAAGAGTTGTGCTGAAAAATTACATATTGTAAGCATGATATAACATATTGCAAGGGTTGAATGTGAAATATAAAAAAAAATTAAAATAAAACACAATCATCATATTAGGCCCATGAAACTGAATTTTTTTCACATTTAATATGATCTATTTAACAGAAGGAAATAAACGAACTATTTTTCTTTTTGTTTCAAAGCATATATATCTTACAATTAAATTTAATTCATTTAAATCTTAAACGTATAATTAATTTTTTAACATTTCAAATAAATTGACAAAAATCTAATCTATTTAACGCACAAGAAAAATTGAAATCACTTTCGTTTTCTTTTAAACCATACAAATTCAATAATCAAATTCTCTTCATAAAACACCTAAAATTATAATTAATGTTTTACCATTTAAAATAAAATACCCCAAATTGTCATAACACTTCAAACTAAGAAATATCTCAACCCACAAATCTGAACTCAACCCATCTCTTGCAAGACAACATAAGGGCATGAGAAGTTTATATCAAAACCCATGAAACTATTCAGTTGACATGAAAGCCAAATGTACAAAGTATGAACACTTAATTATATTAGCGTCCCCTAATGGCCATTTTAAATAGCTAAAAAAGTTATGTATTAGCATAAATACATTGTTCAATTTATTTTCGTTGAAAGACAAATTTTATTTCTGTTACATGTAAAACTGAAAGTAAACTGACTTCAAAATAGTTTATGCCTAAATTCACTAGACAATTAGTCACTTCATAAATTTTTACTCAACAACAAGAAGAGAATGTAGATTTTTCACCATTGGCATCATAGATTGACTTATCATCACCCAATTTAGGCCCTGTTCTTTTCAGTGGGAAATGAGGGGTGTGGGATGAGTGGGTGTGAGAAAAGAGGGACAGGAGTGAGTGAGTGTGATATTTTTTTTTTAAAGTGTGGGAAGGAGTGGATGAGTGACTGAGTGTGGGTGACAGCTGAATGTAGTTGAATGAAGTTGAAATATTGGTTATTAATAATTTTTTGTTCTCTAATATAATAATTTTATTGTGATAGTAATTAATGACGATGAAAGTTTTTATTTTTGTTCATTCTTTTTTATTTTGTTTATTTTTTATTTTTTATTTTGGTATTTTTATTATTTCATTTTATATTTTTAATTTTTTATTTTTAAATTTTTAAATTTTTAATTTTTTGATTTTGATTTTTGATTTTTGATTTTTGATTTTTTATATTTTTTAATTTTTTAATTTTTTTAATTTTTTAATTTTTTTAATTTTTTAATTTGTAATTTGTAATTTTATTATTAGTTGATCTACAGATTTAGCATATTACTCTGGGCAAAATACTTTGAATAGTGGAGACTATACTTGAAAGACCGAAATCAATAGAAGAACCGCTTTAGCATGTCTAATTGACAATTTTCTTCCAAATTCTTGAAGTCGCACACAAAAATAAAAGTAACTATGGGCATGTTCTTTTCGTAGGTAAATTCTAAAATACCAACCTCAACTCACTTCAATCGAGTTCAACCTACTTCAACTCATTTTCACTATTTGAACAAATTTTAATTTATTACATAAAAAATTTAACTCACTTCAACTTAATTTGACCCACTTTAACATTTTACTCACCCTAATTTACCTAAAAAAAGAACAGGCTTATAATAAATTCTTATAATTGAAGATATCTACATATCTGTCACACAAAATAAAATTGATTAATCTGTCACTTAAAGAAACTATAATTAAGACTACAAATAATATTAATATTAAAGTACAAAAAAGTTAAAAATAACTGGGGAACCGACTCCGTCCTTCCTCACCTTTAATTGAATTCATAAAGAAAACTGCTACTTCTTACTGATAACAATGGTGAAGAGCAGGGTTGAACGTAGGACAGAAAGGAAACCGCAGAGTGGATGATTAACCAGCTTTAGACTAGGTTCATTTTGTAAACAGTTTATTGTCGAACATGGCCGACATCAAATAAATCATTGAAGCACTTAACCATTCATATTCATGCCGTACTGTTCTCTACATAAGCGTCTTGATTTATTTATTTATTTATTTTTGTAGCGCCACGACGCCCCCCTACACACTAAAAAAATATAGCACACAAGAGAGCCGCGCAAACAATTATTACCTTGCCTTTTGTCCACACACTAAGAGAGCCCCGCATACAATTATTACGTGGCCAACATGCAGCCATAATTGTACAATTTTGCCTGTTGAAAAATAAATAATTGTACGATCTTTTTAACATTAAAAAAAAAAAGAGATACTCACAAGGTTCACAATTTCCCATCCATGACATACAATAATTAATTAAAAAAATGTGATATACATCTTAATTTCAATTTTGAGTAATGTATTTTATAATTTAAAATTATCAAATTTTTTAATAGTTAATTGTGAACATAAAAATTTTATAGTTTTAAGATACGCAAACAGTACAATTATCACTTCATTTCGGCCACATTATATTTTATATGTTGAAAAACAGAGATAATCACCAAATTTTTTAACAGTTAATATATGAATAACAATAACAACACCAGTATGGTCCGCTTTCGGAGGATCCTTAATAATTAATGTATCATACATGTAATTTTATGAATTTGAAAATTATGCATAAAATGATGTTTTTAAATAATATTTAAGTATAATTAACAATGTTTCACTGTTTAATGATAATATTTTTTTTAAATCAAGATAAACACAACTCAAAAAACTCATATTAAGATATTTATTATTTTGCCATGTGACATTATTATATTGGGTGGATGGCTTTATCACAAGAGCTCAAATTCTTTAAATAGGGGCTGGCCATGTCTTCTGGATTCACCAACACAACTAAGTGAGACCCTGAAAGCCTTCTCTCCCAGCTGCAACCAAGCCATATAAGTTCAAAAATGGCAAACAACCTTCTCCTAGGTGCAACCACCCTCTTCCTCCTTCTACTCACCCTAACCACCGCCGACACGGACAGCCATCTGGTCCTAGACGTAGACGGTAACCCACTAGAAGTGGGCTCAGAATACTACATCGGGCGAGCTGTAGGCTTCTTTGCGGGGATAGGGAGGGACCCCAGAAACGGTGTTTGCCCTCTATATGTCGTCGAACGCTTTAGCGAAGTCGATAGAGGTGATCCCCTGAAATTCGTACCCGTCAATGAAACCCAGAAGGAAATCCACCTCTCATCGGATGTCCAAATCGACTCCGGCCTGAGCGCCTACTGTAGGAGCGACGGGTTCTGGAGGGTGAGCTTAGACGCCTATTCTCGCCGCGAAGTGATCATAGCCGGCGACGCATTCAGTGGTCCGCCTTCCTCGTTCAGGATAGAGAAGACTGAAGGTTCCTTTAATGCTTATAAGATCGCGTATTCTCCTCCTACAACAACTTCTTCTCAACAACAAAGGTACTTGACTGTTTTTCGTGACCTCCTTTCTGGGCTCAAGTTGGTGGGTCTCACTGATGATTCTGATCGGGTTGTTCTGTACGTCTTCGTCAAGAAAACGAACGATGTTGCTGTTGCAGCTAGCATATGAATTAATCCATCTAGTATCTAAATTAGCTAATAGGCTAGCTAGCTACTTGTTAATTCTAGCTAGCCTTAAATAAGATTCTTCCTCCCTTGCATGGAATGGAAGGATATATGGTGTGGTTCTCCTTGTACTACTACTTTTTTCCAAATAAAAATATAATAATTATTTAAAAAATGTAAGTGTTATATTGGTCTTTTGATATATTGTCACACAAAAAACAATCTCTTTCAACTTAATCTGATGATATATATATGTCTCATTGCAATATATTTTTTAAGTATTTTACTTTAGTCTAATTTAATAAATTACATAGTTGAAATGGTAGGATATGCTGAAAATTTCTAAAGATGTATATCGTTTTACGCTAAATTACAGAATATAAATATTTTGTCCAAAAGTACCTTTTAAGATTCTTGTTTTGATTTAAAAATAATGGTAAATTGAAAATGAATTGTACAATTAATAGTGAAATGGTGTTAGCATTTAAAAATTAAGAATATTATATTTTTATCTATCTATTTTTTACAGTTATGAAATTCAACTGACGTGAAATATTTGATTAGAACATCATTTTTTTTACTTGTCAGCGTATCTCACAAATGCTAGAACTTTGCGAATGAAAACTAATTATTACTATTAAAAATTTTGTGATTTTAAATTATATAATATATTAATTTAGATTACAGTTGGTCTTGTGACAATATTTATCGGTGCCTAAATTAATTAGATTTTTTTAAGCATAAGTACTTCTCCCCACTCTCCCATTTCCCCCCCCCCTCCCCCCCCCCAAAAAACCACAATACTAAGGGCCCTTTTTTTTGTTGGTAAATTGGATGGATAAAATGGGGATGTGGATTAAAATTGATTAAAATTATTTTTTTTTTTAGGTAGATTGAAATAGATTGAAGTGCGTTGATGTATGTTGAAATTGGTATATTTTTTATGTGGTGGGTTGAAGTGGGTTAAAATAATGAGAATGTAATTAATGTGTGATAATTTATGAAGTTATCAAAATTTTGTGGAATTTTTGTTTATTATTTTTATTTTTTATTTTTATTTTATATATTTTATATTTTATATATTTTCTATTTTATATATTTTTTATTTTTTTATTTTTTTTATTTCTTATTTTTTATTATTTTGTTCATTTAGTATTCTTTATTTATTTATTTTTTTTAAATTTTTAAATTTTTAATTTTTTAATTTTAATTTTTAATTTTTAATTTTTGTATTTAATTTTTTTTATTTTTTTACTTTTTTACTTTTTAATTTTTAATTATTTACTTTTTATATTTCTTTTTTTATTTTCAATTTTTTTATTTTTTTATTTTTGTATTTTTTTAATTTTTTGTATTCATTTTTAAATTTTTTTATCTTTTTAGTTTTATTCCAAAAAAAAGCTACAGAATATTCCAAAAAATAAAAAATAAAAAATAAAAAATAAAAAAATAAAAAACTAAATAAAAAATAAACAATAAGAAATAAGAAATAAGAAATAAAAAAAATTAAAAAATTAAAAAATTAAAATTTTAAAAAAAAATACAAAATGAAAAATAAAAAAATAAAAAAACAAAAAAACAAAATTTTAAAAAATTAAAAATAAAAAAATAAAAAATGCAAAAATACAAAAATACAAAAATTAAATACAAAAAATTAAATGTTAAAAATTAAATATTTAAAAATTTAAAAATAAAAAATACAAAAATAAAACGATTTTAAAGTACGATAATTTACAAAAAAGTACTACAGTGAACTTTTTGGTGCAAGAATGATTAAATCTGATATGATACTTTACAAATTATTAAAATTATGAAGGGGGTGGGTTGAAGTAGGTTGAGGTAAGTTGAAGTGGGTATTTTTTTTTTTCAAATGGATTGAAGTAGGTTGAAGTGGGTTGAGGTTAGTAAATTACAGTTGACCCACGAAAAGAACAGACCCTAAATAGTAGAAGTTTAATCTGGAGCTCACCAAACTCAAATTTTACCTAAAAAAATTATATTATTTACATGAGATTCATCTCATATTCATTTTCCAAAGTTATTTACTCAGTTCTATACTTCTAGAAGATCTTTTTTTTTTTTATAGAGGCTTATCTTATCGAAATGCTCTTAGGAAATGACTTGCCTAAAATTTGCGTATTCCTGCTGTATTTATAAGTATTTTTGATTAAAAAGATCTTAAAATATTAAAAACATAAGTAAAAAATAAAAAATACTAAATAAAAAAATAAGAAATAAGAAATACAAAAAATAAATAAGAAATACAAAAAAAAGAATAAACAAAAATTCCACAAAATTTTGATAACTTCATAAATTATCACACATTAATTACATTCTCATTATTTTAACCAACTTCAACCTACCTCATAAAAATTATACTAACTTCAATTTAGTTCAACCTACATCAATCCAGTTCAACCTACTTCAACCTATTTCAACCTATCTAAAAAAATACAAACTTCAACATATTTCAATCCACCTCATGAACCTACTTTAACTTTTTTCACCCTTTTATCTATCTAATTTACCAATAAAAAGAACAGACCCTTTGTGTAACGCCCCCAATAGCTAATATCTAATTATTCTAACATAACCACTTATTATTATAATTTAGCAACGGAAGACTTCTAATTTAATTGGAGGCATTACCGCCGTTCCATGATGGAACACGACTGCTTGATTTAGTGAACATTATGGGGGCTCAAAAAGAAGGCCCTCAACCCTAAAGTCAGGAGTTTTACTACTTTGTTCTTAAATCCTGGGGCAAAACGGACAGAGTTTCCCCTAAAACTTGACCATTTTCCCAGGCTTACAGCCTTACAATAAATTCCCTGCACTGAAAAACAATAAAAACTAACTCAACGGCCACCCGCCGGAGTTCACAGCTCTACGGGCCACCCGCCCGGAGCACTATAACCAATGCAATTTAATGATAACCAAATAAAAGGCGACAAATATAATACAAACCTGACAACTTAGATGGTGGCTCATATGGCCATACAGAGCGACCCTAAATGATATGCAACTAAGCACACAAGAACTCAATTTACAATCACATACCACAAAACACATTGCAATTCACGTACGAGTCCATCATTTCACTTCTAGGCAGCAGTGACTCCCTTTCGGCTTCCTTTAGAAACCTGAAGGCACAATGATAGATGGGATGAGCGATAATCGCACAGTGGATAGCCCCCTCCCCTAAAAGATGCAATAATAACTTACAACCGTTGTTCGTAATTCCTTTTCTTTGAAGAATTCACCTATCGCATAGTGTGTTCCAATCACAAAGCAAGAGAAATAACATTTGCACCAAAAGCTACTCGTATGAACTCGTAAACTTAATAAAACAATATCATATGTTAATGTAAGTAGTGGACATGATCTATGAATACCATTTTCTCCTCTCCTCTTGTACCT
>JACYFF010031956.1:3640116-3651346 GCA_017589665.1 Selenicereus undatus | reverse complement strand
TTGATGACTTGACAATTTTTCGAGTGAGGAAAAAATTAATTTCAATTATTTGAAGGAATGAAAAAAAAAATTGACAAATGCTACTCGGGGTAAATTATGAAGCAAAATATTATGAAAAAATGGGTAATATATCCGAAAAAAATTCTAAAAAAGGATAACATATCCAAAAATAAGTACTAGAAAACAGATAATATTTTCATGGTGTATCTAGTTTTTCAAATCCACTTAGTAACGACCCACTAACCTTTAGAATCATATAGATGATGGAACTCTAGTAAGGATAAAAGTTGAACGTGATGAAAGAAGTTAGAGTGCGAAGAGAATCTCTTCTCTTGAATTGCAACAACAAATTTGATTCCAAATATCACGGTTAGCAAACCATATGTTTGAATGCCACTCCCAGAAGAGCAACTATATTAGTGCTCATTGAAATCGAATATAAGACATTGAGAAGGTAGGTTTCATCAAAAAATCCCAAACAACCAATCATGAGCAACCACAGTATCTCTTAAGAAGAAATGAAAGTGCTGATCTTATTGTCTGCTACTGTAATCTCTCTCGACAAGAAGCCTAGAAAAGAGGTATGCTTCTTTCATGTGCTTGAGACGAGGTTGAAGGTGTTGAGAGTTAGAACTGAACCATTTTTTGTGCTTGTAGCTTTTATGACAATTTTCTAGAGCAATGGGTAGAATATGGAAGATCAAATGCATGTGGTTTGGGGTTGCACAAGGCTCAAGGACTTTTGGTTTATGGTATGATAATAAATGGCGTTACTTTTTATGGGGTAGGTGGGTGTTCAAGATTTTCAAAGATGTTGAGTTTTCAATTTAGTAGTATAGGTGGAGTAAGTAGGGAATATGTTATGATTATGACATGTGATGGTACTCTCTTGAATAGTCCTTTCGTACCATGGGTATACGTGTATTATTTACGTATATTTTTGGTGTTGAGTCCTAAACTCCTGATGTATAGTATTATTTTTGATAATTTCCTGCGTGATTGATTGAAAAAATGGTGTTTGGGAGTGGGGAGGTTTTAATGGCCTGAGAAACAACAACCTATTTTATGAAGGTTATCTAGACAATAGGTAAACTGATGACACAAATTAGATTGGTGATAAGTTTAAGAAATAAGCTCAGTTAATTTTAAATGAGATTGTATTTCAATTGATGTTCCAGTTGATTTAAATTAAATTGTGTCAGATTGAGGTTGAAAATATTTAGGGAGCTTTAGTGTTGGTTAATTAGTCTTAATTAATGCAATCTTGGGTTGTGCGGTAATTAAAATATTTTAGATAACTTTTGCTGAATAATTGGATACAATTCAAATCATCAATTTTTTTAGGTCTAAATTGAAAGAAGATAACAGAAATTAGAATTTTTTTAAAGCAAAATAATTTGTTCATTTAGATCCTCAAGAGGGACATCTGAAATACGATATAGGTACCCTTTGCACAAGAGGCATAAACTCATTAGTACTCTAAACTTAGCTAAGATATAAGTTACTTTTAGTCTCACATCACATGGGAGTCATCACTCATGCAAACAAATTCCATGGAAACACCGTAATTTTAGCATCTTGAAGCTTCATATAAAACTCGGTAATGACCTCGCCATGCTTGTTTGCGGCTTAATCTTCACCACTGGTTTGCGTATGACTTCAATTTAAATTTCACATGCATAAAAATAGATTTGCTTTCCCACTTTACGCATGTTGTAGGTATTCTTTTAGGGATTTAGTATCTTTTTTTAATTTAATGAATTAATGTTTATATGAATTAAATTTTATGATTTGAAACCTCTAATGTATAATGTGATTATGTGATGCGTGCAATTTTATATAACAATCCTGTTAAAATAATTTATTATTATCTTATCAATAGATGCAATTTTTTTTATTGTTAAAATAATCAAGTGATAAAAGCCTTTTTTTGATATGCAATTCCCTATTATTTAGATCAATAGTGATAAAAAAAAAGGATGCATTTTCATCTTACTCTATGTTGTTTATTAAACTATTTCATGATGAAATCAACGCACTGTTCATTTGTACTATACACGGTGGGGTTGATTGACATTGTGCATATGAGTGACTTGACAAGGGGAGGGCCGGTAAGATTTCGAATCTCCGATTAAACTATGTACGCATATGAAGGCAATTATTATTTGTAAAAGCTGGAGAATGAATCTACTGTGTTCAAACAAGCTACACCGAGAAGCAACTCAGTGCTTGCTTCAGGAAAGCGGCTATTAAGCTCTTGCATCTGCAAATCAAGAATTGTGTAGAACACATCAACACGATAGTAATGTTCATTTGTCACTTTAGAAACTCAGCGGTTTACTCTTTGTCCCCGCATAACATGGAAATCATTCATGACATGAATCTCAATATCGTACTTGTGACAAAAATGCATAAACATTTTCAGTAAAAGAATCCCATCCTTGATCCCTTGTCATTTGTAGCTGTCGCTTAGCTGAACTAAGCAATGATATAGCGTTGACAATGTCTTGATCTCTTCTTTGTAAAGCTTGACTGAGAGCATTTGTAATTCCTAAAATCAATTTCATCAAATGCAATAAGAAAGCAAGCTCAAATTTTTGCATGCCATCTAAAGCACTTTTGGCTTTGACCTTGTCTTTTGGATGATTAGCATAATCTCCAATCACATCAAGCACATCAAGAATTGGATCAAACATGATAATAATATTGCTGAATGTTTTAAAATGAGAGCCCCAATGAGTGTCTGCTGGTTTTTGTAGCCCAAGTTCTTGATTTAAACCTCGCCCAGTTTGAAGCTCACCCATACGTAATGCTTCTTCAACCTTTTCTGCTTGTTTTTCTCGAAATTCATCTCTACGTCTATAAGAACCTCCAATCACATTCAACATGACACCAACCAAGTCAAGAAGCCATCCAATATCATTATGATTTCTTGCAACCGCAACCAAAGTTAATTGAAGTTGATGAGCAAAGCAATGAATATAATGGGCTGATGAACAATCTTGCATAATCAAGCTTCTAAGCCCATTAATGTGACCCCGCATGTTACTAGCCCCATCATACCCTTGTCCCCTTATTCGAGATGGACTCAATGATAATGCAGAAAGCAATGAATAAATAGACTCCTTCAATGCCAAAGACCTAGTATCGGTCACATGAACAAGGCCAACCAAACGCTCCATAACAAATCCCCTTTTATCAACAAACCTTAAAACGAGAGCCATTTGTTGTTTACATGATACATCACGGGATTCATCAACTAATATAGAAAAATATCCATTGTCAAGTTCTTCAAGAATAGCCTTCACAGTTTCTTTTGAACAAGCATTTGCAATTTCTTTCTGGATGTCAGGGGAAGTCATTATATGATTGCCTGGAGCATTTTTTAAAACAACATTTCCCACATTGTCATTCTTTTCCGCATGAAACTGTAAGAAAGTCTTAAAAAGTTCTTTCCTTCTTGACAATTCACTTTCATCATGGCCTCGAAATGGCAATGCAGAAAACAAAAGTAATCTCACAATATCAACTGAAGCATTCAGGCGAGTATAGTACTCAGACTTAGTTTGCTCTGATTGTTTATCCAATGCAGTCTGTATGGATTGCTTTTGCATCATCAAGTCTTCACATCTTTTCACGCATTGATTATGGACACTATTTGACCCACCCATGTGCATCTTAAATCTTTCTGTCTTATTCCAACTTCTAAATCCTTTAGAAGTGAATGTTTCACCTCTAAAATGACTTGAACTTTCATGCTCATTCTTGAACAAATAACAACACAAGCAAAAAGCCGCACCTTCTTTTATGCTATATTCTAACCAATTGCCATACATATCAAACCAAGACTCATTGAAACGACAATAATTTCCAGACATCAATCTTTGAGGAAAAGCATGATTTCGGGGTTGACAAGGGCCTTTTTGAATATAAGCTCTTCTTACCTCATCATGCTCATTTGGATGATAATGTCAAATTGGTTTTCTTTCAGCTGGATCTGACTGAAGAGCACTTGAATAAACTCGACTTCTCCCACAAGACAAGGGATTAGTGTTTGCATCAAAATTTGAGGTTTGTGTTTAAGTGTTGCGTTTGCCAATTTCTTGATTCAAAGGAGAATATTCAGATGCAGAAGTTGAAGGAAACGACTCGGTAGCCAACTTTTTGAAACATCTATGCATTTTCAATTGAACAAAAAAAAGATTTAATTAGGCAAGTGAACGATATTCAATAATTATAACTAATCAGAAGAGAATCGAAGGAGTGAACAACACATAAAATTACAATTGACAAATGATTTATAGCCAATTTTATCAAATGATTTCAATAGTTGAAACTAATCTAACTATGTAAATAATTAAAGAGTAAACAATCAAAAATTTGACAAAGAAAACGAAAATTAAAAAACTATCTAGAGTTTTAGGGTTTGTACCTTCAAAGTTCAAAATTCAAATCGGTGGTGGGTGGCGCAGCGGCACGGGCACACGGCCTGGAGGGTTGACGGCAGCTGCCGGCGAACGACTCCGGTTGTGGAATGCTAGATGGGTCTGAGCGGCTGGGCGTGGTGGCTGGACCGGTCACTGCGTTTGTGTTTCTGTGACTAGGCAGTGGGCGTTTGTGTTTCTGTGACTAGGCGTGGCGGAATTTAGTCCAAAACTTGGGCCAAAGAAAAAAGAAAGAACAGAGTGCTTACAAGTGTAAATACTAGCAGCAAGATTAGAACCTGAGGCGCATGAGGAATGCCCTGTGCCTCTGTTCAAGTTCCACCCCCTCTCTACCACCAGAGCAACCTTGTTTTGATGTAACTAGTCTATCACAAATTACATATATATGTTATTTCCTTTTTTGACTTAACTAGCATATTTTTTTTTAAGCGGGGTCGGTTGACCCCACCATAGCTCCACCCGTGGTTTGGGGTTGCACAAGGCTCAAAGACTTTTGGTTTGTGGTGTGATAATAAATGGCATTGCTTTAATGGGGTAGGTGGTTGTTGAAGATTTTCAAAGATGTTGAGTTTTCAATTTAGTAGTATAGGTGGAGTAAGTAGAGAATGGGTTATGACAGGTAACGGTACTCTCTTGAATAGTCTTTTCATTCCATGGGATACGTGTATTATTTATGTGTATTTTTGGTGTTGAGTCCTAAACTCCTGATGTATAGTATTATTTTTGATAGTTTCTTGCGTGATTGATTGAAAAAATGTTGTTTGGGAGTGGGGAGGTTTCAATGGCCTGAGAAACAACAACCTATTTTATGAAGGTTATCTAGACAATAGGTAAACTGATGAGACAAATTAGATCGGTGATAAGTTTAAGAAATAAGCTCAGTTGGTTTTAAATGAGATTGTATTTCAATTGATGTTCCAGTTGATTTAAATTAAATTGTGTCAGATTGAGGTTGAAAATAATTGGGTAGCTTTAGTGTTGGTTACAAATCAAAATGAAATTAGTCTTAATTAATGTTATCTTAGGTTGTGCGGTAATTAAAATATTTTAGATAACTTTTGCCGAATAATTGCTTGCAATTCAAATCATCAATTTTGTTAGGTCTAAATTGAAAGAAGATAACAGAAGGTTGGAATCTTTTTTAAGAAAAATAATTTGTTCATTTATATCCTCAAGAGGGACATCTGAAATATGATATAGGTACCCCTTGGACAAGAGGCATAAACTCATTAGTACTCTAAACTTAGCTAAGATATAAGTTACTTTTAGTCTCACATCACATGGGCGTCATCACTTATGCAAACAAATTCCATGGAAACACCGTAATTTTAGCATCTTGAACCTTTATATAAAACTCAATAATGGCCTCGCTTCATATAAAACTCGATAACGACCTCGCCATGCTTTTTTGCGGCTTAATCTTCACCACTGGTTTGCGTATTACTTCAATTTAAATTTCACTTCCATAATAATAGATTCGCTTATGCAATTTATAATTTAATATAAACTTCTACTCTTGATGATAATTATTTTTTTTCCCACTTTAAGCATGTTGTACGTATTCTTTCAAGGATATAGTATCTATTTTTAATTTGATGAATTAATGTTTATATGAATTAAATTTTATGAGTTGCTTTGAAACCTCTAATGTATAATATGAATATATGATGCGTGCAATTTTATATAACAATCCTGTTAAAATTACGCATTATTATCTTATCAATAGATGCAGGTTTTTTTTTATTGTTAAAATAATCAAGTGATAAAAATCTTTTTTTGATATGTAATTCCCTATTATTTGGATCTATAGTGATAAAAAAAAGGGATACATTTTCATCTTACTCTATGCTGTTTATTAAACTAACTCATGATGAAATCAACGTATTGTTCTTTTGTACTATACACGATGGGGCTAATTAACATTGTGTAGATGAGTGACTTGACAAGGGGAGGGCCAGTAAGATTTCGAATCTACGATTGAGCTATATATGCATATGAAGGCAATTTTCATTTGTAAAAGCTAATTCTTAGGCATTCAAGTAACTCATTGTTACATATTTACATTTATAAATACAACGTGGATTGGTGAAAATTAAGTCTATTCTTTTTCATATTTTATTATTCTCTAGTTTTTTCCAATATTTTTTTTATGAAATTGTTACATATTTTATTTTTTACTTTATCTTTGCTACAGGTCATTTTTGTCTATAGTTTGCATAATTTTTATTCCGTTTGAATGAACTAATAAAATCGATGAGGCTTTTATACTAAATATGAGACATTTTATTATAATTCTATTCTTGCATTTAATGTTTGCAGAAGTTGGTGGCTATTTGAGGAAGTACCGGAAATATTTTGTAAAAGTGGTATGCGCAATTGTACATGTATATGTCATTAGTGACTAATTAAAGAATTTCTTTGTTCGTTCTCGTTTTTAACTGCAAAAGTGATTTTATCTTGTTGATGTGGTGAAATTCAACGTAATAAGTGTGGTCACTGCTATATTTATGCTTTCAAATGAAGATACTACTTCGTCCTATATCATTGAGAAATTATTATTAGATTAACCTGTATATTAACAAAGAAAATTAAAATCTTTGAATGGCGTAAATACTACCGAATTGAATTACTGTTTAAAAGGTTTGTTGTCAACAATTACTGAACGAACTGTAAGTGTATTTAGAAAAAAGAGCCTCGTTTTGTTTGTTCTTGATAAATCATGTTTGTGCTGGAATCAAGCATCCAATGCTGAACTGATCTAATGAAAATTTGCAGGAACAATTATTTCAAATGCAATGGAATCATCAGGATCTAAAGGCGAAGAATATAGTATGGAGGAAATGTCAAGTGGGACAAACGATGAAGTAAATAAGGATATAGAACTTACGATTCCTGAAGATGGTGAAGAAGTTGATGCTCCAGTTGTGGGCATGTCATTTTCTACAATGAATGAAATGCATGAACATATGCGAAAATATTCATGTTCGAAAGGTTTTGGGGTTGTAAAGTATCACAATGCCAAAGATGATGACGGAAATGTAAAATGTCAAACATATGCTTGCGATCGTGCTGGTACAAGAAAAGCACATAATTTGAAGAGAGAGAGGAAACGACCAAGCATAAGAATGCGTTGCCCGATGAGGGTATGCATTTCGAGGGACAGTGATAATTGCTATAAGATTATTATGGTCAAACTGGAGCATAATCGCGATATAAGCCCCAAGAAATCTAGATTTATAAGTCAACATAGGAAAATAGAACCACATGTACAAAGAAGATTAGAATTGTTTGATGCTGCTGGTGTGAAGACAAGTAAAAGTGTAAGAACATTAACAAATGAAGTAGGCAGAGCGGAGAACATGTCACGCTTGCCACGAATTCAACAACACATTGTCGACATTAATCGTCGGCATTAATTGGGGAATTAGCCACGAATCATCTCAAAAGCAACAATCACAAATCCCAATTTACTAAACATGATTCAACCAAAACCCTAAAATAACAATGAAGGGGAGGGAGAGAATCAAGAGACAAACTTGAATTAATCGTCGTGTGGTAGTAGAACAGTCTTCAATTGCAACGAATTCAATCCAAAAGGTATTCAAGAAAATCCCCTAACAAAACCCTAGAAATCGCCTAAGAAGAGTGCTCTCAAAAGAAAAACTGAAGTTCCCCAAAAACTGCCGAAAAAATCACTTAACTCACGCGACAGCGGGCCGACGCATGGTCGTGCTTAGATGCACAGGCGGTCATGCACAGTCGCACGGTCACACGCACCTCTGTGCATCCCTGCAGGCCGACCGTGTGGGGTTTTTGCCTTGGCTGCACGACCATGCTTTCCTGTTGCACGGTCGTGCCATCTTCCGCTTGTCTTCCTCTAGCTCCCAGGGCTTCGTTTGACCTCTGTTCTTCCTTGTATTCATCATGAAAGTTGCCCTTCTATCAAAACCCAAAGGTTCCTCCTAAAAGTACAAACAAACCACATTATAAGAACAATTGAATCCAAGGAGGTGAATTTGATCCTTTCTCATCCAGATTTATCATAGAAACAGTGAGAAATAGGGACTAAATAAGAGCTAAAAAGAGGTCAAAATAGAGGTTTATCACCATGCCCCCTGGATTCACCAACACAACTAAGTGACACACTGAAAACCTTCTCCCAGTTGCAACCAAGCCATATAAGTTGAAAAATGGCTAACAACCTTGTCCCAGCTGCAACCACCCTCTTCCTCCTCCTACTCACCCTAACCACCGCTGACACGGACAGCGATCAAGTCCTAGACGTAGAAGGTAACCCACTAGAGGTGGGCTCAGAATACTACCTTGGGCGAGCTGTAGGTTTCTTTGGGGGGATAGGGAGGTTCGGCAGAGACGACACAGACCTTTCTTGCCCTCCATACATCGTCGAATGCGTAGGCGAAGTTGATAGAGGTGACCGCGTCAAATTCGTACCGGTCGATGAAACCCAGAAGGAAATCCACCTCTCATCGGAAGTCCAAATCGAATCCGGCCTGAGCGCCTACTGTAGGCGCGACGGGTTTTGGAGGGTGAGCTTTGACGCCTACACTCGTGGCGATGTGATCATAGCCTCTGGCACTTTCAGTGTTCCGCGTTCCTCATTTAGGATAGAGAAGACTGAAGGTTGCCTTAATGCTTACAACATCGCGTATTCTCCTCCTACAACAACTTCTTCTCTACAACAAAGGTAATACTAGACTGTTTTTCGTGACCTCCTTTCTGGGCTCAAGTTGGTGGGTCTCACCGATGATTCTACTCAGGGTCTTCTGTTTGTCTTCTACAAGAACACGAAGGATGTTGCAGCTAGCTACTAAGTAATCCATCTAATTAACACACAACAGAGTTGTCAACTTAACCTCGAGCTAGTACACAACCATCAACATAATGATTTGTGGGCTTCATGGATCGATCATTCAAGGCTACATGGCATATGTACTTTAATGTACAACAATAATCTCTCAATTAATATTATGATGCCGTATATACTTAGCTTGTACATTCAAATTTTGCTCAGAGATCTAGTTATTTAGGGTACTTCTCTTCCTGGTATATGTGGTAAAGAGACAGCTTCCATGAACTCCTTATTGAATACGAGAGCTGCCATTGTCTCAGGTGATAGACATATCTCAAGATCAACACTTCCTTCTTCCTAGTACCCTATACAAGTAGCCAAATTGCATGCAAACTTGCACACATGGCCATTATGAAATGCGCGTGGTTTCCGGAACCCAAATTCGTTCTCATAGACGTAAAATCTTGGTGAATTTGTTGTAAGCAGACTGGAAACTTGGGAGTACATCTCAAGGTGATAGATGATTGGCGAATCCAACCATTGTTTTAAGGCTTCGTACACAACCTGATCAGTGTAATTTTTGATGGATTGGTGCACCACTAATACCACCCAACCCAGACTGTGCTTCAAGAGTTCTCTTACTGTGGTGGTTGCTTTGATATCACTTACTGCGTTAGAAAAGTAGTTTTGTGGCAAAGTAGTAACGATAGGTCAAAATTAGACCCGCCTTTTCCAGAAAACTACTTTCCTAACGCAGTAAGTGATATCAAAGCGACCACCACAGTAAGAGAACTCTTGGAGAACAGTCTAGGTTGGCTGGCATTAGTGGTGCACCAATCTATCAAAAATTACACTGATGAGGTTGTGTGCGAAGCCTTAAAACAATGGTTTGGATTCGCCAATAATCTATCAGCTTGAGATGTACTCCCAAGTTTTCAGTGTGCTTACTACAAGTTCGCCAATATTTTACATCTATGAGAATGAATTTGGGTTCGGGAAACCACTCGCATTTCATAATGGCCCTGCGTGCAAGTTTGCAGGCAATATGGCTTCTTGTCCAGGGTGCTAGGAAGAAGGAAGTATTGATCTTGAGATATGTCTGTCACCTGACACAATGGCGGCTCTTGAATCCGATAAAGAATTCAAGGAAGCTGTCTCTTTACCACATATACCAGGATGAAAAGTACCCTACATAACTAGGTCTCTGAGCAAAATTTGAATGTACAAGCCAAGTATATATGGCATTATAATATTAATTGAGAGATTATTGTTGTGCATCAAAGTATATATTCCATGTAGCCTTGAATGATCGATCCATGAAGCCCACAAGTCATTATGTTGATGGTTGTGTACTAGCTTGGTGGCCCTGAATAAGATTCTTCCTCCCCTGCATGGAACGAAATGATGGAGTGGGTCTACTTGTACTACTTTTCTCCAAAGAGTGCTGATATTCGTCTTGGTGCAAGACACAAAGTTTGTCTTGCCTAATGTGTAACTGCCACAACAATGCCAGTTGGGATTTGGATTTTTTTGATAAAACACAGCCTGGCTTTTGTAAGGAACGTGGGAAGTTATGTGATTTAGAAAATATTGGGGAACTTTGTAAAAATGCAAAAGTGAAAGGACTAAATAATAAATAAAGTTTTTAATAGAATTTTTTTGCCCACTAAATTTGAAGATTTAATCTACAGTTTGCAATTTAAATCAAGTTATTTATGTAAAAAATAAATAAATAAATAATTTTTTTTAAAAGTATAGTGAGAAAGTTATGTATGTATTTCCTAATTTGATTTCATTTTTTTACACTTATCACTATAATTTATGATTTTTTGACAAAAATTTGTACAATTATTAAAAATTAAGAATTCCCAATAAATATCTCATAAAACAAAAATAATTAGTTGAAGACCTTTTTTAAAGGAAAATATTTGATGACTTGACAATTTTTCGAGTGAGGAAAAAATTAATTTCAATT
>JACYFF010031956.1:3608528-3640016 GCA_017589665.1 Selenicereus undatus | reverse complement strand
ATATTATGCAAACAATTATAGACCTATTGCTTACCCTGTGATATACAATTGCATATTGTGGAATACTAGTGCTCAACAAAATCAACTCACATATCCATTTAATGTTCACCCTAGGGATACACTTTTCAGTTAAACATTTGGGAACACAATTCACATACCTATTCAGTGTTTGCCATCGGATATAAAATTGCAAATTTTGGATACATTATGGACATAATTTAGTCTTTATCCTAAGATATACAATTGCATCTTCTGGGATACTTCTATTTGCAAAAATCAATTCATATACCTATTTAGCGTTTACCATAAGATATATAATTCCATCTACTGGGATACTGTTATATAGGAAAATCAATTCCCGTACCCATTTAGTGTTTACCATGTGACTTACAATTGGCATTTATAGGATGCATTTGTAAACACAATTTACATACCCAGTTACTATTTACCCTAGAATATACAACTGCAATTTCTGGATACTCACGTTTCAGAAACAATTGATATACTCCTAAAAAGTATGTAGTGAATTTGTAACCATGAGAGATGCAACTAGAAAAGCTAGGATACACTATAGTCTTCATACAATGATAGAGTCTCGCACATAAGTAATTAGGCAATTGAGCATATTGTCCTTTTCCAAAGTACGACATCACATTAAACCTTGGATCAATGACTAGAGCACTTAAAACTAAATAGTTGGCAGACCATGGTTTCCAATCAAAGACAAAGTATCCTGCTTGTGTGAGCTTAAGAGGATCTATTGAATTTGCTAAAGTGTATGGATGAGTCTCAAAATTTGACCAAGAGTCACCTTCAGCCATGAATTACAACTTAATTGGCTATGAACAATCATATGAAGCGGATGGAAAAATGAGTCTAGGAGATCTCTGTGGCCACGGCGAAGTAACATCAACTAAAGAACACAAATTGCGATCCTTAGAAATGAAATCCAGCACAATTTTTGTGCTTCCAGCCAACAGTGGACGATTAAAAAGGGGTTTGGAGTCAGATTCAAGCATAGCTATTTCACACATGATGGTCGAGTACACCCAAAAGAGGTGACAATCGGACTCAGTTTCCAAAATTTAAGTTTTCAAATTATAACCTAAAAGGTCCCAAATCACAATAAATACGTTGCAAATGCAAAAATCGAAAGATCCCCATCCAAGAGCAAGATCTTAATTTTAAGAAAATAAGAAGAAAGGAAGGATCAAAGTTGCTAACCTGAGGTCCAGAGTAGACAGGAGGCGGTTGCCCAATTGGTGGTGGGGTTGTCGTAAAGGTGACAGAGGGGAGGCTAGACGGAGCTGGTGAGCTGGTGGGGGCGGAAGACATGGTGGTGGAAAAGGTTGAGCATTGACAACGACAACGACAAAGGAAGAGGATGGGTTGTTGGTGGCGGCGTCGATGAGTTTTTGCCTAGCGCTACAGTAGTTAGGGAAGATGCGTGTGAAGTCTAGGGACCAACCATGGGTACTGAACAATAGATTATAGAGAAAGCATAAAGGATCTGGTAGTTTTGGCTCTTTCAGGTCCATGTCCTATGAAGAGAGGCGGTGTTTTTTGTATGGGATTAAACAAGAATCAAGGCAACAACAGACATGGCGAAGGTAGAAGTAGGTTAAAGGGGAAGACAAGGGAGGGTTCAAGTCTCACTAGACACTCTCTTTCTCTCTCCAGAGTGGGCACGCATCATACCACAGGTTATGTAAACATGTTCAATATGTTAGACTAATTGGCACAATAAAGGATGCAAAACTATTTTTCAAGGAAAATGATTTTCCTCCCAATGGAGAAAAATGATTTTCTTTTTGAGAAGATAGGAAGTTGGTTTTCTTCCTGCAACTCTTTGTCGATATGATCAACTGAAATTTAGGTGCATAATTCGATTTCAACAGTTTGGGCCAAAACTTGACTATCTGATAAGAAAGATTAAAATAAATTCAAATCTAAATTTTGAGCTCAAATTTCTTTCATTTGATCAAGATTTATCTCCATATCAACAATTTAATAGATATTTTTTGCTTCTAAAATAATTTAGTTGACTCGTCACTAAAACAATTTCAACGGTTTGGACAAAAACTTGATTATTAGATGGAAAATATTAAAATATACTCAAATTTAGATTTTGAACTCGATATTTTTTAATGTGGTTAACATTTGTTTCCATAACGGCAATTCAGTTGATATTTTTCGCCCTTTAAACGTGCTGTCAATATTTTTCGTTACTAGAACAATTTCAACAATTTGAATCGAAATTTAATCATCGGATAGGAAATATTAAAATATGCTCAAATTCATATTTTGAACACGATATTCCTTCTTTTGGTCAATATTTTTTCTATTGTGGCAATTTAATCAATATTTTTCGCCACTTAAACAATTAAATTGATATCTTTCGTCACTAAACCAACTTCAATAGTTTAGATTGAAACTTAATTATCCGAGATGAAGTATTAAAAAAAAAATTCAAATTCCTTCATTTGAAGCTCAAACTTTCTTCATTTGGTCAACATTTATCTCTACTACTATCATTCAGTTGATATTTTTTGTCATTTAAATAATTCTATTGATGTTTTCTTTTTTTTTTATAGAAAATAATTTATCTTATATCAAACAATGAAAAATACAACATGAAAATTAATTTTCCTAGGAAAAATATTTTTTATAGAAAATGATTTTTTGAGAAAGCTATTTTCATTCTAATCAAATACTACATAAAAAAAGAGCGATAATCACATGGTTCACAACTTGACACGCATGCCGCATATTGATTAGTGTATTTTATAATTTTTAATAACTAGTTTAGGCCCGTGCTTTGCATGGAGTATATTTAAATAGATATTCTGTAGATATGTTATCGAAATAATAAACAAATAGTTATGGTAGACATGATTAATATTCTAATTTAGAGGAGATAATGGAAAAATTCAATGAAAAAGCTAAATATATAGCAACTTCGTGCATAATTAATTGGATTAATAATTAAAAAGTATATGATTGTGACAAAAGTCTACATAAGTATGATGGAGATAGTAGATAGTGAATTTGTCACAAACCACGCTAACACCCTGTTCTTTTCATTGGGAAATCAACCCAACCCACACTCACCCACTCTTTCCCCCCTCTTCCCACACTTTAAAAAAATATCACTCCTTCCCACACCCACCCACTTCTTCCCACACCTACATAAAACAATCATTTCTCATATTTTGAAAATTTTTACAATTTACATAATTGTGTGTATGAATAATCTGATAGCAATTATAAGTAGTTTTAATTTTTCGGATGTCATGAAACAGTTTTATTTTTATTTTTTTTCATTATTTTCATAATTTTTCATAATTTTTTATTTTTTATTTCTATTTTTAATTTTTAATTTATAATTTCTATTTTTAATTTTTCATTTTTCATTTTTTTATTTTTTTATTTTTTTGTATTTATTTTTATTTTTGTTTTCATTTTTTTTTATTTTTTTTTTCTATTTTTTATTTTTTATTTTTTATCTTTAAAATTTTAAAATTTTAAATATTTTGCATTTATTTTTATTTTTTATTTATTTATTTTTAAATTTTTAAATTTTTAAATTTTTTGTTTTTATTTTTTTATTTTTTATTTTGCTGTATCTATTTATTTTTTATTTTTCATTTTTTTATTCCAGAAAAAAACCAACAAAAAATTCCCAAAAAAAAAAAATAAATACAAAAAAATAAAAAATAAGAAAATAAAAATAAATACAAAACAATTAAAAAATTAAAATTGAAAAATTACAAAAATTTAATAAAAATTAAAATTACAAAAATTACAAATTACAAATTAAAAAATAAAAATAATTTTTTTTTTAAAATATAAAAAATTAAAAATTAAAAAATTAAAAAATTAAAAATTAAAAAATAAAAAATAAAAAATGAAAATTCAAAATTTTAAAAATTTAAAAATTACAAATTAAAAATGTAAAATGAAATAATAAAAATACCAAAATAAAAAATAAAAAATAAACAAAATAAAAAAGAATGAACAAAAATAAAAAAATTTCATCATCATTAATTACTATCACAATAAAATTATTACATTCGAAAACAAAAAACTATTAATAACCAATATTTCAACTTCATTCAACTACACTCAGCTATCACCCACACTCAGTCACTCATCCACTCCTTCCCACACTTAAAAAAAATACCACACCCACCCACTCCTTCCCCCTTTTTCCACACCCACTTATCTCACACCCCTCATTTCCCACTGAAAAAAACAGGGCCTAAATTGGGTGATTATAAGTCAATCTATGATGCAAATGATGAAAAATCTACATTCTCCTCTTGTTGTTGAGCAAAAATTTATGAAGTGACGAATTGTCTAGTGAATTTAGGTATAAATTATTTTGAAGTCAGTTTAGTTTCAGTTTTACATGTAACAGAAATAAAATTTGTCTTTCAACGAAAATAATTTGAACATTGTATTTATGCTAATGCATAACTTTTTTTGCTATTTAAAATGGCCAATTAGGGGACACTAATATAATTAAGTGTTCATACTTTGTACATTTGGCTTTCATGTCAGCTGAATAGTTTCATGGGTTTTGATATAAACTTCCCATGCCCTTATATTGTCTTGCAAGAGATGGGTTGAGTTTCTTAGTTTGAAGTGTTATGGCAATTAATTTGGGGTATTTTATTTTAAACGGTTAAACATTAATTATAATTTTAGGTGTTTTATGAAGAAAATTTGATTATTGGATTTGTATGGTTTAAAAGAAAACGAAAGTGATTTCAATTTTTCTTGTGCATTAAATAGATTAGATTTTGGTCAATTTATTTGAAATGTTAAAAAATTAATTATACGTTTAAGATTTAAATGAATTAAATTTAATTGTAAGATATATATGCTTTGAAACAAAAAGAAAAATAGTTCGTTTATTTCCTTCTGTTAAATAGATCATATTAAATGTGAAAGAAAGTCAGTTTCACGGACTTAATATGATGATTGTGTTTTATTTTAAATTTTTTTTTTATTTCACATTTAACCCTTGCAATATGTTATATCATGCTTACAATATGTAATTTTTCAGCACAACCCTTACATCTATATGATCATAATTAATATTGACTATGTTATCAAATTCAAAGAGAAAGATAATAGCGACGATAACTACAATGACAACAACAACAATAGTAAGAATGGAAATAATCATAGAAATCATATTTATATTTATATTATCTCTAATAATACATGCTCAAATGTACATTTGTAACGAAAAAGAAAAAATAATAATAATAATTATGAAAATAAATTTTTTTTATTATTTCTATATAAATTTGTATATTATATTATGTGATAATAATAAGTTGTCACCTAAGGTTTTACGGCTTGTTCAGTAATTACAATTCGGTTTCCTTAAGTTAAAACTTCTAAAACATGAACTTATTCCATAATAATGAAATAATAAAAACTTTTATATCCATTATACCCCCTTAATCTCTCTTTGATAATTAGATGATCATAATTAATATTGACCATGTTATCAAATTCAAGAAGAAAGATAAAATCACCGACAACGACAATGATGACAATAACAACAATAATAATAATGAAAATAATCATGGAAATCATAGTTATTTTTCTATTATCTCTAATAATACATGCTCAAATTTATATTTGTATCGAAAACTACAAAATATTAATAATAATAATAATAATGGAAATAAAAAATATTTATTGTTTCTTTATAATTGCGTATATTATATTATGTGTTAATAATAAGGTGTCATATAAGGTTTTATGACTTGTTCAGTAATTATAATTTCGTTTCATTAAGTTAAAACTTCTAAATTATTAATGTATTTTATAATAATGAACTAATTTTTTTTATATCTATTATAATCTCTTAATCTCTCTTTGATAATTTGATGATCATTATTAATATTGACTATGTTATCAAATTCAAACGGAAAGATAACAACGACGACAGCGATAATAACGACAACAACAACAATAGTAATAATAGAAATAATCATGGAAATCGTATTTATTATTCTATTATCTCTAATAACACATGCTCAAATTTATATTTGTATTGAAAAATACAAAATATTAATAATAATAATGACGAAAATTAAAAACGTTTTGGTCCGTAAGAGCCACAATGGGCAATACAATATAATGGGGGATGAGAGAATCGAACCTGAGACCTAATGTGCCTATTAAATAGTACAATACAATGAGGGAGGGGGGAATCGAACCTGCGACCTAATGTGGCTAGTAAAGATAAATCCAAGGGTTAAGATTGTTTAAGATTTTGATCCAACGGTTATAAAGCAACATATACCCTAAATTTACTCCCATGTTAGCAGGGGCGGAGCCAGGATTCAAAGTAAGGGGGGGCGAGATTAATAATATACATAATATAAACTTTAATAGTTTTAAAAATAAAGTGCGCAGCTAATACATTCAAGAAAGTTGTAATCGACGAGATCTCATATTTTGAAAGTAAAGCATGATATCGTCGTTCGACTGATTTTTAAAAAAATCAATCTCCAAATAAGTACAAGAATAAAAATAGATGAAATTTAAAGGGCACTCGCAAAAATTCAAAAGAAAAATATGTAGAGGGCAACATGAGGAGTTAAACACACAACCTTTCACACTGCACAACAAGCAACCAACCACAATACTATGCATATCTTTGTGAAATATTTAGGAACTAATTAATATATATCTATTGTTTTTCTACTAGAATATCCCACATTTAATTTTTTTCTCTCAAAAACCTGGGGGGTCAATTGACCCCCCTTGCCCCTTCATGGCTCCGCCCATGCATGTTAGCATTTTCTATTTCCTCAACACTCAACCCCTTACACATTCTAGCATTTATAATATAAAGATTATAATTAATTATAAACGTAAAGCCTCAGTGCAAAATGACACGTTATATTTGTAATTTAATAAATTTGAAAAGTATGTATAAAGTGAGGTTTTTAAATAATTTTTAAATTGTAAAATACTTTTACAATTCATTGCTTTTTAAAATTAAGATAAACGCACATAAAAAATATCTTGTAATAAGATATTTATCATTTTATCACACGTAATTATTGAGCAGCTTTATACTACGAACTCAAATTCTATAAATAGGGACCAGCCATGCCCCTTTATTTCACCAACATAACCAACTAAGCCATAAGTTGAGAAATGGTGAACAAAAAGGTACAATTTTGGGCATAGCAATCTCGGGCGAGATCCACATATCAGTTACGATTTTTTGAAAGAGGTTGATCTACAGATTTAGCATATTACTCTGGGCAAAATACTTTGAATAACGGAGACTATACTTGAAAGACCGAAATCAATAGAAGAACCGCTTTAGCATGTCTAATTGACAATTTTCTTCCAAATTCTTAAAGTCGCACACAAAAATAAAAGTAACTATGGGCATGTTCTTTTCGTAGGTAAATTCTAAAATACCAAGCTCAACTCACTTCAACCGAGTTCAACCTACTTCAACGCATTTTTACTATTTGAACAAATTTTAATTTATTACATAAAAAATTTAACTCACTTCAACTTAATTTAACCCACTTTAATTTTTTACTCACCTCAATTTACCTAAAAAAAGAACAAGCCTATAATAAATTCTTATAATTGAAGATATCTAAATATCTGTCACACAAAATAAAATTGATTAATCTATCAATTAAAGAAACTATAATTAAGACTGCAAATAATATTAATATTAAAGTACAAAAAAGTTAAAAATAACTGGGGAACCGACTCCCTCCTTCCTCACCTTTAATTTAATTCATAAAGAAAACTGCTACTTCTTACTGATGATAATGGTGGAGAGCAGGGTTGAACGTAGGACAGAAAGGAAACCGCAGAGTGGATGATTAACCAGCTTTAGACTAGGTTCATTTTGTAAACAGTTTATTGTCGAACATGGCCGACATCAAATAAATCATTGAAGCACTTAACCATTCATATTCATGCCGTACTGTTCTCTACATAAGCGTCTTGATTTATTTATTTATTTATTTTTGTAGCGCCACGACGCCCCCCTACACACTAAAAAAATATAGCACACAAGAGAGCCGCGCAAACAATTATTACCTTGCCTTTTGTCCACACACTAAGAGAGCCCCGCATACAATTATTACGTGGCCAACATGCAGCCATAATTGTACAATTTTGCCTGTTGAAAAATAAATAATTGTACGATCTTTTTAACATTAAAAAAAAAAAGAGATACTCACAAGGTTCACAATTTCCCATCCATGACATACAATAATTAATTAAAAAAATGTAATATACATCTTAATTTCAATTTTGAGTAATGTATTTTATAATTTAAAATTATCAAATTTTTTAATAGTTAATTGTGAACGTAAAAATTTTATAGTTTTAAGATATGCAAACAGTACAATTATCACTTCATTTCGGCCACATTATATCATATATGTTGAAAAAAAGAGATAATCACCAAATTTTTTAACAGTTAATATATGAATAACAATAACAACACCTTTCAATATGACTCCCTTTCGAAAGATCCTTAATAATTAATATATCATACATGTAATTTTATGAATTTGAAAATTATGCATAAAATGATGTTTTTAAACAATATTTAAGTATAATTAACAATGTTTCACTGTTCAATAATAATATTTTTTTAAATCAAGATAAACACAACTCAAAAAACTCATATTAAGATATTTATTATTTTGCCATGTGACATTATTATATTGGGTGGATGGCTTTATCACAAGAGCTCAAATTCTTTAAATAGGGGCTGCCCATCTCTTCTGGATTCACCAACACAACTAAGTGAGACCCTGAAAGCCTTCTCTCCCAGCTGCAACCAAGGCAAATAAGTTGAAAAATGGCTAACAACCTTCTCCTAGGTGCAACCACCCTCTTCCTCCTTCTACTCACCCTAACCACCGCCGACACGGACAGCGATCTGGTCCTAGACGTACACGGTAACCCACTAGAAGTGGGCTCAGAATACTACATCGGGCGAGCTGTAGGCTTCTTTGGGGGGATAGGGAGGGACCCCAGAAGCGGTGTTTGCCCTCTATATGTCGTCGAACGCTTTAACGAAATCGATAGAGGTGATCCCCTGAAATTCGTACCCGTCAATGAAACCCAGAAGGAAATCCACCTCTCATCGGATGTCCAAATCGACTCCGGCCTGAGCGCCTACTGTAGGAGCGACGGGTTCTGGAGGGTGAGCTTAGACGCCTATTCTCGCCGCGAAGTGATCATAGCCGGCGGCGAATTCGGTGTTCCGCCTTCCTCGTTCAGGATAGAGAATACTGAAGGTTCCCTTAATGCTTATAAGATCGCGTATTCTCCTCCTACAACAACTTCTTCTCAACAACAAAGGTACTTGACTGTTTTTCGTGACCTCCTTTCTGGGCTCAAGTTGGTGGGTCTCACTGATGATTCTGATCGGGTTGTTCTGTACGTCTTCGTCAAGAAAACGAACGATGTTGCTGTTGCAGCTAGCATATGAATTAATCCATCTAGTATCTAAATTAGCTAATAGGCTAGCTAGCTACTTGTTAATTCTAGCTAGCCTTAAATAAGATTCTTCCTCCCTTGCATGGAATGGAAGGATATTTGGTGTGGTTCTCCTTGTACTACTACTTTTTTCCAAATAAAAATATAATAATTATTTAAAAAATGTAAGTGTTATATTGGTCTTTTGATATATTGTCACACAAAAAACAATCTCTTTCAACTTAATCTGATGATATATATATGTCTCATTGCAATATATTTTTTAAGTATTTTACTTTAGTCTAATTTAATAAATTACATAGTTGAAATGGTAGGATACGCTGAAAATTTCTAAAGATGTATATTGTTTTACGCTAAATTACAGTATATAAATATTTTGTCCAAAAGCACCTTTTAAGGTTCTTGTCTTGACTTAAAAATAATGGTAAATTGAAAATGAATTGTATAATTAATAGTGAAATGGTGTTAGCATTTAAAAATTAAGGATATTATATTTTCATCTCTCTAGTTTCTACAGTTATGAAATTCAACTGACGTGATATATTTGATTAGAATATTGTTTTTTTTACTGGTCAGCGTATCTCAGAAATGCTAGAACTTTGCGAATGAAAACTAATTATTACTATCAAAAATTTTGTGATTTTAAATTATATAATATATTAATTTAGATTATAGTTGGCCTTGTGACAATATTTGTCGGTGCCTAAATTAATTAGATTTTTTTAAGCTGAAGTACTTCTCCCCACTCTCCCATCCACCCCCCCCCCAAAAAAACCACAATACTAAGGACCTTTTTTTTTGTTAAATTGGGTGGATAAAATAGTGATATGGGTCAAAATTGGGTAAAATTGTTATTTTTTTTGAGGTAGATTAAAATACATTGAAGTGCATTGAAATTTGTATATTTTTTATGTGGTGGGTTGAAGTGGGTTAAAATAATGAGAATGTAATTAATGTGTGATAATTTATGAAGTTATCAAAATTTTGTGGAATTTTTGTTTATTTTTGTTTATTTTTTTATTTTTATTTTTATTTTATATATTTTATATTTTATATATTTCCTATTTTATATATTTTTTATTTTTTTATTTTTTTATTTTTTTATTTTTTTATTTCTTATTGTTTATTATTTTTTTATTTAGTATTTAGTATTTTTTTTATTTTTTATTTTAAAATTTTAAATTTTAAATTTAATTTTTAATTTTTAATTTTTTAATTTTTGATTTTAATTTTTAATTTTTGTATTTAATTTTTTTTTACTTTTTGACTTTTAAATTTTTAATGTTTCTTTTTTATATTTCATTTTTTATTTTTTATTTTTGTATTTTTGTATTTTTGTATTTTTTTAATTTTTTATCTTTTTAGTTTTATTCAAAAAAAGCTACAGAATATTCCAAAAAATAAAAAAATAAAAAATACTAAATAAAAAATAAACAATAAGAAATAAGAAATTAACAATTAAAAATTAAAAAATTAAAATTTTTAAAAAAAATACAAAAATGAAAAATAAAAATACAAAAATTAAATACAAAAAATTAAATATTAAAAATTTAAAAATAAAAAAATACAAAAATACAAAAATAAAATAATTTAAAAGTACGATAATTTACAAAAAAGTACTACAGTGAACTTTTTGGTGCAAGAATGATTAAATCTCACATGGTACTTTACAAATTATTAAAATTATGAACGGGGTGGGTTGAAGTAGGTTGAGGTAAGTTGAAGTGGGTATTTTTTTTTTTTTTCAAATGGGTTGAAGTAGGTTGAAGTGGATTTAGGTTAGTAAATTACAATTGATCTACGAAAAAAACAGGTCCTAAATAGTAGAAGTTTAATCTAGAGCTCACCAAACTCAAATTTTACCTAAAAAAAATTATATCATTTACATGAGATTCATCTCATATTCATTTTCCAAAGTTATTTAATCAGTTCTATACTTCTAGAAGATCTTTTTTTTTTTTTATAGAGGCCTATCTTATCGAAATGCTCTTAGGAAATGACTTGCCTAAAATTTGCGTATTTCTACTCTATTTATAAGTATTTTTGATTAAAAAGATCTTAAAATATTAAAAACATAAGTAAAAAATAAAAAATGCTAAATAAAAAAAATAAGAAATAAGAAATAAAAAATAAAAAAATAAATAAAATAAATAAGAAATACAAAATAAAAATAAAAATAAAAATAAATAAATAAATAAATAAACAAAAATTTCACAAAATTTTGATAACTTCATAAATTATCATATATTAATTACATTCTAATTATTTTAACCCACTTCAACCCACCATATAAAAATTATACCAATTTCAATGTAGTTCAACCTATATCAATCCAGTTCAACCTACTTCAACCTATTTTAATCTATTTAAAAAAAAAATACCAACTTCAACATACCTTAATTCACCTTAACCTACTTCAACTTTCTTCACTCTTTTACCTACCTAATTTATCAACAAAAAGAATAGGCTCTGAGGAGGACACCAACTTTGTGGACCACATCTACTTTGTTTCATTTGCTTAGGAGGACATCGACTTTATTTCATTTTTCATGTATACGTCATCTGATATTATCTGATATTCTGCATACATAAAAATTATAGAAATGGGGTAATTGGCTCATTTGTTGATCAGACACCCTTTTCATTTGCAGCTAAACTTTGCTTTGCATGGAATGTAAGTTGGATCGGCAACAAAAAAGCTATGGTTCCTGACACTACATCTACATCCCCAACGTCTGTCAACACTATCGAGGAGAGTGTGGGCTCGAGCAAGATTATGGGTGGCAATGAAGCGAGTACATGGCGGATTTAATCGTACCCCCACTAATACTCAATCTTAAAATTAATATCCATACTCATACCATATATATTGGATATTGTAAAACTATACCCATATCATACCCGTTGGATATAACGAGTATGCAGGTTTTATTTAGGTACATATAAAACAAAATGAATTAAACTCATTTTATACTTATATTCAATATCAAATAGCCAATATATCATTTGAACGTCAAGATTCCAACAAAATATCATATCCACCAAATACAACTTTCAAATTCAAGCAAAAATTAACACTCGATAGTTTTAATTTTTAACAAATATTAATGTCCTATCGGAGTCTAAAATATAATACAACTCAAAACAACTAGCAAAATATCTAAATTCAAACAACAAGCTAGAATTTTGAATAAACGGGTACGGGTTTTATGTGGGGAGGATATAGAGCAAGTTTGTAGAATGCTGTTAGATGTTTGAATTAATTGTTTGTATTAGCTGTTTGAATCAGCTGTTTGTAAAAAAACTATTTGATGAAATTAACTGTTTCTAATGATGTTGTGAGACAAAACGTTAATTCCCCAAAATGCTATTCCAAAAAGCTAATCAACTTAGCTTTTTGAAATTAGTTTTTTGAACCCAATTTTTTTTTTCTCTAAAAAGCTATTCTACTAAACACTTAAATTAGCCTTTTTTCTAGGTCAAACAGCTAATTTTGATTAAAAAAAAAGTTCTTTTTAACCAAAAAACTCTCAAAAAAATTGTTTACCAAATACCCACTTTACGGACCGAGTATCATTTGCTTAGGAGGACTTCGACTTTATTTCATTTTTCAAGTATACGTTATATGATATTATATGATATTTTGTATACATAAAAATTATAGAAATGGGGTAATTGGATCGTTTGTTGATCAGGCTATTCCGGGATGGGGGAAAGAGTTTCGCTTTTGAGACTCACGTTCCACCCTTTTCATCTGCAGATAAACTTTGCTTTGCATGGAACCCAAGTTGGATCGGCAGGCGGGTCCCCCTGGCATTTTGTCTTTTATAATTTTTTATTATTTATTTTGGCTTTTGTTTTACTTTGTCTTTTTTATACCTAAAAGAAGATTGTATGTTGTGAAGTAGGTCTATGATAAATATTTTATTTTGTTATTTAAATTGGAGTTTTATTCGTTGAAAAAGTGATGAATTGCGAATTCCAAAAAACTAGAACTTTTTTTGTTCTGCACAGTTGAGCTCAAAAAAATGGAATTGTGGGTGGGGATTCCTTCAGTTTCAATTTTGAATGATAATACGTCCTCCCCTGGCGCGTTCTTACCAAATTCTTTAATGTCCCAAATTCCCAACCATTCATCTGACGTAAAAAAAGAAAAGAAAAAAGAAAAAGAAAAAAAAAGGAAATAATTACATGGTTCACATAGATGCTACCTAATAGTTGAAAAGAAAGTCATGCAATATGCCGATATTTTTAAATATTTACCTTAATTTCAAAAATTTTTGGAAAATAATAATTTAAATTATTGAAATTTAGAGATAAAAATAGGGTAGCTGCTTGTTGAGACTAGCTGGCCGTGGACAAGATTCTTCCTCCCTTGCGTGGAATGGAAGGATGGAGTGGCCTCTTTGAGTCTTTGTACTGCTTTTCTCAAAATAAGAATATAATACTTATTTTTAAGATGTAAATATTCCATCCATCTTTCGATATGTTACTAGAAAACATTCCTGACAAGTTAGTGCTGATGATTTATGTCTTATAACAAGATACTTTTAAGTGTCTTAGTTTATCCTAAATTAGTACATTATATGGCTGAAAATATCCAATTTTCAATAGGTGTGATTAGTTAACAATTGTGAACCTTTAGTATCGTTGGCTATGCCGAAGCACGAATGACATCTTAACTAGATCAACTCTATTTGTGTAGAGATATGATACAGGTTTTATAATGGTAACAAATTATGGTTAAGATGGTGACTTCACACAATTTATAAATGGTAGTACTCTTCTACTACTCAATTATGCAATTTTTTCCAATTAATAAATGATAATATTGTTTCAATGCAGAGTGGATGGGGTAGCGAAGAACAGACTTGCGAGATGATGAGTGACTTGGTACCATCCTTCCTTCATGCATCTTCCCTGCAAAAAAAGGCAACACCCTGTTTATGGATCCGATGAACGTTGCTCTGGCGCTCATAACAGTTTTCTGAGTAGAAGAAAAGGTAGAAGCAGCTGAGAAAAGGAAGAGTAAAGATTGGATCTTTTCACCAAAAAGGAATATTCTGACCTACATGATGTCAGAGCCTAAACTTGCGTGATGAAATAGATACTTGTCTCAAGTTGTGTAGGTGACTATTTATAGGGAACTGTGCCCTATGGGTAAAAGGTAATTTCGAGGAGTTTTTTCCCCCCTTCGGCTTGGGCAGATGATTATTTGACTGGATTTGTCCTCTTTCCGTGGCCTGTAAGTATTCGGGACTCTTGCCCCCCATGCCACTTGTCAAAACCAACCTGTCTGCTGATGTGGCACTGATGATGCTCACCGGTGTACACCCGAATCATTTAACCTCTCATATTTGACCTGGATGACTTCCCAAGAAGGTGAGTAGGTAGAATGTGGAGTGAATACTTCTCTCAACTTCATTTCATACTTTCTCGCGACTCTAATCAAGCGTGCATCAAGAGCCTTTATTGCTTTGACCCACTGCTTGAATCCGCCTTTTGGTCACAAGATAAATGGCAAGGGTGAAGGTGGTGAATCCTTGCTTTTTACCCTAATAATTTCTTAGGGAAATCTTCCCTTTGTGACTATGGGGTTCCTTTTACTAGCTTAACATGAGCGAGATGGTTGTTCATGTTTGGGAAATCTTCTATTGGGATAAGTTGGATGAGGTCGTGCCTCCTCTTCCCAGAATCCTTTGCCCCCGGAGTTCCAACTAATATGTCCAGACTTCATAAGGGAAGGGTCGGAGGAGGTTGTCTACGGGTTTGGCATTCCAAAGCTAGTGCATGCGACGTTTTATGCTATGATAGCAGCTTATGCGGACCTGAGGTTGTGGGCAATGTCTCTGAGGAGACATTGGAGAAACTTCAATGGTACTCCTTTGAGGTATGGCAACAAAAAAGTTGGGGCTCCTTACACTACAACTGCATCCCCGACATCCGTCAACGCTATCGAGGAGAGTGTGGGCTCGAGCAAGACTATGGGTGGCAATGGGGTAGGTACGGGGTGGGTTTAGTCGTACCCTCACTCATGTCCATCTTCAAAATTAATATCTATACTCATATATACCATATCCATCGGGTATTGTAAAACTTTACCCATGCCCACCGGGTATAGCGGATATTATTTGGATACATATAAAACACAATGAATTAAACTCATTTTATACTCATATTCAATATCAAATAGCCAATATGTCATACGAACGTCAAGATTCCAACAAAATATCATATCCACCAAATACAACTTCCAAATTCAAGCAAAAAATTAACACTCGATAATTTTAATTTCTAACAAAATGTCCCATCGGAGTCTTAAATATAATAAAACTCAAAGTAACTAGCAAAATATCTAAATTCAAGCAACAAACTAGAATTTTGAATAAACGAGTACGAGTTGTATATGAGGAGGATATCGAGCAGGTATATAACGGGTATTGATAAAATGGGTATGATGCGGGTATAGGGCGGGTGGGAGTTATACCCATACTCATATCCATTTTCATAATACTCGCTCCAGACCCATTTTTTTCTCATTTTCAATACCCATACCGATACCCGTTGGGATGAGTTTTGCAGGTTTTAAGCGAGTACGATTTTTTTTTTGTCGGCCCTAAGCAAGACTCCGACCACGTCTTGAGGTGATGGAGATTGATTTCTCCTTAATGAGCCGTCTTATCCCCTACCTCTAATTAGAGTTATATTTTTCTTTTTCTCTTTTGCAGATGTATATGCTAAAATGAAGGAAATGAATGAGATTATTTGCAATTGGTGTTCTTTTTGTCCTTATCCCTTCTTACATTAACTCACGCTCTTTCCCCAAGTTACTGCCGAAGTGTTTTTCATTTCTGCCCATTGGGAGATCCTTTTTCACGCATTTAATGCCGCTAGTATATAAAATGAAGTGAAGAGGAAGTGAATACTTCATTTTTACCCCCCCATTCTTTGTAAAACTTTCCAAACCAACAACATGGTGTTCCCCTACTATCTTAATACACACTACAAAGAAAGTCCAAATAACGACAGAATCGGTGACGGAAAAAGGCAGATTAGCGACGAAATTTTGAATTCAGCGACGGAAAAAGGTTGTCGGATTTTTGCTCATCGCTGTGTACCTGGCGACAGACCCAGGGACGGCCGCAGTGACAAACCAAGTTTTGGCGGGTGATGAAATGGCGGGGACGTTAGCGACGAAGTAAAAATCTTTCGCCATTAGGAACGGAATTAGTGATGAAAATTCCCTCCCTAATGGCGTCGGTTGTTGGCTTCTACTTTTAAAAAAAAAATCATATTCTCCCGTCAGTCGGTCGCTGGATTTGTAATTTTTTTAAAAATAAAAACGCTTGTTTTTAATCGTATCCCTCGGTACATATATTTAAACCTCTGCAAGAAATTTACAAAGAGTATTCACTCCATAAACATCCAATAGCTTCGAATATGACTTCATTCAAAGCGTTCTCAACAATTTTCAAACCATAAACATGTGGAATATCACGTATAAAGCAACACTTAAAACCAATTGTTTTCAATTCACAAACAATAAGTCCCAAGCAAAGGGTATATATTGCAAACCACAAATCCCAAACAAACCACAAATTGCTAGTTAATCAAAGTGAAATTAAGTTAGAAGAAAAGGAGAAACAAGCACCAAGAGGAGGGGAATGAATTAAGCAGCTAGCCATTATAGAAGAAGAAGCAAGCAAGCACCAAGAAGAAGAAGGAGAAGCAGGGAAAAGCAAACACCAAGAGCACCAAGCCGTGTACTCCATAAAGAACCAACGAGGAGTACCACCAATTGGGGAAAAACCGTAACGTACTCAATAATCAAAGTAAGGATCATCCTCATCCTCATTATATTGTGGCTGCTAAGGAACAAGTGGTTGAGATCCCGAGCCAGAAGCTTGTTGTATTTGAAAAAATGCTTACAATCGCTGATCAATGCTCATCATTTATTGGCTCAGTTGTTGGTTGCTTTGAGTGAGTAGTTTGTTGGAATCCTCCAGTTGCTTACATTTCTCCATAAGCAATCGGTAACTTTCAGCTTGTGAAGTTAGCTCACCCCCCAAGTTGGTTACTACACCCGTTAAATCATTCACCTCTTGTTGGGATGACATATAACCTGTACCTGCTGATAACCATTTATATGAAGACCTAACATTATTATATCAATTAAATAAATTTATCATACAATGTTCATTGAAACTTTAGCATTGAAACCATACTGGCTCGCTGAGTGAGACTGAAGTGATATGATTTCCTAATGTTGAAAGCCTCATCGCCAATGTCATAAATACGGTATCTATTGTTCTTGTACGTCTTCACCCACAACTCATTTGGATTTGGAAGTGGTTGGGATGAATTTTGAGAAGTGCCATCCCAGGCCTCTTTGGAGTTGATTGTGTTTTGAACTTCGCGTTCAAAGGATTCTTATAATATCACAACATATGCAAAAAGTTATATATGTTACAGTTAATGAAATTAAAGTATATGAATCCAGTTTGAACTACTAATAAAAATTGATAATTGAGAATAGCTTACATATGTTGTTTGTGATTTCTTGTCAACCCAAGGGGCATCTTCTTTGCCATGGAGTTTGTGAGTGTGCCTGAATAATTCAACAATTGTGGGATTCGTCCCAAGTTCTTCCCTCTATGTGCCAAACAAAATTATATGAAACATCCCCTAAACCACATTTTCAAAGTGGCAAAGAGTATTAAAATTAAAGAAAAACATAGCAAGGTTCGTTACCAGATGCCTCCTATGCTCATGCATAGGGATCGAGCCACAGGTGTGCATAGATGGGCCACCACTTTCTGGAGTACTTGGTCGGTTCTTTTGATCTATTTCATGCAATTTCTTGTAAGCTTTGTTTGCCCAGTATTGTTGGAGTTTCTCCCATTGAGCATCACCAAGCCAAATAGGCTTCTTGTTGTGCTTCCTTGCTTTTCCAAGGAAGTCTCTTAGGTGTGCATCGCCTCTATTTTCAAAAAAATTTCTTACACAGTCCTTATTGATCAAATCCCAAGTAAACCACATATGCAATTATGAACACAACAAACACATCAAATAATCCAATAGTAATCTATCATGGTCACACAAAGTGTTAATATGTGGTGACTTGTGTTACCTTGAACTCTCCAAACCACAAATCTCGTACAGGTTTGGACACTTTACCCCAAGTAGGCCAAGTTTCATCATATTTGCTTTGAAATATGAGAGAAATCCTACTAACAGCACCATCATTATGGACAAACCTAATTGAACAAAACACATCAAAGTGATTAGTTGTTAAGTAAAATACTTGAAATACATAACATATAACAATTGAAGACTTCCCCATTACCATCTGGCTCAATCCAAGTCTTTGTTCGAGTGCTCTCATGACTAGAGTATGCTTCACTTTCTCCAGTTGCAATGTTTTCTTAGGATAGATTTGTGTTAGGGTCAATGGGTCGGGGAGTAGGTTGCATAGTGTTGACAAAAGGGGGTTTGGAGGAAGGTTATAGGCAAATTGGCCATACATGATAGTCTGGTTAGGAATGTACGAGATCTGATGATGGAAAGCCTCAAATGGGGGAGAGATTGGTCCTAAAAGACCTGGTATGTAACCAGCCCTTGTTGCTCCTGGCTGAATTGGGGTCTGAGGTACCTGGGGGGATGATTGATCAACATCCATGGCGGTGGGATGTACGGCGGAGCTCCTACGCCATCGTCCTCTACCTTGAGTAGAGGACTTACCCCAGCGGGAACTGAATACATACCTGAAATAGTTGACACCAAATGCAAAAATAAATATATAACGATTGCACATATTAACCATTTACTCAGACATCATAATAGTTAGCTAACAAATATTTTGAATAGTCAACTCACAACCAATAGTTTTCCAAGTAAGTTCTCAGATACATAACTATGCATAAGCACTCAATTATATACATATGCTTACTTATATATGTATACAAATATACTTATATTCTTACGAATTTCAAAAAACTAATAATTTATTCAAACTTGAGCGTTTTATTCCATCAATATATTAAATTTCAACTTAAAATTACCAAACCTAAGCCTACATTACATTGGGCAAAATCTTGAAATAAATTAGAGCTACAACTTCATACAAACATCACATTTCAACAAAATTATAAAATAAAACATTTCATTCCACCAACATATCAAGTTTTAACTTCACATTACAAAACCTAAACCTTAAATTGCATTGAACAAAATCTTCAATCAAATTAGAGCAATAACCTCACATAAATACCACATTTCAACAACATTATCAACTAAAGCATTTCATTCCACCAACGTATAGAATCTTAACTTCAAATTATCAAACCTAAATCCTAAATTGCATTGAGCCAAATCTTGAAACAAATTAGAACAATAACCTCACACAAATACCACATTTCAACATAAGTATGAAATAACTATGAAATTTTAACAATGTAATGAAAAAATTTGTAGAAATTACTACTAGTTTAGCTGAGAAAATTTACCTCAAAAATGCTCCAAACAACCGGCTAAGAGGCGTGGCAGCGGCGGACGGTGGTGGCGGTGGTCGGCTACGCGGTAAGCAATTTCGCCTCTCTCTCTCTCTCTCTCTCTCTCTCTCTCACGGGTGTCGAATGAATTCCAGACCAGATCTGGGTTCATTTAATTGGGGCGATGGCGGAATTAGCGATGGAAATTCCGTCACCAGCCCTAATTTTTTTAAAATTTGAATTTTCGCCACCAATTCCGTCGCCATATTGAAATTAAATTAATTTTTTATTAATGTGGCGACGGATATTCCGTTGTCAGTGTTGAATCCTGGCGACAGATTCGGTTTTCGTCGCCATGTCCATCGCAGAATCTGATTTTTTTCTAATACAAATTATCCATCGCCATTTTCGTCGCCAATTTCGTCGTTATAATTTTGCGTCGCTGAATTTCGTCTTTATTTTGTACTTTTTAGTAATGACAAAAGAGATGGTCGTGCATGTTCGGGGAGGCGTTCAATTGGTGGAACAGAAATAATTTGCTCGAACATCATTAAGGCAAACGCGGAGGAGATTGCCTGAGATTCCCAAACCCCGGAAATCATTCAAGCGATGTTCTATGCCATGATTGTCAATGACGCTCTTGAACAGGGCATTATTCTTTGCATCATGACTAGAAATCTTAGAGATACTATGGTAAACCTCGGCTGGTAAGCTTTGGAAGCGCGGTAGAGAATAGACAAGCAACAGTTGTTGTCTGCCCGACAACCTCCCGTAACTGCGCTTGCCATGGCAAACCTGGCTGCGCCCCCAGTCCAGGGGTGGCTCCTGCAAAGAGCATTGGATCAAATGAGACCCCAAAGGCACCGCACGATGGTGGCAATTGAAATTGCGCCCAAGGCAGCTACCTTTCTTCTTTCTTCTTTTCACCTTTCCCTAAGTAATTGAAAAGCATGAATGAAAGGAAGTGAATTTCAGTTGTCTAAAGTTTGGCGTGTTCCTCTGTTTTCATTTTCTTATTATACATCGAAAGTTGTCTTGGGCCGTGCTTAGCAGTTTTTCAGCCCATTGGGAGGTTAGAGGTGTAGCCAATGGCCAAAGGGTCGTGCTTTGAAAACCTTAACCCCCAGGGGGGCTAACAATCTAGCGGATGACCAAGGGTCGTGCTCTGAAACCCTTAGTCTTTAGGGGGTAGCAGATGACCTAGGATCATTGCTTAGAGACCTATAGCCCATTGGAGGCTAAAGGTGTATCGGACAACATAAGGCAATGCTTAGAGATCCTTAGCCCCTTGGCGGGCTAAAGCAATGTTAGGAGAACACTGGTGATCAAACCAGTCGACTGAGTGGGTCAATGGATCAACTGGTCGAATCGTTTGGACTGGAGTTGGATTAATTGACCCGTTTTACTATCAAACTAGATTAGACCGGTCTAACTCGATTGTATAACATTCTAGATTATTTGCTAAAAAAATAAAGTTTAGACATAATATTATAACATGTAGCATGAAATTGGAATGAAAGGAATAAAATAAATATTATAGTTATTTATTATCCTTTTATTCATGTTTAATAATTATGACGAAAGTCACTATTTAAGCAAAGCATATTTCATTAAGTTAAAAATAACTGCATTACTGGGGTTGGGCCACGCCCAATTAAAGTATTGGCTAGAATCCATAAAAAGAAAACCCTAATTCATTGCTTTATCTTCCCACTATTCTACTAGTAACCCATGCATTTCGGCTTCTCCTTCCTCCTCTCTGTAGTCCTGGCCAGCCCCCCCCCCCCCTCTCTCTCTATTTCTATCTCTCTGAGCACAACACTACAACAGTATAATACAAGCAATAATTCCAATGGTTAAAGTAGTCGCCCATGTGACAGAGCCGAGTTACCTAAGCAGTCGTCGATTTTTCCGATCTTGCATATCAAAGCTTCCTTGGCGCCCGAGATTAGTCAAGAACCATGGTTGCTAGCTTAGGAAAGTTAGATTTTGCTTTTTTGAAATTTTTTTATTTTGTTAAAGTAATTCACGGAAATCTTGATTCAACCGAGGGTGGTTCGGGTCCAACCGGTTCGCTAGGTTGGTTGATTTTGTCCGATTTTATCCGATTTGATTGCTCAAACGGTTTAAGACTATAAATAGACTGCTAAATATGTTGGTTTCTGGTCCGACCAGTTCAACTGGCCATTCCGATTTTTGCAACATTGGGCCGAAGGTGTACTGAATAGCCTCGAGCGAGGCTTTGAGATTCTTCGCCCATAGGGGGCTAGTAAAGGTGTAACTGATAGCCTAGGGTCTTGTTTAACGACCCTTATCCCCTTCGGGGGATAAAAGTGTAGTGGACGACATGGGGTTGTGCTTTGATATCCTTAGCCTTTTGGGGACTAAAAATGCAGGAGACGACCTCGTTCCATGCTTTGAGACCCTTAGTCCATAGGAGCTTAAGGTGTAGGCAGAGGTGAAGCTCTTTGAGGGCCACAAGGGGCTGTGGCCCCCGTATTATTTAACAAATAAACATTTTGGGAATGTATAACACATGTACTAAATAGTGCAGATGGTATGGTGCATTATTTATTTGAGGTCTCGTGTACAACTCTAGCATGCTCTTGTTCTCTTTTGGCCCCTTTACTTTTTTCTTTTTTTTTTTGTCAACTTGCCCTTAGAGCATTCCCAGTGGAGTTCCATTTTGTGGAACTCTGGCATGCCATGTTAGCATGAGTTCTACAGTTCTGGAACTTGCATTCCTTCATTTTCCCAACAAATGGAACTCATTTCAGTACAAATGATTTAATATTTGTTGATGGAGCTCACAACTAAACATATTTTATTTGTTTTATGTTGTGAAATTTATTTTTACATATTTGGTTTTGTATAAGTGAAAAATAAATTTTATTTTCCGGATGAAAAAAATATGTAATTTATGTTTCCAGAAAATGTATTAATTTATTTTGAAGTATCTAAAAATTAATGAGTTAAGTTGTATTGGTTGAACGATTGAAAGCATACGGAATATAATGTAGAATGCAATTAATACAAATGCAAAAATAAGGATTGACATTGAATAAAATTACAAGTCGAGTGTTTGATATTTAGAACTCTAATTTAGAGGATGGAAAAAAAATACAACACAAGTAAATAACGAATAACCCTTAACATCTATGGTTGTGAGCTTTGTCGCGCCCTATGTCGATTCCATATTTCCTCGATCAGGTCTAATTGGAGACGTGCATGTAGTGCTGGATCATGAATTTCTGTAACTTTACGGAGGTAGGCAGCATAGCACGGATGATGACCCTGTTGAACATTTGATTGTGGAGTATAACACATGCCTTCATTATCATACCCAACTCACCTTTGTCCATGTTCCGAGCAGGACCGCGAATAATAGCAAACCGGGCTTGTAGGACCCCAAATGCTCTTTTCACATCCTTTCTAACAGACTCTTGACGTTCGGCGAACAATCTTGCTTTGGGTCCTTGGGGAAGAGAGATAGTTTTCACGAATGTTGCCTATCTTGGATAAATACCGTTGGATAAGAAGTACCCAATATTGTACTCACGACCGTTCACGACGTACTCACATTTTGGTGCCCGACCCTGATACACTTCTTTGAAAAAATTTGATCGGTGAAGAACATTTAAGTCGTTCAGGCTACCCAGACACCCAAAGAAGGCGTGCCATATCTAAAGGTCATATGAAGCAACGACTTCAAGAATCAAGGTGGGGACTCTGTAAATCCCTTTTGCGAACATCCTTTTCCAAGTCGATGGACAATTCTTCCATTCCCAATACATACAATCTATACTCCCTAACATGCCGGGGAAATCACGTGCCTCGACAACTTGCAACAATCGATCAACATCAGTTTGTGTTGGTTTTCTCAAATACTCGTCCCCAAACATTTGAATGACACCGACAACAAAGTTTTTCATACATTCCATAGTCGTGCTTCCTCCAATCTTCAAGTACTCATCCACACAATTTGCCGATACCCCATAGGCAAGCATACGTATCGCTGCGGTGCACTTGGTGAGCGGCGACAACCCACACCTACCAACACAATCGTACCTCAACTAGAAGTACTCAAATCGACTACTGAGGGCATCAACAACGTGGAGGAACAGGTGTTTCCGCATCCGAAATCTACGCCGAAAGTGGGTTTTATTGTAGATTGAATTATCTGCAAAGTAGTCTTTGTGGAGGCGATCGCGTGCATCTTATCGATCTCTCGGAATGAATCTTTTCCTCTTTCTTGGTCGTTGAGATGATGAAGGTAGTCCCCTTTGTCCATGTTTCACAGCTAACTGAAATGACTCCACGTGAGATTGATGGTTGAGTATGGTCTCAAGAATCGATGAGTCATCACTAGAAGAGGATGACTCCAATACGAATCTGAGATGATCTATTAATTCTGTGGGTGATTCATCACTAGAAGAAGATGGGTCACTCATTTTGTTGTACCTGTGAAAGAAGTTTCCAAATGTTAGGGCAAATTTTGTGAGATTAAGAAAGCAAATTCGGAGAGCATCGTAGTTATAAGTGAAATATTAAAATTGCACTCATTAAAATGAAATTTAACATCTTAGCTACAATGCAACATATAAAAAACTTCATCCGAAAATATCTTAGCAATGTCCATTCCCAATATCTTAGCAATGTCCATTCTCAATATCTTGTCCTCATACTTCATCCGTTGGAAATGCTGATGAGAGTCTATTAGTTCAACCGCTCTCTTAGCTGCTTCTGCCTTCACCTTAGTGGCCTCCGCTTTCTTCTCTTGGGCGATGACATATCTTTCGAACATGGTGTTGTTCTTCACATTCGTTGTCCACAAGGTGGATAGCTCCTTGGTGACATCATCAAGCACCGAGGCATGCGCTCTCTCTTTCGCCTTTCTTTTGGCGGATTTTTTTGCAATGGGGCGGATCAGTCCACCAACTTTCTCTGTTGCTGTATCTTCACTAGCATCCGTTGTTGGTGTCTCGGGGGTGCTGGGTGAGCCGGATGTCTCACTCTCAGAGTATCCGCCCACCTCATTGATCCTCAAGCGTTTAGTCACCACATTTGCAGATTGATTGCAATTGACCTTCCATTTTGGTTAGTCTCTCAGTAGCACCCACCAATGCATCAAGTCTAACGGTTTGCCCACCATATCAACGTATAGATCTTGGGCTTTCTGCATAATATCGTCCTCATTCGCCCCACTTGGGTTTGCCCGGTAAGCTTGGCCCACACAAGCGGTCCACTTGGACACAAGTGCATGTGGAGCTGCTCGGTTCCAACAGGCGTTGCAAACTTTCGCTCCTGGCTTCGTAGCTCCATCGGGAGCGTGCTGGTTGTAGGCGCTTGTGATCTTCGTCCAAAACCCGTCTTCTTTTGGTCAGCCCCAACAAGGGGGTTGGTGCTCACATTGATCCATGATCTCACCAAACGGTGATCTTCTTCCAATGTCTACTTGGAAGTCACGCCAGCCCTCTCACTATGGGTGGGATTAGGTGGAGGACAAGGTGTTGATGACGTCGTATTATTTGGTGGGGGTAGCTAATAAGAAGAGGGCATAGAACCGTAGTTGAAATTATGAATTGGGGAGGCATTCTGGCCTTGGAGGAGAAAGTTTAGTGGTAGTTGAGGATATTGCATATGTGGGTATTGTTGAGTGTATTGTGGATAGTATTGCCAATTAGGAGGGTTTGGGACAATATTCATGTTGTTCGTGGCATCCCGTTGTGAATTATCCCCAGTTAGTAAATTCATGAAAGATTGTGAGTGATAGGGATCCATTTTATAGTGAACACCTGCCAATTTAAAAAACAAAAAACATTCACACACTTAATTTCTCACATATTTTACGAAACAACATAAAATATTTTAAATTCCAATTTGTAAACATTATTCTAATTTCTAAACATGCTAACTTTAATACATTTCTAATCGGCCACATAATTTCATACACATTTTCAAAACTAACAAACCATATTAGGAAGTTAACATTTGAATTGTAGTTTGCATACATGCTTACTTTTACTCATTTCTAATCACACTCACAATTTGTAACATATTTTCAATGATAAAAAACCATATTAATTTCTCAATTCACACATTCAACTTCTAACATTGGGTAAACAATAAAAAAATTAGTTTCTCAAATCAAGCATTTACTAAATTGGAAGTAACAAATATTTCCATTCTTACCCTACCATTATTTTTCCTCAAAAAAATTAAACAATTTACACACTAATTTTCTATCATGTTTTATAAAAAGAATGTGTGCCATAGTAATTTTCCTATTGAAGCGATTTAATCCTAACTAACAAGTTTTTAAATCCGACTCTGTTAACATTTCAATTCTAAATTCAAAACATGTTTACTTGTACTTATTTCCAATCACACACCTAATTCCTAACATATATCCAAAAATAACATGTTCTTAAAAAGCACATGCAATATTAATTTTTGATTCTAATTTCAAAATGTGCGTACTTGTACTTTAATCCTAATTTGTTAACGTTTCAATTCTAATTTCAAATCATGCTTACTTCCACTTCTTTTGAAGCACTCACAAAATTTGTAACATATTCCCAAAAATAGCAAATAATATTAAAGATGCTTACCCAACCAATTTTTGTTTCTTTATTTAAAAAATTACATTCACACATTCAATTTCTAACAACAACAAAATTAATAAATAGTATCTAACAAAAATTTTAATTCTATGTGAATATTCGAATACCAATTTTTGTTTCTTTATTGTTACATATTCTTACCCTACCTATTTTTTTATTTTCAAAAAAATAACCACACACTTGATTTCTAACATATTTTTAAAAATAACAAGCAATGGCAATTTTCGTATTGAATCGATTACATCCTAAGTAACAAGTATTTTACGAAACAACATAAATTATTCAAAAAAAAAAAACATTCACACACTTAATTTCTCACATATTTTACGAAACAACATAAAATATTTTAAATTCCAATTTGTAAACATTTCAATTCTAATTTCTAAATATGCTAACTTTAATACATTTCTAATCGGCCACATAATTTCATACACATTTTCAAAACTAACAAACCATACTAGGAAGTTAACATTTGAATTGTAATTTGCATACATGCTTACTTTTACTCATTTCTAATCACACTCAAAATTTGTAACATATTTTCAATGATAAGAATCTATATTAATTTCTCACATTGACACATTCAACTTCTAACATTGGGTAAACAACAACGAAATTAGTTTCTCAAATCAAGCATTTACTAAATAACAAGTACTTAAATCCTATCTTGTTAACATTTCAACACTTTGTAACCAAGCACTTCAAATTCTAACTAAAAAATTCCAAACTTCTAATTTCTAAACATTTCAACTCTAATTTCTAAACATGTGCACTTATTTTAAACATGCTTACCCAACCAATTTTTGTTTCATTATTAAAAAAAAATACATTCACACATTCATTTTCTGACAACAACGAAATTAATTTCTAAATAAAAGCAATTAATATATTGTAAGTAACAAATATTTCAATTTTAAGTTAATATTCAAATACTTCATATTCTTACATTATGTATGGGCTTGTACATGTAGTCAATAAATTAACATAATATATGTGTCTCTAGCCACAATTGATGAATGGCAATTTCAATAGCCTCTTGAGCTATGATGAAATTTTAAGGTATATAATATACCAATTTAGACAAACTAATCCACCTAATGGTATGTTCGACAATAACTTTTTGAGTAGCGATTAGTATTTTTTGTCAAGGTCATCTTCAATGATAGGATTTTGAGTAGCGTTTAATGTTTTGACCAAATCAATACATTAATTAGTCAGTTTTTAATGTTTGATATCCTAGTGGTTTGATTAGCATTTCAAATAACATTTAGCATTTTAAGTAGTGTTTCTGAAAATTTAATAGTATTAGCTTTTGACATTTTAAAGTAGTGTTTAATATTTTTTGGCAACAAAATATCATTTAGAAATTTTATATTTGGAAATTATATCTTTGAAAATTATTTATGTCCTTTTCTATCAATTTACATTAATTAGCTAACCCAACAACTAAATTTATCTAACACATTTGTTTCAACTATTTATCTAAATAGCTATCTGTTAATAGCTACATTAGAAAATATATTCTTTACCTAAACAGTTATCTACTATCTGAACAATTATCCGCTACATCAACAACTAATTTTGTCAAATAGGGTCCAAGTCAATCCACTGATAGATCAATTTTTAGTGTTCTGTAACTTCGCCTTTTGATTAGCATTTCGAGCAACGTTTAGCGTTTCAAATATCATTCCTGAAAAACTAATAATTTTAGCTTTTGATAATCAAAAGTAGCATTTCACTTTTTTGACTAAAAAATACTCTTTATAAATTTTATATTTAGAAATTATCTGTATCCTTTCGTGTCCATTTATATTAATCAGCTAACCACATAGAAAAATTTACCACACATTTGTTTCAAATACTCATCTAAACAGCTATCCATTAACCATTAAATTCAGGGTATGTTCTTTTCGTTGGGAAACATGGATTGGTAAATAGATGAAGTTGGTTGAGATTGGTTGAAGCGAGTTGAAGTAGGTTGAAGTGAGTTGAAGTGGATAGAAGTTGGTTGAAGTGGGTTGAATTATATTTTGTATGATGGATAGAAGTTGGTTAAAATCGTGGGAAATGGGTTGAAGTTGGTATTTTTTTTATTGAAGTTTGTGAAATGGGTTGAAGTATATTGAAGTGTATTAAAGTTGGTAAATTTTTATTTATCAACGAAAAGAACAAGGCCTCAAATTGCTATCAGCTACATAAATGTATGTTTGCTATCTGAATTGTCATCCACTACTAAAACAACTAATTTTGCCGAATAAGGTCAACATCAAGTTTTTTTTCAATCAGTACATTTTGCTACTTTGGATATGTTTAGCAATAAGCAGTAGCGTTCAGTGTTTAACTTTTGACCAGGTTAATATAGTTTCCAATCAATTTTAAGTGTTTGGTAACCTAATGTTTGGATTATCGTTTCAAGTAGCATTTAGTGTTTCAAAAAACATTTCTAAAAAAAAAAATATTAATTTTTGGCATTCAAAAGTAGTATTTCATATTTTTTTGATCAAAGATACTTTTTTCGTAAATTTTATTTTTAGAAATTATCCATATCTTTGAAAAATATTTATCCCTTTTTAAGTCAATTTACATGTATCCATTAACTCAAAAATTAAATTCGTGATCACATTCTATTCAACCGTGTATCTAAACAACCATCTATAAATAGCAAAATTAGAACAATTGTTCATCGAATATATGTCTGCTATGTAAACAATTATTTGTGCAAGACTAGCAGTTCCCTCGTTCCGTCGGAATTTTTCGATGGAATACAGTTTTCCGTTGGAACCCCTTCCTAACCCCGGTTATTCCGACAGACATCTTTGGCCGGAATATCTGTCGGAAAATGAATTTTTCAATCGAAAAACTTGCTTTTTCGATCAGAAAATCCATTGGAATATTGAGAGATTTTAGGAGTGCTTTCCGTCTTTCTTCTCTCCCATTGTGCAAGATCAACGACTTTTTTTCAAAGATTTTGGAGAAGAAGGGAAATGACCAATTCTTCGGCCTTTTTCCAACTCACGTTTATTTAGTATGTTGGCCTGGCTAGTTAAATCACCCTATAGGGGGGTAAATAGCGTGATGATCAAAGTCACGAAATAATCAAAATAAAAATGTGAAAAGCGTAAATGTGGACAAAACATGCCATTTATAAAGGTTCGGCCACACATAGTTCTCTATCCACGGGCGCCTCTCGCTAATAGGATTTTGAACTTTTTACTTTTTTTAGGTTGGTCGATCACACACGATTCACTAATCGTATAAACTACGAATTGACCCTACAAATCTATATGTCCCAATGTACTCATTGCTCCTCAACCGTACTTGGGTAGTCGGCCATCCGATTAATCAACTCAACCCAATACAAAGGAGTATAACAAGATATACTTTATAACAAGGAGTAAATAAAAACAATAGATATGCCTATATAAGTTCGATGTATCAAGTTCTCGCAAAGTCTTCTTCTTGATATGCAAATGTAGCTCTCTTTCTTCAATAATTTTCAGCAGCAAATGTCTCCCTATTTATAGGTAATGATTTTGGAGAGGTTGAAGCAGAAATATTTGGAATGTGACCGTTGCATCAAGTGAGGAAGGTTGATCTTCCATATCATTTCAAGGCTTTGAAGTCAGTCCCTCAAGCCCTATTTATAGGTACTTACCTCATTTTGAACCGAAGATCTTTTCTAAGAGAATTATCTAGAGACCGATTAGCAGCACAATCTTTCACAATATAAGATCAAAAGATATTATCATAATTTAGGCAAATCTTGACATTTGGTAAATATAGATTGTAGTCCCATTATCAAATTTGAATCACCAAATATAACATCATAAAAATCACATATTCAAATTTGAATTGTAAATCACCTTAAGATATTGTGGCAACTTATACCAAACCAATGAATGAATATGTACTAGTATGTCAATATCTACTTAGAACCATAACATATATTAAACTGTATAAATATTAAGATAATTCTAATATAATATGAAGAATATACTAATTGATCAATCTCTTTTTGTTTTTCATCAAAACATATTAGTAAAATATATTGTAAGTTTAAGGAAGCTAACATTCTATTTTGAATTTGTATAATTAGCAATTTTACTCGTTGTCTATCTAGTTGAGAGATTAATCAATCTCTTATTTGCGAGAGTTGTGTTTTTCTCTTCAATTGTGAGAGTCTACTTCGTGCGTGTTTATTATTTTCTTTGTGAGACTTTATGAATCTGAAGGAGTTGGATCTTCAATGAGTTTCAACCACTCACATATAATCTTTTTTGTTGGGAGAGTATCTTGTTTAAAAGTACTACACCAGATTAATAGATCAATCTCGATCAAGATACTGTTGTAGATTTGTGGATTTCTTCCTCAGACTATACTAGATAACAACGAAAGTTGAAAGACAAGCATTCAGTGGGTTTCAACCTTCAAGTTAGTATGTTTGATTTTAAAATTGTATTTATTTTAGTTGAATATATATAATGAGTGTTGAAGGGGAGCCTTGGAGCAACGGTAAGGTTGTCTTCGTATGACCAAAAGGTCATGGGTTCGAGCCGTAGAATCAACCACTGACAAAGTCAGGTTAGGTTGCCTACAATTCACCCCTTGGGGTGCGGCCCTTCCCCGGACCCTGCGTGAACGCGGGATGCTTGTGCACCGGGCTGCCCTTATATATAATGAGTGTTACATGACAAATTACACTTGATCAATGAAGTGTTCCTTTCTCTTGTCAAAAAAAAATAAATAAAATTTACCCAATATGACCAGTCACAAATTAATTATTGGAGTACTCGACGATTCATATTCACTAGTATAAACCCGTGCTATGCACGGTGTATGATGAAACAAATATT
>JACYFF010031956.1:3572998-3603528 GCA_017589665.1 Selenicereus undatus | reverse complement strand
ACTAATTGGATGGCCCATCTGTCATTTTTGAATGATAGTACGTCCTCCACTCACGCATTTGTACTTGGATGCCTTTTAATGCTCCCAATTCCGAGCTCATGTTGTGCGGCCAACGTGACTCTCTACTTGTACCATTTTTCCTGTTGAAAATAAAATTGTACTGCCATTTCAACATTAAAAAAAAAAAGGACGGATGATCACATGATTCACGACTTCACATGTATGCCACATAATAATTTTAAAAAATAATGTATCGTAGCTCGAGTCCTAATTAAGATATTTTATGATTTTTTGATAATTTTAATTAATTATGAACACAAGACTTTTATATTCCACGGCATAATATGACCCATTATAAGTGTAATTTTATAAATTTGAAAGTTATGCATAAAGTGAGCTTTTTAAATACAACAATAATTTTTAATATAGATTTTATTGTCGTGAGGTTTAAGAAAATTCATATATAAGCTATTATATTTTCACATATATAACTGCTCGTAGAGTGACCTTTTCTGATAAATCCACCTAAAAATTTTAATAAAACATTTAGAAGATGAAAGAACTACTTAAACAATCAGTGGTGCGATACTATTAACCTAGCAAAGATTAATCTAGTAGCCTATAAGATTGTATCATACACAGAAAAGAATAATAGCTAATATTATGCAAAAATACTCACTACTTAAACAAAAGCCAAAGGAAGGATCGAACTAGGCGCATGCTACCTAAGATCTACAATTGTAACCCTAAAACTCCGCGAACTTTTATCCTGAGTCACGTCATCTCTTAGTCCTATAAACTTCAAATTATATTTAATTACCTCATTCTAATTTTTCTTTGGTCGTTCTATACCTCATTGTTAGTCAATAATTGTGGACCTTTTTTATAACAAAAATAAAATAAAGTTGTGAACCTTTGGTATTTCATTGGCTACGCGCTAGTCAGTACAAATAAAATCCTTATAAGATCAACTTTATTTGCGAAAACGTATAGTTCATGTTATCTTATAATTGTGAAAAATTATGTTTAAAAAAGTGATCTTACACAATTTATAAATAGTAATACTCTTTCGTTATTTCATTATACCATCTTGTTTTTTGAATGCAGTACATAACAATATAATTTTTAAGTCAAGATAAAACACTTAAATATTTTCTTGTAGTAAGATGTATATCATTCTACTGTAAATTACAAAATGTAAATATCTTGTCATAGACACCTCTTAAGAGGCTTGCATTGACTTAGAAATCATGTTCAATTGGAAACAAATTTCAGAATTAATAGTGCAAGGGTATTAGCACTTAGAAATTAAGTACATTATACTTTTGTCTGTCTTTTGTTTATAATTATTAAATTACACAAACAATATTTCTTAACTGACATGATATATCTTATTAGAATATATGATTTTATACTTATCAGCATATATATCTCACAAATGCTAGAACTTTGCAATCGAAAACTAATTTTAACTATTACAAATTTTGTGATTTCAAATTATCTAATATATTAATTTAAATTAAAGTCATGAGACAATATTTGTCAATGCCTCAATTAAGTAGTTTCTTTACAATCAAGTACTCCCCCCCCCCCCCCAAAAAACAGTGAACCACAACACTTATTGGTAGAAGTTTAATTTGAAGCTCACTAAACACCAAATTTTGCCTAAATAGAATTATATTATTTTTATGAGATTTATTCATATTCATTCTCCAAAGTTATTTAGTCACATCTATATCTGTTGAAGGTCATTTCTTTTAAAGATGTAAATCTTATCAAAATGCTCTTAAAAAATGACATTACTGAAAATTTGCGTCTTCCTATTCAATTCATCAAAACCTTATAGACGTTTTTGATGAATAAGTCTTAAAATATTAAAAATATAATTATGATTCCAAATTCCAATTAAATTTACCAAAATAATGGTTGAAATAAACTGTACTGTATGTTGGTTATCATAATTGTTATTTTGTGAAATCGATGCAAGATAATAAGACTTGAGCATGTAACAATTCATGACTGGATGTTTATGATGGTCCAATATAGTGCGTATTGGTGACCACCATCACAGACATGTTTTCCATATGTTTGTGGATCACGTCAACTTTGTTTCATTTGCTTAAGGGATCACATAGACTTTATTTCATTTGCTGAATTGCGTTAATTCAAGTGGCTGTTCTGCTCAAACATTCTACTGCTCAAACGCTTGCTAATTATTTTAACTTCATATTGATCGTATGATTAATGTTATAATGTAATCCACAGCAATGACCCGAACGAATTTAAGCAAGCCAAAAGAGTAATGTTATAAGCAATTTGAGTGATTTTGTGCTTATGAGGCAAATTAAATTGCAATCTAAAGAAAAAATTGTATACAAACATGCATGTACCCTTGAGTAATGATGGAAAATTGACGGAGTTCATTTAATTTTCTTAATAATTAAGGAATAAAAGCTTGCAATGAAATGACAATGGCTAATTAATTTTAGTCAAATGTTTGATTAAAAATTGAATAAGAAGCTTAATTATGATTGCCCTATTTGCCTGCCTTGTCTCACCAGTGAAGTTTTGGGCGAAATGCTACAAGTAAAAGTAAGTGATAACGCTAAGGGTGTACTAGAGATATAATTTGAATAAGAAGCTTATGATTGCCTTGATTTAGATGAATTACAAATGTGAATAAGTATTGCCTCTTGATTTTATTTTGAGTGGCTGTGGTGGTTATTAGCTAGAATTTTCTAAAGAGATTACCAAATTGAGGTGACCAGGAGCCTATGGGCGCTTTCAAAGTCGATAATTAACTTTGCATGATTATGTGAAGATGGAGGATTGTTGTTGGCTTTAAAGGTGGCTTTAATTAAACTTAAGCTTGCATATGGATGAATGGTTGGCCTATTTATAAATGAAAACAAGGTTTTTTTTTTTTTTAAAAAAAAGGGAAAACGGTGAAGTATAATTGGAAATGGAATTCAGTCTGTAATAGTGGCAAGAGGCTAACCTTGAGGACTATGTGTAAAATTAGGCAATAGAACAAATGGGTGGATGGCCAAATTCATAAGAAGAGCTAAGTTTAGCCAAATTGATTTTAAGCTTTGTGATGCCAAAGACCTAACTTTGAATGCAAAGTTTAAGTTGGGAAGCAAAAGTTTAAATGGAGAAATGAGAGAATCCCAACAGAAGGGTTGGCTAGATGGCAAGTGTCTCAGTGAAGTAGTTTAATTGAGGACTATAGATAGAGCTTTGTAAGGCGATGAGCCATTGAACTTATGTGAAGTAATTTAGGTTGGTAATGTAAATCAAGGAGCAAGTGAGCTATGCAAAGGAAAGATATGGAACGTCCCCCGGCTGCAAGTAAGTTAGTATTTAAATTATTTTCACTTTAAGCGTCGCACCTAATTTGGTATCCCTATGTCAACCTCAAACGTACAGGTATTATGTCTTGTGTTGGACAGGCTTAATGAGATTAAGCCTGATGGCCACTTAAGTCGCCTAGGGTGACAACCCTTGCTACCCCCTAACCTATATAAAGAGGTTTAAGGGGTTTAGCCTCTAGAGAGGCAATAACGCGAATATTATATCTTCCATATTCTCTTATTTCTCTCTCATGGCCGAACTACCATCTATCGAGTTCTCAGATTTAGGACGTGAAACCCTAAAGCGATTCTAGTAGCCGCTTGGTATTATTATTGGTGTTATTGGTATTCTTTGTACGCGTGGACTATCACCGACAGTATATTTCCGCATTCAAGTTATTCCTAATTCTTCCTACATCTTGGATTTAAAAGCTCGCTAAAATGTATAAAAAGTATGACTAATAGTTTGATGTAACCAAAAGCTTGCAAAAATTAAACTTTTCATTGAACCTAGATACTCCGCCAAGGCTGCTCACATGTAGGAATCAAATCTAAAGTGTGAGAAACAGCAAATCATTCACCAAGGTACATTATTACTTGTACCTTCTATTAAAAATAATTGTTTTACCAAAATTGAAGCATTATATATAGGAGTTTCATTGTGTATATTACCATGAAAATATCGATGATGAAATGGCTACAGTATATCAATTATCATTTCTGATTTAGATAAAATAGCAACCATAGTTCAAAGTCTACATGCTACATAACTCTTCTAACAAACAGAGAAATCATAGTTCATATGTTGCAGAGCTCCATCTACAAACGGAGGAACCAAAGTTCGTAACTCTGCCAACTGGCGGAAGAATTAAAGTTCATACTTTACAAAGCTCCGTTAATAAACGGAAGAACCAAAGTTCATAGCTCTGTCAATAAGCAGACGAATCAAAGTTCACATATTACAGAGCTCCATCTATGGAGGGAGGAACCAAAGTTCATAGCTCTATCTGTTCACATGTTACAAAGCTACGCCTACAGACGGAGGAACCAAAGTTCATACCTCTACCAACAGGCAGAACAATCAAAGTTCATATATTATAAAGCTCTATCTATAGACGAAGGAAACAAAGTTCATAACTCTACCAACAAGCAGGAAAATCAAAGTGCATATGTTGCAGAGCCTCGTGTACAGACAGAGGAATCAAAGTAATGTTTCCTATTTCAAAAAATATTTTTGAAAAAATAATAATATTAACTTTTGGAATTCAAAAGTAGCATTTGATGTTTTTTTGGTTAAAAAAAATACCTTTTTCAAAATTTTATCTTTGAAAATTATCTATATATTTTAAAGTTAATTTACATTTATTCGTTAACCCAATAACTAAATTTGCGAACACGTTTTCTTCAACTGCATATCTAAATAACTATATACAAATAGCTAAATTAGAACATTTATCCTTTATCTAAGCAATTATCTGCTATCTAATAAGTTATTTGTTATCTAAATAATTAAATTTATTGAATACGACCTCTCACAAATAAATTATAGGAACACTTGGCCATTCATATTCATGCCGTGCTCAGCTTTAGATAAGAACCTTGATTTTTTATTTTTTTTTGGTAGCAGCACGTATACAATTGCATACTAACTTAAATTTTGTCCTTTTACATGCATAAAATTATGGAAATAGACTATTTTTTTTTTTATCAAAAGAAATGGACTAATTGGATGAAAGAACTGAAGCAAGACAAGTAGCTGTGAAAGTGGCTGAGTATCTTTTGTTATTCACAGTGGATGGGATACAATGCATTAACATTAACACCAACTAGGCAACTAGTGTAGACTCGTATTTTGCACGGTGATTTATAAAATAGATAATAAGTTATTTACAAAAGACACTTAGTTGCTATTATTATTTAGAAAATAAGACATAAATAGGTTACTTAGTAAGTGATGTTGTTATAAGTATAAATAAATTTTCTATAACCATACCTTGTGATTTGTGTTTTAAGTTAACTATATGACATGATTAATGATTTTGAACATTTGTCATGATTTATGAAAAAAACATACAAATAGTATTCAAGAATACATTAAAGTATTTTACTAAATAACAAAAATTGTTACATTGATTCAAGCATCTATTACAGTATTGAATGTATGCCACGATAAAAAAAAATAATATAGAAATAGTATTCAAGTATGCATCGTAATTTCTAACTAATCAATTGAAATATTGAAGCGTGCGCTATAGTTTTTAACTGAACAATCGAAACACAAAATTACATTGATTTAAACATGCATGTAGTATTGAACGTATGCGATGATTTTAAAGAGAAAACTGAAAAATTAAATTTGTTAATGTTAGAGGCATATTTTGAAGGTGAATAAGTTAATCAAAATCGTTTTAAAAATTTTATGAATTTGGATCAACTTTTTAATATTAAACTCATCCCATATGTCCATTAATGCAATTTGATCCTACTGCTAGGGTTCCTAACCCAATGAAATCCCCCAACACCCCCCTCCATATTGTTATAAACCTCAATCTGACCACCTCACTCAATTTTCAAAGTAGCAAAACTTTTGAAGATATAGAGGACTATACTTTTATCTACGTATGTAAAAAAGAAAGTCAATTTTTATGGTTTCTTTTATATATCTTAACAGTAATTTTTGTAAATTATGAAAATCATATTATAATCTGTAGTATAGATATTTGAAATTTTTTAATTGATGTAAATAAATAGGTCAGCAAACAATTTAGATACATGTTAAATAGTTTGCATTGTTGTTTCCATTAAAAATTTGAAATGCCAAGGAAGAGGATCAAATTATCAGAGTTTTTCTTGTAAAAAAACAAAAATCCATAAATGAACAACATAAATAAAACATGAAAGAAATTGAATAATTAAGAATATAAATAAATCAAACCAAACACCACCACCACTGTTAGTCAAGCCTGACAAAAACTACACCTAAAAAAGTAACATTACTAATTGCAGCAAGAAATCAATGATGACGTCAATTAGTGAAAGATTAAATATCAAGAAAAGAAAATTAAGCCACATATAGGAGGGAATTACAACAAAAAACTACAAAAATTTCAATCAAATACGATCCAGCATTTTGAGACTATTAATTATAAAAGAGGGAGTCACTTGCTAACGAATTAACAAATTAATACAAATAAATATATGAGAATGGGAACGATAATTATTATATATCTGGAAGTGAGTAAAAAAGATCACTTTGACACACATGAGCAATGAGCAAGACGACATAATTGATTTCAACTATGAGACATATTCTGATATATAATTTCTACTATGAGTAAAAACTACTTGACTATTTACACTAATATTGAAGGTTCAACAATGATATCTTTTTTATCTATAATTTTCATAGTTATTTGTTACTAACTACTTCATAATTCATATTTCCATAATTATGGGGTTATTCTTTATTGGGATTTGGCTTTATTATTTAAAATAACACTAAAGGTATAGTCATTCCATAATCTTTATTTCAACCATTATAGAATTATATTTGTCGGGATTATGCTTTGCTAGGATCATTTCCTTAGTTGTTAATGATTTTTTTCCACCAGTACGGAATTATATTTCCTGATATTATACTTCCCGGGATTAATATTTTTCTACAATCTAGTGGTGATAAGGAGATAGAATGAATTCAAAAGGTTTAAGAAGGATATTTTTTTATAATTTTCATAATCACTACTTACTGCATAATCATTCCTTTTGGAAAAAAAATACTCCATAATCCTCATTTCGACAATTATGGAATTATAGTTCATAAGATTGTACTTTCTTACGATCATTTCCTTATTAATTATTTTTTTTCCTTCCTACTATGTGAGAGATTTGAAAATTATAAATTAATTATTTTCAACAATCGGATGGTTGTGATGAGGAGAGAGAATGAATCCAAGAGTTCGAAATCTCTAATTAATGAGAATGCAAGAAAATTTCACATCATCACAACATTGTTTTTATATATAGTATAGATATATACACAAGTCTTACGCCGTAGCTTAGCTAGGAAGATACCAAAATATAAGGAAAAGATAATATACAATCATATCTAAATCTACAAGTATATGAAAATTATATCCTTATGATAAATCTCTAATTTTACTATTTTTAGGCCCTTGATTTTATCGCCTTTCTTTACATATCTCCTTGATTTATTTAGAAATTTGATTATAATTGCCCTTTGTTGCTCGTAATCATCTTGTTTGGTCTAATTTCCTTTCTGTAGGTATGTTGACCATAATTGGAAGGAATATGAGCAATGAGTGAAGTTTTGGATAAAAAAAAGGCTCGAGGAGTTGGCAGGAAGACCAAGGAATCAAGAATTAAGAGTTGCAGGACTTGTACGGCTAGCTGTGCACTTTTGTATGGCCATGCATAATTACTAAAAAGTTGAAGATATGCACGGCTGGCCGTGCGTATTCTGATGACCATGCACCTGAGGCAGAAAGATCCTGTATAGTTGCATGGTTGCCCATGCGCTTTTGCACAACCATGTGCCCTGAGCCTAGGAATTGTGCACGGTGCCCGTGCATCAAAGCACGACCGTGCACCTGTCAGTTTTTGTGATAAAAGCCATTGTCGGCTTCTGTTTAGGGGTCTTTTTGCCAGGTTTTTGGAATGTGTGATTTAGGCTTCTTCCTCCCACTCCCAAACCCCATTAGGAGGAAATAAATTGGGGTAATTAGGTTAGATTAGAGGGGGGTTTGGATTCAAGCTTATAGATTGGATTCTCATTCAAGCAATTAAGCCTAAGTTTTCTCTTCCCTTTCTTTCTCTATTTCATATTTTGTTCTTGTTTTGATTATCTTTGATTAGTTGTTATGCTTGATTTTGTTTAGTTAAATGTTTAGTTTTTGTTGTTAATCCATGCTTATTAGTTTCTTAGATTATGTTATTGCTTCAATTTCCTCTCTAGTTCGTGTTTGTGTTCATGTTTGTTAGTTTAGTTGAAATGAGGAATTATTGTGTTTTTATGATGTTTCAAAGTTAGATTTTGTTGGCTTGGATTGTGATTAGCCTGTTGATGGCTAATTGATCTTGTTTAGGCCTTTATGCACCTTGTTTATGCTAGAGTTTAGAGTTTTTATCTCACGCCCACCAAATGTTCGATACAATGCTTGAAAGAACTTTCATCCGTATTTTGGGATAGTTGACTTATGCTGAAAGGTGAGGTTGATTATCTAATGTGAGTAGAGAGGATAGCTGACATTTCTATCTGAAAATAGTTTAAATCTTCGCTAGATCAAAGGTTGTTAATCTTGTAGTTTAATTGAGCTAATCCCATAAAAATAGGTGGTTAAAACAGTTGAACTAACCTATTGACCATCGAGAGAAGTCTTGGGTAGTCTTTAATGATACAACCGATCATCTTTGAATAATAGCATAACTTGGGAAGGTGATGGTTTGATTTGATTAGTTGGTTTGTCTTTGGTTTAATCACAACCCAAGTCCCCTTTTGTTTGCATGCTTTAGTAGTTTAGTTCTTCCTCTCTTCAACTTCTATCTTACCTAGATTGATACACTTGAGTTGGCTCTGGTGCTTGGAAATACAATTCTCTATGGACTACAACCCATACTTGCCAGTTGCTAGTTACTACTACATCGTACACTTGCGATAAATTTTAACATAATAATTTTTTGGCGCCGCTACTGAGGAGTTGTCGTTTTTTAATATTGGAACTTACTTGAATATTCGAGACTAAGCTTTTATTTGAAAAAATCCAAAAAAATAAAAAATTTGAAAAAATTTGAAAAAATGCCTATTTTTCATTTTCCTCAATTTGAGTATGAACCTTTTTGGCAGTATTTGTCTAGATTGAATGACTATCGTGCTCAATGTGTGCATTTCGTGTATGAAAAATAGGAAGTTTGTGAAGTTGTGTTTGAGGGTGTAACTCATGAGACCCAAACTATCTTGGAATCCATGAGTGGAGGCCTTTGTGATATAAATGTTGATGTGATGTAGAATTTCTTTGAATCTTTGGGTTGGCAACAATGATAATCCAAAAATGCTAGTGAGTCTTTTGTATGCCCTTCCCCGACCCCTATGATTTGCACGAACAATCTCCATGTGTGGATCACTTTGGGGATTCATATCATCCACATTCCTCTTATTCTCATGTTGTATGCTCTAGTTGCCAATCTTCTGATCATGATGTAAACTCTTGTCCTTTTTATGTGATTTCTGATGACGGTTTTGTTAGATTAAATCACATGATAGAGGCAATGAATGAGCAAAATGCTAAACTTGAAAATTTTATGCGGGAGAATAACGTAGCACTTGAAACCGACCTTAGCCCACCTTCTTCTAGACCTAAGGTTAATTTGTGCAATGATGTCAGTCTTCCTTTCCCTTGGAGTTATATTTTGCCGTGGATACACCCTTGACTGACCTAGAGAAAGTGACTTATACTTCCTTGACCCCATTATTGCATATTACTCTATCCTCACTTGGTAACCATAAAGACACTACTGAGGGTGTCTTAAGCTTATCTATTTCTCCATTCCCTCTAGCTCAGTGCATGGACTTCAGGTGGGCAAGCCTTTTAGGGATAATGCTATTCCTGGTGATGAGGATGGTTCACATGCTTTGTCAGAAGAATGTTTCTTAGTTGAGCAACATTTAGAGGAGACCCCATTACAGGAGTCGAGTGATGATGATGTGGTTGTTGGTACTGCTCATAGCCCCGAGTTCATGGAGCCTATTCTTCACAAGACCTTTGATCTTGGCACCATCCCATCTCCTTTACAACGCACCATCCCCTCTTCTTTACATGTATTTCAGAAGTCCTTGGGTGGCATTAAAGGGTATCAACCCTCCCTTGACCCATATTATGTGTACTTAGAGGACACTAGAGGGTATCAACCCTTACTATGCTAGTTGTGTCTTGGAAGTAATGTATGATGGATCCAAATCTCCTGAACGAAGATGCTTTTGGACAAATTAGCAATCGATTTCGATATGTTTCATCCATTCTTGGAAATCGGAATCTTGGCAATATGTAGTGCAACTTGACTGTCATAGGATAGATGCATAGCTTGCTTATGAAATACTCCAAGCGAGGCAAGAAGATATTTTAACCATACCAACTCACTAGTGGTGGAAGCCATGGAACAGTATTCAACCTTAGTCAATGATCTAGAAACTATGGCCTGCTTTTTAGTCTTCCATGAGATGGGTAATCCTCCAAGAGTCACCAAATATCAAGACAGAGACCATAGGGTAAGCGACCAAGCTAGCCCCACAACCAGAATCGCAATAAGTAGAGATAGTAAGGTTGTTATCTGCATTAAGTAATATCCCATAACTTGAAGCTCCTTTTATATATCGTAGAATGTGAGATGCCATATTCATGTGTTCTTCGCAAGGTGTTTGTATAAACTGAGGGAAAATTTGCATTGCATGGCACAAATTAGGATGAGTGCTAGTGAGGAAAATTAATCTGCCACAAATATCTCCTGGCATCATCCAGAAACGCTCCTATGGTGAGAACTAGCTTGCGATTTTCCTCCATTGGAAAATCACTTGGCTTTGTTGCTAAGAGATAACACTCATCCACAATTTCTAATGCATACATATGCTGATTGAGAAATAACCCCTTGGGTCCCTAAGTGGCCTCAATCCTGAGAAAATGTTTCAATGGTCCAAGGTCCTTGATGCTAAAGCATTCGTGGAGATATTTCTTAAACTCAATACAAGCTTTGTGTGTCATTGCCAACCAAGATAACATCATCAACGTAAACCAGTAATGCCATAAAGATATCTCCTTTCCTATAGGTGAACAGAGAATAATCAGCATAGAAATGCATAAACCCACTTTCGTAACTTAGAAGAGAGTTTTGCAAACCACTGCGGAGGAGTCTGATGGAGTCCATAAAGCGATTTCTGTAACCTACAAGCCTCATTGGGAGTGCTGCATGTGATATAAGGAGATAAGGTCATGTACACCTCCTCATCTAAAGGTCATGTACACCTCCTCATCTAAATCCCCATACAGAAAAACATTTTTGACGTCCAACTGATGTACCTCCCATCCCTTCATAACTTCAACCGTTAGGAAACACTTAACGCAACCATTTACAACTTATGGGTTTCTTTTCATGTTGCAACTCTTGCAGAACCCATGTTTCATTCTTTTCTAAGGCTCGAATTTCCTCCTCCGTTCTCCTCCTCCATTGGGAATCTTTAACGGGCTCATTCTTTAATGGTGTGCAATGGAGAAGGGTTCTTCGGAATCAATATTATAGCATATGTAATCGTCAAGGTAGAATGGTAGTGTGCGAACTCGTGTGCTACATACTGGGCCCGGATTTGCCAGGGGATGCTGGTTGTGGCCTGAAGCGGTAATGGGATACGGTTGTGGGTTGGACTCGCTAGCCTGAGTAACCCTTTGCTCGCTTGTGCCAAGATTAGATTCAGGTGGGCCCGAGGTAATTTTTCTGCTGGGCCCAAATCCGTGGAACTCCCCCTCTAGCCTGGCAGTCCCGAGGAGCCCATACCTAAAAAGATCCCCCCATTACATTGCTTCTACGTAGGTGGCCCAAGCCCAATAACGAATCATGGCGCTCATCAATGCTACTATGGCTAGCGATGTTCGGTTTCCTCTTCCAGGCATCTTATTATCGATTATTTCTTGCTTAAATGAAAATTGCTACTTGAAGAGCACCACATCCTTGCTCACAAGAATTTCTTGTGTTTCCAAATCATAAAGTTTCCATCCTTTTTGTTCAAAAGGATAACTCAGGAATATGCATTTTCGACTTCGAGACCCAAATTTGTCTATCCCCCATGGTCTAACTTGTGCAAAACACAATGTGCCAAAAACCTGTATGTTTTCATAATTAGGGTTAGCCTTGAAAAGAATCTCGTAAGGTGCTTTACCCTCTAACAACTTAGTTGGAGTCCTCTTAATCAGGTATGCAGCTGTTAGCATGCATTTTCCCCAAAACTGAATAGATAAACTTGTTTGGAATCTAATAAGTGCTCTAGCCGCATTTAAGATGTGACAATGTTTACATTCGACCTTTCCTTTTGTTGTGGGGTGTCGGCCCAACTACTTTCCCGTAAAATTCCATGTTTATGATAAAAGGTTTGCATGGGTCCCGAAGTGAATTTATTTCCATTGGCACTCCTCACAACTTTCACGTCCTTTTCAAATTGTCTTTTAAGCATTATAATAAGCTCCTTTAACAGTTCTATCCTTCATCAAATATAGCCAAATCACCCGGCTTGCATCATCAACAATGATAAGAAAATAATGGACACTACATGAGGAGGGTATTTTACATAGACTCCAAATTTCGCAATGAATTAATTCAAAAACACCTTTTGCATGATTGTTGCTATCAGGAAATGAACTACAGGTTTGTTTTGCATGAAGGCATGCTTCACAACCATCTTCCTTATTATTTTTCAAACTATGAACTATTCCAAGTTATTAGAAATGAAGGATAGAGCTTCAATTAATGGATGCCCGAGACATCTATGCCACAAGCACTTCGAATACACCGCGTTGGCTTGACTTCCAGACGATTCCTTGTAGTAGTAAGCCCCTTCTAATTGCTCACCACTGTAATCAGAGTCATCAAAGTGCGATCCTATATCACTGAAAAATTATTGAAATATATCACAACACAATTTAACTGTTTACATAACTTAGAAATCGAGACAAGCTTGCAATTTAATTTAGGAATGTGTAAAACATTCTTTAATTTTTAGTCCATTCCCCAAGGCCACCGAACCTTTTCACATGCCATAGTATACGTTCCATTGGGCAACCCAATTTCCATCGGTGCAATTTTCTCAACTTTGTTAAGCATGTTCACGTATCTGGTCATGTGACTCGATGCCCCCTATCTGGCATCCAAGAAACCTTGCCTGATAATTTCTCATACCCCGCCTTAGGTGTGTCAATGAGGTTCAATAACCTCTGCACCTATTCTGCCGAGAGCCCTGAGATCACGACTTGTGCTGCCTCGTTGTTCTTGTTCCTGTTGCTCGGTGCTTCCGTAGTAGCCACAACTGACTCTCGAGCATGGCCCCTTCCTTTGCTGCCTCCATGATCGCCTTAGCCCCCTCTGCCCCCTCTTGCACCTTGGCCTCAGCCTGGTGGATAGCTTATCACTTCGTAACACACTGTTTCCTCGTGCCCGTTTCATCCATAGATTTTGCAAGCTCCATTTTCCACCATAGCCAATACTTCTCTGGTTGCAAACGTTGCTACTGCCTCACATTTGCTGTCTCTAGCCATCATAATTTTCTTGTGGTTTTCCTCTTGCTGGGTCACGTTGAAGATCCTTCCGAGAGAGGGTAACTAGTCGAGAGGGAGGATTCGGGTTGTAATCGTGTAAAACGCCTCGTCCTCCAATCCCATCAAGAACTGATGGGCTCTATCTTCCTCATACATGGCCACGATTTTGTTCGCTGCCCTGCACTTACAGCTGCTACACATGCAGATTGGCCCTTTCACCAGGTTTGTGAGTTCGTTCCAGAGATTTATCAATTTGGAGTAAAATTCTCCCACTTCCAGATTACCTTGTTTATAGTTGGTAATATCAGCTTTGAGTTGATGTATTTTCAGGGTATTTGCAATAGCATATCTCTTCTTCAAGTCATCCCTCATGACCTTAGCTGTGTTCGAATACGCTATGCTCATTCGGAGTTTGGGATTGATGATGTTGAGTAGTCATGAACACAAGATCGAGTTTACCATATCCCACGCATTAGCCTTTGAGAACTCCTCGTTTTCCTTAGCCTTCAGTCTAGTCAAGGTTCTGTCAATAAAGACTAATTTGTTTTTAGCCTTCAACGCCGCTGTCGCGGCCCGTTCCCAGGTCGTAGTTTTTACCATCGAATATCAACTCTCTTATTATGGCTCGGGACCTTCGGAGGGATGTAAGTAGTATGGTGAACGTGGTTCAATCATGAACCTTTTCGTCTCTCCTCCTCCAGCCATGGACACGGGTTTAGATGCTTACAGATGGTTTGATAGTATGCTTGGATACCATGAAAGAACCGAAGCAAGACAAGTGGCCGTGACAGTGGCTGAGTAACTTTTGTTATTCATGGTTCATGGGACACAATGCATTAACATCAATGTAAAATGATAAGTGTCTTGCTTTAAAAGACATTTTAAGTGTCTTATTTTGAGTTAAAAATCATATTATTATACTTTTAAATTTAAAAAAATAGTAGAATTGAATAACAGAAACATATTACCAATTATAAATTATATAAAATTATCTTTTTATTCATAATTTATCACATTTCTAAAATACGCGTATCATATATACTTGAGGACAAAGTTAATGCGATTATGGTATTATTTAATATTTTATTGACGTAACCGACGAATGTTTAAGATTTAGCAATTTATAATTAAGAGTAATCATTGAAAAATTTATGATTTTAAATCATAAAATACGTTAATTACAATGAGGCAAGACATGTATCACTAACACCAATATATATACAAGTCTTATGCCCTAGCGTAGCTAACAAGATACCAAAATATAAGGAAAAGATCATATACAAACATATCTAAATCTACAAGCTAGTGTATCAAAATTATATTCTTAGTTCCTACTTTCCTTTAACATTGGATGAACCGTTTGTCATTTTTGAATTATGATACGTCCTCCACTCACACATTCGTGATAAAATATTCTTTTTCAACAAAATTGTACTACATTTTTAACGCCAAAAAAAAGATGGAGAGACGATCACATGGTTCACAACTTGACATGCATGCCACATATTGATTAATGTATTTTATAATTTTACATAATATTTGTAATTAACTATAAACGTAAAGCTTTTGTATTCTTCTAGTGACGGTACAAGATGAAACATATTTGCAATTTAATAAATTTGAAAATTATGTATAAAGTGAGGTTTTTAGATAATTTTTAAATTATAACATACTTTTGGTATTCAATATTTTTTTTAAAATTAAGATAAATATACCTAAAAAATATCTTGTGATAAAATATTTTACTATACGTAATTATTGAGTGGCTTTATGATCCGAACTCAAATTCTATAAATAAGGACTACCCATGCTTCGCTAGTACAACCAACTGCGCCATAAGTTGAGAAATGCCTAACAAAAAGGTGCACTCTTGGCGGTAGCACTTTTGGGTGAGATCCACATATTAGTAACGATTTCTTAAATGAGGTTGATATGTGGATCTAGCATAATATTCTTGAGCGAAATACTCTTCGAATACCAAATACTATACTTGAAATGTTGAAATTAATGAAAGAACCACTTCAACATGTATAATTAACCAACTCCTTCCAAATTCATAAAGTCACACATAAAAACTAAACCAACTGTATAATAAATTTTTACAATTGAAGAGATATATACAACTCTCATAAATAGAGAGATCAATTAGTCTCCCAAGCGAAGAGATTATTACTAAAGCTTCAAAAATTACTCTAAGTAAAGAAAAATTGAAAATGGCCAGAGAACTTGCCATCCACTTCTTTGCCTTCAATTCATAAGAAAAATTGCTACTTCTGATAGTGACAATGGTAGAGTGAAGGAATTAAAGTATGAAGAAGAAGAAAATCACAAGAAGGATGGTTAACAAGCTTAAACTAGGCCTATTTTTGTAACTAGTTTATTTTATCGAATATGCCCTTTATCAAATAAATCATTGAAACACCTAACCATTTATATTCATGCCGTACTCATCTCTGCAGAATCATCTTGATCATTTTTTATTTTTTTTTTTTGGTGGCGCCACGACGCTACTATACACTAAAAAATGCAGCCCACTAAGAGAAACACTTAAACCATTTATATTCATGCATTCGCGCTAAGATATCATGTGGCCTGACATGAAGCCATAATTGTGCAATTTTGCCATGTTGAAAAAATAAATAAACTGTATTATCATTTTAACGTTGAAAACAAAAGGAGAGACAATCACATTTTTCACGTGCATGGCACATAATAATTAAAAACAGTGATGTGACCTATCTTAACTTCATTTTTAATTAATGTATTTGTGTGATTTAAAATCATCATATTTTAATTAATTAATTTTATTAATTAGATACATCACGATACGAAATGACATTATATACATGTTAAAATCTATCATACGTATAATTTTATAAAGTAAAATGATAAATGTCTTATAGCAAGATATTACTTAGGTGTCTTGTTTTGACCTAGAAATCATATAAAAATTATTGACCTAGTTTAGCTAGTTAAATCACCATATAGGGAGTGAATATGGTGGTGATTAAAGTCACAAAATAATCAAATAGAAATATGGAAAGTAAATGTGGACAAAATACGTTATTTATAGAAGTTCGCCCACGCCTATTCCTCTACCCATGGGCGCCCCTCGCCAATCAGATCTTGAACCTTTTTCTTTATTTAAGTTGGTCGACTATACACGATTCATTAATTGTACAATCTACGAGTTGACCATACAATTCTAGGTGTCCCAACGTACGCGTTGCTCCTCAACCGTACTTGGGTAGTCGACCCTTCGACTAATCAACCCAACCTAATACAAAGAAAGATAACAAGTTAAATTTTATAACAAGGAGTAAGTAAACACAATAGGTATGCCAATATAAGCTTCATGTATCAAGTTCTCTCAATGCCTTCTTCTTGATTTGCAAGTGTAGCTCTCTTTCTTCGATTATCTTAAATTGCAAATGTCTTCCTATTTATAGGCAATGATGTTGTAGAGGTTGAAGGAATATTTGGAAAGTGACCGTTGCATCACTCGAGAAAAGTTGAAATTCCATATCGTTTCAAGGCCTTGAACCCAGTCTTTCAAACCCTTGAAATTCGCAGTCTTGCTTAATGTTTATCTTTCGATTTCCAACAGCTACTTCCCTTATTTTTAGCTGAAAGACCCTGGCTGAGAGAATCATCTAGAAATTGGTTTTCAGCAGTATAATCCTTCATAATATAATATCAAATGATAGTATCATTTTTTAAGAAAATCTTGACATGTGATAAATATAACATCATAATCCCATAATCAAACTTGCATCACCAAATATAATATCATGAAGATCAAATATTCAAATTTGAATTCTAAATCATCTTAATATATTGTAGCAACTTATATCAAATCAATTAAGCAATATGTACTACCATGACAATATTCACTTAGAATCATAATATATTTACGCAATATAAATATTAAGATAATTCAAATATAACATGATGAATATATCAATTTATTCTATTTTTGTATTTCATCAAAATATATTAATAAACATATTGTGAGCTTCAAGAAAGCAAACAACAATAAAATTTTTAAATTGAAAAAATGGTATAGATCAAATTGTGGAAGTATATTACAACTTATAAATTATATAAAATTATCTTTTCATCAACAATTTACCACATTTCTAAAATATGTGGATGATATGCCTTCGGATTTAAGGATGATCCTATTTAAATATAATTTAATACTTCGTCGGCGTAGCCAATGTGTATTTAAAATATGCAATTTGGAATTAAATGTGATCATTGAAACTTTGGTGATTTTAAATTATAAAATACATTAATTTAGGAGAAGGAAGACATTTAAAGATGTCTTGCAGTAAGACATATATCATATCATAAGTCTTTTATAAATTTAAAAATTATGCATATAGTGATATTTTTAAATAATTTTTAAATTATAATACCTTTTCGCTGTTCAATTATACCATTTTTTTAAAATTAAGGCAAACACAACTTAAAAACTATAGTAAAATATTTATTATTTTGCAATACGACATTGTTGGGCGTATGGCTTTATCACAAGAGCTCAAATTCTATAAATAGGGGTTGTCCATGCTCCTTGGGTTCACCAACACAACTAACTAAAACCCCAAAAACCTTCTACCAGTTGCAACCAAGTCATATAAGTTGACAAAATGGCTAAAAACCTTGTCCCAACTGCAACCACCTTTTTCCTCATCCTACTCACCCTAACTACCGCGGACACGGACAACGATGTGGTCCTAGACATAGAAGGCAACCCACTAGAAGTGGGCTCTATTGGCCTGATTTTTGGCTAGTTAAAATCACCTTAGAAGGGGTATGAATATGGTGATGATCAATATCGCAAATTAATCAAGTAAAGAGCGGAAAGATAAACATGGACAAGACACGAGTGATTTTTTACGAGGTTAGCATCAACCAAGCTTAGTCCCCGCCTAGAGTTCCCTAACTCTAGGATTAACCCAATTCTATTAGGAGGGATTATTACAACTCTAGAATACACCTACTCTAAGTTCCAAGTTCCAAGTTGACCATTCAACAAGTCGTTGGTAGAATTGACCCTTTAACTCTATGATCCCACCCAAATTACAACTTGAACAATACAATGAAATGTAATATATATAGAAGCAAATTTAAGCTCAAGGTATGCCGATAAGCTCTCGAGTAATGTGTATGCCAATGAGTGCTTGCTCTCTCTTGTGTTCTCTTCCTGTCAATCTCTTCCCCTTTTATAGATGAGAGGTGTAAAGAAGAGTGGAGAAAAATATAGCAGGTGACCGTTGCACATCTTATAGAATCCAATCTCCATGTCTGATTTCAAGGCCTTGAATTGGCATTCCAATCCCTTGATTTTTTCTATTCTTGCTCAAGTACTTTTGACGGCTACTTTTCTTGATTTGGGCTGAATATGTTGGCTGAGAATCTTCTAGAATCATTCATAATTCACAGCATAATCTTCCAAGATATTCTATAATAAGATATTATCATATTAAGAGCAAATATTTGACATTGATAAATATAGCTCCACAATCTTATATTCAAATTTGAATCACACAATATAATATCATAAAGATAACATGTTCAAATTTGAATATTAAACAATCTCAAAGATATTGTGACACCTTATATGAAATCAATTAAGTGATATTAATATTCCAACATCCACTTCAAAAATATAACACATTTAAACAATAATAATTATTAAGATAATTCAAATATAACATGATAAATATGTTAATTGAATAATCTCTTTTTGTCTTTCATCAAAACATATTAAAAAACTCAATGTGAGCTTTTAAAAAAGCTAATAGGCTCAGAATACTACATCCAGCGAGTCGTAGGCTTCTTCGGGGGATAGGGACATCCGGAAGGCACAACATAGGCCATCCTTGCCCTCTATACGTGGTCGAATGCCTAAGCGAAGTCAATAGAGGTGATCCCGTCAAATTTGTACCGGTCAGTGAAACCCAAAAGGAAATCCACCTCTCATTGGACATCCAAATCGACTCCAACTTGAGTGCCTACTATACGAGCGACGGGTTCTGGAGGGTGATCCTTGACGGCTATACTCGCAATGATGTGATCGTAGCCTCCAACGCATCCACTGTTCCGCGTTCCTCGTTCAAGATAGAGAAGACTGAAGGGCCCCTTAATGCTTATAAGATCGCGTATTCTCCTCCTACAACAACTTCTTCTCTACAACAAAGGTACTTGACTGTTTTTCGTGACCTGCTTTATGGGCTCAAGTTGGTGGGTCTCACTAATGATTCTACTCAGGGTCTTCTGTTTGTCTTCTACAAGAACACGAAGGATGTTGCAGCTAGCTACTAAGTAATCCATCTAATTAATACTAGCCGGCTCTGAATGAGATTCTCCCTCCCCTGCATGGAACGGAAGGTTGGAGTGGATCTACTTGTACTACTTTTCTCCAAATAAGAATATAGTACTTATATATTATATAATATAAAAGAAATGTTTGGTTGACTGTACTCTCCTTCATCTGTGGAGTCTAAATTATTTGCAGCCATTCATCTGCATTTGCATAAAATCTCATCCCTTAATTGTCCAAACTCTTTTTAACCTTTTTTTTCCAAACCCCATATTTTTGCAGCCGTAACCTATCCTCACTCCCGGTTTCTCTCTCCTCAATATCACTCACGTTATCTCTCTGTAACTGCTCTCCTCTTTATTGTTTATACATTCATTAAAAAAAAAAAAAACCGCACGGGCCTCAACCCCACTACCCACGAAACCCAAAGGGAGTTACACCCTCAACCCCACTACCCACAAACACAAAGGGAGTTACACAGTTACATCCTAACCATATGAAGCTAGAAAATAAAAACCAAAAAATAAAAAACAATATCCAACTCAGCCAATGCGTTACACTCCACTTTCACACACACATTAGAAGTTTAGTTTGAATCTCTCTGCCTCGTTTCACAATCTCTTTCTCTCTCTCTTTCTATCTACACCCACTGCACTTGTGCCTTCTTCGCCTCAACCTGCAGCTGCAAATACATCTAATTTGGTATCGAAAAGGTTAGAAATCGTATAATTATGATGATATGAGTTGTTGATTATATAATTTGGTTCACTCTTTGTAAAATAATTACTCATTTCCCATACACCCAGAAAAGAGATCAAGAAAGAAGGGGAGACGAGGATTCCTTTCAATATTGCAACCTAATTCAGTTTGGGTGCGTGCAAATTGTTTGTCATTGAATCCCTCTGTTTCCCATATCCTTCCTCAATCTAGCAGATCAAAATCTAAATCACATTTTCCTTCTTAGTCACCACAAAGGGAGATGAGGATGCCTATCAACATTGCAATCTAGTCTCGTGAGTGCCAATTGTATTTGTCTTTGATTGAATCTCTTTGTTTCCCATATTCTTCCTCAATGTAGCCGAAGCAAACCTAAATAAGTTTTTTCTTCTCAGTTACCAATTTTATTAAGCCCACTGTAGCATATAAACTATTGCATGTGCTTGCTAATAGAGCTGATGGATAGATGAGACTATAAAATTCAAATTCATAATTTGGAAGGTCCTAAGGCAGAATCAGATAGACAATGCATAACAAACAATGAAAAAAAAAAAAAACAGGAACAAATCCACAGAAAACAAAAATTGTGTGCTTGAATGAGTAGCAATTAGGAGGAAAAAATGTATCCATCAGGCTGTTTTTTTTTCTTTTTTTTAGGTACTATGTGAATCCGTTTATGTGTATCAAAATTTTAAATTTTTAACATATGTAGATACATCATAGAACAAAGGAACAAATCACAAAACTAACATTGAACCACACAACCTAATCCTGCAAACTTCTTCCCAACATGACACTTGGGGATCCAGGAAAACATATCTAACACTACGAAATAAACAAACCTTCAAGCTAAAAACAATTAATATTAATTAGTAAAAAGATATAACCCAGAGGCAGATATGAAGACGACCAAAAAAATATATTTATGGAGCCAAATGCAAATGTCCATCAGCAACTCAAGCCAATTAATAAGATAAAAACTCAATGCAACTCAAGCCAATTAATATGATAAAAGCTCAACAAATATCAACACCACAAAAGGCCAGGGTTCGAGTTCAATTTTCTCACCTATTATGAAGTTTCAACATACCCACATCTACAAATCGATCCAAAAAGCCAACCTATAATAACAAGAATACAGAAATTGAAAGCGGCATATAGAATCTAAGACTAAGAAAGAAACAAACTTTCAATCCAAAAAAATCAATCTTAATTAATAACAAGGTATAAACCAGAGGCAGACATAAAGACTACCAAAAAAACACATTTAAAAAGTTGTCCTCAATTAGATGTCATGTTTTGAACGTTATACAAGGCATTGTGAGTTTGAAAGTTATCGACTAATCGTTTAAACCAATGGCGAGTTAATAGTGAGTTATATGATGAAGTTAAAGTACATAGCTAATACTGTTTTTCAATGGTGAGTTTTGTGATGCAAAGATTGAGCCAACCGATCACGTAACTATCTTATAAGAAAACTTCTCTATTTCAACTGAAAAATAATCCAATTTTACTTTGCTTTTTGGTTCTTAGTGCCTACATCGACAAACAAGCAAACTAATTCCTTTGACAAATTAAGAGCATAAGCATTTAAAATCAATTAACTAACCAATTTACTAGGTTCCTTTTAGAAATCAAGAGTGGAACAATTCAAAATTAATCAACTAATGAATATTTCCCATTAAGTAATAACCAACCAAATTTCCCCAAATTCCCAAACGAGAAACCTATAATTCCTTAATTTATGAGATTAAATCACTAAATTCACCAATTATTTAACACATATTTGGCTATATTCTCACGCCTTACAATCTACCTCCATGGATGTGTATGAGAAGACAATTCATGTTCATTAGTCTTCTCATACTTGGCCCAAGAAACCCAAAAGGCAACTTTGATATATATTTGTAGCCCTTAATTAACGAGCTACTGCAGTTGTGGGAGGAAGGAATTCCAACTTATGATGTTTTTCGAAAGCAAAATTTCAATATGAAGGTTGCTGTCATTTGGATGGTGAGTGATTTCCCTGCATATGGTATGCTTTCTAGTTGGATGACGGCTGGAAGATTGTCATGCCCTTACTGCGTGGACAAAACCAAATAATTTGGGCTTAAACATGGGAACAAGCATTCTTGGTTCGATTGTCATTGCCAAGTTTTACGTATGGATAATCCATTTCGTAGAAATAAGAGTGCTTTTTTCAAGAATAGGGAGGAACATTGTCCGTCTCTTTCAAGGCTTACCGGAGATGCGATATGGGAGTGTGTACGGTCCTTGCCAAAAGCTTATGATCACCAGGGTAAAATTCTTGGCTATTAGGGGTGTGCAAAAAAATCCAAAACCGAAAACCGAACCAAAAAAGTCGAAAAAACCGAATTGAAAAATCGGCTAACCGAACAAATTGTTCAAAAACGAAATTTTTTTTTCAGTTTTTGGTTCGGTTACAGTTCGGATTATTTCAAAATGTGGTTAACCGGTGGTTAACTGAACCGAAAATAATTTTATTTTTTTAAAAAATTATACATAAAAAATAAAAAATTCCGGTAAGAAAGTGTACTTTTTTTATTATTTATAAATGGTAAACAGAGTTTAATTTTTATAAAAAGAATTTAAACATAAAAGAATGACAAATTTAGGTAAGAAGGTATAAGTTTTTTTATTATTTTTAAACGGTTAATCGGCAATCGAATCGAAAAATCGGTTAACCGAACCGAAAAACCGGTTAACCGAAATTTTCGGTTCGGTTATGGTTCGGGTTTTGGACGAACCGAAGTTTTCGGTTAACCGAAATTTTTGGTTCTATTACGTTTCAGAATTTTTTTGGACCGAAAAACTGGTTAACCGGTTTTGCATACCCTTATTGGCTATGGAGAATCTCATAATTGGTTGGGAATAAGTATATTTTGGGATCTTCTTTATTAGAGCAAGTTATTGATTCGCCACAACTTAGATATGATGCATATTGAGAAGAATGTGTTTGAACAAGTGATACGCACAATGATGAATGTGAAAGGGAAATCAAAAGATGATATCAATTCAAGGAAGGACCAAGCCATGCATTGCAAGCGCAGAAAGTTGAATATTCAAATAACTACTGGTGGTGTGATAAACCTATTTTTATACCATATTTTGGCCCGTATTTGACTCGATCTTTCCTACATTTTCATGCTTTATCACGTTAGAGAAAGGTCAAATCGACCTCCTACGCATATATTTCGCTCATTTGACGTCTTTCTGTAATTTCAGGAACTTTGTTGAAGGAACGGAAAGATAGTTAATATTTGGTAGAAAAGAGCGTCAAAGAGGCGAATCTAAAGTCGCGAAGGAGGTCAATTAAGCGTCGCGTAGAGTTCCATGGATCAAGCACGGACATCCCGGGCCAAAAAGCCAGACCGTACCACACGAGCACGGGACAAAGACCGGCTAGCCAAGTGGCACGGTGTGGCCGTGCCACGTGCGCGGTGCTAGCGTGATTCTGGAAGAGTTTGGGCACGGTGACTCCGTGCCTCTAGGCACGACCATGTCGCGACTACGCGACTTAAGTTTTCCTCGGGCTGTTTTTATTATTATTATTCAGTTTTCTCTTTTCACAGACGTTTAGAGGCGATTTTTAGGTTTCATATTCTGGCTTTGGATTTCCATTGTTTTGTATTGAATTCGTTGGCATCAAAGTTGGATCTATCTTTCAGCAACAATCAATTCAGGTTCGTTTTCCCGATTCCTTCTCTTCTCTTTATTGTTATTCTAGGTTTTTGTGAATTGAATATTGTTTGGTAGAATCGAAATTATGGTTGTTGATTGTGAAGTGATGTGTGGCTAAATTCCCAACTTGGGTTGGGATTAAAGTCGACTATGTTTAGTTGAATCTATTGTAGCGCCAATCACTTACTTTCCTTACTTTTGCATTCATGATTTCTACTATACACGCCACATGCTCGATGAAATGCCTGAGAGGGCATTCATCCATTATTACTTGGGTTTAGGGGAGCGTTGAAAGACGGAACCTTCACTTAGTGCGAATTAGTAGACACTTAGGATTTTGATATAAAAATAATCAAGGTTCTAGTTGGGATTAGAGATTGTAGATGTGGTAATCCTGTGACCTTTAGTCCCATAAAAATAGGTGACTATAGTTCTAGGATTGGTCTTCGACCCTTGAGAGATGGAGGAGATGGGCTTAATTGGCAATCTATTCGCTCATGACGCATCTCTAGGATTGTTCGGCAGGGTTAGTAATTGGTTCAGCTGTATAATCATGCTGTTAATTACAACCTGAGTGCTTTAATATTCTGTTCCCTCATTCGATTCTTAGTTGTTATTGTGTTCATTAGTTTAGTCACAAACTCATATTTTGATTTGGCCTAGATTGGGTTAGTTGATTAGTTTTGGTAGTCGAAAGCAAGTTCCTCGTAGATACGACCCGTACTTGCCAGTTGCTAACTACAGCTACGCCGTGCACTTATGGTATTTTTAACTTAACACGGTGATGGAGGCGAACCGAAGGTAATGCCTGCTGCCCCATATGTGTTAACTAAGGAGCAAAGGAAAGTATTGTGTGAATGGATTTGTGACTTGAAATTCCCATATGGATATGCATCCAACTTGAGTAGGTGTGTCGATTGGACCAATTGGTGGTTACACAACCTGAAAAGCCATGATTGTCACATGTTCATGGGGCGACTACTGCCAATTGCAACTAGGGAACTGCTGCCAGCGAATGTATGAAAAGTGCTGACTGAACTGAGCCAATTTTTTCGGAATATGTGCTTGAAGAAGGTGCGTGTGAATGATGTGGCTAGGCTACAAAACAATGTTGCGAAGATACTTTGCAAAGTCGAGAGAATATTCTCACCTTCATTCTTCAATGTGATGGAACATTTAGTTGTTCATCTTCTTTTTGAACTTGAAGTTGGTGGGCCGATGCAATTCAGGTGGATGCATTCATATGAGAGGTAATACTTAATCTATAATTTTCATGTTTAATCTTCAATTAACCATGACAAGCAAATAATGGAAATTTGTTGCATTTTTTAAGGCGTATGGGTGATCTCAAGTGAAAAGTTGGAAACAAAGCTCATGTAGAAAGCTTTATTTGTAATGCATACCTCATGGAGGAAATCTCAGACTTTTGTGCCAACTACTTTGATAAAAGCTTTAGCACAAAAACAAGAGATTGGGGACGAAATGTCACAAGATGTGATGATAATGAATCAAGCCCAAACATTCCTAACTTATTCTCTCACAATGTGGGGCATGCACCAAGCGAGGGCGACGTTCGTTATCTGGATGAACGGGAATTTGCCCGAGCACATGCGTATGTGTTGTCAAATTGTGAGATATTAAGGCCTTATGAACGGTATGAACACTTTTTGCAATAGGTATAACCTCATTAACTTGAATTGTTAATAATACGTGATTTTAAATCTTGAATAGGATTTTTGAAAAAGAAATGGTAAAATTGAATCCAAGAGTTAGGATCCAAGATGTGTGGTCAAAGTTCGAAGGTCGATTTCCTACGTGGTTTAAAGAATATGTAAGTAATATGCAATTAGTTAAAACAAGGTTTGGTCTATGTAGAGATGATGAACTGTCGAATATGTTTAAATCTTAGGTGATGTCATCCCCGCATATTACTGACGATGTGGTAAGATCACTTGCAATGGGACCTAGGAAAGATGTGTGCAGATGGGACCACTACTACATTAATAACTACAATTTCCAAACTTATTCCTATGAGAAGAACAAGTCCATAATGAACTACGGTGTTTCTGTCAAAGGGATTGATGGACTTGAATACTATGGAATACTTGAGGAGGTGATTGAGTTAACTTGCTTGAGGATTGGTGGCGTGTATAAAATGATCTTATTCAAATGTGATTGGTTTGACTCTATAAATGGTTTGAATGTCCATGAACATTACAAAATTGTCGATGTCAATCATACGAGAATACCCCAAGCCTTTTGTGCTTACATACCACGTGACATCAGTATGTTTCGCTCCTTATCCTAGTATGAGGAATGACAGAAACCATTGGTAGGCAGTACTTAGGATGAAACCAAGGGTCACCATTGATGCCCAAATAGATGATACCCCTTTTCAGGAAGACTACAATGACAACCCATCAACTTTATCAGACCTTGATATGGAAGATGAATCTGGCATGAATGATGAATTAGCGGTTGACATCAAAAATGAAGAAGACGAGGAGGTCAATGTAGTCGATGAAGATGAAGAAGATATAGATGATATAAATGTAGATGAAGAAATGCTTGAAGAGTTGCTTGTCGATGAGAAGAATATTAGTCCAAAAAAGTTGAAGTGATAAACACATTATGTAGAATTGAATGAGCTTTTACGTTGAAATGTTTAGCTATTTTGTGCTTGATTGATGACTGTTGTAGCTCTTGTTCTTTCTCCCTTTTCATTTGGTGTCTAGATTCTTATTATCTTCTACATATTTCTAAATTATGTCAATTACTTACTTCAATTGCAAGTATCCAATATCTAGATGCCTCTTACTCGTACACGTGAGCAAGGTGAAGGGAGCCAGGAAAGGGACTTGGTTGTGACTGAACCTGAAAATAGTCAGTTGCTAACGATAGTGCCCCTCACTCCAGATGGGTTATGGTATGAACTTAATTACTTAATTATCCTACATGTATGTTGACTTCATATGTTAAAGTCATATGATACTTGTATAGTTCCAAATGACAAAGGGTTGATGATGTTGATGTGGTCCAAAGTATTTCCAAAGACATAAGGAGCCATTACTTGGAGCCCTGCACATGATGGAGGAATGCACTTGACGAGCACAAAGAATTTTGGTGGAGGGCTTTTAAGGTAATGGTTTACTTTTATTTCAAGTTATAAATCATTTATATTTTGTATATGTTAGCATAACATTAATGCATTTAAGGCAACATAAGTGCATCACACTTATTAGGCACCTAAGTGGGAAGGTTCTAAGAGGCAACAATATGTTTTTTTTTTTCGGGGGGCGGAGGGGGGGGGGGGGGCGGAACTACTCCTAATTCATTATTAAGATTTGAACATTAAACCTTCTCAATGGTAGGTGAGTTCCACCATTATCATGCTGTTTTGGGATGGTCAAAGTGAGACACTCAGAGTTGTTTTGGGATTGGATGCTTGCCACTAAGTTTGAGTAACATAGGTTATAGTATGCACGTATGTTAGTTGGATTTAGTATGCAACTATGATTAAGTGTTGACATTGAAGGTCGGACTCAACTGACTTAGAGGAACTTCAATAGTCAGTAAAGAAAATTATGAACTCAACTATTACCACACTGACCTACCTTGTGTTTGTTTGCAGCTATACAAAATAGTGACACCTAATTAAACAGTGACCTGCCTTATGTTAGTAAAGGTGTCACTGTGATTGTGTGTAATTAGAAAGAGAGCTAACTATGCCTGTCCCAACTTGCAACTACCAATTAACCTAATTCCCAGGAAGTAGATTTGGACTCTTAAAAGTCAGAACTCGGAACCCAAGTAAACCAACCCAGAAGAAAACAAAGATTGTTTTATATGCTTATTTGCCCAAGTGTCAACACTTATTCATAGCTACTGCTTATATGCTTTTGCCTATTTTATCTCTTGCACTTCCCGATATGCATGTTTGAAAAGGAAATTTGTATATGTAGTTTCTTATCTTGGTGTGTGGGTTATGTCTATTTTACAGTCTAGCTACACTTGGGCTGAGCATCTGAACCACAGGGTATATAAGGAGTGAAAGTCAAGGGCATCTAAGCACCTAAGAGACATGGTTTGGCAGGCAATGGATGAAGAGATAACTGAATGGATGCCAATTGAATTGAAAAAACGAGTTCAAGACATAAGGCAAACCGATGCATTCAAGAAGAGGTCTGCACAAAACAAAAGAAATAAGACCACTGGGCCTAAAGTTGGGACTCTCCACACATCAGGGTCGATCTTAGCTTCTCAATGGGTAAGGCAGCTGGTAGTGTTATTTAATTTTTTGTTTATACAAAATAATTTTCTATGAATAACGTACATCTTCTATGAAGGTAATTGACATTTTTTTGTATATTTTTCCTCATATTATTTTCATTAGACAAAAAAAATCAAGGGAAAAGACCAACTTCATCTCAGATCTTCAAGCAACTGCATACTAGGAAAGAAGAAACCCAGAAGATTTTCTGCGACAATTGTTCTATGGCTGTGTGGGTAAGAGTTTTTCCTAAGGTCTCAAATTTTGCACTGTGGGTATTTTGTGAAACTAGGAGTGGATCATCCTGTCTGTTTGGGAATCTGGCTCATGCTATGATTGTTTTTATTGTGTAGCTAGCTGTTCTTAGCATTTCAATGTCTTAGAATTGCATTCTTTCCACAAACCCAAAGGGATATTCATTGTTTCAAAATTCATTTGGCCATGTATTTTGATACTATGTCTTTGTCTAGTAACTTCTAACCAGAATCTGATACAATAAGTACACACAAGGGACCTGACAATTTAAGTTCTAAATATTGCATCCCCTTGGTTCCTAATCCTTACTATAACCAATTCTATTGCCACCTTTGGGATAATTAGTCAGCACCAAATTTGGCGAAAATATAGAATGGCCTAAACCAGACCCAACACAGACCCAGAAGGGGGAACTCGATTTTGATGCAATCCCAAGTCAACTCAACCATGAAGGATTAGCTTGAGATTTTCTGACCAATATTCATTGTACCTCCTTGGAAGGCTTTATGGACAAGGAAAAAGTAGGGCTGTATATGGTTTAACAGACCTGAAAATTCCATTAAAGCATTCTGATTTGATCCGAAATTAATCTGACACAGATGATCCATCTCCTGGGTCGAGTATCATAAGTTTTTGCCATATGTTAGACTACACCCCCACCACCGCCCTCCCCCCAAAAAAAGGAAAAAGAAAACAAAAAAAGAGCCTTTGAAGAACTTTAGTGAAGAGTGGTCAAGCGGTGCATATCATCGTCTGGGCCATTTAATGCAAACACCTTCTTTGTTTTCTAATTTATTTATGTTGTTCAAAACTGTAAACAAAATTTGCAGCAAAATGGAGACGATTGGGATAGCAATGGAAAGACAAGGTTTCATCCCTTAGTTCGAATTCGTAGTGCACTTGTTGAGTTATTCGAGTAACAGTTGGATCAGCAACCATGTATTATATTAAACTTTTGCATTGTGGGTATTTTATTCTTAATGTACTCCGGGTGTATGGCCTGGCCCGTAGAGTTGTAACGTCCTTTCACTATTCAATTACAATAATTTTTTCAAGTTAAGACAAACATAACTTAAAAACTTATAGTAAGATATTTATTATTTTGCAATATGACATTCTTGGGTGGATGACTTTATCATATGATCTCAAATTCTATAAATAGGGGCTGGCCATGCCCCCTAGATTCACCAACACAACTAAGTGACAAACTGAAAACCTTCTCCCAGAAGAGCAACTATATTAGTGCTCATTGAAATCGAATATAAGACATTGAGGTAGGTTCCATCAAAAAATTAGAAGATTTAATATACTGTTTGCAATTTAAATCAAGTTATTTATGTAAAAAACAAATAAAAAAATAATTTTTTTTTGAAAAGTATAGTGAGAAAGTTATGTATGTATTTCCTAATTTGATTTCATTTTTTCACACTTATCACTATAATTTATGATTTTTCGACAAAAATTTGTACATTTAATAAAAATTAAGAATTCCCAATAAATATCTCATAAAACGAAAATAATTAGTTGAAGACCTTTTTTAAAGGAAAATAATTGATGACTTGACAATTTTTCGAGTGAGGAAAAAATTAATTTCAATT
>JACYFF010031956.1:3532832-3547577 GCA_017589665.1 Selenicereus undatus | reverse complement strand
TATTTTTTATTTTTTATTTTTTATTTTATTTTTTATTTTTTATTTTTACTTTTTATTTTTTTATTTTTTATTTTTTCTTATGTTTTATTTTTTATTTATCATTTTTTTATTTTTTTATTTTTTTATTTTATTTATTTATTTTTTTTATTTTGTTATTTTTTACTTTTCACTTTTTGCTTTTTATTTTTTATTTTTTTATTTTTTATTTTTTATTTATTTTTTTTATTTTTATTTTTTATTGTTTATTGTTTATTTTTTATTTTTTTATTTTTGTATTTTTTTAATTTTTAATTTTTTAAAATTTTGATTTTTTAATTCTAATTTTTAAATTTTTAATTTTTTTTATTTTTATTTTCATTTTAATTTGTGTTTTTGCATTTGTATTTTTTATTTTTTATTTTTTATTTTTAATTTTTAATTTTGAATTTGTAATTTGTAATTTTTTAATTTTTTAATTTGTAATAATATGTTTTTGCAAATTAAAAAATCAAAAAACTAAAAAAGTAAAAACTAAAAAATTAAAAATTAAAAATAAATAAAAAAAAATTAAAAATTAAAAAACTAAAAATACAATCAAAAAATTTTAAAAAATTAAAAAATTAAAAATTAATGAAAAATAAAAAAATAACACTATTCCATGACATCCGCAAAATTAGAAATTAAAAAATTAAAAAATTAAAAACTAAAAATAAAAAATTAAAAAATTAAAAAATTAAAAAATTAAAAAATTAAAAATTAAAATATAGAATTACATAATTAAAACAAAGTTAACAATTAAAAAATTAATAAAAAAGAAAAAAAGTAAAACTGTTCCACAACATTCGAAAAATTAAAAAATTAAAAATTAAAAAATTAAAAAATTAAAAATTAAAAAATAAAAATAAAAATAAATACAAAAAAAATAAAAATTTAAAAAATTTAAAAATATAAAAATATAAAAATTAAAAATTAAAAAGTAGAGTTAAAAAATTAAAAAAAATTTAAAAAATTAAAAAATTAAAAAATTAATGAAAAATAAAAAAAATAAAACTGTTCCATAACATCCGAAAAATTAAAAATTAAAAAATTAAATAAATAAAAAACTAAAAATTAAAAAATTAAAAATTAAAAATAAATACAAAAAAATGAAAAATTAAAAAAGTAAAAAATTAAACATTAAAAATAGAATTAAAAAATTTAAAAAAATTAAAAAATTAAAGAATTAAGGAAAAAGAAAAAAAATAAACTGTTCCATAACATCCGAAAAATTAAAACTGCTCATAATTGCTATCAGATTATTCGCACACACAATTACGTAAAGTATAAAAAAATTTCAAATATGGGAAATGGTTGTTTTATGTAGGTGTGGGAAGGAGTGGGTGAATGTGAGAAAGAGTGGTATTTTTTTTTAAGTGTGAGAAAGAGTGGAAAGAGGGGGGGAAAAGTGGGTGGGTGTGGGTTGGGTGCATTTCCCACCCAAAAGAACAGAGCCTCTAAGTGTTGACATTGAAGGCCGGACTCAACTGACTTAGAGGAACTTCAATAGTCATTAAAGAAAATTATGAAGTCAACTATTACCACACTGACCTACCTTGTGTTTGTTTTTGCAGCTATACAAAACTGTGACACCTAATTAAACAGTGACCTACCTTGTGTTATTAACGGTGTCACTGTGATTGTGTGTCATTAGAAAGAGAGCTAACTACGCGCGCCCGCTCCAACTTGCAACTACCAATTAACCTAATTCCTAGGAAGCAGATTTGGACTCTTAAAAGTCAGAACTCAGAACCTAAGTAAACCAACCCAGAAGAAAACCAAGATTGTTTTATATGCTTATATGCCCAAGTGTCAGCACTTAATCATGGCTACTGCTTATATGCTTTTGCCTATTTATCTCTTGTACTTCCCGATATGCATGTTTGAAATGGAAATTTGTTTATGTACTTTCTTATCTTGGGGTGTGGGTTATGTCTATTTTACAATCTAGTTACACTTGGACTGAGCATCTGAACAACAGGGTATATAAGGAGTGGAAGTCAATGGCATCTAAGCGCCTTAGAGACATGGTTTGGTAGGCAATGGACGAAGAGATAACTAAATGGATGCCAACTGGATTGAAAAAACAAGTGCAAGACATAAGGCAAATTGATGCATTCAAGAAGAGGTCTACACAAAACAAAAGAAATAAGACCACTAGGCCTAAAGTTGGGACTCTCCACACATCAGGGTCGATCTTAGCTTCTCTATGAGTAACGCAACTGGTAGTATCATTTAATTTTTCGTTGATACAAAATAATTTTCTATGAATAACGTACATCTTCTATGAAGGTAATTGACATTTTTTAAATATTTTTCCTCAAAATTATTTTCATTAGACAAAAAAAATCAAGGGAAAAGACCAACTGGATCTCAGATCTTCAAGCAACTGCATACTAGGAAAGAAGGAACCCGGAAGGTTTTCTGCAACAATCGTTCTAAGGCTATATGGGTAAGAGTTTTTCCTAAGGTCTCAAATTTTGCACTGTGGATATTTTGTGAAATTGGGAGTGGATCATGCTATCTGTTTGGGAATGTGGATCATGTTGTGATTGTTTTTATTGTGTAACTAGCTGTTCTTAGCATTTCAACGCCTTAGAATCGTATTCTTTCCCCAAACCCAAAGGATATACATTGTTTCAAAATTTATTTGGCCATGTATTTTGATACTATGTCTTTGTCTAGTAACTTCTAACTATAATCTGATACAGTAAATACACATAAAAGGGACCTGATAATTTAAGTTCTAAATATTGCATCCCCTTGGTTCCTGAACCTTATTATAACCAATTCTATTGCCACCTTTGGGATAAATAGTCAACACCAGATTTGGCGAAAAGACTGAATGGCCTAAACCAGACCCAACATAGACCTAGAAGGGGAACTCGATTTTGATGCAATCCCACCTCAACTCAACCATGAAGGATTGGCTTGAGATTTTCTGACCAATATTCAAATGTACCTCCTTGGAAGGCTTTATGGGCAAGGAAAAAGCAGAGCTATATATGGTTAACAGACCTGAAAATTCCATTAAAGCATTCTGATTTGATCCGAAATTAATCTGACACATATGACCTATCTTCCGGGTCGAGTATCATAAGTTGTTGCTGCATGTTAGACTACACCCCACCACTGCCCTCCCCCCCAAAAAAGGAAAAAGAAAACAAAAAAAGAACCTTTGAAGAACTTTAGTGAAGAGTGGTCAAGTGGTGCATATCATCCTCTGCGCCATTTAATGCAAACACCTTCTTTGTTTTCTAATTTATTTATGCTGATCAAAACCGTAAACAAAATTTGCAGCAAAATGGAGACGATTGGGATTAGCAGTGGAAAGACAAGGTTTCATCCCTTAGTTCAAATTTGAAGTGCACTTGTTGAGTTATTCCAATAGCAGCTGGATCAGTAACCACGTATTATATTAAACTTTTGCACTGTGGGTATTTTATTCTTGATGTACTCTAAGTGTATGGCCCGTAGAGTTGTAGTCTTCGGTGTTTAGCCGTTATATTGTGCGACTGTTGAATGCAAGAACCTCATTGCAAGGCTTTAAGCCTAGATTTAGCTCAATTTTAGGCGGAACTCTGTCCGTTTCACCCCAGAATTTAGGAAAGGTTTATGAAATCATTAACACTCCTAGCCCTAGGGGTTAGGGGCGTAATTACTTAGTCTTTTATTTTGACTTATCCCTCTCTTTTTTTTACGTACCCAATTGCATGATGAGTTTGAGCGTCTAAAGGCTATTGCTTCTCAATCAGGAATTGAAGTAGATAAAGATGAGATTTTCTTGCGAGCTGTTGGAGGCAAGAACAAGAAAGGAACTGTTTATAGACTTGGGACAGAGTCAGAAGCTTACTACACAAGGTTCGCTCGTCGCTCTGCCTCATCATCATCATACACACCCTCAGTTGTTTCTCAAATGGAGACTCGCTTGAAAAAATCAGATGAGGGACTTCAAGCTACGAGGGAAGAACTTAGAGCCACTAGGGAGGAACAAAAACAACAAAGAGAATTGATCGCTAGCCTACTTGCTCGGCTTGAGGGCCCCTCCTCTTCCCATTCACTCCCACCCCCTAACACTTAGTTTATGTTTGTGCAGTTTAATGTAGGGTTACAGATTGCCTTTTTGGATGAGGACTCAATTATATTTTGGAATTGAGACTTATTAGCAATGGTTTTAGTTAGTGCCTAGTAACTACAATTAATGGTAGTTTGGCATGTTTAGACTTTATATATTTAGGGGGACTTAGAATTAGGGGGTGAAGCTATGCTGGATGAAACTCGACACTTTTTGATCGTGTAGTTTCACTTGTGGCTACATGTGGTTGGTCATATATTCTTCTTTCAGTTGTATATTTGTTTATAGGAATACATTAACAAGGAGTGCAGGGTACAAGTTCCATATCATTCAACATAGCTACAAAATAGCTTTGTCTCAACTAGAGATGAAAACAACTTGTCTACGACTCGTCCTCATCCGTGATGCAAATTAGTAAAAATCTCTACAAATATATTATCGCTAAAATAGAGGTGAAACACATTTTCGTAGCCAAAGTCGTCTCCATTTGAGATGAACTCTTGTGCTAGCAACCGAAATATTTTCGTCTCTAATAGAGATGAAACAACATTTCGTAGCAAGGTTGGTCTCTAACATAGACGAATTTTTGTGCAATGGCAACCACAAATATTCGTCTCTGTTGGAGATGAAAAACATGTCGTAGCTATGTTTGTCTCCAACAGAGTCGCACTATTGTGAAATGGCAACCAAAACTTTTCGCCTCTAATAGAAATGACAGTACATTTCGTAGCTAGATTCTTCGCTAATAGAGACAAATTTATGTGCAATGGCAACTGAAAAACTTTCGTCTCTAATAGAGATGAAATTATTTTTCGTCTCAAATATTCGTCTCTAACAGAGGCGAAAATTATTATTCATCGCTAATTTCACCTGCGGCAGTGGCTTTTGAAACGAATGTTTTTTCATCTCTGTTTCGTCGCTAAATTATTTAGCCACGATACAATAAAAGTTATCGACGAATAATTTTCATCGCTAACTGCGCGCTTTTTTGTAGTTATAAAAAAAGTGACAATCAAAGTGCATAGCTCTGCCAACAGGCAGAAGAATCAAAGTTCATACTTTACATAGCTCCGTCAACAGATAGGATAACCAAAGTTCATAGCTCTGCCAATAGGTAGAAGAGTCAAAATTCATTTGTTATAGAATTCTGTCTATAAAGGGAGGAACCAAAGTTCATAGCTCTGCCTGTTCATATGTTACATAGCTCCATCTACAGACGAAGGAACCAAAGTCCATAGCTCCCTCAATAGGTAGAAGAATCAAAGTTCATGTGTTACAAAGCTTTGCCTACAGATGGAGGAACCAAAGTTCATAACTCTACCAACAGACAGGAAAATCAAAGTGCATATGTTACAAAGCTTTGTGTACAGACAAAGGAATCAAAGTAACGTTTAGTATTTCAAAAAATATTTCTATAAAAATAATAATAATAGCTTTTGGAATTCAAAAGTAGCGTTTGATATTTTTTGATCAAAAAATACCTTTTTCAAAATTTTCTTTGAAACTTATCCATATATTTTAAAGTCAATTTACATTCATCCATTAACCCATCGACTAAATTTACGAACACATTTTCTTCAACTGCATATTTAAATAATTATATACAAATAGCTAAATTAGAACAATTATTCGTTATTTGAACCACTATTTGTTGTCTACACAGTTATTCACTATGCAAATAATTAAATTTATCGAATACAACCTTCCACAAATAAACCATTGGAACACTTGGCCATTCATATTCATGTCGTACTCAGCTTTAGATAAGCACCTTGATTTTTTTGGTAGCGGCAGGTATACAATTACAGGCCACCTTAACTTTTGTCTTTTTTACATCCATAAGTTTTTTTTTTTTTTTTGGTTCAAATAAACTATGAAGGCAGTACAATGCAACAAGGGGTGAGGAAATTGAACCTGAGATCTAACATACTTAGCACCTTCATTTTAATCAGTTAGTTAACATCTCATCAGTTACATCCATAAAATTATATAAATAGAAAAATACTACTTTTTTTATCAGAAGAAATGGACTAATTGGATGACTCGTTTGTCATTTTTGAATGATGAGACGTCCTCCACTCACGCATTCTTACTAATATGTTCTTTAATGCTCCCAATTCCCAACTCATGTTGAAAAACAAAATTGTACTGCAATTTTAAGGTTAAAAAGAGAAGAGATTATCACAGGGTTCACAACTTGACATGCACGCCACATATTGATTAATGTATTTTATAATTTTTTAAATAATTATAATTAATTATGAACGTAAAGCTTTTATATTCTTATAGTGACAGTACAGAATGACGCATTACACTGTAATTTAATAAATTTGAAAATTATGTATAAAGTGAGTTCTTTAAATTATAGTATACTTTCAATATTCAATACTTTTTTGAACTAAGATAAATATCTTGTGATAAGATATTTATCATTTTACTGTACATAAATTATTTAGTGGCTTCACAATACGAACTCAAATTCTATAAATACGGACTAGCCATGCCCCTTTAGTTCACCAACACAACCAAATAAGCCATAAGTTGGGAAATGGCCAACAAAAAGGTGCACTCTTGGGCGTAGCACTCTTGGGCGAGATCTACAGATCATTTACTATTTCTTGAATGAGGTTGATCTGCAGATCTAGGGTAGTACTCTTGGGCGAAATACTCTTCGAATGCCGAAGAATATACTTGAAATGCTGAGATTAATAGAAGAACCGCTTCAGCATGTATAATTGATCAATCCCTTCCAAATTCACAAAGTTACATACAAAAATATAACCAACTACATAATAAACCATCACAACTTGAGAGACATACACAACACTCACAAAAAGAAAGATAGATTAATCTCTCAATTGAAGAGATTATAACTAAAATTGTAAATAATACCAATATTAAAGTAAAAAAAAATTCAAAATGACCGGAGAATCTGCCTTTCCCGTTTTCACCTTCAATTCATAAGAAAAATTTCTCCTTCTCGATAATGACAATGGTAGGGAGAAGGGATGAAAGCAGAAGATGAAGAAAACCGTAACTAGTTTTGTAACTAGTTTATTTTCTCGAACATGCCCTTTATCAAATAAATCGTTGAGACACTTAACCATTCATGTTCACGCCGTAATCACCTCGGCATAAGCATCTTGATTTTTTTTTATTTTTTTTCTTGGTAGCGCCACGACGCCACTATACACTAAAAAATATAGCCCACTAAGAGAACCACGTATTAAATTATACATTACCTTATCTTTTGTCCTTTTATATACATAAAATTATAGAAACGGCCTATTTTTTTATGTTAAAGTAATGGAGTAATTCGATGATTTGTTTCTCATTTTCAAATGATGACACATCCTCCACTCATGCGTTGCAATAAGCTATTATGTGGCCGACATGAAGCCATAATTGTACCATTTTGCGTTGAAAAAGTAAATAAACTACACTACCATTTTAACGTGGAAAACCAAGAGAGAAAATCTCACATGCATGGCACATATGATTAAAACAGTGGTGTCACCAATCTTAACTTCAATTTTAATTAATTTATTTTTACGCTTTATTTAAAATCATCAAAGTTTTAAATAATTAATTTTGTTAGAGACACCAATGATACGAAATGACATTATATATATATATATATATATATATATATATATATATATATATATATATGTGTGTGTGTGTGTGTGTGTGTGTGTGTGTGTGTGTGTGTGTGAAGAAGCATCATATGTATAATTTATAAATTTAAAAATTATGCATAAAATGATATCTTAATTATTTTTTTTAAGTTGTAATGTCCTTTCACTATTCAATTACAATAATTTTTTCAAGTTCAGGCAAACATAACTTAAAAAACTTATAGTAAGATATTTATTATTTTGCAATATGACATTATTGGGCGGATGACTTTATCATATGAACTCAAATTCTATAAATAGGGGCTGGCCATGCCCCAGGGATTCACCAACGCAACTAAGTGACACACTGAAAACCTTCTCCTAGTTGCAACCAAGCCATATAAGTTGAAAAATGGCTAACAACTTTGTCCTAGCTGCAACCACCCTCTTCCTCCTCCTACTCACCCTAACCACTACCGACACGGACAGCGATCTGGAACTAGACGTGGGCTCAGAATACTACATTGGGTGAGTTGTAGGCTTCTTTGGGGGGATAGGGAGGTCCAGCAGAAACGGCACAGAGATTGGCGGAGCTACATTGGGGCAAGGGGGATCAATTGACCCCCCAACTTCTTGGAAAAAAAATAATTAAATATGGAATATTTTTGTGGATAAAACAAATAGATATATATATCAATTAATTCTCATATATATTTCACAAATGTGTGCCTGGCAGGATGGTAGGCGGCTTTTTAATTGTTTCAGGGGTCACGGGTTCGACTCTTGTGACTCTCCTTCTATGGTCTGCATTGTATGTTTTTTTTTTTGAGTTTTGCCCTTTCATTTTTCCTAATTTCGCCGCTGCCTCTCGACTCTCTAATCTTTGCTTGCTTTCCTCCTCAGACACTCACGCAGTGACGCAGCCACGACTACCAATCCCAACTCCCACGCACTCTCTCTCACTCTTTGCCCAACCCAGTCGTCGATGCCGCCAGACCCGCCACTTGTGTCGCCGCCTCCACTCCTTAGCTCTCCTCCTGAGTCCAAAATCCCAATTTGAGGTAACTCCCAAAAATTTCAAATTTTTGTTTTATATTTTGTTATTTTGTAAATAGTTATGTTTATTTTAGTGATTTTAGTTAGATTCATGTTAAATAATTGATTAACTTAGTGAATCACTCATTATTAACTCTTAGCCTTCACCATTAAATGTTTTCGGTGGCTTTGCTGCTTCTGGTTATTTACTCTTAGCCATCACCATTAAATGTTTTCTCAAAACCTTTCTTCTCTAAAATGTTTTCTCAAAACTGGTCTTTGTGGGTCACTTGAAATCAGCCTCTCTATGGGTATAAATGCTGGTAGAGGTAAGATTGCCTACAGCTAGATCTCCCCAGACCCCGCGTAAGCGGGACCCACACTGAAAGTTGTTGTTGTTGGTGTGAATTACTCATTATTCATGAATTGAAAAATGAGGATTTTAACCTAATTGTCTTCTTGGTTGAAGATTTAAAGTTGAGCTAATTTTGTTAGTAATTGCTTCATTGTTTATATTTAGTTTACTAATCCTTCTCAAATGACGATATCATGCTTTATTTTCAAAACATGAGATCTCGTTGAGGACAACTTTATTGAATGTAGTAGCTACGCACTTCATTTTTAGAACTATTAAGGTTTATGTTATGTGTATTATTAATCTCATCCCCCTACTTTGAATCCTAGCTCCGCCCTTGGGCACAGACCTTTCTTGCCCTCTATACGTCGTTGAATGCCTAAGTGAAGTTGATACAGGTGATCCGATCAAATTCGTACCCGTTGATGAAACCCAGAAGGAAATCCACCTCTCATCGGAAGTCCAATTCGACTCTGGCCTGAGCGCCTATTGTAGGAGCAACGGGTTCTGGAGGGTGAGCTTTGATGCCTACACTCGCGGCGATGTGATCATAGCCTCTGGCACTTTCAGTGTTCCGTGTTCCTCGTTCAGGATAAAGAAGACTAAAGTTTCCCTTAATGCTTATAAGATCGCGTATTCTCCGCCTACAACAACTTCTTCTCTACAACAAAGGTAATTGACTGTTTTTTATGACCTCCTTTCTGGGCTCAAGTTGGTGGGTCTCACTGATGATTCTACTCAGGGTCTTCTGTTTGTCTTCTACAAGAACAAGAAGGATGTTGCTGCTAGCTACTAAGTAATCCATCTAATTAACACACAACATAATTGTCAACATAACCTCAAGCTAGTGCACAACCATCAACATAATGACTTGTGGGCTTCATGGATCGATCATTCAAGGCTACATATGGCATATATACTTTGATGCACAACAATAATCTCTCAATTAATATTTTGATGCCATATATATTTGGCTTGCACATTCAAATTTTGCTCAGAGACCTAGTTATGTAGGGTACTTCTCTTCCTGGTATCTGTGGTAAAGAGACAACTTCCATGAACTCCTTATCGGATTCGAGATCCGCCATTGTCTCAGGTGATAGACATATCTCAAGATCAATACTTCCTTCTTCTTGGTACCCTAGACAAGCTGCCACATTGCCTGCAAACTTGCACGCAAGGCCATTACGAAATGCGAGTGGTTTTCCGAACCCAAGTTCATTCTCAAAGACGTAAAATCTTGGCGAATTTGTCGTAAGCACACTAAAAACTTTGGAGTACATCTCAAGTTGATAGATGATTGGCGAATCCAGCCATTGTTTTAAGGCTTCGTGCACAACCTCATCAGTGTAATTTTTGATAGATTGGTGCACCACTGATGCCACCCAACCCAGACTGTGCTCCAAGAGTTCTCTTACTGTGGTGGTTGCTTTGATATCACTTACTGCGTTAGGATATCACTTTTTGATATCACTTTCCTAATGCAGTAATTTTTGATATCACTAGCGTTCCTAACGCAGTAAGTGATATCAAAGCAACCACCACAGTAAGAGAACTCTTGGAGCACAGTCTGGGTTAGGTTCAATAGTAGTACTATGTTTTTTCAATTTGGGTTCACAGTGATACTAAATAAACTAATGATTTGTGTAGTGAAGTATACTCAATTTTTTGATTTATCTTTTAACTATGCAAGGCGTCTTTTAATGTAAACAACTTTCTTTACTTAATTACTATATAAATAGCATGAAGAAAATGTTTCATTTTCATGTCATCATTTGAAACTTAGGGTTCTTCGATGGGGAATTAGACAATGAGAAGTGCAGAGGAGATGAATAAATATCGATTTTTTTGCCTTTTTTTCTTCTCTATTTAGTTGTGCAGTATTTATAGCCAAAAATAAATAAATAAATTGAGTATAACTGATTAAACAGGTCATTAGATATTCTGGTGTTACTATGAACTCAAATTGGAAAACATAGTACTATTATGGAAAAGAAAAATGACGTAGGGCCACTATTTTTTAAAAAAAAGTGATAATTTGGCACACAAGGGGCCAAAAACTCATTTGGAGGGAACAATGGATTGGGTTGGGTCAGGTTAGGTTAGGGTTGGCTCATTTACAAAGTGGTCTGACTCAGGTCATGCCCATCCCGTCAATGATGTGGGTTAATTCGAATTTTCTATGTAAATAAATGAGCCGAGTTGGATTAGCCCATGGGCAATATGCTTTTGGCCCATTCTACAATGGAACAAATGTATGAAATAGCTCTGTATAATAATTATGTTACGTGTAAATCGTTGGTAGTAAGCTTAACTAATTATATCATACAAGTTAGTGCAGCAACTATGTTGAAAAAGTAGCGGCTGTTAATGTGGTCCGATCCAATATGTTAATATGCTTTAATTGACCAACCTACTATTAAACCAACTCATTATTGATTTGATTCTTTATTAACCCTATTTTAAACCGCTTGACCTGCTTAATGCAATGGGTATCCAATCCAATGTCCACCCCTAGAACTCACAATTGAATGGAAGAGGGGTGTTCTAAAGCATAGTAATTAGTGTTCTTGTGCGGAATATTTAATTTGTTTTTATTGTTGTGATATACTTGTTTGAACTTGAGACTATGTCATAACTCATGTAACTTTCAATTAATGAATTCAATCTTTATTATCAAAAATAGTTGTTCTGGAATATGGAGCTTGTTTAAGTCCACTAACTTGCAGGCAACTTCGGATTTGGGTGGAAGAAAATCCGAATCAAAACCTTAAATTTTTAGGAGGGTTTGTGATTCATAAATTTACCTTTGTGAGATGTACATGCCCGTACTAAAATTACATATTTATGTGTAAATTTTTGGAAGTGATTTCTTATAATAATTTTTTAAAGGCAATTAAAATGGACGCATGATGCATAAATGGGCGTCACTTGATTAGGTGGGTTTAACATGATGTTGTCTCACAATAAACTTTCATGCGATGGAGATACCCAAAAAGAATTAATAATTAACATGCATAATATATGGGTCTCTGGCCACAATTATTGGTGAATAAGTTTTTTCATAGCCTTTTGACCAATAATGAATTTTTAAGGTATATAATATGCCAATTCAAATTATTTCACACAATGGATGTTTTTGACAATAACGTTTCGAGTAACGTTTAATATTTTTTGTCAAAGCTGTGTTTGGCAACAATATTTTGAGTAGTGTTTAGTGTTTTGATTAAATCAATATACTAGTCAGTTAATTTTTAATGTTTGGTAAACTACTGTTTTGACTGACATTTCAAGTAATGTTTAGCGTTTTAAGCAACGTTTCTAAAAAATTAATAGTATTAGTATTGACATTCAATAGCAGAGTTTCATATTTTTTGGCAAAAAATATCTTTTAAAAATTTTATCTTTAGAAATTATCTATGTATTTTTTATGTCCATTTACATTAATCAACCTGACAGCTAAATTTACCAGACACATTTGTTTGAACCACTCATCTAAACAGATATCTGCTAATAGCTAAATTAGAAATGATATCCTCTGCCTGAACCGTTATCCACTACCTAAATAATTAATTTTACCAAACAGGGTTCAAGTCAATACTTTGATTAGTCAATTTTTAGTGTCCAATAACCTAGCCTTTGTATTAACATGTCAAGCAGCGTTTAGAGTTTCAAACATCATTTATGAAAAACTCATATTAGCTTTTGATATTCAAAAGCAACATTTCATATTTTTCACCAAAAAATGCCGTTTGGAAATTATCTATAACCTTTTGTGTCGATTTATATTAGCCAGCTAACCAAACGGCAAAATTTACCAAGCATATTCGTTTCAAACGCTCATCTAAACAGTTATCCGCTAACAGCTAAATTCAAATTGTTATCAGATACATAAGCATCTATTTGCTACGTAAACCACCGCAATCTACTTAAACAACTAACTTCACCGAATCAGGCCAATGTCAATTTTTTTTTAATCAGTACACTTTGGATGAGTTTGACCATAAGATTTAGAGTAGCGATTAGCATTTAACGTTTGACCAAGTTAAGAAAGTTATCAATCAATTTTTGGTGTTTGGTAGCCTAATGATTGGACTATCGTTTCAAGTCGCATTTAGTGTTTCAAAAAGCATTTATAATTAACTTTCGACTTTCAAAAGTAACGTTGCATTTTTTTTATTAAAAATACCCTTTTGAAAATTTTATCTATAGACGTTATCCATATCTTTGAAAAATATTTATATCTTTTTAAGTCATTACATTAATCTGCTAACTCAAAAACTAAATTTGCGAACACATTTTATTCAACAGTATATCTAAACAATCATCTATAAATACTGAAATTAGAACAATTGTTCCTTATCTGAATAAATGCCTGCTATGCAAACAATTATTTGTGTAAGACTCGTAGCTTCCTCACCTCTTCTGTCTATCTTTCTCCTCTCCTATTGTGCAAGACTAGCAGTCTTTTTCAAAGATTTTGGAGAAGGGAAATGGTCGATTCTCCGGCCATTTCCAGCTTGCTTTTATTTACTATATAGAATTTTTATAATTAGTAATTTTAGTTGTTGTCTCTTTAACTGGGAAATTAATCAATCTCTTATTTATAAGAGTTGTGCTTTTATTCTCCAATTGTGAGAGTCATCTATTTCATGTTTGTTTCTCGCTTTCTTTTTGTGACTTTATGAATCCGAAGGAGTTGGATCCAATAATAAATGTTGAGGCGGTTGTTCAATGAGTTTCGACCATTCACATATAATCTTTTTTTGTTTCAAGAGTGTCTTGATCAAAAGTTTTGCATCAAATCAACGGATCAAACTCAATCAAGGTACTGTCGTAAATCTGTTGAGCTCTTCCCTAAACTGCACTAGGTAACAACGAGAGTTGGAAGACGAGCGTCCAATAATTTTTAAGTTAGCATTTTTGATTTTGAGATGCGATTCTGACATTCAAAATTATATTTATTTTAGTCAAATATATATATTACATGCTTTATCAATAAAGTTTTCATTTCTCTTATCAAATAAAATAAATTTATCTGACATGACCTTCCATAAATAAATCATCGGAAGACTTCATCATTCATATTCACGCTGTGCTTATCTTTGGCTAACCACTTTGATTTTTATTGGTAGCGCCACGACACCGCTGTTGTACTTAAAAATATGGAACATTGAGAGAACCACGTACACAATTATAGATTACCTTATCTTTGTTCTTTTACATCCACAAAATTATAGTAATAGGCTATTTTTTTTTTTAATCAAAAGAAATGGACTAATTCGGTGAACCGTTTGTCGTTTTTGAGTGATGATACGTCCTCCACTCATGCATTCGTACTAAATAAAAAAGAAAAAAGAGAGATTATCACATGGTTCACAACTTCACATGCGTGCCACATAATAATTTAATAAAATGATGTATCTTAGCTTCAATACTGATTAATATATTTTATGATTTTTTGATAATTTTAATTAATTATGCATGAACGTTAAGGCTTTTATGTTCGACGGTATAAATGACACATTATATGTTTAATTTTATAAATTTGAAAGTTATACATGTATAATGAAGAGGTAGATACAATGCAGCAAAGCCCAGCAAGGCCCAGCAAACTGATGCACCGGGATACAAGTTGCTGAGCTGTA
>JACYFF010031956.1:3519800-3532822 GCA_017589665.1 Selenicereus undatus | reverse complement strand
TTCTGAGTTCTGGAATTCTCTTCATGGAAATCTCTGTTGGTTGTCATATAAAGTGAGGTTTTTACAGAACAAAGACACCTCTTGAGGTGAATTCTGTTTTTATGGGGCCTAGAAAAATTTAGATATGGATAGCCTTACTTCAATACACATGACTACTCGTACAGATGTCGTTTCGAATAGACCCACATAAAAATTTTAATAAAATATTTAGAAGATGAAAATCGATTGGTAAACTAAGTTAACATACACAAGACCTAATTACTTTAAATAACAGAAGTTAACAAGAACAACAATTGAGAAATAAGAGTTCTACATACCTTGAACAACAAGCGGCGACACACTATTAATATGGCCAATAACAGTTTACCTTCAAATAATCGTAAGGGGAGTGATGTTGCAAAAAAGAATAATAGTCAATAATCGAAGGAGCGACAAGATAACCCTACGGAGATCAATCTACTAGTCTACAGGATTGCATCAAAAGTAGGAAAAAAATAATATTCAATATAACACAATAATAAACACTACTTAAAGAAAAGCCAAATGAAGGATTAGGAGCATGCTGTCTAGGGTATGTAACTGTAATCCTAGATCTTTACAAACTTCTATCATGAATCATGTCCTTCATTACTCCTATAAACTTCAAATCATATTTAATCACCTCATTCCAACTTTTCTTTGGTCATCCTCTACATCTTCTACATTTTGAAAGATTAATCGTCTCGTACTTTTTTATTGATGCATTCAAAGTGAAGTTTTAAAATAATTTTTAGATTATATATACTTCTACTATTCAATCTTTTTTAAGTCAAAACAAACACATGTAACAAATGTCTCGCAACAAGATATTCATATTTTGCTAGAGATAATTATTGAGTGGCTCTAGGATATGAACTCAAATTCTATAAATAGGGACTGCCCATGCCCCCAATTTAGTTCACCAACACAACTAGCTAAAACCCTAAAAACCCTTAGCCAAGCAAGCAAACTAAGCCATAAGTTGAGAAATGGCTAACAACTTTTTCTCGACTGCAACCACCCTCTGCCTCCTTCTACTCACCGTAACCACCGCCAACACAGACAACGATCTAGTCCTAAACGTATGTGGGAACCTATTAGGATCGTATAGGAATTGGACGGAATAACAATTAATCACAAAATACGATAATAAAGAACATACGCAAATCAGCACCAAGATTTACGTGGAAAACCCAATGTGGAAAAAACCACGGACGACGATGAGCAAAATCCACTATAGAGATGGAAGAGTATAGAATTGATCTCAGAGCGATGTGCTCCAAGGAGAGATCAATTAGTGATTATAATTCACTCTAGAACACGCTATCACAAGGCTAGAATAGCGGGGAAAAAAACCCCAACAATTGTGTTTGTATACTACTGTGTGTTGATGAAGACTATGGAGGCTCAAGGCGTGCCCGAATAATATGGGATCAAACATACATGTATGAGCATATCCTGGCCGTCATGATATTTGGGCCATAAACCCAACAATCTCCACCTTGGACCAAATTCACCAATTCTAGAACCAACAGATCGTCGAAAGAACCCGAAGGCTTATGCCCGCAGAGTGAGCCCCAAAGAGTCAGCAACATTGAGCACCAACTAGGTCCAAGCAGTGATAGAACTTAGTAATAGGGAGAGACTTGGTGAGCATATCTGCAAGGTTATCTATTATATGATCTTTCTTCATAATAATATCTCCTACAACAATAGTATCTCTGATATGATGGTACTCGATGTTGATATGCTTGGTCTTGGAGTGATAAGCATATTCCTTGATCAGATCGATAGCACTCTGACTATCTGAGAACACTTGAATGACACCTTGTAGAGCTCCAAATGCTTTCCAAGAGATAGCACCCACACATAGAGTAAAGATGTAGCCCGAAGCACAATGCATATGATCAACATCTCCACCATAGTCAGAGTCAAAGAATCCTGCAACATCATAGGTTGCAATATTGGACTTATCAAGCAATAGTGTAACACCCCGTGTACGTTACAAATAGACACATGTCGAGAGAACCCTTCACATAGTGAATGATCCATTTCACAGCTTCCCAATTATCCTTACCAAGATTATACATATAATGGATCACCATGCTAACTACATAGGCTAAACCCAGTCTAGTGCAGAACATAGCATACATGAAGCTCCGAACTGCACTAGAATAAGGGACATGAGACATCTTCTTTATTTTCTCTTCAGATGCAGGACATGACTTGGCTGATAGTTTAAAGTGAACAGCTAGAGGAGTAGTCACTGGTTTGCAGATACTCATATTGAACCTATCAAGGACCTTTTTAAGGTACTTCCTTTGAGATAGGTAGAGCTTACCAGCCTTTCAATCTTTACGAATCTCCACACCAAGTATCTTCTTAGTTGTCCTAAGATCCTTCATCTCAAACTCATTGCTAAGTTGAGATTTCAACTTACTGATCAAGGACTTGTCCTTGGACGCAATGAGCATGTCATCCACATATAGTAATAGATAAATGAAGGAATCTCTAAATTCTTGAAAATATACACAATTGTCATAGTGACAACATGTATAGCCATGTCCTAACATGAATGCATCAGACCTTTTATACCACTACCGCAGTGCTTATTTTAAGCCATATAGAAACTTTTTCAAGTGGCAAACATAATTTTTATTTCCAAGAACTATAAAACACTCAGTTTATTTCATGTATATCTCTTCCTCTAACTCCCCATGAAGGAATGCAATTTTCACATCAAGTTGCTCCAATTCTGGATCAAATAGAACAACAAATGCAAGCAACACTCTAATGGAGGTATGACGTACTATAGGAGAGAAAACTTCATTAAATTCAATACCTTCCTTCTTGTTGCAGCCTTGAACAACCAACAGTGCCTTCCTTCTTACAGCTTCAACCCTAGGAATACCCTACTTTCTTTTGTAGATCCATTTGGCCGTCAGGGAACGACGACCCTTGGGTAAGTCACACAACTCCCAAATCTCATTCTTGTACAAACTCTTCATCTCTTCTTGCATTACCATAAGCCCAATTTGACAAATTAGGACAGCAGATTGCTTCAAAGTATGTAGAAGGTTTAATACCTTCAGGTATCTCATGTGTAACAACTAAGACATATGCTATTAATCCATCTTCATTATCAGCAGAATAGCGTGTAGGCGTTTTGATGGTTCTTCGCAGCCTATCACGAGCAACAGAGTAGTTATCTGAAGTTTGATGCTCTTAAGAACTTGGGATGTCATGGCTGTCGGAGTTGGTTTCTTAAGTATGGTCCTCACTACTCGAATGAGATATTATCTCAAGTCTGCTACTTTTCGGAACTTAGGATGTCATGGTTGTCAGAGTTGGTTTCCTCAGTATGGTCCTCACTACTAGAATGAGGCACTATATCTCTACCTTAAGGAGCATTTGAAGGAACCTCTAGTTCCACCTTCTTACTGTCATTCTGTTGATCTCATGTAGGGATAGCAGACTCTTTTTTAGGAAAGAACATAACAGTTTCACTAAAAGCAATATCCCAACTTTTAATGACCTTTTTGGAGTCAGGAGAATAAAGCTGATATCCCTTAGATTCAGATGCATAGCCCAGAAACATGCATTTCGCAGCCATGGGATCTAGTTTCCCATTGTTGATAATGTGCAAAAACAGAACATCCAAAAACCCTCAAAATAGAGTAGTCAATAGGATTACCTGACCGGACTTCTTCTGAAATTTTGAATTCAATAGAGGAGTGTGGAGACCGGTTCACCAGATAGCATGTTGTAGAAACAGCCTTTGCCCAAAAATCTCTATGATGCCACATGCTAGCATTAGAGAGCACACAACGTGCTCTCTCAAGTAGAGTTCTATTGATGTGTTCTGCACCCCCATTCTGCTGAGGTTTTCCAACCAAGGTCTTATGTCTAGCGATATCTTAAGTAGCACAGAACTCATTAAACTCTGACTCACAGAACTCAAGACCATTGTCACTCCTCAGCTTCTTTATTATCCTCCCAGTCTGGTTTTCAACGAGCACTTTGAACTTTTTAAACATAGGGAAAGCCTCATTCTTCTGCCTTAATAAATAAACCCGGACCTTTCTAGAGAAGTCAAGCTTGCCCGTACCTTCGCTACCTAGTCAGCATATAACGTTTTCCTCCAAAAGAAGGAACTCTAGAAGGACCCACATATCAGAATGAACATAACAAAGGGCACCTTTAGTATTGTGTGTGGCTGTAGAAAAACTAACATTTTTTTGTTTTTCAAACACAATGATTACAGAAATCAAGTTTGCCCGTGCCTTCGCTGTCTACTAGATCTCGCTTGCTTAGAATTGTCATTCCCTTCTCGCTCATGTGGCCCAAGCGAGCATGTCACAATCGAGTATGGTCTTCGATAGATGAGGTGGTAGTGACTGCAGCAGAACCTGTGACTGTAGACCCTTGGAGAATGTAAAGACTTCCTCCTCTTTCTCCTTTCATGAGAACTAGGGCACCCTTGGAGATCTTCACAACTCTACCTTAGCAAAATACTTGCACCCATTGGATTCAAAGGTGCCAAGTGAGATGAAATTACGCTTCAGGTCAGAAAAGTGATGAACTTTAGAAAGAGTTCTCACTATGCCATCATGAGTTATGATTCGAATGGTGTCAATGCGAGCAACATTGCATTAGGCATAATTGCCTATAAGTACAACACCAGCATTTAGTGCCTCATATGTAGAAAACCAGTATCTATGGGGGGACACATATGGTAGGTACAGCCTGAATTAAGAACCCACTCAGTAGCACCTTGGTTATTCGTGGTAGTGACAAGTAGAACATCACCATCTGACCTTGAGTCTATAACTGAAGCTTTTGCAGGTTGATTATTCTTCTCATCTTTTGCTTCTTGTTCTTCAGTTTGTAACATTCAGCTACTAAATGTTCTAGCTTTCTGCAGTATTTGCAGAGCTTGTTAGATTTACATCCCCTGGACTTTGATATGGCATCTCTGCTATTTGTTTCCTCCTTTTCAGAGGTTCTCCCTCTCACTGATAAGCCGTCAGCTTTGTCATTAGAACGCACATCGAGATCAAAATTTTCTTCTGACAACAGGTTAGCCTTAACATCATCAAAAGACAAAGTGTCGTTATTGCTGTATAGCATAATTTCCTTGAACTGCTTATAGGAAGGGGGGCAATGAGATAACCAACAATATTGCTTTATCCTCATACTCAAGTTTCACATCTAGACTTTCAAGATCAATTGAACTCGTCAAGATGATTTTGAATAAGAGTACCTTCAGCCATGGAGAATGTGTACAGACATTCAATCATACGAATCTTATTTGCTAGGCTTTTGGTCATGTATAGGGACTCTAATTTGAGCCAAATAGTTGCAGTGGTAGTCACATCCAGGGCTTCACGGAGAACATGAGTTGCTAAGCATAGTTGAATCGTTGAGAGGGCCTTTTCATCGAGCTCCTCCCATTGTTTGTCTATCATAGTTGAAGGTTTCTTCGTTTTTCCAACGATATCCTTGTTTAACCCCTTCTGGGTAAGAACCGCTACTGTCTGGATCTTCTAGATATTGAAACTCATCTTTCCATCAAATTTGGGTATTTCAAATTTTGAGACTGATGCCATCCTATAGCCAACGCTCTAATACCACTTGTTAGGATCGTATATGAATTGAATGGAGATAATAAAGAATCACAAAATACGCTAATAAAGAACAATCACAAATGAACACCAAGATTTACGTGGAAAACCCAATGTGGAAAAAACCACAGACGACGATGAGCAAAATCTACTATAGAAATGGGAGAGTACAGAATTGATATCAGAATGATGCACTCTAACGAGAGATCAATTAGTGATTACAATTCACTCTAGAACAATCTCTCACAAGGCTAGAATAGCGGAACGAGAAAGCCCAACAATTGTGTTTATGTATTGCTGTGTTAATGATGAGTATGGAGGCTCGAGGCGTGCCACTGATAAAGGGATCAAGCATACATGTGCGAGGAAATCCTAGTCGACATGATATTTGGGCTATAAACCCAATAAATGAGGAAACCCTACACGTCATGATGTTTGGGCTATAATACTACATCCGGCGAGCCCTAAGCTTCTTTAGGGGGATAGAGAGGTCCGGAAGAGATGGCACAAACCTTTCTTGCCCTCTCTATGTCAAGGAATACAAAAGAGAATTCATTGTCGCTGATCACGTCAAATTTGTACTCGTCGATGAAACCTAGAAGGAAATTCACCTCTCATCGTACACCCAAATCGACTTCGGCAAGATTGCTAGCTGTAGGAGCGACGACTTCTGTAGGGTGATCCTTAACGCCTTTACCCACATCAAAGTGGTCATAGCCTCCGGCACTCCCAGTGTTCCACCTTTTTCGTTCACATCCGAGAAGGCTGCAGTTCGCCATAATGCTTATAAGATCACATATTCTCCTCCTACAAATTCTTCTCTACAAGCAGGAGAACAAGGGTACTAATTAACTATTTTTGGTGACTGCCTTTATGGGCTTAAGTTGGTGGGTTTCACTGATAATTATACTGAGGGTCTTCTATTTGTCTTCTCCAAGAACAAGAATGATGTTGTAGCTAGCATATGAAGCTACTAATTAATCGAGCTAAGTATATAAATTAGCTAATAGTTTAGCTAGCTACTTATTACTTCTAGCTAGACTCAATAAGATTCTTCCTCGCTTGCATGGAGCAGAAGGACAGAGTAGGTCGCCTGGTTTTCTCCAAATAAAATATAAGACTTATTTAAAAATATAAATGTATTCATCTTTTGATATATCGCATAAAAAAAAATCTCTCCCACGTTAGTCTGACTATGTATGTATTGTTGCAAGACACTTTGTAAGTATCTTACTTTAGTCTAGTTTACCCAATTACATGGTTGAAAACATCCAATCTTTGAATAAGTATGGTTAGTCAACCATTATAAATAATTGTAAACCTTTAGTATTTTATCGGCTATGCCCTGGTGAGTACAAATAAAAATCTTAATCAGATCAATTTTATCCGCGAAAACGTATGATACATGTTATCTTATATTGTGAAAAATTACGGGTAAAAAAGTGATGTTTACACAATTTATAAATGGTAATACTCTTTTGTCTTTTAATTATACAATCTTTTTTTTTTGAATTTAGTACATAAAAATACAATTTTTAAGTTAAGGCAAAACACTCACATAATTTCTTATAGTAAGATATATATATATATATATATATATATATATATATATTATTTTACGTTAATGTGCAAAATAAAAATTTCTTGTCATAGACACGTCTTAAGAGTCTTCCCTTGACTTAGAAATCATGTTCAATTGACAATGAGTTGTACAATTAATAATTGAAGGGTATTAGCACTTAGAAATTAAGTACATTATATTTCTGTCCATCTTTTTTTTATAGTTATGAAATTACACAAATAATATTTCTTAACTGACATGATATATTTGATTAGAATATATGATTTATACTTGTCAGCATATCTCACAAATGCTACAACTTTGCAATCGAAACCTAAATGTGTTTTTGTGATTTTAAACTATATAATATATTAATTTAGATTATGGTCTTGAGACAATATTTGTCAATACCTATTCAACATATTTTTTTAAGCTCAAGTACTCCCCCCCCCCCCCCAAAAAAAACACCAAACCACAACACTTATAGGTAGAAAGTTTAGTTTGAAGCTCACTAAACACCGAATTTTACCTAAAAAGAATCAAAACTCCAATTATTTGGTCAAGTGAAAAGGAGGAGCGTGGATGCGCCAGTAAGAAGATGTGAGAGGATTAACATCCCCGGAGGCAAAAGAGGGAGGGGTCGACCAAAGAAGAGTTTGGACGAGGTGATTAGAGAGGATTTGAGAGTGGTAGGATTGTCGGAGGACGTGGCTCAGGATAGGAAACGTTGGCGGGATAGGATTAGGATTCTAGAGTGCAGAGAGGTGGCCTCGTAGTTGGTCTTTCAGTTGCAGTAGGGTAGTTCTGATAGTGGTGTTTGTCCGCATGAAGTTCTTCTATATGGGAAGAGACAGTGTTTGCTTACCTCTGGTTATTAAGGTATTTTTCCCTCCTCTGCTTTATTGTTCATTTGTTTCATAGCTTCAGCATCTTGATTTTGCTTATATATCTTATTCATTTCTGGCTGTCGTGTTCTTCATTTCCCCATTAAATGCTTCCCCAAAATCCTTCTTCCATAAAATGTTTTCTCAAAATTGTGTTTTTGTGGGTCTCTTAGAATCAGTCTCTCTACGGGTAGAGATACCGGTAGGGGGTAAGGTTACCTACATCTGAATCTCCCCAAACATCGCGAAAGCGGGACCCACACTGGGAGGTGTTGTTGTTCTGTTATTATATACCTCTTGAAGGCCATTTCTTTTAAAGACGTCAATCTTATCGAAATGCTCTTAGGAAATGATCTTACCCAAAATTTGCTTCTTCCTACTCCTTTTGTCAAAACCTTATAGATGTTTTTGATGAATAAGTCTTAAAATATTTAAAATATAATTATGATTCCAAATTCCGATGAAATTTATCAAAAATAATGGTTGAGATAAACTGTACCATACATGGGTTATCACAATTGTCATTTTGTGAAATCAATGCACGATAATAACGCCTGAGCTTGTGACAATTCATGGTTGGATGTTCATGATGGCCCCATATATTGAATATTGGTGACTAACATGTTTTCCATATGTTGTGGACCACATCAACTTTGTTTCATTTCCTTAAGAGGGTCACATCGACTTTATTTCATTTGCTTAATTGCGTTAATTCAAGGAGCTATTCTGCTCAAACAGGGGCAGAGCCATAGTGGGGTCACGTGGGATCAACCGACCCCGCTTTAAAAAAAAAATAAATTCTACTAGTTGGGTTTTAAAAATGGAAATAACACATATATATAATTTGTGAAGGATTAGTTGCAGTAAAACAAGATTGCTTCAGTGGTAGTGAAGGCGTAGCACTTGATAAGGCATCCTCACGTGTGTCCCAAATTCGAATCTTCCTTCTCACTGTTTTTTTTTCTTTGGCCCACGTTTTGGACTAAATGCCCAATACCGCCACTCTGGTGCCCATGTAACCCATCCCCTAATTCGACTCACTCGCCCACAGCCCACTGCTCAGACAGAGCAACCAGTCCAACCACCACACCCTCACCCAGCCACCCAGACCCACCTCCAAGCCGTCCACCACCCTGACCGTTGCCAAACGCAGACAGCCAACCAGTCCAGACTCGAGGCTGTCCAGCAAACTGAGCAAAGCAACCACCGCCAATGCCACGCCTTGCTGGCTGCTGCCTGACGCCCAGCTGCGGCCCGGACCCCACACCCACCTAGCCGTGAGCCGTCCACCACCGGTACCGGAAGCGTTCACCACTTCGCCGGCAGCCACCGTCACATACTCACATTGAAGACTTGAAATTTTGAAGGTTTCTACGCAAGTCTCAGTACTCCCCCCTCCCTTTTGTTTTCGGTTTTCCCTTTGTTGTTTGTTGTTTGAAATAAAATGGAATTTGATGTTCGATAATTGATTGTGATTTGTGTCCGTGATTTCACTGATTTGAGTTCGTTGTCATATGCCCATGAGTTCATTTACATAGTTAGATTAGTTTCAATTATTGAAATCATTTGATAAAATTAGCTATAAATCATTTGTCAATTGTAATTGTATTGTATGTGTTGTTTACTCATTCGATTCTCTTCTGATTAGTTATAATTATTGAATATCCTTCACTTGCCTAATTAAATATTTTTTTGTTCAGTTAAAAATGCATAGATATTTCAAAAAATTGGCTACCGAATCGTTTCCTTCAACCTCTGCACCTGAAAATTCTCCTTTGAATCAAGAAACCGCGCGAACACAACACTCAAACACAAACCTCAAATTTTGAAGCAAACACTAATCCCTCGCCTTGTGGGAGAAGCCGAGTTGATTCAAGTGCTCTTTAGTCAGCTGAAAGAAAACCAATTTCACGTTATCATCCAAATAAGTATGATGAGGTAAGAAGAGCTTATATTCAAAAAGGTCCTTGTAAACCCCGAAATCATGCTTTTCCTCAAAGATTGATGTCTAGAAATTATTGTCGTTTCAATGAGTCTTGGTTTGATATGTATGGCAATTAGTTAGAATATAGCATAAAAGAAAATGCGGCTTTTTGCTTGTGTTGTTATTTGCTCAAGAATGAGCATGAAAGTTCAAGTCATTTTGGAGGTGAAACGTTTACTTCTAAAGGATTTAGAAGTTGGAATAAGACAGAAAGATTTAAGATGCATGTGGGTGGGTCAAATAGTCGCTTTCCTTAAGCGAGCACTGAGTTGCTTCTCGGTGTAGCTTGTTTGAACCCAGTAGATTCATTCTCCAGTTTTGTAAGGAAAAATACTTCGAATGGCTCAATTGTATCCAGATGATTTTGATGAGTTGGGCATTGAGGCACTTACTTGTGAACTTGATACTTTTCAATGTACATGATGATGAGAGGTTCTCCGACTTGAGGGGAATTGGTGAGCTTTCAAGGAAATTGCTTCAAACAAAAAAATATCTGAGCTTTCCTCGCCTATATCTATTTGTGAAGTTGGCATTACTTTTACCAATTTCCACTTCAACTGTTGAAAAGGTATTCTCAGCGATGAAGATCATCAAGACCAGTTTACGCAACAGAATATCAGATGAGTTTTTAAATGATACTGTTATTACTTATTTTGAGGATGATCTTTTTGAAACACTATCAAATGATGATATCATGTATCGCTTTCAAAACATGAAGGTTCGCCGAGGACAATTGTCGTAATTGTATTAGCTTTGTAATTTTGGTTTTATGACTATTGTTAAATTTCAAATTTCAAATCATATTTATGTTTGAGTCCCGACCCCGCTTGAATTAATTTCTGGATTCGCCACTGTGCTCAAACATCTTACTGATGATAACTTCGATCTCAACTCGTTGCGTCCTGCCGTTAGTTGTAACATCCCATCGATAAATTCATGTTAATTATTTTAAAGTCATATTAATGGTATGATTAATATTATAATTCAATCCAAGGCAATGACGGAAATGTATATTATACACTTGAGAGTATGTATTCTCACTTGTTAAGTATACATATTTTTCCAACATGTATTTTTCATATAGACACGTTTTAATATATGGCACTGATGTGACTTTTGAGAGTATATACTCCCAAGAGTATGATATAGGCTTTGGGCAATGACCCTCACGAATTTAAGGCATGCCAATAGAAATGTTCAAATTAAGCACTATGAGTGATTATATCCTTATGAGGCAAATTAAATTGCAAGTAATTATGTGAAGACAAATTTGTATATATACAAACATGCATCTGTCTTCGAGTAATGATGGAAAATTAACAGAGTTCATTTAATTTTCTTAATAATTAAGGAAGCAAATTATGCAATGAAATGACAATGGCTAATTAATTTTAGCCAAATGTTTGCTTAAAAATTTATCACATGGTAAGGTTAGAAAACAAGATGAGAACGAACTTGTATTGAAAACAAATAAATAAATAAAAAAACCGAAGAAAAGAAGAAGAAAAAGGAGCTCATTTTTAGCTAGATTGCTAAAGAAAACAAGAGAATAATTTGAGAAATCTAGTCCAAAGAAAAATGAAGCTGGCAAAATCAAGAGTCCTCCATCTTGTCCTGGTTCATGCTCACCTCTTCTTTCCCTCTACTCTTTCTATTGTGCTTGTTCGTCGGGCCACCATGGTCATTGGCCATCATCGTCGGCGGCCAGATGCGACCCAGCTCACCAGACGCCACCCACTGCAACCCCCCATCTCCTCTCGTTTCCTCCCTTGTTATCGACTATTTAAATGGTAATTTGCCACCTGAATGATTAAATTAGAACAATTGTCCACTATCTAAATAACTATTCACTAAATGTTAAACAATATAAACTGTTCACTAATAATTAAATTAGAACAGTTATACACTATTTAAATAACAATTTACCACCTAAATAATTATCTATTATCTAAATAACTAATTTTGTCGTATCAAGCAAATTGTTGGAACGTTTGTAGCGATTCATATTCATTGTCGAACTCTTCTGAATAAGCATCTTGACTTTTATGTAGCGCCACGGCGCCTCTGTATGCTTAAAAAATATAGGGGCTGCCACGACGTCACTACCAGCTAACCATGCATATTATTGATTGGCTTTATGATACATACGAGCACAAATTCTATAAATAGGGGTTGCCCATGCCCCCTTTAATTACTTCACCTGGACAGCTAAAATGCTTAAAACCCTTAGCCAAACAAGCAAGCCAAAAATGGCTGACAACCTTCTCCTCACTGTGACCACCCTCTTCCTCCTCCTACTCACCCTAACCACGGGTGACACAGATAGCGATCTGGTCCTAGACATCGATGGAAACCCACTAGAAGTGGGCTCGCAATACTCCATCGAGCCAACCATAAGCTTCTTTGGGGGCGGATAGGGAGGTTCGGAAGGGATGGCACATCGCTTTCTTGGCCTCTATACGTCGTCCAATACTGAAACGAAATGCACAGAGGTGATACCCTCAAATTCGTACCCATCAATGAAACCCAAAAGGAAATCCACCTCTCGTCGGACGTCAAGGTTGACTCCGGCTTCAGTGCCTACTGTAGGGATGAGGGGTTTTGGAGGCTGGGCTATGACGCCTCTAACAGTCGCGTTGTGGTCATAGTGATGCAGAGAGTCAGGAGAGAGAAGTAGAAATGGTGAAAACCCTCTCGAGGCTTCTGATCAGATCACCAAGATAGAGAAAATAAGAGAGAGAATATGTGGAACTGGATTGATAGCTCAAGGTAGGAGGTTTGTTACAGCAATTTGTTAAGCTTTCCCCTCTTACAAGTTTGCCTTATATAGCAACTTTGCGACAACAAAAGGAAATAATAAAACTGAAATATGAGCTGTAATAAAAGGATCCCAAGATAACTACCCGTGGGCCCCCAATAACAACTTTCAAAAATATCCAAAATCACTTTCC
>JACYFF010031956.1:3396006-3513997 GCA_017589665.1 Selenicereus undatus | reverse complement strand
ACTTTATTTCATTTGTTTCATTTGGTTAAGGGATCACCTCAGCCACTGCAAATTTAATTTGTTAGCAAATTCTTAGTGCTAATGAGGAATAGGAACTATGTAATTTGAGTTATAAATAATTGTGGCCGGTGATTGTATTATTTTTGCTTGTTTTTTCTTATTATTATTTTCCATTTTTTTCCATGTGGTTAAATGCGATTAGTTCTTTGATCAAATGTGTTCTGTCAGTTGAGACATTTCATTGATCAACGATATATAGACGTATGTTCGTTTCATCGTTAACGTGGGAGCTAATAAGTAACCACTTGCTAACTCTAATTGATAGCTCTCTACTTTCCTTCCACCTATTGAGAAAAATGTAATCGTGTCATGGGAACTAATACAAGAAAATATCGTGAATGCAACATGGCTGAGATTCATGTCTCAACCTTGATTAACGTATTTTATGATTTAAGATCACCAAGTTTTTTGATAATTGAAAAAAATGATGATACGTCAACTATACAAATTAACACTTTAATTGGACCAATCCTATCCACAAAGACGTATCATACGTGTAATTTTATAAATTTGAAAATTATTGAGTGGCTTTATCATTTTGCAAGATGTTTATCATCTTTCTATCGTAAGAACTCAAATTCCATAAATAGGGGCTGGACATGCCCCTTGGGTTCACTAACACAACTAAGCAAAACCCTTTAAGCCTAAATTAGCCAGACAACCAAACCAAGCCAGAAGTTGAGCAATGGCTAACAACCTTCTCCCAGTTGTAGCCACCCTCTTCCTCTTCCTCCTCCAATTCAGCCTAACCACCGCGGATACGAATAGCAATCTAGTCCTAGACACCAATGGGAACCCACTACTAGCGGGCTCAGAATACTTCGTCCAGCCAGCCACCGGCTTCTTTCGGAGGATAGGGAGGGCCGGGAGATCATCAGCCTCTTCTTGCCCTCAATATCCCATCGTATTCAATAGAGGTGATCCCGTCAAATTCAAACCCATCAATGAAACCCGAAAAGAAATCCACCTCTCCTCCGACCTCCATATTGACTCCGGCACAGGTCCATGCAGGGATGATGGGTTCTGGAGGCTGAACCGCGATGCTATTTATCGCCGCTTAGTGGTCGAAGCCTCCGGTGCTTCCGATGTTCCACCTACCTCGTTCAAGATTGACAAGGCTCCAGGCCTCGTTAACACTTATAGGATCACTACTGCAGAAGCAGAACAACAAGGATCTTCATACTTGAGTGTTTATTGTGACCCCGCTTCCTGGCTTAAGATGTTGGCTCCCACTGATAATCCTTCTCAGGCTCTGCTGGTTTACTTCTCCAAGACCAACAGGGATGTCGTAGCTACTAATTAATCCATGCAAGTATGTATATTATTTTGTTGACAAATAGCTAGCTATTTGTTGACAAATAGCTAGCTATTTGTTGACAAATAGCTAGCTAGCCGTGAATAAGATTCATCCTCCCTTGCATGGAATGGAAGGATGGAGTGGGTCTTGTTGTACTACTTCCGTTGAAATAATAATCATCATATATATGTATATATTTTTGGATTTTGAGGTGACTTATAAGTTGCTACTAAATGATGAAAGTTAAATTTGTTATCTATAAATAGCATTTTGTGGATCGAGTATAAATGACATCATAATCAGATCGATCAACTCCATCCACAAAAAATGCTTGATGCATGTTATTTTATAACTGTGAAAAATTATCGATAAGGAGATTATTTTATACAATTTATAAGAAGTAATACCCTTCCAATATTCAATTATAGAATTTTATTTTCAATTTAATACATCACAATATAATTTTTAAACTAAAATAAGACACTTGAAAAGTATTTTGTAGCAAGATGTATATCATTTTACGTTTCTAAACTGCAAGATGTAAATCTCGTCATAAGACACTTCTTAAGAGTCTTGCCTTGACTTAACATACCTGTTAAATTGAAAATGAATTTTATAATTAAATAGTTGAGGGCGTATTGGCACTTAGAAATTGAGTAAACTACATTTTTACGTATATTTTTTTTACAATTATGGAATTACACATATGATACTTCTTAATTGATATGATTGATCTGATAGAATATTATTTTATGCCTGTCAGCATAACTTACAAGTGCTAAAACTTTGCAAAGTAATTGTATCTATTGAAGATTTTGTGATTTTAGATTATACAATATATTAGTTTGGATTATGGTCTTGCCACAAAATTAGTCAATACCTAATTTATTTAGACTTTTCTAAGCTCAATTACTCTTCGATCCCCCCCCCCCCCAAAAACAAAAAAAGAAAAAAAGATGAACCGCAACACTTGTGTCTAAAAAAGAATTATATTACTCATATGAGATCCATCTCATGTTCATTCTCCAAATTTATTTAGTCACTTTTATACCTCTAAAAAATCATTTTTAAAGAGACCAATCTTATCAAAATACTCTTAGAAAATCTTATAAATACTAAAAATATAATTATGATTCCAAATTCCAATCAAATTTATAAAAAGTAATGATTGAGATAATATGCACCACATGTTCATTCTCCAAAAGTAATGGTTGAGATAATATGCACCACCATCTCATTCTCAATCATGAAATTTATTTAGTCACTTCTATACCTCTAAAAAATCATTCATGATATTATGGTAGTATATGTCCAAATTGCTGGAAGTCACAATTATTACCATAATTGTCATGTTGTGGAGAATTGATGCATGATGATAACATTGTGCTTGTAATCATTCATGGCCGGATGTTTATGATAGCCCTGCCACTAGCAATTTTAATTTGTTACCTAATTCTTAGACCTAATTAATGAGGAATAAAAACTGTTTAATTTGAGTTATAAATGGTTGTGGCCGGCTGATAATTGTATTATTTTTGTTTTTGTTTTTTTGCTTATTACTATTTTCCTTTTTTTTCATCGGGTTAAATGCAAATAAATTTTTTGGTAAAATGTGTTTTTGTGAGTTGAGACACTTCATTGACCAACGATAAAGGTTTGTTCGTTTCACCGTTAACATATCGCACGCACATTGGTTCTTATCGTTGCTTATAGTTCCTTATCATTGATGGCTACGTACTGAGCATCTTAATTTTGCTACCTGTTGAAATATGTATGGGGACAAACTATATGTATGGGAGCTAATACAAGAAGAAAACATCATGAATGCAATAATTAACATGGCTGATATGCATTTCTCAACCTTGATTAATGTATTTGATTATGTGGCTTATCGACAATCAAAAAATGTTTTAACACATAATCATTGGTTTAAATGTACAGACCTAAGGGATTAGTCAAGTTTAAACGTGCTCGTTGTCGATTTATTCTTTGCATCAAACGAGTGGTTTAATTCTTATGTTTAATTGCATTAGTGCATATTGAACAGATGAAATGCTCGCAGATCATCCAGCCATTACATCATTCTAGATACTACTGAACATGATAGTGGACCTAAACCGTCCAAAATTTTTGGACATCTAGTTTGGGAAGCAGAAGGCTCCAAAAGGTCCCATTAAAACCTGGGACAAAAATGTTAATGGGAACATATGAGAAACTCGGAACCGTCGAAGGAAAAATTGGCAAGATTGAAATCTTTGTCCAGGGTTAGTAGGACTTTTTTTTTTAACAATGGTAAATGGTAAAGGGATGTTAAACGCATCTTTTAATAGGAGTACGTTCAACTATATCATCATAAAGTATAGAACTAAGAATTGGTGAGACACAAGTCTCCGTAAAAAAAGAACCAGTAACAGAATGATCAAGTTTTGACATCCAGTCTGCTGCTTGATTTGCCTCGCGAAAGATGTGGTTAACATTAACTGTTGAACTCTGACTAAGCCATACATGTGTGTCTTTAATGATGTTCTCAATTTGTCATGGTATTTGGATATCTCCTTTAAGAGCCTGTATAACCGATTGGTTATCATCTTCAATGACTAGATCTTTAACCCTATTTGGATTGTTGCACTTACATCATCTCTAAGAGCTCGTGCTTTTTCCACTATAGTTGCACGCCCATAATGAGATGCTTATGCCTTGACGAATTTGTCCGTTTAGTCACGGATGATGAAGCCACCTACCGTCGAGGAGTTAATAAGGGATCCAGCAAAGTTGATTTTAATGAATCACAGGGGGTGGATGCCATCTCACAATGTGATGGGAGGTTTGTGATGGAGTATGCAGGGGAGAAGAAGACCCCCTAAATTGACAATCAACTGACATACAAGTTCTGATATGCCACTCGGCACTTTTCTTTTTTGGCTTTAATTAAGCAAGCTAAGGGATTGAAGATTTCATTATTAAAAACACAACATTTATAGCTTTCCAAATACTCTCCACAGGAGAAAGAAACTTTTTGTATCACAAGGCGTGGCATGGATCATTTAATCCTATCCAGGAATTGGTATATATCCTGTCCCTTTGCAGGGGAGGTTCCCCCGGGAATCATTTGTGTTGTTCAGCTAGTTCCCACACTTTTCTGTCATAAAACAAAAGCTGAACAGATGACTTGTCGATTCAATGTCATCTTGACATATGGGGCATGCCAGGTTAATATTCCAGCCCCGTGCCATAAGATTCCCTTTTACCGGGAGAGATTTATGACAAAGCTGCCAAATGAAAATTTTGATCTTTGGCATAATATCAACTTTCCATATCTATTTAAAGTTCCATTCAGCCATAAATAGAGGCTGAGACGTGTGTTCCAACGAAGTCGTTGATTTCGTGGCGAATTTTCCAGTGCTATTTAGACCCCAACAGCATGAATCCTCTGTGTTGTGGTGGGGAATAGCAACTCCTTGAATTTTTTGAATAATTGAATGATTGCCGCTGAGAGTCTGTACAAGTTTAGGGTTATCCCACACAGCCACCTGTCTTATAAAATCACTAACTTTGACATCAGCAGTGGTGCCTCTTCTTCTGGTACTTTCAAGATATATATTAGCAAGATTACGGTTTTCAATCCAATTATCGTACCAAAAGGATATTTTATCTCTTTACCTAGCTTCCGTACTATCCGTTTTTGTAGAAGCTCATTAAGCAGACTTTTTCAGACTGGCGAGTCCGAATTATTTCTTTTATAGCTAAAAAATTCACTATTGTGCAAATATTTAGCTTTCATTGATTGTGCCGATAAACCCGGTAGATGAAAACATTGCATTATATGTGCAGGTAATGATTCTAGGTGTGATTGAATTAGTACTGTTTGTCCTGGTTTTGACAGACTATTGGCAATCTATCCTTGTAATTTGGAGGTGACTTTAACAATTGTATCTTGGAAACGAGAGGTCTTCAAACATGGTATCAGAGTCTTTATGAATGAGAGGTCTCGAGTTCGAATCTCAATATGCAGTCCCTATATAAGGTAGGGGGAGCCTTTGCAGCATCCATGATTCAAGCTCAAAGGGCATTCGTTTGAGGGGCATGTAAGAGTATAAAACTATTCCTAAGCATTCAACCATCAGCTTAAGCTTTTATTAGAGTTGGTTCTTGAACAATTGTATACCTCAATGCATAATAAGGCATTGGCAGATGTGAGAGCAAGGGTCTGGAGGTATTTTCATTCTTGGGAAGGGCATACTCTCATTAGATAGGCATACTCTCTCTCTCTAGAGAATACTCACTCTCTCTCTAGAGAATTCTATACACAAAAGGTGAGAATAGGGTTAGTAGTGTTTGGTGCTTGGCAACATATGAGAAACCAGAAGCTGTAGCTTCGAAAAATATCGTCCAGATACAAAAGGGGGAGGGGGGTTCCTATGGCTTGGTGATAAAAAAAAAGCCCAATGAAATGGGTAGGTGGCTTGGATGTAGGCGATTTGTTCATGAAGAATACAACATGGACAAAGCCAAAACCTATATTGAAGACGGGTCGTGATCAAGATTCAATAATTTTGGGGGGAGGGGGGGAGGGGAGATAATAGTTAAAATCAGCTAAAACCCCAACTTTCAGACTAGAAATTTTTTGTTTAAGCAAAGGTTAAATAGTATGTCCAATTACGTCATCCGCTAAGATTGAACTAAGAAAAGGGGAGAAGCATTGATCTAAACTAAATGACGATGTGATTGGCTGTTCGAACTTTGATAACTAATCTGCTGTCATGTTCGTCTCTCGAAAGGTGTGATTGATGATAACACGGTTTGCTTGGTTTAGCCAAGTGCGAACGTCACTAATGATCTTGGATATTTGTCATGGTACATGAATATTACCTCGTAATGCTTGAATTACGATTTGATTGTTTCCTTCAATAACAATTTTGTTTATTCTTGCTTGAATTGCCTCATTAACTCCATCTCTTAGACTAGAATGGCTTAGACGGAACGGAACAACAAGGGGGACCTTTTTGGTCATCCCGAACAGTTGTAGAGGTCACTATGAAATGTGACTAGAGGTTCAAATCAAGGAAATTTAACGAAAAGAGTGGGAATTCAACATTGTTCTATTGGGAATACGTTTTTCAAGTTTTTTTTTTTATTTTGTTATTAGTGCGGTGCCTTAATGTTGTAAGAAAAGAAGATATTGATAAGTCCACTTTGGGAATTCGATATCTGAATGTCGTCGAATGGTATTATAATCCGTTTTTATAAGGGAACAAACTTGAATAATATTAGGACCTAATTAAATTCTAATTTAATTTTTAAAGTTAAATAATATTGATCTAATTAAGTTGTGGAATACACCACTCTCAACAATTGCCATATCATATATTTATATAAAAATTTACAACTTATGAAAATGTAAGATAGATGATTTTAGAGTTTGTGGGTCAAATTATGAAAGAACACTTGGTTAATACATCTGAAACTTGTTGCAATAGTTGACAACTTTCGTTTGCAAATGCCACATGCATTGTAGCTCCAACCATTACTAGTGCAGATTTCAACAATTTCAATGAGCAATAAAAAATTAGATCCTTGCAATGACATGGAAGAGGTGTGAGTTTTTTCTTAATACTTTCGACCATACATGGAAGGGAATAGATGATTTTATTTTATTTTTTTGTTAAACCTGCTCATATTTTATCTTCGCTATCTCAAGAATGTCCACCACTGATTTCACTCTGTCTATGATCGCATCACGATTAACTCCAGTCATTGTAGGTGATAACATAGTTATTGCCGATGGAGTGTCCCTAAGTTATAAAATAAAGATTCATCATGTTGCTGCCCTTCTTTGTTGATATATGTACGATTGACGTATGATATTACCTGAACTTTGTGTTGAAATGTACTACTTCTAGAATGTCGGGATTGAAGTAAATCTTGGTGGCCAATGATATAGGAAAAATTGGTTTTCCTGTGTTCAACATCCATTTGAATACATAATGCGCTTATAGGAGATAATGAAATTTAAATAGATGGAAAAGTCCAACTAACCATAGTATCGTGTAACGCCCCGAAATTTCTTTTTGTTACTAATTTTGATTCAAGTGTGAATTCCTAATTATGTGTATGTATTTTATGTGTTTTATTTTAGATATATATATGTGTTTTATTTTAGATATATATATATGTATTAAGGCTATAACCAATCCCCTGGGATATGAATGTCGGCCTTGTGTATGTGTGTGAGCCATGTGGGTCCCTAGTGAGGAGGGTTTCGGCCTAAACTTACTAGGATATGAATGCGATTCCATGGTTTGTGTTGTGGGCAGTTTGCGTCCTTCAGAGCGTTGGGTGCCTGGTTGGGACCATATGTATGAGTTGCGGCTGGTCCACCATTGGTTGGTTCCATATGTTTGAGCCGTAGCTGGACCACCAGGATGTGTTTGTCACCCCTGTGTTGTGATGGTTCTTTGCGTGAGTCATGAGTTGAATTCCCCTAAACTAAAAGTTTTGTATTCAGTTAAGAATGTGTGATGTGTTGTGTAATTGTTTTTGGCTTGGATTTTTGGACTTTGGATATGATATGGAATTGAGTTTCGTTTGGATTTGGTTTTGATGTTGTAAGACACATGTTATGTGTTTATGGCTAGTATGTGAACTTTTGTAATAAAATTGCTTTGATACGTGTACCAACTGTGGTTATGGGAGGGCCATTAGGTTGTTTAGCAGGTTTTACTTTCTTTTGGACTCCAGTGAGGACTATGAGCCCAAAAGACATGATTGGTATGGGACAATCATGGTTAGTTTAGTGAATAAACTAACAGCAAAGCTTGTTCAAGGGCTCAAGTATAAACGTGGGTTCTTGAAACGTACCTGGTATGGGACATGTGCGGCTAAATTAATCTAATTGCCTACCTCATAATAGAAATGTGTGTGCGTTTGTGATATTTATGACCCTATTAAATATGAACGATATAAGTGCATTTTTGATTTTTGAAACATACGCGTATCCTCTTACCGCCCCCTATATGATATATGAGATGTTATGTTTATATGTCATAAAATACGTGTACTGTATGCTTATGTGTCAATCGGTTAATGTGCAAAGTGTAACAACGGGGAAGGTAAGGGTTATTCACTGGGCTCGGGGAGCTCATGACCTCACCATTTTTCAGGTTTTGAAAGCGATGAGGGACCACAGAAGTATTAAAAGAACTCATTTGAACCTGGAGGGCTCGTTGTATGTATATGCTATGGATTACGTCTAGTAAATACAGTTCTGTATTTTGATTTGGATATACGTAAGAACATTGTGGATATGGTTTAAGTATGTATGTAATGTGTGTTTTAGATTGACCTTCCTGAACTTCAATTAGATTTCTATAAGAGCTTCCGCTGCTATCGCTAATGATCAAGTTTATTAAGGTCAATAAGTTCTTAGAGCCTTGTGAGTGTTCTTAATCGAACATTCACGGCGGTGACGCGCCTGCCCCTTTGGGCGGGGCGTTACATATCGTCTTAGTGACGTGGAGGTCAAGACAATAATTAAAAGTTTGGGATCATTGTGCATCTCCCGTTCCTTGCTTTAAACATCTTGATTTTCAGCTTTAATTATTTTGTGATCCTTAATTCTACTCTCCCATAAGGTTACTTTGATAGTATTTTCCCTTTATTTTTAAAAAATAGCAAATAGATTAGAAAAAAAAAAACAACAACTATTATGTACGAACTAACATATAATTTGTTAAGTATATTCAAAGCAAAACATACCATAAATCTTGTAATTCAATTTCCACACAATTAGCAAATCTTGTGGCAACTTTTGCACTTATATGGTTGAGCCTTCACTAATAACTTGTCCAATGACAAATGCTTTCATATCAAGACTTCAATAATTAATTAATTTGAAGGAGGAAAATGAAGACCATATTAAAAATAACAATTGAACACTCAGTTAATATTCTTAATGGGGACTTTTGCACCTAGAGATATCGAGAGTATCATCTTTCGTGAAAACCATTTAGATTCAATTTGCTAATGTTATGTTGTCACTCATTTGTAAAAGACTACCAATTTAAAAATAATGAAGACCATAATAGGCATTTTAAAAAAGGAGAAAAATGAGAAGGTTTTATCTGTGAGCACAAAATCTTTTCTAACTCTTTCTTCAAGTTTCTCAAAAGGGAAAAACTCAAACTTATGTCTTGAGATGCTAGGTGCATTATCAGTGACGGCTTTGATCGTAGTGTTGGTAAAAAATGTGATCATCAATTTGTTTTATGCCACAATACGTCTCCTTTCTTTGTTCTTTTGAACAGAGAAATTTTTGACCACGTAAACGTTTCCTTCAAGGAGTAATCCACGAAATTTATGAGCGAAACTGCCTTTGATGGTAGCATGGATATGGGAGTCCTGCAAAGGAAAAAAAGCAAGGAAAAGTTTATTAATTACTTTTTTGCTGTTATGGGCAACAAATAAACTAAAAGGAGAGATAAAGAAAAATTGGCATATATTTTTTAGAGGGGAAAAATTACTTGTTCGTCAATAAGAACCATTTATGTACTAAGGAGATCTGTTTGGTTGTTCATATCGAAAACATTCCATAATCTCGATATCCAAACCTTTATCACCCGCTCATCTTTGTCATAATTTAGCTTGGCTAAATATGAGATAGGCTCTTGGTTGTTTTAGCTGTTCATAATGTGAACCGCCAAATTTGGAGCATGTAGTGGGAAAATAGCAACAATTAGTACATGATTTTTTTATCGAGAAAAGAAAAATAGGAAAAGTTAATATATTGATCATTTACCTTGGTGCATCCATAGTGTATACTGTATAATAAACTAAGGAAAGAAATAAATCTGGAGGTCAGAGTAAAAATATGGAGGATAGAGTAAAAATAGGGTGGGATACTTTGTTCACATAGTATATATTTATAGTTGTAATATTTAATGAGAGGAAGAGTATACAGCATGGTCAATTTTTAAAATAACATATAAATAACATTTAAGTACTACATTCATAGAGGCATGATGAAAGCCTTCTACCCTTCAAATGGGTCTTAGTCAAACACCCTACACTATTTCTTGGCTTTCGACAATAAGAGAGGAGTAATTGAGAGTAATTGACAAAGGCATTAATGAGGAGAATAATTGAGAGTAATTGAGAAAGGGATAGTGCAAAGAATATGAATAATTTGTACAACAATTATGCCCATCCGTTAAAAAAAAAGGGGGTGTGAGTTGAATCTACAAAGCTCAACTATTAAATTGAATGTTTTCAGTTGCAACAATTATTGTAATTTAATTGAACATTTTTTTTCCCAATTAGTGTTAGACAAAGAGTGTGAATTATTTCCAAATAAAACATTTAGATTCTTTAGAGGGTAAATTGAATGTTTTTTTTTTCCAATAGTATTTAAAATGTAAAGAGAGACACTAGATTAATTTCAGTTCATATGTATGTTCTATGATTATGAATTTAATACACATGAATGTGAGAATCCAAGAGCCAAAACAAAAAACTGATGAATTTAAAACTTGGAGGTGTAAATCTTGTAACTGATGAATTTAACTTCCAAACAGTAAGATTCTTCTAATTGAATGTAATATTTAAAAAAGAAAAGAAAATTTCTAAACATCCAAAATCTCGTAACTGAATGTAATATTTAAAATGAAAAGATTGTTTCTTTCAGAAATTTAAGATTAGTAATTTATTTTTATTTTGGAGTTTATAATTTTTAATAATACCATTTTACATAGGCAATACATATAATCACAATTGATAACTTGGCAGATGACATGGAAGACACATGTCCCAATATTGTGCTATCACTCAATTTGAATACTATTTAGATAGATAAAATAGATATTGATACATAGATATATGATACACTAAACTTTTAAAAAAATACTAAGATTAAATAATGAACCAATGTTATTACCATAGTTTGTATAAAATAACCTTTTCATCTATAAGTTTTTACAATTACAAGAGTACGTAGTCAATCCTCCTTTCACAAACGTGTTTATTATAATTAAAGGTGTCTTTTGCATTCAATATAATTGCAGTAGCTGACTAAATTTTAAGCTTAACAATTGATAATTAGTTATAAATATTAAATAAATTAATAGCTTTAGATCGTCCATAAAAGTACTAGCAAGTTGATGAATCATTAGCCTAGCGCGAGATCGCTATAATTGACTCCCTTGAGTTCGCTTGAAATTAATGAACAATCAATAACAACATTAGACTTTAGTTCTTCCTCTCCAAAGCCCCGACCAGTGAAGACTAAAAAGCATTATAATATGCCAATTTAAATTAATTTATTCGATACTTATATCATGGTCTTTTTCTATGAGTGCACTTTAGCACATAATTAACCATCATCCGCATCCAATTCACCCACCATCCACAAAAATCTAATCCAATCAATCCATCTATCATCCACGGGTGAAAACGGATGGTTCGGGTTGTAAACGGGTAATAAAAGTTTATATGTAATATGTTAACAAATTTATATAAAAAAGTAATCTTTGTCTTTGAAAAGTTTTAAAAAGATATTTTAGGTATACGGAATGAATAAATATCATATTCATCATATTAACTTTGACGAAAATCATAAAATTAAGAATACAATTGTCCCAAAAAAAATGAGTAAAATCTAAAGGACAAAAATAAAAAGTAAACTCATTGCAAATAGGAGATCGATAAACAAGTGGATGACTACACATGTGATGGATCGGGTGGTGGGTCGGATGGAGCATGACCCGGATCCAATCCAATCCGCCAAAGCATCACTCATCATCCATCTATCATCCATATAGTTTGGGGTTTTCACCCGCTTTTTCCAATCGGGTGGAATGGGTATCCATCGAATCGGGTGGAATGGAGATTGCCAATAAGCTAATCCAAGGTAATCTTTTTCAAGTCCTTGGCCTCTTGAATAGCCGTGACTTTGGCTTCCCAAGAATGAGGTAAAAACCTTAGGATCTTCCTCACCAACTCTTCAGCGGTGAAGGACTTTCCTAATGATTTTAACTCATTTGTTATATGGGTGAAACGGGTATACATATCCATCACCATTTCATGATCACCCATTTCAAACAATTCGTATTTTCTCATAAGTAGCTCAATGCGTGATTGCTTCACTTGATTTGTGCCTTCATGAGCTACTTGAAAGGCGTCCCATATGTCCTTGGCTGACTCGCACTCAGAAATGCGAGTGTACTCATCTAATCCAAGACCAAAATACAAGAGTTTTTGGCTTTGGCGTTTTTCTCTATCATCTTAAAGTCTTCAGCATTGAACTCTTCAGGCTTTTTGTGAACTTTGCTTCCATCTTCGATCACTTTTGTGGGAATGAGTGGTCCACTCCTGATAAGCATCCATAACTCGTAGTCCTCAGCTTGAATGTAGCTTTCCATTCTATTCTTCCACTAACTATAATGTTGAGCATTAAAGTATGGTGGTCGAGTTATGGATTGCCCCTCAAGCATGCCATGTGGTGTACTCATGCTCAGGATCTCTCAAGATGTTAATCTTTCTAATGAGAACCTGCTCTGATACCACCTGTTGGAAATGAGAGTACACAAACACAAGAGGGGGTGAATTGTGTTGTCAAATTTTCGCAGTTTTCTGGGAACAGGCTTAGGCCCTGTTCGGACAGACTATTTGTAACACGTCCAAAAAACGAAAATGCAGTGGAGATAAGTAGAAGAGTAGGTGAACACAGGATTTTTACGTGGAAACACCTCTAGCCCAACTGAGGTGAAAAACCACGACCTACCTCTGTAGGATTTTCAACTACTTCACTATTCGGGCTAAACACGTTACAATGTAACTCACACCGTTACAACTTGTAACACACATGTAACCGTCTTCCCGAGGACCGGTTACCCCACGTCCAAAATTCCCTTGATTTGGACACACTCAACTCACTTTTGAAAGAGAGAAAATAAGATGGACACCTTACTTTTGTTCTTCTCAAATAAGCTAGTGTAAGGTACAAGTATGCTCCTAGCATGCCAACTTTAAAAGCTCAATCTTGCACACACTTGGGTCGGTTTTCTTTCTAAAAATAAGCCTCTTAAACTCTGGAATAGTGAAATAAGTAGAATGAGTTTTGAATCTGCAAGACCCAATGTATATCGAAGTATGAGTCTAGAAAGAAAGGTCATTGGGTACAAAACTAGAACTGTTAATGAACCAATCTATGATGATGAATTAGTCAAAAACATGACTATGGAGATACACTATGAAGCTACCAATACAAATCCTAATAGTATCTATATTGCGATAAAGGTATGTTTAGAAGGATATAATAAATATGAGTTATGTGCCTACATAGATAGTGGTTGTTCTGTATGCCTTGGGAAAAGATCATTATTTCCAGAATTTATATGGAAAAGATCTATAAATCCTTTATAAGTGAGAATAGTAGATAACAGCATTATGAGTCACAATGAAGCTAGAGAAGGGTTAGCCATGGAATTAGGATGAGTTCAATGTATTATACCAATTCTGTATGGGCTATTGATCAACCCTCTTATGATATGATTATTGAAAATAATTTTCAAAGATTATATTCTCCATGCACACAGACTATAAACCAAATAATATTTATAATTAATGGCCACTCAGTTCCTATTGAAACATTGAGCAAGGCTCACACTCATCAAAAAATTGAATTTACACGCAGCCAGCGTGGTGAGAAGCTAATGCCAGCACAAGGTGAGATAGCACTGGCAATTTCATCACTTGAATTATCAATTAAAGAGCATATTGTCGAACAATAAGAAAAATTATGTAAAGAACTTCAGTCCGATAATCCACTAAAATTTTAGGATAAAGATAAAACATTTGCTAAAATCACTGTAGTAAATCCCAACACTATTATGTGATTCACACAAATGGTGTACACATACTAAGATATCCAGGAATTTGATAAACAAATTAAAGAACTTCTGGATAAAGGATTAATTAGAAATAACAAGATTCTTCACATCAGTCCTGCTTTCATGGTAAGAAATTATGCAGAAGAAAACAGCGGAAAGGCAAGAATGGTAATCAATTATAAAAAGCTTACTGATAATACTGTCTTTGATAGTTATTATATTCCTAACAACACTATCCCTTTCAATAGAATTCAAGGAGCCTCTTGGTTCTTAAAAATGGGTTGTAAAAGCGGTTATTGGTAGATTAAAATGGATGAGGAAAGTATTCCTTTAATTTCATTTAGTGCACCACAAGGACATTATGAATGGATAGTAATGACATTTGATCTTAAAAATACACCTCGGATATTTCAAAGAAAAATGGATAACATCTTCAAAGATCTTAATCACTGTTGTTTAGTTTATATTCATGATATCCTTGTCTTTTTTCAAAACCACATAACAACACAAAGAAGATGTCTTAACTAACACCCAAAGATGTAATGATCATGGTATCATATTTGGTAAGAGCAAGTGCATTTATGCTAAATAAAAAATTGAGTTCTTAGGCTTAGAGATAAAACCTGGATAAATCATCCTACAAAAATATATTCTAGAAAAAATAGATAATTTTCTTGAAAAGATTGAGGATAGGAAACAACTAGAAAGGTTTCTTGCATACCTTACCTATGCTTCAGATTTCATTAAAAATTTAGCCAAACTAAGAAAGTCATTGCAGTAGAAACTAAAAAAAAAAAGCAAGTTGGACATGGGCCACTAATGATACAAAGATTGTTAAAATTTTTAAAAAGATGTGTAAAAATCTTCCTGTCTTTAATTTGCCTAATGAAGGAGATGATTTAGTACTTGAGATAAATGCCGACAATGAGCATTGGAGCACAGTACTCAAAATCAAAGAAGGCGAAAAACTCTGCAAATATTACAGTAGAAGTTTTAATAAGGCAGAATGTAACTATCCCATGATGGAAAAAGAAATCCTTGCAGTTATAAGGGAATTGAAAAGCTCTTAATCTTTTTAGCCCCAAAACCTTTTATATTCAAACCGATTGCAAAGGAATATTTGGTTTTGTGAAAACGAATTTATCAAACATGCAAGTACAAGAGTGACTCATACGTTGGCAATTATGGCTTAACCTGTTTTCCTTCTCTATTGAACATATATAGGGATCGAAAAACTCTCTGGCAGACAGTTTAACTCGAAAACTTGCCAATGGTAATCATCAGAACAGAACTCCTACTAGAAAAGGAGGAAATCCATAATGACCATTATTACTACAATGGGTTACTCCTTCTAATAAAGTCCTTATTGATAATTTGAAATTCTATAAAAAAAAAAAAGTAGATCACGCTTTGGTCTACTATCTTTTGCCTACCTAATAGCCCCAAGATTTTTCCTTATAGAGTTACAAGTTAATTACCTTAGATGTCCTTATGATATCCAAGAAAAAATAGGTTCTCATGTTCATGAAAAAATGGTTCAATGAGTGCTATGTAGCCTATATTGACTATTATCATCATTATTCCTACGATATCTGGGAGTCTTGAAGTACAACGATCTACTTTTTCGATAAGTCTGGAGTTGACGGTGTTAGTTTTGTTAGTTTTTCAACAAATTCAATCCCTCCAAATGACCCCATCATTAAAACGTGGGAATATGGGATGGTACTTTACTTTATGAAAATCTCATATTCAAAGTACCTATTTTTCTTAAAATTAACTAAGTTCTAATAATGCATGTTCAGAAGGATCAATTGGATTATAACATGTCTTGATAGTCCAACAAAAATTAGCAATCTCTGTAAACCGGAAGCTAGAGGAACGTCGGAGTCCAGCGCCGACTAAATTCAAGTAATGATCAAAACTCCCTAATTAAGGTTTAATTATTTTGCTAAGCATGTTGGGCCATTAATTATAGAAAATATAATATTTATGATATAAGTAGTAGATTGTGATAACTAGTACCATTAAAGTCATTATAAGAAGTCCAAACATAAATATAAGCCTAGTTTTGTAAAACAACCTAAAACTTTGAAGTATTGTATTTGAAGCCCTTCAGGGACCTAAAAATAAATATTTATGACCCAGAAATCAGATAACCCAAAGTTTTGTACTTCATAAACTACTTGTGCTAAACTAAGTAGTCCCATAAATATTTTTCTAAAAACGTGGTATCAGAAAACTATTTCATCAAACCTCGAGGGACCGAAAAGCAATTTATTCGTTGTTTTGATTGGTGTGGTTTTCATTTATCTTGCTTTATTGGTTGTTTGTGTGATTCTTGTGGCATCCAATTCAATCTATTTCAATCCTAATATTTTTTTCTTAATTAAATTGGACTGAAGTTATTTTGAAAAATAAGTTCAATAGAATAGGGCTAGAAAGATAAAGATAGAGAGAACTCCCTAAAGATCCAGATCGTCCTAGAGGGGGTTGAATAGGGTGATTGCAAAAAACCTAAAATCAAAATTGAATGCAAAAGCAGAAATCAAATGGAGGTAATACACAAGAATATTTGAACGAGGTTGGGCCTCAATTAGACTTAAGTCTCTGCCTAGAGTTATCCAACTTTAGGATTCAACACTCAACTTTTTTTTTATTAAGATAAACTCTCAATCTCTTAAACCAACCTTTTGGTTTAAGTTTAGGGAGGGAGGAGTTGACCTCACAAACTCCAAGTTCACTCCTTAATAATTTTTTACACCTCAATTCTTTGATCTCAAAACAAAACTTAGTACAATAACTCAGTGTGTATTCTCAATGCTTTTTCTCACTTGTTTGAATGCTTGCTCTTGCTCTTGTGGTCACTATTTATAAGCTTGCTAGTCGTGATCTTAATCAGCCAAGAATGAAGTTTCTGCCTAGAATATTTTGAAATTTGATTTCAGACCCTTGAAATATGATCTGCAAATTCTGATTTGATTTTTTGCAAGTTGAATATTCTGATTTAATTTTCTACACAAATCAACCATGGTGGATAAACTACATAACATCTTTTTCTTGCCGTTAGTAATGTAAATAATATTAGTAATCACTTAGAAACAAGTAACAAGAGATTTTGATCACTGTTTTGATATTATTTTGCAAATCAAAGTTGTGCCTCATTTAGCAGAATATTTCATCATATAAGTTAATTCAGCAAGATCAAATTATATAAGATTGAAGCAAAGTAATATTATCTTAAGCGATCTTATATGATTCTCAAATTTGAAATTCAAATTTGAATAGGCTAGAGCATATTTTCAAATCAAATAAAATCATTAGAGATTATATGATACCCACATATTTTTCTATCCATAAACACATATTTTGATAGACAACCTAATCCAATCAAATCCGTTAATATTATTCACTTAAATTATATGGATAAATATCCATAGAAACTCAATATTCTATCATATCACTTCCATTAATAATCAATCAAAGCTTTTCGTCCAAGACTTAAACTGTTCAAGTGCTAAGCTCATGCATTAATCAAACAGGTAACCAATTTGGTGAATTGGACTAACAAGAATGTTATATATAAAACTAACAAATAATATAAATATTCAATAAATGACTATTTCATATATAATTATTATCTACATTATTTGTTGTCATCAAAATCATTATATGGCTCGTAGAGTCAACACTCCCTATTCTTTAGGCTTGCTTAAGAAGCACAAATAAGAGCTTCCATATCTATTGTCTTCTTCCGCCCCTGCATGGAATGGAAGGGTTGAGTGGGTCTCCTTGTACTACTTTTTTTGAAATAATAATCATCATATATATGTATACATTTTTGGGTTTTGAGGGTGACTTATAAGTTGTTATTAAATTGATGAAATTTAAGTTTGTTATTTCTAAATAGCAAGATAACGCGACATTAATTAATTGACAACAAGAAGTTTATATTAATAAAAATGTACTCATTACATAGCTTATAGGCTAGCTATTTGTTAGTACTAGCTAGCCGGGAATAAGATTCTTCCTCCCTTCCATGGAATGGAAGGACAGAGTGGGTCTCCTTGTACTACTTTTATCGAAATAATAATCATCACATGTATGTATATAATAATCATCATATATCATTATCCATCGGGTGTTATTGATTGTTTTAGAGTTTTTCACCACCTTTGAGCGGCGAATGATGTAGTAGTCAGGGCATGTCCCCCAATGGTGGTAGGAGGAGTAATGGGAGTAAAGGGATGTGTTTCGCATCATGGAATGTCGGGACTCTCATGGGCAAGTCTACAGAATTAGTTAAGGCTTTGCATAGGCGTAAGATTGACGTAACTTGTATTCAAGAAACTAAGTGAGTGGGTGTTAAAGATAAGGAGATTGATGGATATAAGCTTTGGTATTCTGGCTGGCACAAAGCCAAAAATGGAGTTGACATTTTGGTCGAGAAGCGGTTAGTGGAATAAATTGTTGAGGTGAGTCATAAGGGTGATTGCATTGTGTGTGTATGCACCTCAAATAAGATTAGATGAGTTTGTCTGGAGGGCACCACAACCTAAGAGACTTTTCAATGGGGGTGACTTTGATGGGCATATAGGGAGAGAGATGGCTGGCAATAAGGTGATACATGCAGGTTTCGACTAGAGGGAGAGAAACAGTGGAGGGGTGTCTATTTTGGACTGTGTAGTGGCTTATGATCTATTGATTGTCAATTCCTTTTTCAAGTAAAAGGATGATCACTTGGTAACTTTCAAGAGCGAAAACATTAGGACTCACATTGATTTCTTCTTGATAAGGGCAAATAATAGGAGGGAGTGTAGAATCTAAGTGAGTGGTTAATGACGCAACACAGGCTATTAGTTATGGATTTTAGGTTTAAGAGTTTGAAACCAAAGAAGAGAAGGGCGGGACATTATAAAGCTAGGCGGTGGAATCTAACTGGAGAGAATACGAGTATGCTTTCAGAGATTATCAAAACATATGGAAATTGGAAACCATTATGGGATGCAAACAAAATGTGGGGAGAGATGGAGGACTGCATTCGGAGGATAGTTAAGGAAATTTTAGGAGTCTCTAAAGGGGGTAATAGAGGATTGAAAGGAGCGTGGTGGTGGAAGAAAAGGTGAAGGAGAAAGGTAAGGCAAAACAAGAAGCACACAAGGCTTTCGTAAGCAGTGGCACGGAGGAAGGAAAAGAAGCTAGCAAAGTGTGGTACAAGCTTGCGAAGAGGGAAGCTAAGAAAGCAATTGCAATAGCAAAGAGCAATGCTTACAAAAGGTTATATACTTCGAACGAGGTTGTTAAGTTTGCAAGGGTTAGGAAAAGAAGAACAAGAGATTTTGTCTATGTGATGTGTATTAAAGATGAAGACAGGTAAGGTCTCAACTGAGCACACCAAAGTTCAGGAAAGATGGTATAGTTATTTCCATAAGCTCTTTAATGGGGTGAAGTTTGGAAGCTCCCAACTTAGGGAGAAATGGGTCAAGAGTAACAACAAAACTCGAGCCCCTGTCGTACGTCCTATCTCCAAAGAGAATATTAGAGATGCATTGATGAAGATGTAGGCTGGAAAGGCAGTCAGCCCATATGGTATCCTAGTAGATATGTGGACGTATTTGGGTGAAGAGGGCTTTGAGTGGTACGGGTGATTGAGGGAAGATTGAGGGATGGTATAAGGATTGTGGAGAACTAGTTCAGGTTTATGCTAGGTAAGTCAACCATCAAGGCTATTCATCTTATACGTGGGCTCTTGGAGTTCTACAGAGATAGGAAGAAGGGTCTTCAGATGATGTTTACTAACTTAGAGAAACCATACGATAGAGGTATTATGAGAGTGATTAGAGAAGAAAAGCGTGTCAGTTTCCTATATTTGTGTTATTAAAGATATGTACAAGGGACTTAGGACAAGAGTTAGGACCGTAAGGGGACATGAATGACTTCCCTATCGACATTGGTCTTCATCAAAGGTTAGCGTTGAGTCCTTTTCTTTTTACTTTGGTTATGGATGAACTCACTAGAAGGATCCAAGATGAGGTACCGTGGAGTATGCTATTTCCTGATGACATAGTTCTTATCGACGAGACTAGGGATGGGTTTAGCGACAAATTAGAGCGGTGGAGGGATACCCTCGAAGCTAAAGGTTTAGGTTGAGTAGGTCTAAGACTGAGTAACTTAAAATGCGGATTTAGTGAGAGGAATTATGGTATTGAAGACGAAGTGACCATTGGAGATGTAGCTATACCTAGGGTTGAAAAGTTTCAAAATATGGGCTCAATCATTCAGTAAGGACGAGATATTGACGAAGATTTAACCATTGAATAAAGTTGAGGATGGAAAAATGGAAGAATGTGTCTGAGGTGCTGTGTGATAAGAGGATCTCACTAAGATTAAAGGGTGAAGTTTATTGAATGGTTGTTAGACCAACAGTGACGCAGAGTGTTGGCTTATTAAGAAGTTTCAAGTTCAGAGAATGGGGGTGGTGGAGATGCGGATGATTCTTTAGATGTGCGGTCACACGAGATGAGATAGGATTAAAAAATTTGTGATTAGAGACAAACTAGGAGTAATACCCATAAAGGATAAGATGAGAGAGGTTAGACTTAGATAGGTTGATCGTATAACGAGAAGGAGAGTGGATGCACCTGTGAGCAAGTGTGAGAAGATCGATCTCCGGGGGTGTAGAAGGGGTCGAGGTAGATTAAGAAATAACTGGAGCGAGATGATTCGAAACAATTTGAAGACATTAGGATTAAAAAATGATGTGGCCTAGGGAAGGAAGCTATGGAAGTCTAGGATTAGGATTGCCGACTTAAGTTACTTGTTACTTACCCTTTCCATAGTTCCTAAGGGTACTAAAAGTGCTGGTGCTTGGTTTTGGCTGTCACTTAATGTGGTGGGTCTCTAGTCCTTGTGTATGCTTGTTTTGATTAGTATGTGACTTATTGTTATTTTTGGTACATTGTATTTTATTTTATTATCTATCTATTTATGTATGTGTTTTATTTAACAAAGGATCTTCAACTTTCAAATGTTTTCCCAAACCTGTTTTTGTAGGTCTATTGGAATCGGAATCTCTATGAGTAGATATCTACAAAACTAAGGTCGCTTACATTTGGATCTCTCCAAACCCCGCATAAGCGAAACCCACACTAGGAGTTTATTGTTTTTGTTGCGGGGTGAATCATAAGTTGCTATTAATTAATGAAATTTAAGTTTGTTATCATAAATAGGAGGATAATGCGACATTAATTAATTGAAATCAATAAGTTTATATTAACAAAAATGTACTTGTTATTTAGCTAACTAATTAGAAGCAAATTAAAAGTTCATATTTAATTGATAGAATAATAAACTAATATTCATATAATCAAGTATTATCATTCATAATATTATTTTAAAGCAAATAATTAAATTTTATACAATATTTAATAAAATTTTAGACGAACATTCATACAAATTCTATGAGCGAGTGCATTTAAATTATTAAAATCTATCATCAGATCACGCAACACACAGGGCTTAAACAAGTGTAATAATTATTTCCAAAGTGTAAGATTCATCGTTCGACGCACCCTAAAAAAACCCTCCCATGTTAGTTTTGATGATATATATCGACACTTTTTAAGTGTCTTATTTTAACCTAAGTAAATTCAAAGGTTGAAAAAAATGAAATTTTCAATAGGTATAGTTAGTTAACGATTGTGAACTTTTAGCATTTTATCGGATGCCGTCAAATACAAATGACATCACAATTAGATCAACTCTATCCCCGAAAATGTTTGATACATGTTATTTTATAATTGTGAAAAATTATGAATTAAAAAAATTATTTTACACAATTTATAAGTGGTACTACCCTCCACTATTCAATTATACAATCTTTTTTTTCAATTATGAAATCGATGCGAGATACTAACATTGAGCTTGTAACAATTTATTGGTGGATGTTTATGATGGCCCCATAGAGTGAATATTGGTGACCACCATCTCAGACATGTTTTCCATATGTTTGACGACCACATCAACGTTGTTTCATTTGCTTAGGAGGTCCGCTTCAACTTTATTTCTCAAGCAGCTATCCTGCTCAAGCATCAATTCATCCAATTCATCAGCAACAAGAGTCTTCATCATCCGGGACTGAACGGGCAAACTTGTGAAGGCCGGAGCGCATTTTTACGGCAATATATCTATTCTAGTAGCAGAAATGAGAGCATTGCGAGACAGACTATAGTTAGCAATCCAGGTTGGATTCAAGCATATAGATATTGAAGGTGATAATAAGATAGTGATTCAAGCACTGAAAGGACAGATTCAAATTCTTTGGCAAATATTGAATATTATCAAAGATATACATCTATGGCAGACTCAAGGTATCCAGTTACTCATCACCCACATTTTCAGGGAAGCAAATACGGCAGCTGACTGGCTTTCCAAATTTGGACACTCAATTGCAGCGTCCTTCTTTTCAGATAATTGTTTTTCTCCTTCTGTTAGGGTTATTTTGACAGATGATGTAGTTGGGTGTGCTCTTGTGAGAAGAGGCGCTTAATATTCCTTTAGTTTTATTTACCATTGTTAAAAAAAAAAATCCTGCTCAAGCATTCTACTGATGATAATTCCGATCTTAACTCATTCAGCCCCGCTACAAATTACCCTAATCTTACGGGATTAGGGGTCACAGTAGTCTAAGGAAAAGTTGGAGTGAAGTGATTAGAAATAACTTGAAGACTTTAGACCTTATAAATGTTTAGATTAAAAAAAATCTTGTAAACGTTGAAAATATAATTTATAACGCCTTGACCCTTCCCCGACCGTAGACGGTTGTTAGGAACGACTTCAAGAATCGTTGACTAGCCCCACAAAAGGCACAAATCACCACAAGCCTTTTCAGCATGTTTCATCCACGCTCACATGCTACTTGAGAAATTTCTCAAGAGGTCACCCATTCAAAGATTTCTCCATAGCATACTGTTTAGCCCAAAAATCATACAATTTTATCCCCCTTAACCTATGATTTTATGCTCAAAATAATTATTAGTTAGAATTTTTATTTGTGTTTTGGTTATTTTGCAGGAAAAATCAGAAAACATAAAGAAATTGTTGAAAAATAAAATTTCGGGCGATGAAATGAGAATTGAAGCAACAATCCAAGAATCAACTCAACCCCTTCCATCCATCAACAAAAAGGAAAAAAAAAAGCAAATTAAGTTTTAACAAAAAACCCCAGCCCTGCCCACACGTGCTCAGCACGTGATTTGCCTTTCCCCTTAATCTCCTCACTTCCTTCCCTCTCCTCTCCCAATCAGAAACCCCGATGTTTGCTCCCCCCCACTAGGGATGGGAATGGGGGGGTACGGGGTGGGTTTAGCCGTACCCTCACCCATACCCATACCCATTTTACCCATATCCATACCCATACCCATACCCAGCGGGTATTCTAAAGTTATACCCATACCCATACCCACTGGGTATAGCGAGTATGCGGATTTTATTCGGGTATATAAAGACAAAAAAGAAGTAAATCCATTTTGTACCCATATTCGATATCAAATACTCAATATGTCATATTAACACTAAACTTTCGATGACATATCATATCACATCAAATACAACTAAAAATTTGCCAATCAAAACAATAAATTAGCGCTTGACAATTACAGTTTGAAACAAAATATTCTGCCGAAGTTCGGAATATCATACAACTCGAACTAACTAGCAAAATATTCAATTATAAGTAACAAATTAGAACTTTAAACAAATGTGTGTGAGTTTTATATGGGACGGGTATGAGACGGGTACGATGCGGGTATTGATGAAACGGGTATGGGGCGCGTACGAGCTATACCCATACCCATGCCCATTTCAGCAATACTCGCCCCATACCCATTTTTTTCAATTTTTGCCACCCATACCCATACCCATTGGGGCGGGTTTTAGGCGGGTACGGATTTTTTTGCCAGCCCTACCCCCCACCCCCATTTTTCGGTCTGCTGACCATCTTCAACCTCTCTCTCTCTCGAACTCCTCTCTCTCTTCGAACCACGTGACAACCATGCCACCTCCATTCACAGCACCATCCTCATCCGAATCCCATGCCGCATCAGCCAGCACATCATCAAAAGTCACCGTCCACAATTGCCCAGATTGAAGGGTCGAGATTGAAGAGGGTTCGAGTATAAAGAAGGTTGTGGCGCCAGAGCCAGGAATCAAATTAGGTTTTTAGTTTAAGTTTTCAAGTTTAATTTGAGGATTTTTATTAGTTTGAGTTGGTGGTATTCTTAGAGTTTAGTTTTGAGGACTTTATTTCAATTTGAGGTTTTCCATTCCCGACTGTCATTCTGAATTTCAGATCTATTTTCAAGCTGCAATTTCATGTAATTTGACCTTGAATCTTTCGAATTTCTGCTTGTAATCTTCTGTTCTAAGTTAGGTTATGAATTTCGGCTTGAATTCTAGCTTCAACGTTGGATCCATTCGGCTGATTGATGTCATCTTTTTTTTTACTGTTTGTGCTGCAACTCGAGTGCCATTACTGGAGCTAGATTCCAGCTCATTCACCTTCACGTTATTCTGGTTTGGTTGCTAATTCACTCTTTATTGTTTTTGGTTAAATCGGTTTCTTGTTTCAATTTTGTTTTTCTTGCTTTGGTTCTATCTCCCTTCCCCTGATGCTTTATTTCAAGTATTAGTCAGCTATGCAACTCTGTCTCTCAACTCCTGTATCAATTGACCGTGGATTAATTATGCATCCTGGGTTGTGCTTGTATTATGCATTGCTCTGTTTCTCTGTTGCCCTTTTCTGGTTTGCTTTATGGGGAGTCGATTTCTATTGCTTGGTGTTTCGACTTAAGGTTGTTTCTGGGTTGCCATTGATGGAGGGCAGAGAGGAGGTTGGGGTTGAGTTAAGTTGTTTTTTTTTTCGTTTGTGTAGAATTGGTTTGATTTAATTGTTATTGTTTTAAGCCAATATTATGGCTTCTTGTCTTCTAGGTTCGGGGGTTGAATTTAGTCTCTTCTTGCTGATTTTTGAGTATTGCCAGGTTTTAGTTAGTCGATAATCTTGGATATTATGGTCAAGACATAGATTATATTAGCTTATTTGATCCCTTCTTTCTTTTATTCTTGCGATGATGCTAAGTTAACTTTATTTTAATGGCCTTAATTTCATCAATCGTCTCTGTGGAAACGACCCTCAAGTACTATGATGATGGTCGTATACTTGCGGTATTTATTTTACACTCGAAATTATCCAACACATGCATGCTTAACTGTGGAATTCTTAAGAGTGGACTCTTCAAAAAACAGGTATAAATTTGGTGATATAAGTAGTGATTCCAAGCCTTTTAAACCACACTTTCTAATCATACTAAGGATGTTACATAATTATAATTAAAAGTTCGAATCAAATTTGCAAAAACTAAAATAAAAAATAATGGTTGAGATAAACGGCATCACTGCTAGAATCGATGTCAGACGCAACAATTGTGCATGGAATAATTGATGTCCGGACGTCTATGATACTATATGATAGTGTATTTTGTGACCACTGCTTCAAACATGTTTTTCCACGTCAGCTTAATTCGTTTCATTTGCTTAATTGCGTTAACTCAAGGAGCTGTCTTGCTCAAACATTCTACTGATGATAATTTCGATCTTAACTTGTTGAGTTCCACCACTAGTAAATTTGAGTTATAAATGGTCCTAACCAGTACCCTTTTTTTTGGGCTTATTAATTATTTTTTTTTTTCGTGTGGTTAAATGTGATGAGTCTGCCGACCAAATGTGTTTTCTGCCAATTGTGCTTCCCGTTTTGGCTGTTTGGTTGGATGTAAGTAATCTTATAATGCAAATAAGTTTGTAATTGTGTTTCTATGATCTTGTTTGATTCTGCACCCAAAAAAAAAAATGATCTTGTTCGGTTGTCAAAAAGCCTTGCAAATAATAAATAATTTGTAGTTATGATTACAACAACAACAACAACTCCTCCCAGCATGAGTCCCGCTTTTGCGGGGTCTGGGAAGATCCAACTGTAGGCAGCCTTACCTCTACCGGCATTCTTACGCATAAAGAGACTGATTCCAAGAGACCCACAAAAAGGGTTTTGTGAAAAGATTTTATAAAAGAAAGATTATGTGAAAACATTTAAAGGGAAAACATTTTATAGCAGAAAAATTCTATAGCAAGGGATGACTTAGATATATTAAAAATATCAGTTGCTGAAGCTATGGAATAAAAGGACAATATATTAGAGGAATGTTATATACCTGAACAACCAGCGGTAAGCAAACGATAACTCTTCTCTTAAGACAGTACAACCTACATACAAACAGCGCATACGGAAAAAAAAAAGCTCTACCAGCACTTAGCCACAGCGACCAAAACAACCTCTCAACGATCTAAGATCTTAATCCTATCCCGCCACAACTTCCTATCCTGAGCCAGGTCCTCTGTCAAACCGACAACTTTCAAATCCTCTCTAATCACCTCGCCCAAGCTCTTCTTCGATCGTCCCCTCCCTCTTTTGCCTTTGGGGATGTTGATCCTCTCACATCTCCTCACTGGAGCGTCCACACTCCTTCTTTTCACATGACCAAACCATCGGAGTCTTATTTCTCTCATCTTATCTCCGATGGGAGCTACTTTAACTAAGTCCCTGATAACTCCATTCCTAATTCTGTCTATCCTCGTATACCCACACATCCACCTTGTCATCCTCATCTCTGCTACCGTCAGCCTTTGAGCTTGCGTCTTCTTTAGAGGCCAACATTCCGATCCATAAAGAACCGCCGGTCTAACTACCATACGATAGACTTTGTCTTTCAATCCAAGGGGCACCCTCTTATCACACAGTGCACCTGAGGTATGCTTCCATTTTTGTCAGTCTACTCTTATTCATTAGTTAATATCTTCGTCAATATCCCCATTCTGCTGAATGATCGAGCCTAGATACTTAAACTTATCAACCTTAGGTATCGGCCTCCCATCCAGGGTGATTCCCCCCGCCCCTGCATCTACCATTCCACTGAAATAACACTGAAGGTACTCCGTCTTAGATCTACTTACTCTAAAACCTCTAGATTTCAGAGTATTCTTCCATCACTTTAACTAGTCATTAACTCCTTGTCTGGTCTCATCAATTAGAACAATGTCATCTGCAAAAAATATACTCCAAGGTAACTCATCTTGAATCCCTCTTGTAAGTTCATCCATAACTAGAGTGAAAAGAAAAGGGCTTAAAGCGGAACCCTGATGCAGACTCATACCAATGAGGAAGTCATTAGTGACCCCTCCTAGAGTCCTAACATTCGTCCTACCTCCCCCGTACATATCCTTAATGACTCGAATATACCAGAGTAGCACTCATTTCTCTGCCAAGCATCTCCATAACTCTTCATGAGGAACTCTATCATATGCTTTTTTCAAGTCAATGAACACCATATGGAGATCCATCTTTCTATCTCTATACAAACCCATGAGTTTTCTAATGAGGTAAATCGCCTCTGTAGTCGACCTGCCTGGCATAAAACCAAATTAGTTCTCTGAGATCGAAACATCTTTTCGCAATCTTCTCTCAATCACCATCTCCCACAACTTCATAGTGTAACTGAACAACTTTATACCCCTAAATTTATTACAATCCTGAATATTACCTTTGTTCTTGTACAAAGGGATTACTGTACTAGACCTCTATTCTTCGGGCATCTTCGTGGTCCTAAAAATAGCATTGAAAAGCGTCGTTAGCCACTCTAATCCTTCCTTTCCCAAACACTTCCACGCTTCCACCGATATTTGATTTGGACCCTCTGCCTTCCCATTGGGCATCTTCCTCAAGGCCTCTTTAATCTCGTCTTTACTGATATGACCACACTCTCGCGGATCAATTCTCCTCTCACCCCACTCTCGTTCCCTGCTTCGGGAATCTTCCATCCCTTCACCATTGAGGAGATTGGAAAAGTATCTTTGCCATCTCTCCTTGATTTCTACATCCTCAAATAACACCTTACCATTTTCATTCTTAATGCACCTCACAACATCTAAATCCCTAGTTCTTCTTTTCCTAGCCCTTACCAGCTTAAAGACTTCCTTCTTCCTTCCTTGGTCTCCAGTTTATGATATAACCTATCATAAGCCACGCTCTTAGCTACCGCAATAGCTTTCTTGGCGACCTTCTTTGCTGCCTTATATCTAGCTCTACTAAAATCTCTCTCTTCATCCGCTCCACTGTTCATGAAATCAGCATAAGCCTCTTTTTTCTCCCTGATTTTCTCCTTTACCTCCTCGTTCCACCACCAGACACCCTTCATTTTGTTACCACCCCTTCTAGAAGTACCTAGGACTTTTTTAGCCGACCTTCAAATACAATCTGCCATTGCCTTCCACATTGTATCTACATCCTCTACCCGCATCCAAACTCCTTCTTCAGTAATCCTCTCTGATAATAACAGTAGTTATGATTACTACAAAACATGTAATTATAATTACATTATAGGATTTATTTTATTGGGGGATACAGCTGCAATTTTGAAGTCCTTCATCACTGTCACCCTCTCCTTTGGTGGCAGTTTCCGACTTAGTGGCACAAAAAATAAATAAAATGTCCAATACGTTAGACTAATTAGTAAAAAAAATAAACACTATGTTAGACTTGTTACAGAAGATCAATACATTACAACCCCTTCAAAAAAAAAAATCGAATAATAGGTTGTGCCATTAATTCATAGAAAATGTTCCAACATTGCTTCGAATTCGTTGTTCAAGAACAATCTCAACCAAAAGTTTAAACTAATTGTTGAAGGTCCGGCAATAGGTTTATACTCTAACACGCACCCTCATGCGAATGCCCTTTGGGCTTGAAGAGTGAATGATACAAAGGTTTCCCCTATCTTGCACAATAAATCACTATGGGAGTTGTTGAGATTCTAACTCTAGACCTTTCACTCGGAAAGGCTCTGATATCATGTTCAAGAACCATCTCAACCAAAAGTTTAAACTGATTGTTGAAGGCCCAGAAATAGGTTTATACTCTATAAAAAAAAATTTGAATTTTCCGACGGATTTTTGAATTTTTTGATGGAAAAATCCATCGAAATTCCGACGGAAATTGGATTCTGTTGGAATTTCTGACGGAATATTCCGTCGGAAAATTTAAAAATTCAAAATTTAAAATTTTTTTGCCCCGAGTTGATGGATGGAAAATTCAAAATTTTTTGAATATTTCGACGGAAAAATCCGTTGGAATTCCGACGGCATATTCCGTCGGATATTCTCTTATAAAACTCTCCATTCGCTTCATTTTTTTGTTGCTCATTTCGTAAAATAGAGAGAGATAGAGAGAGACGGAGCACCACCACTTGCCATCGCCCACCGCTGGTTGCTGCTGTCACCTCCTCTCATTCCCATTCGTTGTCGACTTTTGATAAGATTTTCTCATGTGTAATTTGTATAAATTTATTGTTAATTAAGTATATGCATCGAATTTAATAATTTCTATAATTGGTTTGCATGCAAATATGTAAATTTAATGGTTTATATTGTTAGTTTGTTAGGTTGATATTAGTTTGTTAGAATGATAATTTACTCTCAATTTTGTACATTATTGTTAAAGAATATAATTTTAAATTAATAAAGTATAATTTAATGATAATATCAATTTAACGTCAATGATGAGAATTTATTGTATGTTAGATACATTTAAAAATATTTTTATAGTTTGGTATTATATTTTTTATTTTTTAAATAAATTTTAAAAATTCCGACGGAATCCGGCTGTTCTGACGGAAGTGCCGACGGAATTCGACAGGTTTCGAAGGAATCCAAGAAAAAAAAATTCAAATTTTTTTCACGAATTTTTTTTGCATCCAACGGATGAGTCCGTCGACCCCCCAATTCTGTCGGAATTCCATCAAAGAAGCGGTTCAATAGACTTACTATTTCCGTTGAAATGCCTTTCCGACCCTCCTTATTCTGACGGACGCAGTCGGCCGGAATTTCCGTCGGGAAACTCGTTTTTCGACGGAAAATGTTTCTTTTTCCGTCAGAAAAAGTTGATTTTCAGTAGATATACTCGAACAAAAACAAACCATTGAAGTTACATTATCTCTTTTATTATTTGGATTTTTTTTCCTTAACCAAGTAAGTAGTATACTTTTTGGAGTAGATTTTCTAATTTCACTAGTATATTATATCACGCTTATTTAGTTCTCTCACCAAGCAACTTTATGAACGTCTAATACTCTGATATTTATACTTTAGATTATTCAATGTCCCTTCTGATTAGCTCAACAATGAGCTTTGGATCGATGCAAAATAGTATCATTTGATACTATGTTTTGTATGAATTGAATCTAATGAAGATAAAGTTATTAGAAATTCGTATAAATTTTAATTTCTATTTATAAATCAAAAAAATTTTAAAAGTAACAAAATAATGTTATAAAACATTGGCATCATTTACAAAAGTATAAATTGAAAAGAAATAAGATAGACAATGAACGCTAGTTATGTAGAATTTAATAAGAAAGTAAAGTTTTATCAATGAAATTTTTCTTCTATTTTTTGGTCTGATCACAAATAAATTATTTTATACATATGACACCAATTTAATTCTTTTTAAAAATAAATTGACCAATAAATAAAAAATATGTTCTATTAAATAATAATTTAGAGATAAGGATATAAATGAAAGTTAACAAACATCTTTATTAGAAACAGTTAACTTTACCAAGCAGTTTTTCTGCAAATAACTAATTCAAATACTTAATGCAAACAACTAATTCAAATAGTTAACAGCCAACAACTAGTAGCTAATAACTAACAGTTGTTTGCCAAACCGAGCCATACTATGATGCTGCTAAGGCAGAATTAATACGTTCATAGTGATAATATGAAATGGCAACAAATAGCACTTGACTTCTTAGATAATAAAAGATAATAGCAAATAGCATATGGCATCTATTTTCCTTCCCAATATTTTTAAAAGTATTGTGATGCGAAATTATTATATTGATAGTGATAATATGAAATAGTAACAAATAAAATTTTACTTTTTAGATAATAAAAGATAATACCAAATAAGATCATATATCACATCTAATTTATATAAAGAACAAGAGATTGCAATTTCAACCCTTTTCAATTTAGCAATGTGAGGAAGATAATACCAAATAGATAAGCTCACTTTTTTTAGATTAATTTTTTGATTTATTAAGTTCATAGCAATAGTTTGGTTTGATTTGCAATCTATTTAAATTCATTTATCAATATGAAATATTAGAGATGTTAGGTAAAATACAATAATAGTTATGGATTCTTTTTATTATAAAGATATAATTATTATATTAACCAAATAGTACAATTATGAATCTTATATATACAAAAGACTATAACATGGGTAAATTATTACCAAAAGGTGATGCATTGCTTTCAACTTCAAGAAAAGATGAGCCCAGACGTTCATATCCTTCCCTTCTGTCAATAATGTTTGTCGACATTCATATTCTATATGTAAGATGCATGCATATATGGTATTTATTGTTTGTTATAATTTTCTTGAGCATGTATATAGGTTTATAAGTTACTCCACGTATTGCCAATTGATTCAAGGTTGACACCTCATTTAAGCTTATATGTATGACTCTTTATTTATGGCCCAATTGTTATAAAAGATTTAACATGGTATCAGAGCGGATTGTTTAATCTTGATTTGCTATTATCCCCTTTTGAATATAGATTATGTCACATTATTTTATGTTGGACCTAAATGAAGATTATTACTCCAATGCTGGAAGTAGTAAGCATGAAGAAGTTTAGGGTCTTCTAGCCTAACCCGCTTATTGGCATCGCATTCTTCCTAAGAAGAAGAAGAAGAAGAAACAGTAGAAGCATGACAAGAATTGCGAAACTAAGGCATGTATCATTTCTCTTCACTTCTTCCACTCCTTTATGGGATTCTTTTCTCCTATAGTTCTTGATGTAATTTTAATAATTTAGTCATTTAGGAATGAACAAAATATTTTAGATTACAAAGAATGAATTATTATGACAGTTAAAAGATGGTGATACTATATGTATTTTTTTTTTTTTACAATGGTAAACGGGTCCAGCCCACTAGACCTCTATCGTAGGGTTTACCCAGTGGACATGAACAGATCAAGGGACGGGGAATGTCAAAACCCAGACCAAAGTCTAGGTCCACACACGCTCCCACACACAAATGCACCGCAAATGTGTCCCCCAAGTTTGAACCCTGGTGGGGGGGGGGAGACCGTGTGGAAGGATGGCCATCCGGCCGACGGTGATACTATATTGATGATTTATGTTTTATTAAATATTAATGTATTCATCATAATGGAAACTATATATCAAATGTCCTATTTAAAAAATAAAAAAACTCACAAATTAAAATAAATTATTTACATTGATAAATCCCATGCGTAACATGGATCCTGAACACTAGTTGATATAAAAGATTTAACAATTTCTATATATAAGTACTACCAATAAAAACTCAAAAATTATCTTACAGTTTTTATATAAAAGAGATTGCCACATGGTTCACATGCATGCCACATATATAATTACAAAAAAGTTTTCTATAATTCCCTTACAGTTTCTATATCTTACAGCTACTATATGCATGCCACATATATAATTATCTTACAGTTTCTATATAAAAAAAGTGATGATATATATTTTACAGTTTGACATTCTTAAATGTCTTATCTTAACCTCAATTAATATGTTTTATGATTTAACATCACCAATTTTTTAAATAATTATACTTATTATGAGCTGTAATGCTTCTATATTCGTCAAATATGCCTACACTACAAAATAACACTTCAATGAGATCAACCTTATTCGCAAAAGCATATCATAGGTATAATTTCATAAGTTTGAAAAATTATGGATAAAATGATATTTTGAAATATTTGTTGATTAGTTATAACGTCATTCTACTATTCAATCATAGCGGTTTTTTTTTATACAATCAAGATAAACTACTTAAAAAGTGTATTATAATAAGATAAGATACTTTAAAAGTGTCTTATATCAAGGATTTGTGACTCTCGATTACCGCTGAAATTGATGTGCTCTATTTTTTGAACTGCTACAATGGCTTATAAGAAAAAATGGGGCATGAGACGTAATAAGCAACCACAACAGAGGGGTATTAGCGGAACAAAAATAGTGAAACTTTACTTCCAAATCTGAAATGGTAGCCATGTTCCCCACACGTTGAATTAAACTCCACATGCTAGTTTGATATGTCATTTCACCGGGCACTAAAAAATTAAGACAATAGAACGAGTTTTTACCTAGTCAAAATATGGAATATTAGTTAAAATATTGTTTTCAAATAACAAAATGATCAGTGTTTTGCTGTAAGATACTTCATAAGTGTCTTATTTTGACTAAAAAATCATACTATTATGTTTTTAAATTGAAAAAAACGGTAGGATCGAACCATGGAAGCATATTACAACTTATAAATTGTATAAAATTATCTTTTTATGCATAATTTGTCACATTTTTAAAATACGTATCATATGTACTCGTGGATGGGATTGATGCAATTAGGATATCATTAAATACTTTGTCGGCGTAGCCGACTAATATTTAAGGTTAGCAATTCATAATTAAGTATAATCATTGAAAAATTTGTGATTTTAAATCATAAAACATGTTAATTTATGATAAGACAAGAAATTTAAAAGTGTCTTGCAGCAAGACATATTTCACTACTCTTTCAAATATACCCCTAACCTTTTAAGCAGCGTTTTTGAAGAGCTAATAATATTAACTTTTCGCATTTAAAAATAGCATTTCATATTTTTGATCAAAAACTATCATTTAAAAATTTTATCTTTAGAAATTATTCTTGTCCTTTTATGTTAGGTTTTATCTGAACAAGTATTCTTGACTTTCAATTACTACACCTGGACGGCCATTCATATTCATTATCCTGTAAAATGACACTCTGTACGCTTAAAAAATATAGGGGCTGCCACGACGTCAGTACCACCCAACCATGCATATTACTGATTGGCTTTATGATACATACGAACACAAATTCTATAAATAGGGGCTGCCCATGGCCCCCTTCAGTTACTTCACCTGGACAACTAAAACGCTTAAAACCCCTAGCCAAACAAGCAAACCAAAAATGGCTACCAAAAACCTTGTCCCAACTGTAATCACCCTCTTCCTCCTCCTACTCACCCTAACCACCGCCAACACGGCCAGGAATCTGGTCCTAGACGTAGAAGGCAAACCACTACAAGTGGGCTCAGAATACTACATCTGGCGAGCCGTAGGCTTCTTTGGGGGGATAGGGAGGTCCCGCAGACGCGGTCCTTGCCCTCTCTATGTCATCGAATACCAAAACCCAGTCCATAAAGGTGATCCTGTCAAATTTGTACCCGTCAATAAAACCCAAAAGAAAATCCACCTTTCATCGGACATCAAAATCGACTCTGGCAAGAGCGCCCTCTGTAGGAGCAATGGGTTCTGGAGGGTGATCTTTGATGCCTACAGTCGCGGCAATGTGATCATAGCATCCGGCAATTCCAGTGATACGAAAACCACATTCAGGATAGAGAAGACTCAAGGCCCCTTTAATGCTTATAAGATCGTGTATCCTCTTCCTCGAACTCCTACACAACGAAGCTACTTGACTGTTTTTCGTGACTTCCTTTCTGGACTCAAGTTGGTGGGTCTCACTAACGATTCTGCTCGGGCTGCTGTGTTTGTCTTCTACAAGAAGAAGAAGGATGATGTAGCTAGCATATAAAGCTAGTAATTAATCCATCTAAGTATATATATAAAAGACCTTATAGGCTAGCTAGCTACTCGTTAATATTAGCTAGCCTTAAATAAAACTCTTCCTCCCCTGCATGGAATGGAAGGATATATGGTGTGGGTATCCTTGTACTACTTTTCTCCAAATAAGAATATAATTTTCTATTTGTCTTTGAAAAAAACAAACACTTTCCTGGTTAGTGTTGGTGATATACCTCTTATTGCATGATACTTTTTAATTGTCTTATTTTAGTCTACATTAGCATATTATATGGTTGAAAATATCCAAATTTTCAATTGGGTTGGTTGATTAACAATTGTGAACCTTATTCATATAATTTGGGAATATATATGACACGTGTTATTTTATAATTGTGAAAATTATAACTAAAAAGGTGATTATACACAATTTATAAGTGGAAAACTCCTCCATTTTTTCATTATATCGTCTTTTTAAATATAGTACATGATAATATAACTTTTAACCCAAGATAAGATATATCAAAAGTGTTTTGTAGTAAGATGTAAATTGTTTTACGTTTTTAAATTGTAAAATATAAATATCTTGTCATTAGACTTCTTCTTAAGAGTCATACCTTGAATTAGAAAACATATTAAATTGAACGGTGCAGGTATAGCAATTTCCACCAAATGATAATTACGGCAATTGTCGTAATTTTTGCAATCATAGTCGTATATATGTGGCAAAGTTTAATCTCCACGGTTAGTTTTTTCTGTTTTAAATAACATTGAAAATAATTTTTTAAATTATTAAAATTTTGATAAATTAGTTGAAAATTAATTTTTTAAGGCCATTTTTGGATTGACAAATTAACTTGCTAATTAATTTTTGATAAGTTAGTTGAAATTACCATTTAATTCAATAATTTTGGATTATTAAAAGTCAATAATCAAACCTTCCCCTTCCCCCTCCAATGCCATGCCCGCCAGCTGGAGGTCGTCAGCGCCACACTGACGACAACCGTCTCCAAAGAAGTCAGCACAGGGCATCAAACGACTGTCATCACGGAGTGTAAAACTTCCACTCTCCCACCAGAAGATCACTCCAAGAAATCCGATGAGATAATTTTAGTGTTTGAAGAGTTCAAGGATGGCAAGACATCAAGTGATGAGGTATATTTTTTGATGGCATCAAGGATATGTTGTCGTAGATGCTAACGAAGTTGCAGAGGAAACTAAGAAGACGGTAATTTCAACCCGGCCACGGAAGGAGAAGGGTTGGGGAAGGTTTAGGTTTTAAAATTTATTTATTCATTTAAAATTTTTATTGTAATTCAAAAGGTGGAATTACTTCACTCCAAAGTCCGAACATAACATCCATAAATTATTGTTTCAATTTTTATTTATTTTGGAAATAGTAATTTTCATTTCAAGAAACAAGTAGAAAAATCAACGGTTCATATATACTCATGCCAAGTGTACGGTGTATATCGTGAGAATTATGGTAATTTCCGTAATTTTCATTTGGCGGAAATTACCTCACCCTTTCCCTAAATCGAAAATGAATTATATAAGTAAATAGTGGAAGGGTGTTAACACTTACAAATTGAGTAAAATTATATTATCTATATGAGATTCATGTCATGTTCATTCTTGAAAGTTATTCAACCACTTCCATACCTCTAATAGGTCATTTTTAAAGAAGTCAATACCATCAAAATGCTCTTAGGAAATGGTCTTACCTAAAATTTCTGTCTGCTACTCCATCTATAAAAACATTATAAATATTTAGATTAAAACAATCTCATAAATATTAAAAGTACCAAGTTATGTTGATTACCGTGGTTGTCATTTTGTGGAATCGATGCAAGACGTAACACTATGCATGTAATAATTCATGTCCGGATGTTTATGATACTAGGATAGTGTATGGCCAAATTACTCATAAATCACGTAATTATCATAGTTAGTCATTTTGTGAAATGATCAAATTACCAAAAAACACATTGATTATTATAGGAAAATTACAACCTAATCCCAGGTATAACTTGCATTTTCTTTAAGTACTATAACCTAAGCCCAAACGATTGAGGTTCGATAATTGATGGTTGATATTGTTTTTTGGGGGCTTTTTCCTTAAAAAAAAATGATTTTATGTTCTCAAAATTATTTTCTACAAATAATCAGAATGCTTACCTACATAACAAATTAATGCTCGTCAACATTTGAAAATTAACTATACTACACGACCCGAAATGTTCATCTCCAAATAAGAATATTTGGGCGTGTTCGGCAACAGCATTTTGGATAGCATTTGGCGTTTTGACTAAGTCAATACATGTATCACATAATTTTTAGTGTTCGGTAACGTAGTGTTTTGACCAGCATTTCAAGCGGCATTTAGCGTTTTAAGTAGCGTTTTTGAAAAGCTAATAGTATTAACGTTTATTCAAAAGTAGCGTTTCATATTTTTTTACCAAAAATTACCCTTTGAAAATTTTATCTTTGGAAATTAATTATCTATATCCTTTTATGTCAATTTACATTAATCAGTTAATCCAACAACTAAATTTACCGAACATATTTTATTTAGTTGCTCTTCTAAACAGCTATCCGTTATCCGCTAAATTAGAAACGCTATCCGCTACCTAAACAGCTATCCGCTATCTAAACCACTATCCGCTATTTGAATCGCTAATTTTGCCGAACAGGACCTTTGTCTAATAGACACTTTTTAATGGCTTTGATGTTTAGATAAGCACTCTTCTAGGAAACAAATGAACACTATAATTAATGTTTCAATATTTGTAGCAATTTATATTTTGGTATATATTGCATTTGTTTAATAGTCTGACAAGCATTGCTTTGGTGTTTGGGTAAGTATTTTCCTTGCGTAGAAATAAACCCTATAATTAGTGTGTAGACTTTTGCAACAACCTATATTTTGGTCTAGTGACAAGTACGAACTAATCAATAATTAAGGGGAAAGAAATATGATTGAGGTAAAGAATAATAATTAAAAAAAGATGGTGCGCAGTCTCGTTTTAAAGGGAAAAAATTTTCTACTGTCAACAATAATTAAACAAAAAATCCATTTTTAAAGAAAAAAGAATCATTTCATTGGCAGCAAATAATAATTATGATTAAACAAAAAAAAAAACCAGGCCCAAAAAAGCAATGAGAGAAACACAAGTTATATTATACACCTTTGGGTATAGGAGAAATATTTTTTTTGGAGGGAGAAAATCTTATTGGCTTATTTTATCAAGATAATAATTCTTATGATTTGGTAGCGATTTTGCTATGACATGTTTTGGAGAAAAATAGAACTTTTTGGGTGTAAAATAGAATATTCTTAGGTAATAAAATTTTCATATACTTATTCGATAATAACATATATCTATGTCCCCTCGTCCTCTCTCGAAAAAGTGAAGTTCTAGGGGTGTTCAAAACTATCTGCAGCCAAAAACCCGAACCAAAAAACTGCGAATCAATCCGAAATATTGGGTATCCGAACCGAAATATTTAAAATTTTTGGTTCGGGTACCCGAACCGATAAATTTTTTGGTTTTCGGTTTGGATACGGTTCTGATGTTTCATAATTTTGGGTACCCAAAAACCCGAAACTTTTTTTTATTTTATATTCTTTTTGAGATTTTTTTTTTTAAATTTTCTTTTTCCTAAAGACTTTGTATGTTACATATCCCCAAGCCCCATGAAGACAAGGACTTTGAGTTTTTGACTTTGTTGCATTGTTTTGTTTAGATGTCTAGGTCTTCAATAAGACTTTGTTGCATTTGGACAATGGTTTCGGCATGAATACGATGTTAGTAAAGTTATGTCTTATGGAGGTGTAAAGTCGTTGAAATGTGAATAATAGTAACGTACTTTGTCGTATTGTCATATTATGTGATAATATCATGTATTAGTTCCCTTTGGGTACCAAAAAAAAAAATATTAGACAAAATAGGAAAAAAATATTTTAAAAAAAATTAGGTTATTAGTTAACCAAAAACCCGAACCGAAATTTTCAGGTACCCAAATATTTCGGTTCGAATACGGTTCACCATTATGCCGACCCGAAATTTCAGGTACCCGAACTGAAATTCCTTTTGGTTCGGATACCCGAACCATGAACACCCCTACGAAAAACCCTAGTCCCCTCTCGAAAAGCCCTAACCTTCATCTACCTCAATAAGTGGTTGCCATCAGTCATAATTGCTAGTGGTAAGCCCCAATCTTCGTACTTTTTGAAGTTTTATTCAGTTTTAAGGTATTTATTAATATTTTTGTCTCTTTTTAATAAAATTTCTTTCCAGTTTGTGAGAGTTTGGTTATTTATTTTTCTCCCCATTAGTGTAAATTTGGTTGTTCTCACATCTAGTATGAGTTAGGTTATTTCCACCATTAGTGTGCGTTTGAGTTATTGCCTTTGTGCAATTTATTGTCGATTTTGGGAATTTAGAGTGAATTTCTTGTCGAGTCCATGTTTTCGATTAAGGAATGAGTCAACAATGAAATTTCATGTGGTTCTACTATGAATATCTTCCTTTTAAGTGCAATCTGCCACATCAATTGGACATTTGGTCCATGAAGTCATACTATAGCTCCCTGATATTCGGGAAAGACGCATTTACGTCAAAGAAAGCAGTTGGTGGCAAGAATACTGCTACAAATTCAGAGTCGGTCAACAGCATATTTATCATTAGCTTTCTGGAGAGAATGATTCAATTTGATATTTTAGATTTACTTTTGTTAGGAGATATTCATTATATATATCATATGACTTTTCGTTAATGAATTATTTCTTTTTCTTATCAAAAAAAATTTCATGTTCTTTGTTAGCAAACAAAATAGATTAATAGATTAATAGATTAACAATAGGTTGTTTAATAGGCTAGTTTTTTGTTAAACAATATATCACAAGTAATTTTTAGCGGATATTTTTTTTGGTAAACCATAGGTTAATTATATTTTTGGTGAATAATTGAACACATTTTAATAAAGAATATGTCACTTTTAGTGAACAAATAGGTCAGTGTTTGGTGAACAATTTTTTATAGAAATTTGAATAGAAACAAAACTTTAATTAATACAGTATATTTATAGAAAAGTTAAGCAAATGTTGTAAATTTTTTTAAATTTTAAGAAAGCTCTTTTAAGTGGTAGTTGCATGCTTTGGGAGTGGGAAGCAAACCATCAGAGTTAAGCTATTAAACAATAGCATACGCTTGTCTTGTTGCCCGCAATTATGCATTGAGCCTGGGTTGGTCTGTTTGGCGTTCGCGTATGGGAAATCACAAAACTGTCAATAGTTGTCGAGCAAGTGTTGACCGGAACTCCCACTTTCCTCCCTCCGCATCCCGGTTCAAATCTAAGGGCACACACGTTTACTTTGTTTAGAAATTGTGTATGTTAGAGGTTTGTGGGTCTGGACTTTTGGTTTGAGCTTCACATCCCCTTCCCTTACCTGTTAAGGTCTGTTGGGTACCTTGCGATAGGGTCCTTGTAGACTGGCCCGCTTAACCTTGTAAAAAAAAAAAACAAAACAAAATTGTCAACAGTAACAATACAATTGCAAAGTTTTTATATTTGTGAGCTACGTCGACAAGTATAAAATGATATCCTAATCAGATCAATCATACTAGTTAAGAAATATTATATGTGTAGTTTTATAATTGTGAAAAAAAATTATAGATAAAAATGAAATTTTACTCAGTTTCTTTATGTGCTAACAGCCTTCAACGATTTAATTACACAATTTGTTTTCAATTTAAGATGCTTTCTAGGTCAAAGCGAGACTCTTGAGAAGCGTCTTATGACAAGGTATTTATATTTTGCAATGCAGAAATGTAAAATAATATACATGTTTGTTAGCTTCCTTAAACTTACAATGCACTTTAAGAATATGTTTTGATGAAAGACAAAAAGGAGTTAGTCCATTGGTATATTTATTATATTATATTTGGACCTACATTAGTATTTCTATTGTTTAAATGTGTTATAATTATAAGTAGATATTGATATGATTGATTTTGTATTATATGTCACAATATCTTTAAGATAGTTTAATATTCGAATTTAAATATATGATCTTTATAATATTATATTTTATAATTCAAATTTGATTATGATATTATGTGATAAGATATGCCATTTTATTAGGGGTCTTCATTTGGCAAATATTTGACTTTCCTCAAACAAGGTTTCAATTTTTAAATGCTTAATATTTGCCTTGATCATGAAAGAAGCTGCAAATCATATCAGGAAGATTATCAATTAGTCAAAAATAGCTCTGAACTGTTCCCTGCTGAGATTGTGTGATCTTCAAGGACCCTGAACTGCTATTCAAGCCCTTAAACTAAAGCTGAATTTAAGGATGAGTCTAACAGCTAGTTTCCTACAATTTCTCCAAGACTTTGCTATAAATATAGAAGCTGGCTAAGAGTTGAAGAACACAAGAAGAGCAAGCATTCATTGGCATACATATTACTCAAGCACTTATTGGCATTCATTGAGTTTCAATTTGCTTCTATTACATTTGATTTGTGTTGTTCTCGTTGTAATTGGGTGAGATTATAGAATTAAAGGGTCAACTCTACCAAACCTAGTTGAAGGTGTCAACTTGTGACTTGGAACTTAGAGTGAGGTGTACTCTATAGTTGTGTAATCATCCCTCCAGATAAAAATTCGGGTTAATCCTAGAGTTAGGGAATTCTAGGCGGGGACTAAGCCTAGTTGAGGCTAACCTCATTAAAAAAGTTCTTATGTTTTGTCCGCATTTATCTTTCCGCTCTTTAGTTTGATTATCGTTCGACTTTGATCATCACCCTATTCACAGCTTTCTAGGGTGATTTAACTAGTCAAGTCGGGCCAACAATGTTGGTATAAGACACTTCTTAAGTGTTTTACCTTGGCTTAAAAGTTATATTATCAAGCATTGAATTAAAAAAGATAATGAAATTGAATAGAGGAGGGGTACTACCAAGTATAAATAGTGTAAGATCACTTCTTTAGTCATATTTTTTTTTGAATTATAAAATAGCGTACATCATATTCATACGTCTTCACGAATATGGTTAAACTCATTAGGGTATCATTTATACTCATTAGCGTGGCCCACTAATACTAAAAGTTCACAATTGTTGACTAATATTATGGATAAAAATGTTATTTGTGGTGTTCTTTGTATTTATTTTATTCCTATTGTATTTCGATGACTTAAGCACCAAGTTAGGACTAGGGTTTTCTTGATGTTGGCATATATTGTATAAATTGGGATGTATGGCAGCCGTACAGGATGAGATGTAAGGGACAAAAAAAACCGAGCCCTAATTCTCCAAACACTTTAAACTATCAAAAAAAATTTATGGTATTAGTCTATTAGAGCAATGAGTAGCTCGACCTCTTATCTGCATCCATCGGAACGGTCGGAATTAGCAATCACATATCTGATATTTAATGGCAAAAACTATAATACGTGGCAACAAGCGGTTGGAACCACTATAAAAATCTAAGAACAAGTTAGGGTTCATTGAAGGAGCCCTAAAAAGATCAGAGTTGAAAGAAGGGGATGACCCTACTAAATATAATGCTTGGGAGATGGTAAATTCGATTATATGTTCATGGATTATCAATATTATTGACCCGAAACTCCAAATTAGCATAGCCTATGTGGAGACTGCTGCGATTATGTGGGAAAATTTGTGTAAGAGATGTGCTATACCCAATACACCCAAGATTCACCAACTACAGACCGACATTGCCAGGCAAGAGGGACTCGAAGTGGTCAAGTTTTATTCAAAATTGATGGACATGTGGAGTGAGTTAAACAACTATATTAAGGTTCCTCAATGTGCTTCTCAGGTTTGACTTGTGTAAACTTCAACATATTCAACAGTTTTGGCTTCCAGTGAAGTCCACAAACCCTCCATGGGTTGTGCCATAGTCCGTGGCAGGCTGCACCTGTTGGGCTGCTCAGCATTTGACGATTTTCTGATGTTTTCTTGGCATTATTCGTGGGAGTGCTGTTATTATTCCTTAATCATCTTCTGGCATTTTGCAGTACATCTCCATCATCATTCATCCACCAAGATAATTCATCCACTATTTTCTTAGATTTGTTTAGAGAGTGTTTTAAGTGAATTTGTAATCACTTTTATTGATCTCTTTCTCAAGTATGTCGCTTTGAGATCATCTTTGTACTCTCCCTTTGAGATCATCTTTGTACTCTCCCGTCTTACATGGATTTTTCAATCATCGTAACCCGTCATTTTTTCCGATTTGGGTCTCCCATATAAATTTGGTATTCTTGGTATTGTTTTGATTTACCTTGCTCTGCTAGTTGTTTTCGTGATTCTTGTTGCATCCAATACAATCTATTTCAATCCGAACATTCTTCCTTAATTGTATTGAAATGAAGCTGTTTGAGTTTGCATTTTCAGGTTCAGAATGAAAGTTAGGGAGAAAGAAAAAGAGAGAGAATCGAAGACAAATCTTCCTTATTCCTTTTACTAGAAGGAATGGAAAATTACAGAGAGAGGAAAATGAGAATGTTGTGGGTGTATATGTATACATCCCTGCAACTTGCACCAAGCCTAACAGAATGCAAGAAAACGAAAGAAAACAAGCTGAATCTTCTAACAGACTAACTACCTTGTAACAAACTCTAGTTATAATTCTAACAGAAGCTATTCTAAAAAATAAGTTCAACAGATAGGGCCAGAAATATAATGATAGAGGGAACTCCCTATTTTATAAGAAGCACAAATAAGAGCCTCGACATTTATTGTCTTCTTCTTGTGTTCCTTCAATTGATGAGATTTCGCCATCGAATATGTCCTATACCTTTGTTTAAACTTGAGTTTAGTTCCCTTTTAATTCATTTTTCTGGTATTGTTTTGTTGCTACAATGTCTTCATTTGATCATATCCTTAAAGTTTTGGTATATTTATATGTAAAATTTTGGATTTTTGGTTATGAGTGTTTACATTTAGGTAACGTTTAGTTAGATGTAATGTAATGCCATCAAATTTGCAATGTAATCATGCTTACTTAGTTTGTGTTAATCATAATTATAAAATAGTTCTTTTGTTGCAACATTCTCATACAACCAAACAAGGCATTGGAATTTTTCAAGAATAAAATAAAAAATTCAGATTTTTCTAGTGCTTATCCGAAAAGATGGATAAGTATGGTGCCTCTTCAAGTTTAACCGCCTTATCCAATTCATTTCGGTGAAAAGCTGGATAAACAAGGTGCCTCTTTGAGTTTTACCCGCCTTGTCTTATCCTTTTTGATACCTCTTTAAGCAAGATCATTCCTCTATATAAGGAGGAGTGAAACCATAACCACGAGGATTTTTTAATAATCTATGTGATTGACTGCAGTACCCTTATCGATTAACATTCGAGAGAACCTTCAAATACACACTTGTTCTTCCAAGTAAATTATCCATAAGATTATTTGTGATGCAATAAATAATTCTTAAGGAAAGTGTTCTATTTTACGATTTACTTGGCCTATCCAGTACCACATTCAACCCCAAATTCTTCAACAATCTTAAGACTTACTTCAAAATGGCTTCAATTCGTGACATGACTTCCAACTTTCAGAAGTTGGACAAGTTCGAGGGTGCTGGCTTCCGTCGTTGGCAGAAGAAGATGCACTTTCTTCTTACAACCTTGAAGGTCATGTATATGCTCAACACTCCCTACCCCATGGAGATGGAAAACGAGACTTTGGAGCAAACCCTCCGAAGATCCAAGTTCGAAAACGATGACTACATCTGACGAGGCCATATCTTAAATAGCATGTCGAATGCCTTGTTCGATGTCTATCAAGGCATGGGATTGGCAAAGGAATTATGGGGGGCGCTAGAAAACAAGTACATGACAAAAGATGTCTCTAGCTAGAACTTCCTTGCAAATCAATTTAATAATTATAAGATGGTCGAAGGACACTCTGTTCTCTATCAATTGCATGAAATTCAACGATCCTAAGTTACTTCAAGCAACATAAAATGCACATGGATGAGACCATTATAGATGTCGGGCCACAAGAAAAGAGATTGTACCATTTGGAATCGCATGCATGGCTTGAACAACCAAAAGGCAAAGACAAAGGACAACTTTGTGGCCATGATCAATGATCAAATCAACATTGTCCAAAGTGACAATGATTGGTGGTTGACTCGGGTGCTTCTAACCACGTGTGCAAGGACCACTCTTTCTTCAAGACATTGGTGCCGGTTGAAGATGGAAAAGTGGTCTACATGGGCAATACTTCTACTGTAGATGTTAAAGGAATAATCCAAGTAGAGTTCGTCTTCACTTTCGAAAAAAATTCTTACTTTAAATGATGTATATTTTGTGTCAGAAGTTAGAAAGAATCTTGTTTCTGGTTTTCTTCTTAATAAGTTTGGCTTCAAACAAGTATATGAGGCCAATAAGTTTATCCTGTCTAAGGGAAGTGTCTTTGTAGGGAAGAGTTATACTAGTGGTGACATGTTTAAGTTAAATGTAATTACTCCTTCTAGTGGTAATGAGATGAATGATTCTGCTTACATGCTTGTGTATTCTTTATCTTCTCTATGGCATAATCGTCTTGGGCATGTTAATTATAAAAGATTAAAAGAGATGTCAAGACTTGAGTTAATTCATGATTTTGATGGAAACATAGAGAAATATCAGACATGCATGTTAACAAATATCATTAGAAGTTCTTTTCCAACTGTTCAAAGAATCATTGAATTACTTGAATTAATTCATAGTGATTTATGTGATTTACATAACACTCCCTCTTTTGGGGGAAAGAAATATTGTCACTTTCATTGACAATTTTACAAGATATTGACAAGTATACCTTTTACATGCTAAAAGTGAAGCACTAAACATGTTTAGGATATTTAAGAATGAATCTGAGTTGCATTATGAAACCCTTATTAAAAGACTAAGATGGGATAGGGGTGGCAAATATTATAATCCAAGTTATTTTCAATCAACTGGTATAATCCATGAGGTCACAACACCTTATACACGACAACAAAATGGTGTGTCAAAAAGGAAAAATAGAACACTAACTGAAATGATCAATGCTATACTTTTTAAATTCGATTTAAGTGAAGGCTTTTGGGGTGAAGCGATGCTCACAGCATGCTACATCCTAAATAGGGTTCCTAATAAAAGGAATTCAATTACTCCTTATGAATTATGGAATAAGAAAAAGTCAAACCTTAGTTATTTCAGAGTTTGGGGGAGTACGACTATTGTTAGAGTCCCGAAATCCAAGAAAAGAAAACTAGGGAAAAGAGGATTTGAGTGCATCTTTATAGGCTATGCTGAACGCAGCAAAGCCTATAGGCTTTTGGTTATAGAACTAAATGCTTCTATTACGGTTAACACAGTGGTAGAATTAATTGATACCATTTTTTATGAAACTAGATTCTCTTCAATTCCTAAACCAAATGATCTTATTCCAACCACTATGACTCCAAGTAATGATCAAGAACAAGAAGACATAGTGAAAGTAAGGAGAAGTAAACGGATTAGAAAGGAGAAATTCTTTGGTTCTGATTTCTTTGTCTATTTGATAGAGGGAACAAGGGATTTCATTGAAAATAAAATACCTTATGTTTATAGCATTGATTCGGATCCTAACTCTTTTAAAGAGGCTATAGAATCTCAAGATGCTTCCTTTTGGAAAGAACTAGTCCAAGATGAAATAGACTCAATCATGGAAAATAACGCATGAGACTTAGTTGATTTACCTTCGGGATGTAAGCCTATCACAAAGTCCCAGACCCTGTGAAAGCGGAACCCACACTGGGAGTTTGTTGTTGTTGTTGTTGTATGTAAACCTATCATATCAAAGTGGATCTTTAAAAGAAAAAGAAAAATAGATGGTATCATAGAAAGGCTCAATGCCCGGTTGGTTATAAGGGGCTTTAACCAAAGATATGGTATTGATTACTTTGACACATATGCACCGATGGCTAGGATTACAATCATAAGAGTTCTTATTGCTCTTGCTGTAATTTAAAAGCTAGTAATTTATCAAATGGATGTGAAAACAACATTCTTAAATGGTGAATTAGAGGAAGAGGTGTACATGAAACAACCAGAAGGTTTTGTTGTTTCAGGCCAAGAAAACAAAGTATGCAAACTCATAAGATCATTGTATGGCCTAAAACAAGCACCTAAACAATGGCATCAAAAGTTTGATGAAGTAGTGCTATCTTATGGGTTTAGTATCAATGAATTTGACAAATGTGTATATTCCACATTTGAACATGGAAAAAGTGTGATCATATGCTTTTATGTTGATGACATGCTAATTTTTGGCACTAACTTAGAGGAAATAGAGAAAACCAAGTGCTTTCTTTCTTCCAAGTTCTCCATGAAAGACATGGGGGAGGCCGATGTTGTACTCGGTATTAAGATCATTAGAAATAATGACGGAATCCACTTGTCTCAATCTCATTATATTGAGAAAGTGTTTGGGAGGTTCAATTACAAAGATTGCTCCCCAGTGGCCACTCCTTTCAATCCAACTTACAAGTTAACTCGCAATAGTGGGAGACCTATCGCACAAATTAAGTATGCAAAGGTCATAGGGTGCTTGATGTATGCCATAACAAGCACGAGGTCGGACATTGCATTTGTCGTTGGAAAGTTAAGCCGGTATACTAGTAATCCTAGTAAATCTCATTGGCATAAAATACGTCGAGGATTGAAATACCTAAAGAAAAACCAAGATTATGGCCTATGCTATTCAGGTTATCCTTCGATCTTGGAAGGATATTCAGATGCAAGTTAGATAACTGACAAAAAGGATTATGTCTCTATATCAGGTTATATATACTTGCCTGGTGGAGGGGCAGTGTCTTGGGCATCCAAGAAACAAACTTGCATTAGTGACTCCACCATGGCTACTGAGCTTGTAGCTTTGGCTGCAGCTAGTAAGGAAGCAAAGTGGCTGCGGAATTTGCTATTAGAAGTGCCTTTATGGCCAAAATGAATATTGCCACTCTCCATACTTTGTGATAGCAAGACACGTTGTCCAAGGTTTATAGTCATGTCTATAATGGAAAATCAAGGCACATTGGACTTGGAGATGCCTATATCCATCAGTTGATCAAAGATGGAGTCATCACAATTAATTATGTGCAAACAAATGAGAATCTTGTAGATCCTTTAACTAAGGGTCTAGCAACAGACTTAGTGTTGAGAACATCAAGGGGGATGGGACTTAAGCCCATATCTACAATTACTAGCAAGGAAGCCTCAACTTAATTCGTGGTATAACATCACGTTCTAAGTTCAATGAGTGACAACTTTGCATAGTGATTGGAAGCACTAACATATTTTATCCCAAGGTAAGAGTGTTTGTGTACTGTAATGTTATAAGATAGTGAGTTTTATACTCTTAATAGATCTTAATTGAATGGCTTGTGTTACAGGAGCATATTTCTAAGCTCTACCTAAGTGAGTGTGAAGTGTGGCCGCTTCAAAGAGCAACAGGGCTTAGCTTGATGCACTCATGATGGATATGGACACATTGCCGGATAATAGTGTCAAATTTTAAGTGTGTAATGAGATTTGTGTGTGAAATGTATCCAATTAATCAAATAGGATGTATAGTTCAAGTACTTATCTACTATTTACATTCAAATTAATTGAAATTATATTTCACTAAATGGAAGTTCAAATCGCGAGATACTTCTCTTATGCATAAATCTTCTTATGTTCTCGGTTGTGATTGTGTATTTGCGGGAATAGCGAGAGTTTGTTCCATATCTTGGAAAAGGCGGAGGATTGTTGGAATTTTTGAAGAATAAAATAAAAAATTCAAATTTTTCTACTGCTTATCCGAAAAGATAGATAACAAGGTGTCCTTCAAGTTTAACCATCTTATCCAATCCATTTCGGTGAAAAGGTGGATAAGTAAGGTGCCTTTTCAAGTTTTGCCCACCTTATCCTATCCTTTTTAGTACCTCTTCTGGCAAGATCATTCATCTATATAAGGATGAGTGAAACCACAATCATGAGGATTTTTTAATAATCTATGTGAGTGACTGCAGCACCCTCATCAATTAACATTCGAGAGAACCTTGAAATACACACTTGTTCTTCCAAGTAGATTATCCCTAAGATTATTTGTGGTGCAACAAATAAGTCTTAAGTGTTCTATTTCACGATTTACTTGGCTTATCCAGTACCACATTCAACCCCAAATTCTTCAACACAAGGTAATGAAAACATAATTACAAACTTGATTGCATTACAAGGTTAATTATATCTAACCAAACATTACATTAAGCTTCTTCTAATGTCCTTTCTATAGAGAAATGACGAATTCTTAATGAATGAGACAGGGAAACATATTCTTGCCACCAATATTGAGAAATGCCAAAGAATAACTAGGGGTGTTCATGGTTCGGGTACTTGAACCAAAAGAGATTTCGGTTCGGGTACCCAAAATTTTGATTCGGGTTTTTGGTTACCCAATAGTCCAATTTTTGTGAACCTTCTTTTTTTTCCAAGCAATTTTGTTGCATGATAATCCAAAAATTTTTGTCCCCTTTTTTTGATAATTGTTGTAATTTCCTTAAAAGGTCAGCTCCTTGTTTATGCCCTAAACCACATGCATACCTAATTATCCATTCTTGTCTGTGCTCTAAAATCAAAATACCATACAATATCATCATATAACAATCAAATTTTAATTACTTCACACCTCGAAATTAAAGCTCATTAATATCGTACCTTAGCATCATACCATTCTCACGGTCCACACAATTAGAACTCAAGCAATCCAAATCCAAAATACTAAATTACTAATATGCTAAACATCCCGACCAAGCAATGCAACACATCACAGTTTTAGTGCTATTGAAAAAAAAAATTAATTTTGTTTTTTAAAAATTGGGTTTTCGGGTACCCAAATTTGTAAATTGACCAATACGTACACGAACCAAATATCCGAAAAAATTATCAGTTTGGGTACCCAAACCGAATTTTTCGAATATTTCGATTCGAATACCCGAATTTTTGGATCGGGTATCGGATTTTCGGTTCAGGCATTTGGTTTTGGATCTTTTTGAACATCCCTAAGAATAACTGAAGAAGGGGGATTAGAATGAGGACATCTGCATGCATGATTCTAAAGAAAGCAAATCAAGTTACAGTAGACTATCAAAATATGCGCCTTTCCAGTCAAATTCGGCAACAAGATCTGTAACTACAGTAGACCATCAATTTAATTTATTATCCGTCAAAATTTGTGGCGGAAAATTTTCCGTCAAAAAAATCCCATCAAAATTCAGCTACCATGATGTCTGACACCTCGGAGAATAAGATTAGTCATAATGCACAGTAGAACTAGCTAGAGACCATTGATAGGCCTTTCAATAGTCCCAATAAGGGAGAAGAGCCTTCAGATATTAAAATTGTGAAAGGGAAGGCTATCTTCAGTTATAAGAGTCAAGATGTTTCTCAATCTGACATGGTGACTGAGGGTATGATGATGATGAAAGCATGATTAATTCTAGCAGGGAGGGCATGATTCTAGCAAGTAGGGCATGATTTACTTCTCAAATGCAAAGAAACCGAAGTCTTGCATTAGACTATCTCGTGTAGGATTTGACTTGCTTATTAGAGGACCTGAGTTAGCTTTTACTTTATCCTCTTGAATACCTACTTGAGAATAAAGGCAATTGATAGAAATCACGTTTCATCTATGGAGACTACTGAGGTTTTGAGTTGCATGACAATTGTTTCCCCTACTGAACATGATCATGGTTTGAATGATATGAAAGGAAGTGGGCAACCTTTTTCAATTCCCAGCCACGAACAGAGGTCACCTTAAACGAAGACGCCAATGCAAAAGGAAGAGATCTAATAGACAATACTAGAATAGCTCTACAAGGAACCGATGAAGGAAATAATACTATCTTATTTAAAATTGACTCTTTTGGATGGTGTAGGAAATTTTGTATGTAGAGTAAATGATAGAGACAGCTCCAATACGATAGACAAGAAGATGCAAGTCCCGTTTCAAACAACACTGGTCACGTCAAGCTAAGGGTCGAATCAGTACCATTGAATACACAAATACTAATTAAAAAGAAATGAGCGACCGAGTAAGAATCTTGTAATGGATCACAAATATCCTCATGTAATATTCCTATTATGACATGTGATGATGCATATTTAGTAACTGATATAGCCATTTAGGCTAGATAACAAATGTTTGAGGGATTGCATTACCCAATAAACCAAAAAAAAAAGGTTATAGACGAGCTTGCGAAAGGTGGTGGTCTACTGGCTTTTGAATGCTTCATAACTCATAAGTAAAACTATGCAGGCAGGAATAGATCGATTCCCCCCTCCAAAAAAACAAAAAAAGGAACTAGGAAAGCAGGAGAAAAAAATATTATTTTTTTTTTAAAGAAACTTACAAGCATTTACAATAAATTTTTTTTACATCATTCTATCATTACATTATAATTAAATCGTGAAATGATGTTAGCACTTCTAGACGGAATAAAATTACATTATTACCTATAATTTACACTTAATAAGATGCAATACTATCCATGTCTTCACGCCAAGACGTTTTGTGGAAATCGATGCAAGATAATACCACTGTGGTTGTAATAATTCATGGCTAGATATTTATCATGAAATTATAGAGTGACTTTCAAATCAGAAGCAAAATATCTCTCTAAATTTTATCTGTTCTGTTCGTATGGACAAGTAGATAATCTATAGTTTTTATATCTAGAGTTAATTGAAATTGATCTCTTTATAATTTTACAATTCAAGGATAAAACTATCACATCAAACCTCCTATGCCTTGCCCGATGATAAAATTTTTGAAATATTGAATTTGAATTATCGAGTGGCTTTGTCATAACAACTATTGAAATTCCATAAATAGGGGCTGGCGATGTCCCTTGGGTTCACCAACACAACTCACCAAAACCCTTTAACCCTTAGCCAAACAACCAAACCAAGCCATAAGTTGAGAAATGGCTAACAACCTTCTCCCAGTTGTAGCCAACCTCTTCCTCCTCCAACTCACCCTGACAACCGCAGACACGGATAGCGATCTGGTCGTAGACATCAAGGGGGACCCACTAGGGGTGGGCTCGGAATACTTCATCCAACTAGCCACAGGCTTCTTTCGGAGGATAGGGAGGACCGGCAGATCATCACCCTCTTCTTGCCCTCAACATCTCATCGAATTCAATAGAGGTGATCCCATCAAATTCAGACCCCTCAATGAAACCCAAAAAGAAATCCACCTCTCATCGTCCATCCAAATCGACTCCAGCACAAGTCCATGTGGGGACGATGGGTTCTCGAAGTCGAGCGTTGGGCCCATGTATAGCCGCTCAGTGTTCTTAGCCTCCAGCGCTACGTTTCACCTATCCCGTTCAAGATTGAGAAGGCTCCAGGCCTCGTTAATACTTATAGGATCGCTACTGCAATCTCTGCAGCATAACAAGAACGATCTTCGTACTTGAGTGTTGATTGTGACCCTGCGTCTTGGCTTAAGATGGTGGCTATCACTACTAATCCTTCTGAGGCTCTTCTGGTTTACTTCTCCAAGTACACAGGGATGTTGTAGCTAGCATATAAGCCTACTAATTAATCCATCTAAGTATATAAATTAACTTATAGGCTAGCTAGCTACTTGTTAATTCTAGCCAGCCTTGAATAAGATTCTGCAGCCCTTGAATGGAATGGACGGGCGGGTCTCCTTGTACTACTTTTATTGAAATAATAATCATCGTACATCTATATAATTATACTTAAAATTGATCCTTTTTTAATTGGACACTTGGTAGTTACTTATTGGATATGAATATTGTTTTCTTTTCTTTTTTCTAAACTATTGATTTTATATATTAATTGAGATATATTAACAAGAGTAATTAGATCAAACAAATGTAGGCATTCAACTCATAGGTTTTGCTTTTTGTTGGGAAAGTTACAAAGTTCTCAATTTTGTGTTTCATCTTTCCTTCTTTTTTTCCAAAAAAATGAAGTGTTAGTATCTTCTTAAAATATGCGTAAATTTTACATTTGTAATTTTAATATTATAAGTATAATCATAAAATCATAGATCAATAATACTATAAATAGCATTTTGAAAAATACTATTTAAAGCAAAAGTATTTCATTATAGTTTCATTAATATATATTTTACAAAAATTTTTGTTCGCCAACTTAATTAAAAAATCACATTTTAATTGTAGTCTTAATATTAATTAAGAATATATAAAATGGCTATTGACACTCCATTTTTCCTTAACGCTTTAACACTTTTCTTATTTTCATAGGAATTATATCGAATTAATCATATTTTAATTTTCTTTGAATCAAACTTTTGTAACTTATGGATATTTGTAACTGTGGCTTCTTCATGTAACTTATTATGTATATATTAACCTTAATTAATTGTAATAACTTTTCTCCTCTTAAGAGGAAGGGTGGTATACTTACAGTCAGACAGGGATAGGGCAAGACAATGATGGAATCTAGAAGTTGTATTTCACAATTCGTGGACAAAGGTGCATTAATGGCTATATTAACTTGGTATGCTGCAATTGGTGACTTAAAATTATATTGGACTCTTAGACTATTATTTATCAACAACAACAACAACTCCCAGTGTGTGTCCCACTTTCGCAGGGTTTGGGGAGATCCAGCTGTAGGCTACCTTACCTCTACCGGCATTCCTACCCGTAGAAAGATTGATTCCAAGATACCCACAAAAAAGGGTTTTGTGAAAATATTTTATAGAAGAAAGATTTTGTGAAAACACTAAATGGGAAAACATTTTATAGAAGAAAGATTCTATAGTTAATTATCAAAATAGTTAATTTATTTTGATGAATGACGATCAAAATTTTGTCCGAGAATATATTTTTTACGTATAGATTATCTTATTAGATAGAAATTTGTTATAGTAAAAAACTATACAAATCCATGCGAAGCATGGATTTAACACTAGTATGTATATATTTTTGGGTTTTGAGAGTGACTTATAAGTTGCTATTAAATGATGAAATTTAAGTTTGTTATTTATAAATAGGAAGATAACGTGATATTAATTAATTGACAACAATAAGTTTATATTAATAACAATCTACTAATTACTTAGGTTATAGGCTAGCTACTTGTTAGTATTAGCTAGCCGTGAATAAGATTCTTCCTCCCTTGCATGGAATGGAAGGACGGAGTCGGGCTCCATGTACTACTTTCGTTGAAATAATAATCACCATATACACGTATATAATAATCATCATACATTATTATCCATCGGGTGTTATCTATTGTTTTAGAGCTTTTCATCACTTTTGAGTGGCAAATGATGTAGTAGTCAGGGCATGTCCTCCAATGAGGGTTGGAGTAATGGGAGTAATGGGATGTGCTTCACATCATGGAATATCGGAACTCTCATGGTAAGTCTACAGAATTAGTTAAGGCTTTATATAGACGTAAGATTAACGTAGCTTGTATTCAAGAAACTAAGTGAATGGGTGCTAAAGATAAGAAGATTGATAGATATAAGCTTTGGTATTCTGGCTATCACAAAGCCAAAAATGAAGTTGACATTTTGGTCGAGAAGCGGTTAGTGGAATAAGTTGTTGAGGTGAGGATCATAAGGGTGATTGCCTATATTATGGGGAGGACGTTAAGAGGTTGTTCATATATTATTAATGTATTGTGTGTGTGTTCACCTCAAATAGGACTAGGGAAGGATGTTAAGAGGATGTTCTGGGGGGAATTAGATGAGTTTATCCAGAGTATATCACAGCCTAAGGGACTTTTCATTGGGGGGTGACTTTAATAGGCATATAGGGAGAGACAGGGCTAGCTATGAGGTGCCACATGGAGTTTCAACTAGAAGGAGAGGAATCAAAGCTTATATCATACTCCTAAGAGTACATACTCTCACAAACCATATCAGCGCCACATATTAAAAGTTGTCTATATGACAAATATACGTTGGGAAAATATATATATGTGACAAGTGAGAGTACACACTCTCTGGTGTATGATATACATTACTGAGAGAAACAATGGATGAGTGTCTATTTTGGACTGTGTGGTGGCTTATGATCTATTGATTGTCAATTCCTTTTTCTAGAAAAAGGATGATCACTTATTGGTACCTTTCTACAGTGGAAACACTAGGACTCATATTGATTTCTTCTTGATAAGGGCAAATAATAAGAGGGAGAGTAAAGATTGTAAAGTGATTCTAAGTGAATGCTTAATCACGTAACACAACTATTAGTTATTAATGCTAGGATTAAGAGTTTGAAGAGGAAGAAAAGAAGGGTGGGACATTGTAAAGTTAGGTGGTGAAATCTAACTGAGGAAAATGCAAGTATGCTTTCAAAGAAGATCAAAACATATGGTAATTGGAAACCATTAGTGGATGCAAACAAAATGTGGGAAGAGATGGAAGATTGTATTTGGAGGACAGCTAAGGAAATTTTCGAAGTCTCTAAAAGGGGTAGTGGAGGATTAAAAGGAGCTTGGTGGCGGAATGAAGAGGTGAAGGGGAAAGCCAAGGCGAAACAAGAAGCATACAAGGCTTGCATAAGTAGTGGGACACAGGAAGGAAAAGAAGTTAGTAAAGTGCGATACAAGATTGCAAAGAGTGAAGCTAAGAAAGCAGTTGTGATAGCAAAGAGCAATGCTTGCGAAAGGTTATATCGGAGACTAGATTCGAAGAAGTGTGAGAAGGAGGTCTTTAAGCATGCAAGGGCTAGGGAAAGAAGAACAAGAGATCTGGGTAATGTGATGTGTGGTCAAGATGAAGACGGTAAGGTCTTAACCAAGGACACCGAAGTTCAAGAAAGATGGCATAGCTATTTTTATGAGCTCTTTGATGGGATGAGGTTTAATAACTCCCAAATTAGGGAGCAAAGGGGTCAAGAGGAATAACAAAACTCTAGCCCCTGTTGTTCTATCTTTAAAAAGGAGATTAGAGAGGCATTGAGGAAGATGAAGGCTGGAAAGGCAGTCGACCCATATGGTATCCCGATGGATATTTGGACATATTTGAGTGAAGAGGACCTTGAGTGAATGTTATATTTAAGACAACAAAGATGCCTCTTGGGTGGATATTCAGTACCATCATCTCACTTTATAAAAATAAGGGGGATATTCAAGACGGCAATAACTATAGAGATATAAAATTGTTTAGCCACATAAAGAAGTTGTGGGAAAGGATGATTGAGGGAAGGTTAAGGGAGGCTATAAGGATTGCAAAGAACCAGTTCAGGTTTATACTAGGTAGGTGAACTATGAAGGCTATTCATCTCATACGTAGGCTCTTGGAGTTCTATAGAGACAAGAAGAATGATCTGCTCATGGTGTTCATTGTCTTGGAGAAAGCGTATGATAGAGTACCTAGGGAGGTATTATGAGAGTGCTTGGAGCATAAAAGCATGTCAGTTTCCTATATTCATGTTATCAAAGATATATACAAGAGAGTTAGGGCAAGAGTTAGGACCATGGAATGTACTATTTGTTGATGACATTGGTCTTCATCAAAGGTCAGTGTTGAGTCCTTTTCCTTTTACTTTGGTTATGGATGAACTCACTAGAGGAATCCAAGATAAAGCACCGTGGAATGTACTATTTGTTGATGACATAGTTCTTGTAGATGAGGATAAGGATGTGGTTAATGACAAATTAGAGCGATGCAGGGACACCCTCAAAGCTAAAGGTTTAGGTTGACCAGGTCTAAGACTAAGTACTTAAGGTGTGGATTTAGTGAGAGGAATGGTGGTATTGAATACGAAGCGACTATTGGAGATGTGGCCATACCTAGGGTTGAAAAGTTTCGTTATATGGGCTCAATCATTTAGTAAGGAGGAGATATTGACAAAGATGTTAACCATTGAATAAAAGCAGGATGGCAAAAATGGAAGAATGTGTCAGAGGTGTTGTGTCATAAGAGGATCGATCTCATTAAGATTGAAGGGCAGAGCTTATCGAATGGTTGTTAGACCAACATTATTATATGACGTGAAGTGTTGGCCTATCAAGATGTCTTAAGTTCATAGAATGTGGATGGTGAAGATGTGGATGATTCGTTGAATGTGTGGTCACACGAGATTGGATAGGATTATAAATGTTGTGATCAGAGACAAAGTAGGAGCGACACCATAAAGGATAAGACGAGAGAGGCTAGACTTAGATAGTTTGGTCGTATAAGGAGAAGGAGCATGTATGCAATTGTGAGAAGATCGATCTTCCGGTATGTAGAAGGGGTCGAGTTAGATTAAGGAATAACTGGAGCGAGATGATTTGAAACAATTTGAACACTTTAAGATTAACGGATATTAGGGTTGCTGACTTAAGGTAACTTGTTACTTACCTTTTCCACAGTTCCTGAGGGTACTGAAAGTGCTGGTGCTTGGTTTTGGCTGTCATTTAACATGAGTTTCTAGTCCTTGTGTACACTTCTTTTGATTACTATGTGACTTATTGTTATTTTTGGTACATTGCATTTTATTTTATTATATATCTATTTATGTATGTATTTTATTTTAACGCACAAAGGATTTTCAACTTTCAAATGTTTTCCAAACCTACTTTTGTAGGTCTATTAGAATTGGTCTCTCTATGGGTAATGGTACTTACAAAGTTAAGGTCGCTTATATCTTGATATCCCTAAAACCCGCGTAACCGAGATCTACACTAGGAGTTTGTTGTTGTTGTAGGATGAATCATAAGTTGCTATTAATTAATGAAATTTAAGTTTGTTATCTATAAATAGGAGGATAATGTGACATATTAATTAATTGACATCAATAAGTTTATATTACTAAAAATGTACTTATTATTTAGCTAATTAATTAGAAGCAAATTAAAAGTTCAAATTCAATTGATAGAACAATATAACTAATATTCATATAATCAAGTATTATCATTTCATAATATTATCTTTAAGCAAGTAATTAAATTTTATACAATATTTAATAAAATTTTAGACGAACATTCACATAAATTCTATGAGTGAGTGTATTTAAATTATTAAAATTTATCATCGGATCGCGCTACACATAGGGCTTAAAACAAGTTTAATAATTATTTCTAAAGTGTAAGATTCATCGTTCAATGCATCACTAAGAAAAACCCCTCCCATGTTAGTTTTGATGATATATATCTTGACACTTTTTAAGTGTCTTACCTTAACCTAAATAAATTCAAAGGTTGAAAACAATGAAATTTTCAATTGGTATAATTAGTTAACGATTGTGAACTTCTAGCATTTTGTCGGCTATACCGATGAGTACAAATAACCTCATAATCAGGTCAACTCTATCCCCAAAAATGTTTGATACATGTTATTTTATAATTGTGAAAAATTATGGATAAAAAAATTACACAATCTTTTTTTCAATTGTGAAATCGATGCAAGATACAAACACTGACCTTGTAACAATTTACTGCTGGATGTTTATGATAGCCCCATAGAGAGAATATTGGTGACCACCATCTCAGACATGTTTTCCATGTGTTTGACGACCACGTCAACGTTGTTTCATTTGCTTAAGAGGTGAACATCAACTTTATTTCTCAAGCAGCTATCCTGCTCAAGCATTCTACTGATGATAATTCTGATCTTAACTCGTGCAGTCCCGCTACAAATTACCCCGATCTTACGGGATATAGGATCAAGGGTCGCAGTAGACTGAGGAAGAGTTGGAATGAAGTGATTAGAAATAATTTGAAAACTTTAGACTTAACGGATGGCATGACTCAGGGCAGGAAGTTGTGAAAATCTAAAGATCAGGGTAGCTTGTTGCAAGTAAAGCATTGGTTGCCCTTTTTGTAGTCCAGAGGGCACCCAAAAATTGTTGGAAAATCTTTTTACGGGAACAAGTCCAAACCAACTTGGACGTGAAACAGGGGGATATGTCAAATATCAACCGAAAAACTAAGGAAACTTCCCGCTTCAACACCACTCTCTTCCTTCAACAACACTACTCCAACTCCTCTTGGCAAAAGTATCTCCATAACTCCAAAAATGTTGCGTCTGAAGGACAATTACGAACCTTCCTAGCTTGAATCACAACTTTACAACCAATCAACCGAGACAAAACGATAAACATTGAACGCCAAGTTTCATCATACCTTACATATATGATAATATTACAATAGACCAACAGATGTACGATGTTTCAAAAGTCAAGATAGGCCATGAAGTCATATTCTTTCTTGCGCTACGTTCGTCTCTTTACATGTTTTCTTCTCATCCCTCAAGGATCTTGCACGCGTATTGAAAAATCATCGGATGATATAGTCGACCAAACATGCAAAACTTGTGCCCAGACAACTGCATTCAACTTAAGTTACAACTTCTGCCTCTTTTCACTTGGTACAGGTACAATAAGCCATGTCACTAATCTTGCAGGCTTAGGGCTCGTAGCTATGGAGCTAGCCCTAGGAAATGCCACAAACACAGTACAGATCATAAGCAAAATGTTGGATAAAAATACCTCAGTTCCTCATTGTCAGAGCTGCGTAGAGTCCTGCCTGGAGCTTTATTCTGCCATGAGTGCCATACTGCAGGACTCCATCAGTGAATTCTTGTCCAAGCAATATGATCCTGTGTACATGTGGGTCAGTACAATCATGCAAGCAACAAACATATGTGAGGAGAGCTTCACTGTAGAAGGAGAAGAGTCTCCCCTAACAAAGGAGAACTACTCCCTAACCCAATTGTGTGGCATCGTTCTTTGTATCATCGACTTGATCAGCCCGGTTCTGGATTCACAATCCTCTAGAGCCGTGACTTAGCTTTTTAGTTAGTAACATTGAAGCAGTACTGTACTGGTGTATCCGCCTACTTAGTAGAAACTTCTCCTCTTATCCGTGCTGTAGTAGTTGTTTATGAAGCTTTCTATGTTTTATGCACAAATATAGTTTGTAATGGTTTCTCTGCCATCCCTCTTGGGTAGCACCCAGAAACAAAAATGGCACACCAGAGAAGAAAGTGCACTGAAAATGACATACAAAAAGTTGCCTTCTTCTACAGCAGAAAAAAATCTACATGGCAAATTGCTGTTAGATCTAGGATTTCTCATTCATGGACATAAAGTAACACAAATACAAAGCTAATGCTTTCACATTTCATCCTTTTTCCTGCTGATGGGAACAAGAAAGGAGGGGGGGGGGGGGGAAGGTGGCGAGCCAGGGGACTCCCATGGGCATGCAAAATTACAGGAACACAAAGTCACACAAAACAGAAAATATTTACATATATGAATGAAGGTACATCTACACTGCCGTTGTTAACGAAACAAAATGACTACGCCTGTGGACAATTTTACAACACTCACTAGGGCGTGCTAAGACTGCTAACCAATCTCCTTCACCTTTCACTCATCTTTAGCTTCACACTGAAACCCGTTTCCCACGATATCTGTCTATCAACTGCAATTGATAGAAACAGGAAACATGAGTTCTGAGAAATTAACGTGCGTGCGAATTGAGATAAGAGTGACTCTTAGACACGTCACATGCTCAATGATCAAAACACTAACCAAGAATTCAAACTAAAAAGTTGTTTTAACTGTGACAAAGCACATGGAACCGCACATGCTACCTAAATTTCTTGTGTTATGTTTCCTTGATTAAGTGGCGATGAAAAATGAAAAGAGTGTGAACCCATTCCATAAAGTTTGCATCAGATATCACAACAGGCTGCAGCTAAATGAAATGTAACTGTTTCCCAAGCCCTTCAATGGGACACTAAAAGAAAACAAGTGTTTCGTTGTTAATTTACTCCATCACCACCAAGGTCCAGAGCAGAAACCTAAATGACAAAGTCACTGCAGGAGTCAGGTGAGCGGCTCAAGCTTAGGCTACCATCAAGCAACTTATCTCTCATGTTTTCAAAACAAAACTTCTGAGAGGGCAGGAGCTCTGTAATGAAAATTCACTGTGTTATAATACACACATAGACCTAAATGAAGTGTCAGAACAGAAGATTTATGGTGATAGCTAAAGTTCAAGCTAAATTCAATGAGTTCCTCTGTCATTTAGGAGCTTGTCCTCTTCCAGTAAATGCAGGAGCCCAAATTTTGTCCTCAACAAATAATCACACTTTGACCAACACCTCAAAACATTTCCATGGAAGGCTAACTAGGTCTTCCCAAGGGCCCTAAGGCAAAAGGCAGATTATGTCAGGCCACAAGGACTAAGGTAACAGTGCACAAACATAGGTTGCACCAAATTTAAGGTTATGCTTATTACACATCCTATCATGGCATGTCACAAAATTTTCCTTATGTTTATTAGCGGTAATTTATAACACAGCCCAATGAAATGAAAGTACTGTTCTGGATCAGGTACTGGGTTAGGGAGCTCAACACAAATGGAGCCTTCTGCCTGACAGGTTCAGCATTTAACCCCTTCATAGACATGTCCAATGCTCCAGGACTTTGAAGTTCAAATGGTTCACATTTGTCCTAGAATAACTGGCATAACTTAAATTACTGATGAATGAACACCCCTCAAAATCAGCGACACCAACATCCCATGGAAGTTTGAATCTCATGTTAAAGGCCCCAAGATCATTTTGGTCTCCTATAATCCTGATCTCTCTATAACGATACCCCATGCAAAGGCCCACAAGGCCACAGCTTCAGACCTATCTACCAAAAACCCTCTTTAAACCAAAATAGATCATTCCATAACAGAGCTAGTTCTCATGAATGTCAATGATTAAACTTGATGAGACTATCATCAATTATGAGTGTATTGGCCAAAAACAATCACAGGAACAAGAACTTCGTAATAGATCCATCAGAGCACAATTATCCTATGAATATCAGCAATGCTAATAAACTCTCGACAAGAACATTCAGATTATCAAGCGACAGTCATTCCCACCCCCACAAATGTGTCATGGGGCAAGTTGCTTCAATTTTTCAATTTGCATAGTCAAATATCAACAAGGACAAAAGATGCAATGTGATCATACTCCCTTTTGGGGTGGTGTTGCAGCAAAGAGATGAGCAGTAACTTTTAAATTTTATCCATAATTTGACACTAACAAATGGAAACACCATGGTCAACGGCCTCATGGCTTGTCTGAAAATGACATGTTCTGTGATTTTTCCAGTGCATAAGACGTATCAAATGGAGAAATAATTCAGCCACATACTGATCTAAAGAACGGCTGTTGTAACACCCATCCAATACCAGGTATCCTCTGCAGAAAAACCACCAGTGTAGGCCAGAAGCCACTGCAAAGAACCCATAATCATTGTTAGTTCACTCATCATACATAACCAAAAAGATGCAGAAAGTGAGAACATGTTATACCTGAAAAGCACAATAAATCCATATGATTCTAAAATCATGCCCAAGATTGGCCAGCCTATTATAACAAAGAAGAAGCCAGCACCAAAAGAGATTGTTCCCTGAGCAATGAACAAACAGAGTAGCAAGTAATCAGTTAAGGAAGCCTCATACAAACATAGGAAGATGACATAATATATATCACCAATATAACCTTATAATTTTGAGGCTTCATGAAGAACTGCAAGGTGGATTTCAATCCTATGGTCACCGCGACACCAGACACGAAAAGTATCTAAAAGAACATATTCAGACAAGTCAATAGTAACAGAGGAACAAAGACTGAAGGGGATTGAGGTGCGTAAAAGAGAAAAGAATAGAAGTAAATGTATGTGAAGGAGCTCAGCAACTCACATTTCCCATGGCAAGCAGTCCCTTGTCAAACAACAAAATGACCCCCAAGAAGGTAAAGAAGATGCCAAATCCAGTTAATCCCAGTCCAATCTCTGGTTATTTTCAATTAAAATAGTTGATAAGAATTAGAATCAAATCCTCAGGACACCTTGATTAGCTAAAATAATCATATTATACGAAATAGATTGAAAATGGAAAACAGAAATCATTGCACAAAAAAGAATAGCAAAACTAGCAAGGAAGAACTTAATGATTCATACCCCCACCCCCAAAAAAACTAAAGCAACGACGAATGCATTGAATGTGTATGTGTATGTGCATCCAGCCACAGCATATAGAGCGAGCATATGCAAGATTAAGAAGTACAAGTAAACAGTGGGTCCAGCAAAACTTCTTTAATAACGACAACTCGTGTAGCAGCCAACATACTGAGACCGATTCTATGCAGCACGGTTGCATACGAATTATCCTACATTCTTTCCTTACCGCTTCTCATCAAACTCGTGTTCTTATGCATGTGATTTACCCTATTTTGGCTGAATGCCACAAGGAACGTCAAAAAACTCTTCTAGAAGCAGATACATTGCTTCATGATGAACGAATAAAGAAAAGCAAAACTTCCTATGACTATGGGAGTAGAAAAGGTGGATGAGATGCACAGCAAGTGAGACAACGCTGGACCTTCCTCTCAAGCAGTTAGGAACAATCCTTTTAAGCAAAAGGACAGGGGGATTTAACTATTCCGAAAGCACAAGCAAAGCATTTGATTGAAGCATTTTCATATCATCCATCTTAATTCAAGTATGCAGTTCAAACAACTCAGAAAGCTCGCAGTGTATCCTCAGAGATCAATTGCTCACGGGTCCCCAGTGAACTTATCGACCAATTGCAACTCGCTTGATTCGAGTATCCCACATCATTTCCTTCCTTACATTAAGTTTTCTTTTAGTATTAGTTGCATACTGCTTTTAAAAGTCTAACAACCCAAAAATCTATGGCCCAAGACTCTCCACTATCAGGCCCCAGCAGAAGGTGAGAGTAGGATGCCCAACGATCAAATTCATCAAGGCTACATCACACAACCTCTTCATGAGTTTATTTTGATCCAAAAGTAGTCGCATCAAGTTCCAACCTACTTGGTCAAATCACATTCAACCTATAAATCACTGTGATATTGATCAACATATATAGTCGTAGCTACAAATGATTCTACATTTCTACGTCGTCAAATGAAAATACAAAGATCAAAAGGGTACTTACTTTTCCTATCATTCATCTCGAACGAAAGCATTTTTATCGACTTCGGATTGCGAAAGCGTCAAGCCGGCGGAATTCTGCGTGAAAAAGAGAAGCAAATCATCATCAAGAACAAAGAACTAATGAGGCAATTATCAATTAGACGAATAAATTACGGAGAAATATATCGAAATGGATATCGAATTACAAATTCCAATGACTTGAATCGAAGATTACAAACTGTGAAATAAAAAACAATCAGAAAACAGAGATCAAGAAACGATATGAATTGCAGGCAATTAAAGATTATGGAATCAGTGATAGTACCTGGAGAGAGAGAGAGAGGGAGAGAGAGAGAGAGATTTGCGCGAAGGGGCTGACAGGAGATGTTTATGAAGGATCACAACAAGGGGTCTGCCGAGCAAAGGAGAGAAGGGGCGCTGAAATTGCTGATGCGTTATTCGGAAGTAAAACATCCGCCACGGTATTGGCCCAATCAGACTAAAGTTGTTTAGAATGGAGGCTCAAAATCTAAAATGTCGTCAGTATCAGTAATCCACACGATTTGTCCCGCGGTCTGACTCCCTACGATAATCCGCTCATAACATTCTTTTCCCTTATTTGTCAAGCATATTAATAAATAGTATAAAATAAAAGGCTAAACTAATTAACTATACTTAAATGTAGGTTCATGAGTAATATTTTATTTGGTGGTCTAAGTTAGTGATTCATTAGATGTGAAAGAAGAAAAAAGGTTAGATTGTAGGATGACGTATAAGTCTCTACTTATGATCAAAAAATATGGATCACCAATACAAGTGCTCTTAGAAACACCCCTTTTTTGGGTTCAAGAAAGGAATAATGTCATTAAATTATTGATCATGCGACATCTACAGGCATATCAAATACAAACAAATATAAATTCTATTATCAAAATACAATCCACATGCCAAAAAAAAATCACTTTTACATACATTGATCGCTCGCCCACAATCATTGTTTCATTATACAACATGGAGAAGAGATCCAAATATCAGGTGTAATGTATGCCTCAAGATATATCTGTTGATCTGGTGAAATCTTCTAGGGGAAGATATTCTTTTGACAAAAGATATCACATTTGAAGTGTTGAAAGTCATTGAAGAGTCGCTCCATCCTTGAACCACAATTCATCCCTTGAAAAATATACGAAAAGGTTACAAGACAACAAATAACACTAATCATTAAAAAACTCTCAGAATCGGAGAGAAACTACTCTCATAATTGGAGAGACTACTACTACGAAAAGTAAAATACTACTTAATGAAAATATGACAATAGAGATAGCTAGGATGGTCGAAAAATAGACCATCCCAACGTTTGCAAAGTCTAAATCAAAGAGAAGAAGATGATTATGGCAATTGGCAAAAGAAGGATGAAGGGAGAGGAGGATGCAGGACGATCATTGGTCAGTTGGGGATTACTAAGTACAGATACCCTTTTTGTTTGTTGAGAGGTCGTTTGCTTTTGGTTTTGGGTTTTTGTTTTTTAAAGGTACAAAAGCCATTATATGCTGCAATAGGCCAAGTATGATTGACTTAAGTTGGCTCCTTGATAAAGTGGGTTAGGATCGGCTTTGTCTACAGAACAATAAATTTGTTGACCTGATTTTGAGTGTAGTAAATTTGCATAAAAGATGCTCATATAATAATTACTGTTATATATAAATCAATAATAAATTTGACAAAACATAGCTTATAAATTTGTAATGTAGTTAATAAGTTGATCAATACATCTCCACCCTTTAAAACATTTGTAAATGGGTTGCCTAATTATTGACTCTATTTTTTTATTTACCATATTTTAAACAGTCAATTCACTCAATCCAATGGACATTCAACTCATTGCTTGCCCCCTAATAGATGGAGTTCAAACCTAGGTCTTCAGTATAATTTTTGAAGACTTTATCAACAATATTAATTGATATATTATTACTTCTAATGGTCGTTAATTTTGTTAAACACCAAACCAATCTCTTTGCAACTTAAGAGTAAGCATATTACAATTGTCCTTGATAATAGGGGTTAAAGTAGTTGTTAACAATTTGAATATGGTATATTATTGTCGATTATAATTTTGTTTGTTGAACAAAATAGTGATTGACATAGTTGTTGTGTTACTCATATGCTTATTTTATTATCTTATGAAGTGTCAAAAAGTTACTTTTAAATACTTTTTCAATAATCCAATTATCTCTCTTAGGGTTCATTAGCCTTAATTATTGTATTTAATGGTAAGAAAATGGTAAAGAAATAGACATGCAGTAACGAAAATAACACCCCTCGAGAGTATTTGTGTTAACGTTAATGTATATCTTATATAAGTCTCAGAAAATTGCAAGACAACTAATCTTAACTAATATCTTTAGAAAATAAAAAAAAAATCTCATTCCTTCCAATTCTGTCTCATTTCATATTATTTCTTCCCACCACTACAAGAAAAATGTCATTCCTTTGAATTTCTCCCTCCTCATTTTCATTTCTTCTCATTCCATGCTTGTTGATTACTTATGAAAAGATCAAGCCCTAAAAGTATGAGGAGTTCTCTTTCTTACTATTTCATTATCTTTTATTCCTCTATGAGGCCTTTTCTCATAGGCTATGAGGGATGAGACACTTTTCCTTTTACCAGTTGCCACTTTTTTAGTCTCAATTACCTCCCTTATTAGGGCGTTAATTTATGCGAGATAGGTTGCATAATTATGCTAACATACGTTTTATTTTTTACATGGTAAATTAGGCTACTCACTAGACCCATTATTTTAGGGAAGACCCGATGAATCAACAAGTCTGAAGGCAGAGGTAGCAGCTGTCTAGGCCCAAGAGCCCCAATTCCCTAAGATCCCAACCCTATCTCCCATAAACGGCAAATGGATTGTCCCCCCAAAGTCAAGCCTAGGTCAGGAGCCCAGACGACAGGCAGCATGCCCATCGGACTCTTGCCCCATCAGCAATCTAACCTACATATACCCAAATGGATTGCGTTACTGGGGTGGGTGTTGGTAGCTTAAGCAAGTGGCGAGCAATGTAGTAGCTTCAGCTAATCCTTCGGGGGAAATTGGGGTTAGGAGGGGTGTAGGGGTTCGGAAGGTGCGCTTAGCGTCTTGAAATATTGGGTTTTTTACTGGTAAGTCTATAGAATTATTTAAATCTTTGCATAGACGTAGGATTAACATAGTCTGTGTTCAACAGACTAAGTGTGCATGGGCTAAAGTTAGAGAAATTGATGGGTATAAGCTATGGTATTCGGGGTCCAGCAAGGCTAGGAATGGAGTTGGTATTTTGGTTGAGAAGGAGTTGGTTGACTTTGCTGTTGAAGTGATCCATAAGAGTGATTGTATTATGACAATTAAGGTAGTGGTAGGATCAGAGGTCCTAAATGTGATTAGTGTTTACGTACCTCATATAGGTTTGCCTAACGATAATAAGAAGCAATTTTGGAAGGATCTGGATTTGGTTATTCAAGACGTACCTCCGTCCGAGAAACTTTTCGTAAGAGAAGACTTGAATGGTCATATTGGTGCTGGAGCAGATGGGAATGATTTAGCTCACGGAGATTTTGAGTTTTGGGAGAGAAACAATGGAGGAGTTTCTATAATGAATTTCGCGATTGCCTATGGGATGTTAGTGGTAAACTCCTTTTTTAAGAACAAGGACGACCACTTGGTGACCTTTAAGAGTGGTTCCATAAGGACTCAAATTGATTGCTTTCTGATTATGGCGGATAATAGGAGGTTTTGTAAGGATTGCAAGGTGATACCAAGTGAATATTTGGGAACTCAGCATAGGTTGTTAGTATCGGATGTGGAGCTCAAATGTTCAAAGTGGAAGAAAAGGAGTGTTGGGGGAATCTAGAGTTAAGTGGTGGAATCTTACTAAGGAGAACGCTATGAAGTCAGCAGCGAGGATTGCTGAAGAAGGAGCTTGGAGGCGGGTAGAGGATGCAGACACAATGTGGGAGGCAATGGCAGTATGTATTCGTAGGTCAGTTAAGGAAATCCTAGGTATATTTAGGAGAAGTGGCAGCAGAATGAAGGAAGCCTGGTGGTGGAACGAGGAGGTAAAGGAGAAACTGAATAAGAAGAAAGAGGCATAAGCGGCTTTCGTGAACAGTGGAATAGATGAAGAAAAGGAGATTAGCAGAGTTAGTTATAAGGCAACAAAAAAGGTAGCCAAGAAAGCTGTTGCCATAGCTAAGAGCATGGCATATGATATGTTATATCAAAAACTGGATACCAAGGAAGGTGAGAAGGAAGTCTTTAAACTTGCGAGAGTGAAATAAAGAAAAATAAGGGATTTGAGTGTCGTAAGGTGCATTAAAGATGCAAGTGGTTAGGTGCTGTATGAGGATACAACAATCAAGGGGAGATGGCAAAAATACTTTTCCGAACTCCTCAATGGTGAAGTAATACAAGTTTTTCAAAGTACAAAAAGAGAAAGTAGTGAGAGTCGTCTTGATCCTCGATTGTGTGTACCCATTAGCAATGAGGGGATTAAAGAGACCCTAAAGAAGATGGTCAACGGAAAGGTAGAGAGTCCAGATTAGATACCGATGGAAGTGTGGAAGTGTGGAAGTGAAGAGGGATTGAAATGGTTAATAGAGCTTTTCAATGTTATTTTTAGGTCTGCTAAGATGCCTAGAAAATGAACATTTAGTATAGTCATTCCATTGTATAAGAACAAAGGGGATATTCAGAATTGTGATAATTATAGGGGTATAAAGCTACTCAGTCACACTGTGAAGTTATGGAAAATGGTGATTGAGAGAAGGTTGCAGAATAATATTTCGATATTAGAGAACCAATTTGATTTTATGCCTGACAGGTCGACCACAGAGGCGATTTACCTCCTTAAAAGACTCATAAGATCGTACAGAGATAGAAAGGTAGATCTTCATATGGTGTTCATTGCCTTGGAAAAAGCATATGGTAGAGTTCCCCGTGAAGTGTTATGAAGATGCTTGGAAAAGAAAGGGATGTCACCTGAATATATTCGAGTCATTAAAGATATGTACGAGGGAAGTAGGACGATTTGTCAGGATGCCAGGAGGGGTTACCAATGACTTCATCGTTGGTATGCTCTTGCATCAGGGTTCCGCTTTAAGCCATTTTCTTTTCACTCTAGTTATGGATGAGCTTACAAATGGGATTCAAGATTAATTACCATGGTATATGCTATTCGCAAATGACATTGTTCTTATTGATGAGACCAGAGAGGGAGTTAATGACAAATTGGAGCGATGAAAACATTCTCTGGAATCGAGAGGCTTTAGAGTAAGTAGATCGAAAACTGAATATCTACATTGTTGTTTCAATGGGACGGAAGATGTAAGGGGAGAATTCACCGTTGATGTGATGGTGATACCAAAGGTCGAGAAGTTTAAGTATCTAGGCTCGATCGTCCATCAGAAAGGAGATATTGATGAAGATATTAATCAGTGCATAAGAATGGGTTGACAAAAATGGAAGTATGCTTCAGGTGTGTTGTGTGATAAAAGGATGCCTGTAAGTCTATCGTATGGCAGTTAGACCTGCTGTGTTGTATGGATCGGAGTGTTGGCCTATAAAAAAGACACAAGTTCAAATGTTGATGGTAGCAGAGATGAGGACGATTAGATGGATGTGTGGTTATACAAGAGTGGATAGAATTAATAATGGAGTAATTAGAGACTTAGTTAAAGTGACTCCCATCGAATATAAGATGAGATAAATAAGACTCAGATGGTTTGGTCATGTAAAAAGAAGGAGTGTTGACGCTCCAGTGAAGAGATGTGAGAGGATTAACATACCCGAAGGTAAAAGAGGGAGAGGACGATCAAAGAAGAGTTTGGACGAGGTGCTTAGAGAGGACTTGAAAGTTGTAGGGTTGACAGAGGACTTGGCGCAAGATAGGAGATTATAGTGGGATAGGATTAGGATCTTAGATCTCAGAGAGTTAGCCTCATAGTTGCCTCTCGGTTGCAGTAGGGTAGTTTTGGTTGTGAGTTCTTTGTTCGTATGTCATATTTGTATACAGGTACTACAGACATTTGAGAAGAGACATTGTTTGCATACTCCTATTTATCGAGGTATAGTACCTTCCCCTACTATGTTGTACTTATGTTTACATAATTACTGCTACCTGATTTATTAGTACTTCATATTTCATTATCTACTGCTTATCTTTAGTTTCTCTCCATAAAATGTTTGCACAAAATTCTTCTTCTACAAAATGTTTTTACAAAATTTTACTTTGTGGGTATTTTGGAATCAACCTCTCTACGGGCAGGGATGGCGGTAGAGGTAAGGTTGTCTACATCTGGATCTTCCCAAACCTCGCGAAAGCGGGACCTGCACTGGTAGGTGTTGTTGTTGTTGTTTTGTAGGTAGGTAGGCGCCCTTTCAATTAGGATCAACACTGAAAAAGTTGCAAATGAATTGAATTGCCCTGATTGAACTGATGCATGATAGTCAAACCTACGACCAACCCCTTAGATCAAATTTGCATTGGGCATGCAATCATTTGAGCAACAAGAAAATTCAGTTGACTCACAAACCGAATTGATTTGACCCCATAACTCTAATTATCCAAGATTAACTAATAAAAAAATCGATTTAACTTTAACTGCAGGTCGAATTATCCTCTTTAACAAGTTGGTTTTGCTGTTAGACTTCAGGCTTGTGCCACTTGTCAATTGTCAACCCCTACTTTGGCAAGAATGAAATACAAGTGAATGAAGGGATCGAATCAATTCTAATAGAAACCTCACAAAATTAAATTTCAAAAAATGACCAATTCCAAACAATATGCATATCATTTGAGCTAAGCGCTCGTCGGCAATTCAACAATATTTGGGGCTGGCTTGCGCTGGTTGCCTGAATTCCTCGTCCCATCGCGCTCACGTTCTTCCCGTTCTCTCTCCTCTTCTCTATCACCTTCTTCAACGCGAAAGAGACAACTGACCAACGCTGCTGTATCACCTTCACTCTCTCTGTCGCGCTCTTCTCTCTCGCCTTGGATCTACTTCTTGGCGAGAATTTTCAGACAATTCAGTTCAATTTTCCCCATTTTCTATTGATTTCTGAAGTGGGTATTCGTTTAAATCATCGTTTTTGGTGTTTTTAGAAAAAAGGTAATTAATGGCGCCAGTCTCAGCTTTGGCTAAATACAAGCTTGTCTTCTTGGGGGATCAATCTGTCGGCAAAACTAGTATCATCACGCGATTCATGTACGATAAGTTCGATAATACTTACCAGGTAATTAGGTGATTGCGATTCTTGATCAGATCACTAGATTTTTGCATCGTTGATGGATTCTATCGCTTGATCTTACTGGTAGATCTAATTTGTTTTAGAGTTTTTAATCTTTCTGGGCAATCTGGCTTGTGGGTTGGTTCTGGATTTTGATATCTTCCCGGTTTTCGGTGTGGATTTTCATGGGTTTATATTTTGTTTTGATTGATGGACTTGCTTGTGATTTCCGTGCTGTGTTGTTTGATTACTGTTCAAATTTGTGGTGGATAGTGATGATGAACCCGCTATTGAGTCTACGCTTATAGAGGCTCGAATTAAGTGTAATGAGATAATATTATTTGGGAACGGAAAATTTGCAGTCTTAAATGCATAGTTTGATCTATTCATTTACAGTTGATCCTTGCAAAGCTGGGTTATGCAATAGGTTACCGTTGAGATTTTGACAAGAAATTGAGAATAGTGTTAGAATACCACCTTGGAGATTCGTACACCTAGAAACGGAGGGCAAAGAACAAAAACCATCACACTTAATGCAGTACTTGGCTGAACCGAAAGTAGCGTGATGTGGTCTTGCCCTCAAATATCTGCCAGTTGCATGCATTGATGTCAAACGAGTACAGAATACGGCTATGGGAGCCATGGCTGGGTGCCTGGATCTAGTTGGCATTTTATTTTAGTGCAAAAACATAAGTGGGAATGCTAGAGGATTGGACATGGGTAAGGATGTTCGAACCTTCATTATAGAGAATGAACATGCAAAATTTTTTAGAAGTTGCATTGATTTGACTGTGCAAATGCCCATGTGAGATATTGATAGCCAATTTTGGCTAACCTAGCTTTTCGTTCAACATTAACTGCTGCTGAATGTTATTGGACAGTCAGACGCCTGCGACCAACTGACATAGATGGCAATCTAGAAAAGACACATTTGCCCTGAATTTATGCTGAGAAAAGGAGCCAAACCATGCAGCTTAAAATAACCAGCTGAAACACAATGAGAAAGACACTGAAGAAAATGTATTATGTGATGTCCTAACGTGGAAGTGTATGATCGATATTTTGTAACCACTCCATTTCTTTGATTCAGTCGATTATAAGACAGTGCTAGTTGGGGGCAGGGGATCCTGATCTGCTTGCATCCATAATAAAGATGAAGTATGAACTTCCATCAGCCATTTATGGAGCTGTTCTGGTTGTCTGCTACCATCCTCTGTGTTGCCTCTCTTTTTGTTTGGCACACTTTGATGAGTCGAGGGGTGATAGAAAGCATCATGTCCAATTTTTTCTGTTCCTGGCATTCCTTTGTCCATTGGCTCCCCTTCTTTTGTTTTTCATGCTTCATTCATGTACTTGTAATGCTGTGTGTATGATGTTTTGAAGGCTTACACTTACCCTCTTTGTTGGTCAGGCTACAATTGGTATTGATTTTCTATCGAAGACTATGTATCTTGAAGACCGTACTGTACGTCTACAGCTATGGTGAGCTTCATTTGTAAATGAGCATATCCTTCTTGTAAACTCAGTGAGTGATGGCAGTATATACATCCAACAAGTGGATCTAATTACATTGCATGCATTACTATTTTGTTACCATGCATGGTTCATCAAGACTATGCATTCTATAGTGGTGAAACTTCCCTAGAACTAACAAATAATTGAATAATGGATCTGTATAGAAAATGAAAATAATAACAAAAATGCACAATGTTTTGAGTTACATTCTAGAGGGAAGGTTAGTCCCTTCACTAAATATCTAATGTCCGCCTTATTGTTAGCTTGATCAATATTCTTGAACTTTTGAGCCATGTTAACATGAGTGAAAAAAAGAAGAGGGATAGCTAATCGAAATCCCATCATTTTTTTTTGGTTAAGCTCCTCGCACTTAGCTAATCATAATGGCCTACAAGTTTGATGTTTTGGGCCTTTCTAACATGCAAGAAATAGCATTTTAGTTTGCAAAGAAGATTAGGTGCAAGTCAGATGCAGAGGAGGACTATCTGTAGATTTAGGTAAACTTGCATTAGTTGTGGAGGTTGTTTTGGCTGGGCTTGCATTTGGTTTTCCCTGCCTCGCCTAGTCGGCTGAGGATGTTTGCTTGTTTTGCCAAAAATGATCTCTACAGCAAGTTCAGTTTGGTAGACTTCTGGCTTTTTTGTTCATGTTCATGTAACAACGATAACATCCTAGGATGGATCTTACTAACACGTCTAGAGAGATCTAGATTCAAGCAATCATACTCAAACAAGCAGGGTCTTGATGTCTGTGGCTACCATAGAAGTTTCTTAAAGATATTTACTAATGATAGCCTATTTGCAATTATCATAAGTACTTTTGTTATTCAGTTCTTCTGGGCATCTTGTTAGTTCATTGCTTTTGGTGTATTTTTGTTCTGGTTATCTTCCACTGTATGGTTATTTTAAGAAGCTTTTTGAAGCTTTTAGAATATTCTTGTGTTTTCTCCCGTTTACCCCAGGGCATTTTGTGAGTTTCATAAATGTAAACTACATTAGCACCTGATTGAATTCGCATATTTCTTTTAAGATTTTCTATGCATCGTTATGAGATAGGTTTTGTCCCTCAATCAGCAACCAGTTGTCCTTTGACACTCCTTGTTTGCAATGTAACCAAGTCGGAGCTGCGTCCTGTTTTCTTTTTCTTTGTTTTTAAGAGGAATTCCCTTTGTTAACATCAATTATGTTTCAAACTACTCATTAAATAGGGGTTTTCTCTTTGGATATATTAGTTGTCAAGTGCAAGATTGACTCTGAAGCAAATAGATAAACTGAATTTGAGCTTATTGTGAGTGGGAGAATATCTTCTCACATGTGACGTGGCTGCATGGATTTTGTTTTATTCTTTTAAAAGTAAAATAAGCTCTTTTATCTAGTGATGGCTTCGTTTTTGTTACGAACGATATTAACGAAGGATTCTGGAAACATTGGGGGAGCTGTTCCAAGTCTTGCGGTCTCTTTCTAATTTATGATTTTATCTAAGACTACATTGGGACAATTATTTTTGTTCATTCATACCTCTCCCTCCTTCATAGTAGTCACCCCACAGTTAATGATGTTGTATATGTGTGACTTTCCAACCTTAATTTGAAAAATGGTTTGGTTACTCTCACAAAAGAAGGCCACCCCCCCCCCCCCCCGGGGGGGGGGGTTGGGAGGAGGGGAGGTCTCTTGTTTATGCAGCTAAGACAGCTTTAATCACCTTCTTATTTATGGCTTTCTTCATGGGTTTGAGGCACTTTGAGCATATTCATTTCTTCCCTTGGACATCTTTAGTGTCTGAACGGAGAGCAAAGATAAATTATGCAAATCTTTTAAAAGTTTGCCCAACTTGGTGCCCTTTTAAGTCACTGCTTAAATATGCAGGGATACCGCTGGGCAAGAGAGGTTCAGGAGTCTTATCCCAAGCTACATTAGGGATTCATCTGTTGCAGTCATTGTGTACGATGTTGCAAGTAAGTAATCTCGGAATTGTCCATCGCTCCATGTTGCTGAATGTAAAATGCCAATATCCTGCCTCCTTTATACCTTGTTGATTCAAGGTTGAATATTTACTGAGTTCTGTCCCCCAACACCCCCCCCCCCCAAACAAAAAAAAAGAAAAATTATATGCTAGGGAAAGATGCATCATACTTTTTTGCATGCTCAATAATCTCTTTACATTTGTTGCTTTTTTTAATAGGTCGACAATCCTTCTTAAACACTGCAAAGTGGATTGAAGAGGTGCGCACTGAGAGGGGTAGTGATGTTATAATTGTGCTTGTTGGGAACAAAACTGATCTTGTGGACAAGAGGTAAAATGATGAAACACAATTTACATTTTGGAGACCATAAGGCTGCCTATCTTCTACGCTTCCAAGATCTCTTGCAATGGAAACCTATTTGGCTTTTTGGCTGTCGGGGGTGGTACTGTTTTGTAGTCTTTTGGGACTGGTTTTCCTGTTTAAGGTTATTTTGATTTCCATTTTTCGATTTTATCTTATCCACACTGAATTTGAGAAATACCACAAATTAAGATAAAGAGGAGATTGTAGATGGGACTTGGGTATTTCCTGCCATAATGATTGGATGATTGTGGGGATTTAAAAATCTGGATATATTTTTGGATGATGGTCAGCAAAATCTGGCATATTCTTAAAGTTTAAAAATGATCAAGGTTCTCAACCTTTTTTAGACATTAATAAGCTGTTGAGTGTGGATTGGTTTGAACTTTGAAGTCACCTCATGCTGCAGCTTTATGAGCTATTGATCTAGTATGAGAGTTCTGGTGTCATGCTACTGTCCCAACTACAATGCGATGTAGTCTCAAATAGAAATAATCCCTACATGCAAAGTGCCATTGGACTGTACTTGGTGTGAACTAGTGTGGGTCTGTGGAATTGCGAATAGTGAACTGTTGTTGAATCTGTCTTGGTTCATTCATGTGAAGTCTTTATATCGCTCCTTGTTTAATCACAGAAAAGAGTAACAGACTGAAGAAACCCCTCTTTTTAGACAAACATTAAGTGTAATTTGATTTTGAGCATTTTCTGTGGTTGATATCTCAAAAATTTGTCCTGTTCATTCCTCTTGCTGTACTCTCTTTTATGCTATCATTTTACAGGCAAGTCTCTGTAGAGGAAGGGGAAGCCAAGGCTCGTGATCTGAATGTAATGTTTATTGAAACTAGTGCAAAGGCTGGTTTTAACATAAAGGTAATTTAGGTCAACTATTTTCTTGTGATTGGACACTTATTTGCTACTGTCTGGTCTTCAAACTGTCTCCATCCCTTGCTATTGGAGATGTTTGTAACTCAAGCTGGCTGGTTGGACTTATTAATTGATCCTTGGTTTTGGCCTTTCATGATCCCAGTTCTTTAGGTTTCTTATTAGCAATGTTCAATGACAGTCACAGAAGTGACCCATACCTGGTGACTTTGGCTGTTTGGGATACCTTCTGATATGTGTTGGTCTGATATTCCTTTTTAAGGCTGCCAACTAGTAGCTCTTGTCCTGTTCTTTTTTCCTGTAAGGAAAAAGGTGGGCAAGGAAAGGTAGGCTGCCTGGCATTGTCCTTGTCCCTTCCCAAATTTTCTGAGTATCCTATGGTGCCCCATGGTGGGGGGTAGGATCAGGCTAGGTGCCAAGGATTTAGGGGTTGGGGGAATTAGTCCAGTCTGTTGACCGGGAAATATGCTCTGAGGGCCACCAAACCCTCAGGTCTCTTTCGTGGGGATGCTCCATATGTTGAGTCTCTATTTCCACATAGGATTAAAGCTTCCACGAGTTCATAACATAGAAGTTCGTGAATTTTGCAGGCACTTTTTCGGAAGATTGCCGCAGCTTTACCAGGAATGGAGACGCTCTCTTCGACTAAGCAAGAAGACATGGTCGATGTAAGTCTGAAGTCCTCATCCGCTGCACCGCAGTCCCAGGCTCAAGGGGGTGGTTGCTCTTGCTAACCAGACCAGATGGTGCAGCTTGGAGTCTCATTCTGCTTAATTTTGTGTACCTTTTTGTACTTCTATTCTTGAATCTAGAAGGGGTTGAGTTGTTTCTTTGGGAATTTGAGGGACAGGGAAAGATAGGAAAAGGATGGTCACATTTTCCTTGTTATTATCTCTCTCTCGAGTATTTGAGATGTGAATATGACTTTGGCTGTCCAAAGGCATACATTGTTCCTGGTTTGTTACACAAGATTGTAGAGATTCTAAGAGTATGCCAAGGTTGCCAATTACATCGGTGTGACAAAGTTGCCAATTACATGGGTGCGGCACATGCTCTCTTTTTGTGTTCCTAGACGTGCCTAGTTTCCTTGTGTAAACGCATCACACAACGCGATGAGATGTCTAACGCTGTCCGGGTTATGTTTAACTTCTGACCTATGTGGTGTTTTGGTTGGATGAAATGTATTGCAATCAGCCATATACCGTTGTTATCACTATATAGTTTGTGATAAATCAGTATTTAAGGTTATAAGATAATTAAATTGTAGAGCTGTCACATAACCAACTGTGTTAATGGTATACAATTATAAATTTGTTTACATCATTAGGATGATTTCATTTAAACAAACGAGTCACGAAGAGGCTTCTCTTCAAGATATATCTAGTTTTTGTAGATAGTGAAATTACAGTAGATCAAAATATCAGAAAACATTTGGCCTAAATAATCTAACATCAATCTCAAATATCCTTTATTTGATTGAAACTATCTTTATGTACTTTTTATTTAGTTAAACTCATTTCATAAAATAAATTGAGACATACGCAAAAGATTGTCAAGACCATATGTCAAAATAAATCATTAGAATTAACATTTCTAAAATTTTATTCCCTCGTAAGACATAGAGGGTGGTAACAATAATAATGAGTAATGACAAAGGATCAGTTCATCAAAGTACCAAACACTAAGGATCTGTTCTTTTCGTTTGTAAATTCCAAGTTACCAATTTCAACCAATTTCAAACAATTTTAACCAACTTTAATCTACTTCTCACTATTTTAATTAACTTTTATCCATCATATAACAAAAATTCAACCCACTTAAATAAAAAAATAACTACTTTAACTAATCTCAACCACCTTTATTTATTTTTTAACTCATATTTTTCAATGAACAAGCCATAAAAAGAAAAGAAAAGAAAAAAATTATTTAAAAATATCCAAAACAAAAAGTTTGAAATTTTTGAACAAATTTGAAATTGCTGGAGAACACCTGAAAATGAGGCCAGACTACTTTCAACGTATAGCAGAGTCAGCATCACAGTCCACCCGCTGACACGCACGTCCTAGGTTTCGCAACTACTTCCGATAAATAAAAAGTAAAAAAAAAAAAAAAAACAGGCTCACGCCAAAACTACTTCAAACCAAATTAATTAAGTAATATTAAATATTAAATTAATATAATTTTGACTACAAATCACAAAACCCCTTTCTAATAGTGATTCCCCCCCCCCTCTTTCAGTTACAAGACTCTCTTTCTCTCTCCTCTGCTACTCCAGTGAAGTCTCTGCTCAGTCCTCCTCCACTTTCTCTCTCCTCCGTCGAAATCGAAAGCTTCTCCGGAATTCGCATCAATGGCGACAATGGAGGGATTGATCGGCTTGGTGAACGCTTTGCAGAAAGCGTGCACTAAGTTAGGCGACTTTGGTGGCGACGCTTCATTGCCTACTCTTTGGGACTCTCTTCCCTCCGTCGCCGTCGTTGGCGGCCAGGTTCTCTCTCTAACTCTTTCTCTCTCTGCATCGGGTTAACTTTGTGACGGAGTTCTTGTTTTGTTGATTTTTTGTTGTGTTGTTTGTGCAAAATTTGAAGTGATCGCATGCAATTCTGCGTAATTTGAAGTAATTGTGAAGTTGATGTTTTGGTTTGATTTGATGATGGATGGATTTGCAGAGTTCAGGAAAATCGTCGGTGCTTGAGAGTATCGTTGGGCGTGATTTTCTTCCTCGTGGATCAGGTCTGGTTGTGTCTCAGAGGTTTTTCGTTGGCTTTTTTGGTTTCTTCTCTGTTGATTGATGATCATTTCGTTATTTTGTGTTTTCCTGTACTGAATTCTGAAGTGAAATGTCTGAATCAATTTGATGATGCTTTGCTTTTAGTTCGATCACACTGGGAGGTGTTGTTGTTGTTGTTTGCTTTTCGTTCGATCTCACTTATATTTGTGGGAAACTGGCGTGATAGAATTGTAATCCTAGTTTGTTTTGTATAGATTACCTGAGAATTCTTAATGCCTAAGCTTGGTTGAAGTATCAAAATTGTTTAAGAAGTGTTAGAATTACTAGCTTCATTATTGTGGAATTCCATAGGATGATAGCACGCCAATCGTGTTGCAGCAAGTAAATGGGGAAAAAAAAATCGTGCAGTCGTCGTGCTTGAGTTTCTAAGAAAACTCCGCATTGGATTGGTAATGGCAATTTTGGTTTACTGTGCGGCTGATGGCATTTGGATCCCTCTACCCTCTTGTTAAGACTCAAGACGTTTGTGCATGTTCCTGTGTTTCTGCGTATAGCCTGCTATTTGTAGCTAATTACCCAGTGAAATCCGTACTTCCTTATTTTTGTGTGATTTTTGCTGTACATGCAGGTATTGTGACTAGAAGGCCTTTGGTATTGCAGCTGTACAAGACAGAGCAAGGAGAACAGGAGTATGCAGAGTTTCTTCACTTGCCAAACAAGAGATTTACTGATTTTTGTATGTTTATACTTTGACTTCAGCTTTCAGTATGCGGAGTTTATGGCCACTACCCATTTACTTTTTTTTTCTTTTTTGCAATTTTTTTGGCCGCCAGGGGGGAGGGTGGTTGTTGGGAGTATGGAAACTATCATTTGTGCTGAAGGTTTCTTTTCTATGGATAGACTATCTTGTTGTTGCATTTCAGAATTTTTATTAGGGCTTGATTCTCTTTTGCAGCACTAGTGCGGAAGGAAATTCAGGATGAAACAGATAAAATAACTGGCAAATCCAAGCAAATTTCTCCAGTTCCCATCCAACTAAGCATCTATTCACCCAATGGTAAGTTGATGGAATAGGGGTCTTAAATGTTTATGCAAATATGCATTTTGCTGCCAGCCTGCTGCTCAACCTTCGCCTAATTTTTGTCCATCATTTGTCTCGTGTTGGTAAGACAAGTCACGTCTTCGGTAGTCTGATGTCATTGACTTTTTAATGAGCATTACTAAGTCGTGTTTCATATTCACTGGTGGAATTTTTGCTGCATTACCAGGACCTCACATTTGGAAAGCTCATGGCCCAACTGCCTCAGTTCATGATGTCCCTCTCCGTTTTTTCTCTGTCGCTCTGCACGCTGGGGGGGGGGGGGTGGGGCATGATAATGCTTTATGTTTTCTATTGATAAGTGTCTAATGAACGAGATTGACACAAATGCTCTCTCTTGTTTCATGTGACTTCTGATAGCTTTCTAGAGCTTTGTATTAGCTTGGGACTATGCACTTGTACTTGAAAACGTTGTCATGTTTCCTTTGTCTCTTTAGTTACATGTATCTTACATATCTGAGCCTTTGTTTATCTAGCTGCTGCCTTGATTTTTCATGCAGTGTCACATTATCCTACATTTTTTCACTGACATTTTTATGTATTCTATTTCAGTGGTTAATTTGACAATGATTGATTTACCTGGTTTGACAAAGGTTGCTGTAGGTAGGATTCTTGGCACCTAACGCTCCTGTCTGCTTTTGCGTATAGTATAACCAGTTTTCTCTCACCTACCCCCTTCTCTCCCCTCTATTGATGACTGACTAGTGTCTTCTTGTTTTATAGAGGGGCAGCCAGAGAGCATTGTACAGGACATTGAGAACTTGGTTCGCTCGTATGTCGAGAAGGTAATAATTTGCGTAGATTTTGTTTTGTTATGATCGTATTAGAGTTTAATCCTTTTCTGTATTGTTGTCACTTCTATAGCACCATTGAGGAATCAAAATGCAGTAGGGTATACAATCCAGAAACTCCCCCAGTTTTTGACAAAAAGTCCCGTACCCCCTGCCCCAAAACCTAAAATCCAATAGAGAAAAGTGTAGAAAAAAGATGGTTACGTCAAATTGTGAGAAGTGGAACTTAATGTTTGTACATGGTGATTGAAATCCTGGTTTTTCCATGTTAAATCTTTGTTCTTGCTCTTGTATTTGTGTTTGATTTGCATCTATTTCTTGATAGCATGTAATGTCAAAATTCCATTGCATAGTTGGAAGCATCAAGCATCAAAACATGCATGCTATCTGTGGGGTGCTGCTTGGTTTCAGTAGAGTCCCTCACCTTAATACAGAGATGTTTCACGAGAGTTAACATGCCATCTCTTCAAAAAGGTTGATCAAGCTTTCATATAGGGATAGGAGATAATAAGATATAAATGTCGACAAATCTTCCTATTTGCAGAGAAACTGTGGTTAGTGACTTTGGTAGGGATTGAATTGCACTGGTCTTTGGGCTTCAGTCTCTTCTCCCTTCTTTTCTTTAACTTGTAGATCACATTGCACAAGTCCCCTTTGTGCATCAATTTGTCTAGTAAGCTAAATTATTGGTGTTCTCATGAGCTGAAGTTTTTTCTTTTATCAATATGATTCTGTTTTGGCATGTAGCCAAACTGCATCATCCTAGCCATAACTCCAGCCAATCAAGATATTGCAACATCTGATGCTATCAGACTTGCTAGAGAAGTTGATCCTGCAGGTAGGAACCCCTATTTGGCTGATGTGTAGGGTAGCCATGTGGGTTTGCTTTTTATCTTTTTTTAATTTACATGAAGATCCTTCATTTGTGCTCAGGTGAAAGGACGTTTGGTGTCTTGACTAAGCTTGACTTGATGGATAAGGGAACAAATGCCCTGGAGGTAAATATCACTCGAACTTTTACCCATGATGCAATTGCAGCAGGTGGTCAAATGCTTAAATCATCTAGGTTTTTGTGGTTCTTATAGATTTTCGATTGTTTTTGAAATTCAAGAATGTGGCAATAATCAAGGATAAGTAACAGAATATATGTGTCATGTTGCTGTTCTCCAAAAGGGTTAAGTTAGAACAAGGAACACTTTTCAAATTACGCTGGTTACATATGATTGGGAGGGAATGGCTATATCAGGAGTCTAATGAGTAAATTTGTTTTCACTTACTTTTTTTTAGCTCTGAGAGGTATAGTTTTAATTTTTTAAAGCAAATACGATACACGATTTATATTTTTTTTTTTTAAATCATGGTCTCAACTTTTGGCACTTGAGATTCCCTATTTTTGTGGTTTCTGTGTTAATGATGCGGGGTATGGAACTCAATGCCGATCTAGGATCGTTTTACCAGATATTTGGTTGCTGTATCTCAGACTTAGTGCAATAAGTGACACGACAATGATAATGTTATACTCTCAAAGATCTATCTCAATTTCAGTCCTTTCCTGATTTTGACCACTTTCCTGGAAGCACATGGCACATCACACAATTCCAGATGAGGGTTGTATAATCTGAAAGAAAAGATAAAGATGCAAAAGAATGCAGGAGGTCGGGGGTGCTATATCCTGGATGAGCTTCCTTAAAAGTGTTCGTGAGAAAGGTTTTCCATGAAAACAATAATTGATAGTCTTTAGGTGAAATATTGCTGAATTAAAAATGCTGTCATCTGAGGCTCCAGTACTTGTTTGGATATGTATCAGATTCTCCACCAGTGTCTGGGGAAAAGATTTGCACGATAATATTCATGTTTTCCTCTCCCATCATTTCAGATGACCATATATAGCACAAGGAAATACATGTTCGACTGGAATACTATTGAATTCTTTATGTTCAACTTCTTGATATTTTGCTTTCCCCTGATTTCGAATGACCGTTATAGGAACAAGCAAATACATGTCTTTTCTTTGAGTATTATTGAATTATTTATGTTCCGCATGGTAATGATTGGGCCAGGCTCAGATCCCTAACAGCAGAACTCTTCTTTGTCATACTCAGATTGTGTAACCCACTCCATTAGCCATTTGTCATTCAACCACTCACCAATTATCCAATGCCAATCAAATAATTTCTAGTTGAGACCATCAGAGGGACCTTTGATTGTATTTCATTGAGACAGATCACATCCATATGGATATTCCTATTTCATTGGCACTTTTGCGCTGAATAAATGCTGCTGCAAATAGTTTCCCTTTTGGTTCCTTGCATGGTATTGTGTATTGGCTGCTTATTGTAGTGATTTGAGCATAGTCGTGGTGAAAAACAGTGCATGGTCCCTGTTCTTTTCATATAGGACTACAGCTGATCTACTCCCTTTCCTTTCCCTTTTCTCTTCTCTGTTAAATTAAATTAGTTGACCTTGATCCATTTAAGGTGCTTGAGGGAAGATCTTATCGTCTACAACAACCTTGGGTTGGAGTTGTGAATCGGTCTCAAGCAGATATCAACAGAAATGTTGACATGATGGATGCAAGACGTAGAGAGCGTGAATTCTTTACATCTAGTCCTGACTATGGACATTTGGCTAGTAAAATGGGCTCAGAGTATCTCGCTAAGCTTCTTTCAAGAGTATGATCAGTGACTCTTTTCGGTCGCATTATTTGCAATCTCTGATGAGGTTTTTGTTCCTGTAGAACAGTCCTTGTAATTACTATGCACACTTTTGCAGCATCTGGAGTCTGTCATTAAGGCACGCATACCGGCCATTGCATCTTTTATCAGTAGAAGCATTGATGGACTCGAATCTGAATTAGATCACCTTGGAAGACCTGTCGCCATTGATGCAGGGGTCAGTTCCATCATGTATCTGGGCTCCATGTCTCCCTTGCTCTCTGTCTTCCTGTCTCTCTCTCAACCCACCTTCCCAAATTATCTTCACAGTATGCTGTTTTAATTGAGCATAGACTTCTTGTAGGCACAGCTATATACCATTCTAGAACTCTGCCGTGCATTTGATCGAACGTTCAAAGAACATCTTGAGGGAGGGTAAGCAGCTTCACTTTGTCCTCTTTCCATCTGATATTAATCTGCTTCAGTGAGTACCAATGAATGGAAGCAGTGCTTGTTATTAGTTTCCAAATGTTAAAAGAATCTGCAAATTGCATCCATATATGATCCCAGGTCTCATTTTGTTAATTCTTCATTTCAGGCGTCCAGGAGGGGATCGTATATATGGAGTATTCGACCATCAGCTTCCGGGTGCTCTCAGAAAAATTCCCTTTGACCGTCATCTTTCGATTCAAAATGTTAGAAGGGTTGTGTCAGAGGCTGATGGTTATCAACCTCATCTTATTGCTCCAGAGCAAGGGTATAGACGGCTTATAGACAGCTCCCTCAATTTTTTCAGAGGTCCAGCTGAAGCTTCAGTAGATGCTGTAAGTTGTGTTTATTCTGTGATCTCATTCTCTTTTGAGTTGGTCAAATCCATCAAGAGTTGTGTTTGGCATAGAGGGTCGATGATAAACCAACTTCAACTTTATGCAATTTTTTAAAGAAAAACGAACTATCCCACAGTTTAGAGGATTCATCATTTTATTTGTTGCATTTTTGTAGGTCCACCATATTTTGAAAGAACTTGTGAGGAAGTCTATTGGAGAAACTCAGGTATGAAGCCTTTGTGGTTGCTTTTTTAATTTTTTTTTTTTAAAAAACTGTAAGGTTACATAAATGAGAAAGATTGTATTTGTGCTTTCAAACAGGAGTTAAAGAGGTTTCCAACTCTCCAGTCAGAGATAGCAGCTGCTGCTTATGCAGCATTAGAGAGCTTTCGTGAAGAAAGCAAAAAGACAACTTTACGATTAGTCGACATGGAATCCTCTTATCTCACTGTTGATTTCTTCCGGAAACTTCCTCAAGAGGTTGACAAGGGAGGAAACCCTACTGCAAGCAGTGTTGATCGGTACACCGAGGCACACTTCCGAAGGGTTGGATCAAATGTTTCCTCCTACGTTGGGATGGTATCTGATACTCTGAGAAACACTATTCCTAAGGCTGTGGTACACTGCCAAGTGAGGGAGGCAAAGCAATCTTTGTTGAATTACTTCTATACAGAACTCGGGAGAAAGCAGGTAATTTAGCATCCAATAATCAGAATCTTATCTGTGTTTGTTATTATTTTTTTTTTCCAAGAACTACAACCCCCAAGTTGGACATATTCACATGAATTGAACCACCCATTTAATTTTGTGGTCTGCATGTGATGCGGAGGCATTCTTTGTGCGGAGGCATTCTTGACATGACTAATTGACCGAAACCTGATGAGTCTTAGACCTGTACAGAACTCTCCGGTTTTTACTTTAACCTGCATGGACCCAACCCAAAACAACCCACCCAAAATTTGCCTTGCAATAATTGATTACATTTTCTTGGCAAGTTGATTGGGTGAGCCCACATACTTGAATATGAGCCGTCCTCTACGATGTTCTAAATTGGTCGGTAACATTGAGGTTAATTATCGGCACCCTGGTTATTTAATAGTTTTTTTGCTGCATTACTGGCCAGGGCAAGCAGCTAGCTCAACTTTTGGATGAAGACCCTGTACTAATGGAAAGGAGACAAAAATTTTCAAAGAGGCTGGAGTTGTACAGATCTGCAAGAGACGAGATCGATTCAGTCTTGTGGAATAGATGAGATCGAATTCACTACCATTCACAGCTTTGTTTAGTTTCTCCTAGTAAAGAACGGTGTTTCTGATCTGGAATTTGTATTTCCTAGTTTCATCTTGACAGACATGATTTTGTGTTGAACTTGAGTTGAATAGATCCAGCACATGTGCGTAGGATTTGCCATCTGATGGTGTCCATGCCCTGAGGTTGGTTAGTGCTAGATTGCCCGATGCTTCCCTAATTGTATCTCCAGTACCCCCCCCCCCCCCGGAAAACAAAAAGAAATCACTTTGAAAATAGGATTTGCATCAAATGACCCAAAAAAAAAATTATACCTAATTTTGTTCAAGTTGAAAAGTCATGTTTTTAGCGTGTCATGAAAGTAAGATATCAAAATTATAAGTAACATCGTCGCAATTTCACCAACATTTTTCTTCTTTGTCTTTTGGGGAGGGGGGGGGGTTAACGAAAAAAGTAGAAAACGGCAATCCAGTGTACAAGCATCCTGCGTTCACGCAGAGTCCGGGAAAGGACTACACCCCAATGGGTGAATTGTAGAGTTAACGAAAAAAAATCCTTGTCAAAGTCTCAAAGATGAAGACGATGGAACCAAAAAAGGGGAAAACAAACCAGAGCTTAGTAAACAAAGTTGAAGATAGCTTTATAGCATCAGCAGTGTAGAAGCAAGAAGGCCGAAAGACAGTAGGAATAGGAGAAGCACATAATACAAGCAGAAAATAGACTGAATAATTTCCTGAATAGCTTCCTGAATAGCAGCCACTTCTATTATCAAGGATTCCATAACTCATTCAATAATCTCCAACTGGGATGTGGGAATTGATGCGAAAAACAACCTTGCAAAAACCCCTGCCTTAATCCTCAGCAGGAAGAATAATAGCCTTACAATGTTTGCTTGTCCATCAGATGCCCAATTTCCATTTCAGTGTGCCAATCTGAAATCCCATTACACATCTGCGTAAGTTAATCTTCTACTTAGCACTTACTCAATGGCGATGCTCCTCAAAACGTCTCAAGCTGAACTTGGTTTTACGCTTCCCTGCTTCTCAAGCTCCTCCAAGGCATCCCATAATTTCGGGTCCTCATAGTCTTTTATGATGAGTGCTGGTTTTGCTTCCATCAAAAGGCTTTCAGGATTTCTGGTAGATATGCCAACAACGGGCATTCCAGCAGCCACACCAGCTTTGATTCCAGAGGAAGAGTCCTACACGAACAAAGTTAAGATATCATCTGTGTATGGTAATTCTAGGAACATAAGGCTCGGTTTGGATTTCCTACTGAAACTACCAAAAAAAAAATGCTCATTTGGTAATGCTACAATTACTAGGCTCTACTTGGAATTGCCTTCAGCAGTTCGTCCCAATGGTAAACTTGTGTATATTTGACTTCTCAAAAGCTCATTACTTGAAGTCTAAAACAGGATCCACCCAAGGTTGTTATGGCGTTTTGTCGTTTGGATTTGCTACTGCTGTTGCTTGTAGCATACTTTTGGTAAAAGCATGTAATTATAGGTTAAACAATAAAAGCACTTGTTATATTATGCCCTTTTGCCAAACACCTAAAGCAAGGTTTTCAGGAAACAGGCAACAATTAAAAGCGCATTCGAACAAAATCAATAGAAAGAAAAGAGCTAAACCTCGAAGATAAAAGTATGCTCTTTTGATGCCTTGAGTACTTCCAATCCCTTCAAATAAGGTTCTGGGTGCGGCTTTCCATGCTCACACTCATCACCAACTATGACAGCCTGGAAGAATTCAGAGAGCCCAATCTCTGAGATCATCAGCTCGGCATTAGCCCTTGGAGCATTGGTAACTGCTGCCCGTTTCAACCCACGATCTTCAACCCATTTCACTAACTTTTGGAGGCCATTCAATGGCTTCACCTGCTCTTTCACCAATCTATTACACAAAACTCCAGTGAATTAATCATCCATAGAAAGATGCAGTGCTAAATATTCAAGTAAAAAAGAATAGCTTCTTTACTTTCGAAAGTAAGCTTCTTTGTCCTCCGTGAATTTCAAGCCGCGTTCAAAGTCATCTGGGAAAATTACCCTGGCTATATCATCATTATGCTTTCCTGCTATGTTTTTAACGAACCAATCTTCATCTACAGGGACACCATCATTATAGCCTATCTATTGGGAACAAGAACATATGTTAGTTTTGATATCAGTCACATAAATCATCATCATTTGTGAAGTTAGATGAGCACATGCAATGCATTTTGACATCACAAACTTAATTGAGATTCATAAGAATAGTCTTAGGAATGATATTAATGCCACAGAAATTCGAAAAAAGGTACATAAAGACCTAGCATAAACATGGTGTACCTCTATAAGCATTTCACGGAAAGCAACTAAGTGGAGAGGATCTGAATCACACAGGGTTCCATCAACATCAAATAAGACAGCCTCAACGGGAGCAACTTTGGCCAGAGCGTATTTGCTGTTAGCAGCAAAACAAAACCAATCAACACAAAAGCTCTTGATGCATACATTAGTAAAGACTTCCAAATGTTACAACTTACAATAGCTTATGCCAAAGTCTTCACATCACTTAATAGAAAAACCAATTTAATGGCATATACAACAGGCAGGACTTATTTAATTTTGTAGTTCATGTTACTTTTCATCAAACTCTTTATGTTAATCAAGCATCCAAGTAGGAAACACAACAATCCAACATTCTATGAACACTTCATACCCAATTTTTTATGGACCAAATAAGAGATTTCTTTTTAAAATGGCTGATGTAATGCTTTACAATGCCTATGTTGTACAGCTGTAGTCAAATCCAAGTAGGATATTATGTCATGACTCTCACTGATTATTGAGCCTTTGGCTCAACAATGAGAACAGCAGTAGAGAACGCATAAGGGTCAATCATTCAGTAAACATCGGCTGAGAGCCATAGCTCATTGAGAACAGAACTTGATTTCACAGAATTTCACAGATGATATGACAAAGGAAATAAAGAAATCCCAAGAGATCCCTAATCCTCTTCCATCATTTCTCATGGGGTCATCTGTTCCTATCTTGATGTCCTCATCAAGTGCACCGGGAATATTTTCAGCAAGTGACATCTAAGGTTTCGTCATATTTCAAGGATAATACGCTAAACACCTATGTCGATTCTAAACTTTAAACTCTTCCGAAACAAGTTATCATAGGCGAATTCATAAAGCCGAACCACAATCACTTGGAACACTCAAATACTCTTCAGCATCTGCATTGGTGTTCTAAGCCTCCATGTACTGCCATCAGGATCCAAAAGCCTAAACTAGGCTAGATTAGACCAAGTGACTACTAAACACTGTGATTTATGATCAACATGATTAACAGTTGCAATAACACAAAGTTTCTAAAAAAATACTACAAATGGAACCTGTCCCACAAGATTAAGAATGAAAATTCTAAGTCCTATAATCTTTCTAATCCATCCTTTTCACAAAACTAACACGAATATAACGAATGAAAGACTGATTGGACCTACCAAACAATGGAATGACCAATCAGATGTCAGAAAAACACACTGCATAAAACCCAGAATAATCATTAATCGTAACACAAACAGAAAACCCTCTACTCAAGAAGCGGGAAAACGCATAAAGGTGAACAATCAATCAATAAACGGCACAATCATCGTTCATTTCCCCATCAGAATTCTGATGCCATAAACAGATTAGAACACCATCAAGATAATTTCCATTAATATCATGAAATTAGCTGAATAATCACAAGGGAAATGTCAGGATTATCGAGCTAGATCAGAAATCGGACAGAATCAAAACTACCCAGATCAAAATATCGATCAAAAATCCAAAATCCAGCTCCAATTGAACCCAATTTGAAGGAAAGAAAAAAAAAATTACCTGTCAGCGGAAGCGTTGTCAACAGATGAAACCGTCATGGTATTGGAGGCAGGAGAGAGAATGGGGTTTGCTGAGATGAGAAGTGATTGAGGGAGTTGCAGAAGAGGAGGAAATTTATGCAGACAAATGGGGACGAAAATGGAGGAGACAGAATATTCTACTCTAACGTGGTCTATTAACGTCACTTCCTCTTTTCTTCTTCTCCGGTTATATTCCTTTTTTTTTTATTTTTGAAAGTGTCCGATTATATTCCGGTAATATTCTTAAAAAGTGTTTAGTAAACAGCTATTTTGAGAATTTTTTTATCAAAGTGAGTTTTTTTGATTAAAATTAATTATTTAATTTAGTTAAAAAATTAATTTAGTTATTTAGTAAAATAATTTTTTGAAAGAGTTTTTTAAATTCAAAAAGCTAATTTGAAAAAATTAATTTGATTAGCTTTTTGGAAATTTTTTTTTGAAAATTAACTTTTTATCACACAATTTTATTAGAAATAGCTAATTTTACTAAACATTTTTTCTACAAATAACTAATTCAAACAGCTAATATAAATAAATAATTTTAACAATTAACAGCTAATAATTAATATAAACAATTAACAACTAATAATTAATAACTATTTATCAAATAGAATATTATTCTTTTTTCTTGACCTGTTTCCTCTTTTTGCTAATTTGTCCTATTTACTAGAAAAAATATAAATATAAAAAATAAGTCCGCCTGCACTTTTTTTTAGGTCGGGCCCACTACCTCTACTTAAGTCCAGTAATTTGGGAAGGAAGTTTCTGTGCGTTACACGTGGACGGTCACATAGTTACAATCACGGAAAATTAGAAATATGTTTATTTTATTTTATTTTTCTGCGTGCAGTTTCCCCTTTTTTTGTCATGTACCCTGGTACGAATTTCATTGGCCTACCGCCTACTTCAAGATTTGTACCTTTTTAGAGCATTTATCGTGGGAATTTCAGATTTTGGAAAACTGGTCTGTCACGTCCGTAAAAATTTTATAATTTTAAAATTTATATTTCATCACTTTTCTAATTTATAAAACTCAATTTTAATCATCCAATAAAAATATTTATCATTGACCCACCTTATAACACACAACCTATTTTTTAAATCATTTAAAAATTATATACTTACTTAAAAAAAACAAAAAAAAACATTTTAAAAAGCTAAACAGTGACACGCGGGGAGACACGTACAAGCGTACTCCCCAGTGTGCCACACGCGTTTCAAGGTGGCTGGGGAGGCAAAATTGGCACGCAACAGACATGCGAGCCCCACCCTTTGTCTCGCGTGTCTGTGGCTGCTAGTGCTCTTAGATTTAGAAAATTATGAATTGAAAAGATATTTATTTTATTAACAAATATTGAAAGTATTTTAAATGATATTATGGACATCGGATTCTGGTTCGCGTCGAATTTAAATGGGTTGAGAATTCTTCGATCAGAACCTAATTCGTTTATTAAAAGCGTTGAAAAATCTTGACCTGTACCCAATTAATTTTTATAACGGGTTGACGTAGTTAACTCGTTTAAGATAAACAAGTCGAGTTCAATCACCTAATTATCCATTTACACATTTAACATTTTCAACTAATACATATTAATATAGTGTTAAAAATAAGTTTACATATCTCATTGAACAATTTTTCTCTAAAACTCCACCGATTAGTCATAATTCACATTTAAAAAAAAATTTGTATTCTTAATTATTTAATAAAAAGTAAACGGATAAATGAGCTAAGAATTTTTGGTGTTTACATATGTATGTGTGCCCCGTAGTCCTGATAAAACTCACAAATTATAGAGCAATATTTAAATATTTATACACAGGTATGAAATTGAAGACTTTGAATTGAACCAGGTCTTATACAAGGGGGGATCCTTTGTAATTAATAGGCAGCTCACTCAAACTACAAGACCATATTATAGCCAAAGATCGACATAGGACTAGACTAATGTGTTTATCTAATTAACATTTTATGGTAATCCTAGCCTATCCTATGTATGCTACCTCAGGGCAGCCCTTGATGGAAGCTATTCACCTGTGAAAACCGCAAAGCTTAAACCTACATGAAGGTGACATTCTAATCACAAGTCGACATTTAATCACATATGAATTACCCTAAATCTCCATGTACAATTAATCTTACAATTGATGGGATGCTTTAGGTAAAATAAGAGATGCATTGCACAAAGCCTCTTGCCTTTTGCCTTTTCCATCTTAGCTTTTATTTGAAAGTTATAATTGAGAAGACTTCCATATTTTTGAAGAGGGTGCTAACTTTATAAGCACGTGAATTTGACTATTTAGCTTGTACAATTTTCTCATGTACGTATACTCAAGGAATCTTTCTTTTCTCACTTTTTTTTTGTCTTACATTCATATCCTAATATTGTATTGATTATTGTATAGTTTATGTGCTAGGTTATCAAAACTCATACCTAGATTCATCGAATCTTATCAATGCTAATGTGTTTTATTCATTTGATAACAACTCTAATTATATAAGAACAGGAAACAAAATAATACAACTATTTGTTCCTAACAGTGGATGGCACTCAACTCACAATAAAAGCTTAGAAGGTGGAAAAGATAGTTGCACATATGAGAAAGCAATTACGGCCAAGCAGAATTGCTAAGCTTGGCTCCAACGAGGGAAAGATTGCAGGAAAAGAGTGAGAAAGAGAAGGAATGAGAAGATGGCATGGCCGAAGTATCATCGAAGAGTTTCAATGCAAAATGTTTCACTTTATAAAGATAGATGGTTGTATGATTTATTATTTGCTTATACGTTGCTCTTACATGCATGCTTGTATATATTTGAAACATTTGAGTGTGTAATTAAGACCGTCTTTTTATTTAGAAACATCTGTTATTTAAGACTGGAAATCAATTGAAACTTGGGATGACAATGTTTTCTTCATAGATTGGATGAATTATCAATTCGTAGTTGATTGTAGAGATTAGTGGAGAAAGAAGTCAACCAAATAGCAAGCCAATTGCCAAAAAGAAAATTTGATTAGAGATGTTGAATGTGAAGAGGCTAAATAGTGAAGCCTGGCTGCAAAAGAAATGCTTTTTGAATGCAAGGCTTAAAAAAAGTATATTAAAAAAATTTTGAAAATGAGGATATGCTCTGCATAAACAACAACAACAACAAACTCCCAGTGTGGGTCCCGTTTTCACGGGGTCTGGGGAGATCCAACTGTAAGCAACCTTACCTCTACCGGTATTCCTACCCATAGAGAGGTTGATTCCATATGACCCACCAAAAACGGTTTTGGAAAAAAGATTATAGAGAAAACGGTTGCGAAGCCATTAGCCGAGTAAGCGAAAGCGGAAGAGAAAAAAAGGGGGGGGGGATAGCAAATAAAGGGGGAGTAGAGACATACCTGGGCAAACCATAGGCGCCTAATGCCTTCACAACCCAGCACAGCACGACCTGCATACAAGCACAAACGGACAACCCTACCCACCCTACACCGCCTACACCGCCTAGGCTACTGCCCCCTACGGCGGCGGACCCCTACAGTCCGAGACCTTAATCCTGACCCGCCACAGCCTCCTATCCTGAGCCATGTCCTCCGTAAGACCGACAACTCTGAGGTCCTCTCTAACCACTTCTTCTAGGCTCTTCTTCGGTCTACCCCTCCCTCTCTTACCGCCGGGAGGGTTGATCAACTCACACCTACGCACGGGGGCGGCCACGCTTCTTCTCTTCACGTGGCCGAACCATCTGAGCCTCAATTCCCTCATCTTCTCCTCTATGGGGGCCACTTCAGCTAAACCCCTGATTACTTCATTCCTCATTCTATCAAATCTTATAAAACCACACATCCACCTGACCATTCTCATCTCTGCGACCATCAACCGTTGGAACTGCGTTTTTTTTGGAGGCCAACACTCTGATCCATAGAGAACCGCCGGTCTAACTACCATCCGGTAGACTTTGCCTTTCAAACCCATGGGTACTCTCTTGTCACACAGCACCCCTGACGCTGACTTCCACTTTTGCCAGCCCGCTCTAATCCGCTGGCTAATATCCTCATCAATATCCCCATTTTGCTGGATGATCGAGCCCAGGTACTTAAATTTTGCGACCTTCGGAATGGCCCTCCCACCCAGTACAATTTCTCCCCCCTCTTCTGTCCTCCCGCTGAAACAACAGTGAAGGTATTCCGTTTTCGACCTACTCAACCGAAAGCCCTTGGCCTCCAGCGTATGCCTCCAACTCTCCAACCTGTCGTTCACCCCCTATCTAGTGACATCAATAAGGATGATGTCATCTGCAAAAACCATGCACCAGGGCACCTCGTCCTGGATTCATCTAGTGAGTTCATCCAACACTAAAGCAAAAAGAAACGGGCTTAAAGCGGAGCCCTTATGGAGGCCCAAACTAACAGCGAAGTCGTTGGAGACCCCTCCCGGAGTCCTAACACTCGTCCGACATCCCTCGTACATATCCTTGATTACCCGAATGTACGCGGGCGACACCCTTTTCTCTTCCAAACACCTCCACAAAACCTCCCTAGGTACTCTATCATACGCCTTCTCGAGATCAATGAACACCATATGAAGATCCACCTTTCTGTCCCTGAACAAACCCATGAGCCCTCTGAGGAGGTAGACCGCCTCAATGGTCGACCTGTCTGGCATGAATCCAAATTGGTTCTCTGAGATCTCGACTTCCTCTCGCAGCCTTCTCTCAATCACCCTCTCCCACAGTTTCATAGTGTGGCTGAGCAATTTGATGCCCCTAAAGTTATTGCAATCTTGGATATCCCCTCTGTTTTTGTACAGTGGGATGATTGTGCTGGCCCTCCACTCTTTGGGCATCTTGGCAGTCTTGAAAATAACATTGAAAAGCTCTGTGAGCCACTCTAGACCCTCTTCCCCCATGAACTTCCACACTTCTACTGATATCTGGTCCGGACCTACTGCCTTCCCATTCGCCATTTTCTTCAAAGCCTCCCTGATCTCCTCCTTGGTTATCCTGCCGCTCGCACACTGATCACTACACTCTCCGTCCGAACTACAGTCGGCTCCCCCCCTTCCCTATTGAGGAGTTTAGCAAAGAAACTTTGCCATCTCTCACTAATCTCAACATCCTCAGTCAACACCTTTTCCTCTTCGTCCTTGATACACCTTACGACTCCTAAATCCCTAGACCTTCTTTCCCTCGCCCTCGCTAGTTTAAAAACCTCCCTCTCCCCTTCCTTCGTCCCCAGTCTATGGTACAGTCTATCAAACGCCTGACTCTTAGCTACTGCCACCGCCCTCTTGGCTACCTTCTTGGCCGCCTTGTATCCAAACCTCTTTTGCTCCCTCTCGTCCTCCGAACTACTACTCAAGAACTCCTCGTAAGCCTCTTTTTTTGCCTTGACTTTCTCCTTTACCTCTTCGTTCCACCACCAGGCGCCCTCCATCCGGTTGCCGCCTACCCTGGAAAGACCTAGGGTTTCCTTAGCCGACCTTCGAATGCAGTCCGCCACAGCATCCCACATCGCGTCGGCGTCTTCTTCCCTCCTCCAAGCTCTCTCCTCGGCTATTCTTTCGGCTATTAATCTCGCCTTTTCCTTTGAGAGGGTCCACCACTTTATTCTGGGTTCTCCAGCTCTCCTCTTCAACCTCTTAGGATACTTGAACTCTGCATCTAAGACCAGCAACCTGTGCTGGGTTCCCAGCAACTCGCTGGGAATCACTTTGCAGTCTTTACACGATCTCCGATTTTCCCTTCTCGTTAGGAAGTAGTCAATCTGGGTCTTACAAGATCTGCTTTTGAAGGTCACTAGGTGGTCCTCCTTCTTTTTGAATAAGGAGTTGACCACCAACAAATCAAAGGCCACCGCAAAGTCCAGCACAGAGATCCCTCCCGCATTTCTCTCTCCGAAATCGAAACCCCCGTGGACTCCATCATAACCCGCTACCTCCGATCCAATATGGCCGTTAAAGTCTCCTCCTATGAACAGTCTCTCGGTCTGAGGCACCTCCTGGGTGACTTCATCTAGGGCCTCCCAGAAGAGCTTCTTAGTTTCCTCCGGTAGGCCTACCTGCGGCGCATACACGCTCACCACGTTCATGAACACTGAACCTACCAAAACCTTAATGGCCATAATCCGGTCGCTCTTATGCCTCACTTCGACCTCCTGGTCCGCCAAATCCTTCACAACCAGGATGCCTACTCCATTCTTCGCCTTGGATAACCCCGAGTACCAAAGCTTGTACCCATCAATCTCTCTAGCTTTCGCTCCACCCCACTTCGTCTCCTGAACACACGCTATGCTAATCTCACGCCTACGCAGAGACTTAAATAATTCTATCGACTTACCCGTGAGGGACCCAATATTCCAGGACGCTAGGCGCACCTTCCGCAGCCCTAACCCCCTCCCAACCCCAAAACTCCCCGGAGGACAGGCTGAAACAGCTACATGGCCCGCCACAGACGCAGACGCCTACGGGGCCAACGAACACCCTAAAAGATCTACAAACTGAGAGACAACAGAAAACAGAACACTATTACACCCACCACACCGACGATAAAAAACACACGCACACTAAATAAGGCGAAGCGCTACTAATAAAAAATTTTGCTGCTGATCGAGCTTGGGGTCCTAACAGCCAAATGCTACTGATCAAGCTAGGAGTTTCCACAAGAAATAGACAAAAATAACAACAGCAGTGAGGCAAACAATCAACAACTAAAAAAATACCAACAAAAACTAGTGTCCACAGGGGGGCCGAAATGAGCAGGGATACCACCAAGAAGCTACTAATAATACCCACCAAATACTGGCAAGAAGCAAAAGCAATACCACAGAATAATACCACAAAATATAACTAATAGTAATAGTCTACCAAACAAGCCAAACCAAAAACCAACAACCAGGGCCCTAGAAGACTGGCACAGGAGATCTGAAAAAAAGCAAAAAAAGCCAAAAATGACTTGCCACAAAAGCCAAAAAAGCTAAAACCAGGGCCCTAAAAATGACTTGCCAAGACTGTCACGGGCAAGAAACAAAGTCCAATACCGAAACACTGGCTAGAGCCCTGGCAAGACTGTCACAGGCAAGACTGTCATGGGCAAGAAACAATGGCTAGAAACAAATGACCAGAATATTAAGAAAAAGAAGCAATGTCCAATACCGAAAAACAGAGCAGTAACAACAAACTGAGCAAACAAAAACCAACAACAATGGCTAGAAACTAGTCAAGGCCAGCAATAACCCAACAGGGGGGCGAGATTAGCAATCACCAGCAAGCGACGGAGCAAAAAAACCGAGCAGAAATTAACAAACCACCAGCCAGAGTAACTCTAAAACGGAGCAGGAATACCAAAAAGTGAAACAGAGCAGGCTAATTCTGGAACAGAAAGCAAAAAATACACCGGCCAGACAGTGGTAAACAGAAAACACAGGCACGAACGGGCAAAACTCAGCTTGAGGTAGCCCAAATTTGACCACCAAAAGGCACGAGCCCACGCGGTCGATGGCCACCGTCTGCCCGACCCCAAAGCTCGTGTACCCACTGCCACAAACCGAGAGAGATAAGTTATACCAACCTGGCCACCGACGATGGGTTACGGGAGTGGCGCTGGGCGCTTTGCTCAGGGACCTCAGGGCCGAAAACAGACAACAGATGGGCCTCAGGGACTCGCCGCCGGAGACTGCAACTACCGTCGACTCACCGCCGGAAGGCTGACTGTGCGTCGCCGGCTAAGCACCGCACTGCTGGGCTGAGGCACCCCACTGCAGGTGACCGTTCTGTGCTAGAGATGGAGCTAGAGAGCTGCTGGCTAGAGAGAGAGAGAGAGAGAGAGAGAGAGACTTTATGGCTAGAGAGAGAGAGAGAGAGAGAGAGACTTGTACTCCGAAAAGTATATAATTATGTTACCTTTTTTTTACATAAGGAACGAAAATTAATATATGCGGAATTCAAATTCAGATCTTTAATCTTGATTTTTCAGAGATTTTGCCACAGAACCGACTGTTGCAGTCATGCTATCTATCATAGCAACAAGTTATGACTTAAGACCCATTTGTGTTACATTTAAAACCCTTCTTTAATGTTCTTGAGAACGTTCAGATTTTCAATTAGCGAGAAAAGTTCTCTGAATCAGAATCAGAATCAGTGGCAAGGTGCCCATGTGACTTAAGACCCATATGACAATTTATGCTTCTCGAATCTAGGAAGGTATCCGTCTCCCCGTCTCTCTTTCTCTGCATAATCTTTGTTCCCCGTCCTTAGGGTTCTTCATTTTGTGGGTATGGCTTGATTATGAAGTTTTTGGGGCTTTGGGATGCTGGATGAAATTGTCGTATTCAAGGGTTGAATGTGAATTCCATTTTCATTTGTGGGTATTCATCTTTTCCATTGATTTGCATTCATCCTTTTCAAGCTGCTTCTTCCTTGAAAATTTTCGCGCTTTTTAGGGTTTGTGGGGTGATCAAAGCTAGTAGGGAAACTTTTGAGTTCATGTAATTTATGACATTTGATTGTTTCCAATTTTATTTGGGCTTTTTATTTGCTATTTATGGTTTATTAGGTGCATTAAATTTGTGCTTAACTTGATATTACAGTACATGCTGATTTGCCCTCACAAATTGGAAATGTCTGTCAAGGCTTGTGTGAAACCAAGACTCACTCTTGATCATAGTGATGAGGATGAGCCCTTAGTGACTAGAAGAGCTAGATTGAATCAGTTACGCTTAGATTGCAAGAGTTCTTCTTCATCATTACTTAGACCTCATAAGGAGTGGGAGAAGCCAGGGTGTGATGTTCAAATGCAGAAAGATCAAAGTTCAAGTGCCCTGAAAGAGAACCCAATTCAATATTCCAAGCCATTGGTTTCAGACGCCCAGAAATCATCTCCTTCATCATCTGAGGATAGTGAAGATGGTATGCCAAGTAGTTCTAGTCGTGGTCATAAGGATTCTGATGATGGTATGCCGTTTAGTTCAAGTGCTAATGAGGATTCCAAAGATAAGGTGCCACTTGATGGCCTTAATGATCGAAGTTCTAGTGTCTCTAGTGATGATGAGCCCTTAATTTTTAGAAAGACTAAACCAAGATATCTCCATTCAGATTTAGAGGAGTCTCCATCATTAGTTGGACCTGATAAGCAGCCGGGAAAACTGTGTCATTATGTCCAAACTCTCAGTTATCGAGACTCAAGTTCCTTGAAGTTGGAGATGGGCCTCCTTTTGAAGGGAACCCAAAAGTTACCACTTGCATCTAGCAAACCATATCTGTCTCCACCTTCATCCAGGTTACCTCTTTTAAAGTTGCCTCTGGAGAATGGTGTGTCTGCAGCAAATCATGAGATCAAGGAGGATAGTAGCATTCTGGTTAAAGGTGAGACTTGTACGTCTCATAAAGAGGACTGTTCAAATGATGAACCTGATGATTCTGAAGGGGATATGCCACTTAGTTCTAGTGGTAGTGAGGATTCTGATGATGACACCATAGACACACCACTTAATAGAAGTGATTCTGAGGAATCTGAAGATGATATGTCATTTAGTGCATCCTCTAGGGACCAAAGCTTAAGTGCAAGTGATGATGATGAGCCCTTAATTTTGAGAAAGACTAAACTAAATCAACTGGGTTCAGATTTAAAGAAATCTTCATCATCAATCTGGCATTATACAAAACTGGGGAAATTGGGTGCTAATATTCAAAATGATCAAGGCTTCAGCGCCCTGAAAGGGAAGGATGTTCTATCTCAGAAGTCATCATCTTCAAAACCTGCTTCAGGAACCCAAAAATCATCTCCTTCATCCTCCAGTGTCCAAACGGTGTCGCCTTCATCTGCTAAACCATCTCCATCTCTGCCATCATCTGTGGCATCTCATTTGAAATCTCGCATGGCAAATGTTATCTCTTCAGCTGATCACAAGACAAAGAAGGATACCACCATGCCAGTTAAAAAGGATCATTTGCATGACGAATCTGAGAATTCTCAATATGATACATCACTTCGTGCAAGTGATTCCAAGAATTCTGATGATGACACACCATTGAACACAATTGAGGCTGAGAATTCTGAAGATGACGTATCACTTGGCGTAGCCTCTAATTATCAAACCTCAAGTGTCCCTAGTGACGACGATGATGAACCCTCGGTTTGTAGAAAGCGTAAATTGACACAGCTGGGATCTGCTTTAAAGAACTCTATGCTGTCAATTGGTCCTGATAATCAGCTGGGAAAGATGGGCTTTGATGTTGGACGCCTCGGTGAGCAAAGCTCAAGTGCCTCTAGTGATGATGAACCCTTGGTCTTAAGAAAGTTCAAACTGAAACAACGGAGCTCGGATTTAAAGAATTCTGCAACCTCAGTTAGACCTGATAAGCAGCTGGTGAAGTTGGGCTCTGATGTAGGAAACCCCAATGCTCAAAACTCAAGTGCCCTGAAGAGGAAGGCAGTTCAATCTCTAGCGGCTTCATCTTTCATGCCTGATTTGAGAACCAAAACATTACCTCCTCCATCCTCCAGATCCCTCAAGTTGTTGCCTCTATTGAACGATCAATCTTTGTCTTTGCCATCTAAAGCATCTCCCTCACCATCACCTTTGGTAAGAGACACCAACATCTCAGTAAAAGAGCATAAACTTATGCCAATTGAAGAACACATTTCAGCTAACGAATGCAAGGGTTCTGAAGCTGATATGCCACTCGCTGCAAGTAAAACTGAGGATTCTGATTATGATACATCACTTAGCACAGATCTGTCTTCTGGGTTATCGAGAGGTAATTCCGGCATGAGTGGATCTTCACAGAGTCAAATTCTGAAATCACTTGATGATTCAGATGGCGAGAAGTCTATGAGCAAACAGTCGCCAATGGAAAGCAGTAAAAGGGCATCTTCTAAAAAGTCTGATGACTGTGATGTGTTACCCTTGGCTGCTGAGCTGCATCAAAACGGAGTTTTTACGAGGAAAAATGAAACTAAGAATGCCCTGCTTACTTCGGCAAAGAGGACTTCTGCTGACACCGGTCGTCATCAATCTCCTATGAAGAAGGCAAAGCTTTCACATGCATTCACCTCAGCTAAAGTTCAGCAAAATCCTCTAGAAGCAAATGCCGAGGATGATGATGATCACCTCCCTGTTGCTAAGCCTAAATATAATGCTGAATCAGCTAAAGAGGGAGAGAAAACTCTTGCCTTACCAGTTGACTTTGATTCATCATATCATGGTGGTTCTATCCCTCTTTCTGAACATAAAAGGAAACTGGTAGTTGTCTTTGTATTATTATCTTTATTTTTCTTATTTTTTAGAAGACGTTTGCGAGGTAAAAGATTTTTTTTAACTATTTTCTTTAATACAGGCAGCTGCAAGTGTAAGAGAAACGTTAATAATGTGCACCCATCGAAGGAAACAAGACAAGACATCATTGGATGCTACTTCAGCTCAAGCACATGTAAGTCATGTTTTACTCAGTTGCCTATGCTCAATAATGGTGTTTCTTTCTTTTTCTTTTAAAAAAAACTTAAGGATTTTTTTTTTCTTTTTAATGTAGGAGAAGCATAACAGAAGTCTTACTGAGTTGCAATTTAGTCAAAGTTCAGTTGATGGCTCTGATTCTTATGGAAGTCAAGGCCGAAAACACTTATCCATTGAATCACAGAGGGATATAGGAAAGGTTAGTGCTGATCTTATGAATAAGGGTAAGAGTAAGGGATTTGGTGAGGCGGATTCAATGTGTTCATGCTCATATGATGTGAGTCACATATATAGAAGAAAAACAGCAGCTTTGATTGATGATGTGCAGTCAGAGAAATATAAGAAAGAGTTGGAGAAAGAGAAAAAGGAAAATAAGCAACTTGAACAAAGGTTGAATCACACTCAAAAGGAGTTACTCCGCGTTCAAAAGGAGTTACTGCAAATTAACAGAGTTGTGCAAACTGTAATTGATCAGTTGAATCTCCCTTTCTTGACATGTAAGCTAACTTCTGGTGCACATAATGATGATGATGATCACCATGATAATGATGATGAGGGATGACGATGATGATGATGACAGTGTTGGCGAGAATGGCGGTGGCGATGATGATGAGTGATCATCTATGGTGTAGGATGCTTTTGTTACTGATTTTGCTCAAATGTTGTTCATTTGCTTCTTCGGTCCTTGGATGCTTGAAGATGTTATCTTGAATTATGGGTTTGATTTTAATTTTGGTGGATACAATTTTGTTCCAGAGAGAGTTGCATTATTTCAACGAGTATAGTTTGGAGTGAAGATTCAAGAGACATGATATACAGCTGCAAGTGTAGAAAGTAGAAACATGAAAAGGTTTGGACAGTTACTTGGAAAGATGGTTAGAAACACAATGTAATGTCCTGCACTATTATTTTACCATTGTGGATACAAAATTGAGCAGTGAATAACTATGTAGTTTCGAGGATCTGAAATGGGTCAAAATTTGATTTCTAAAGTATCTGTCTAATAATTTGCAAAGTGCAGGATTTATTGAAATTTCAACAAAAAAAACAACTAATTTCCGACAATTTTTTTCGAAAAATTTTCATCGAAAAGTGTAGTAAAATAACTCATTTTCTGCACCGATTAATACCAATTGATTGCTAAATTCCTTGTCATATAAATGCATTATAGAAAGGAAAATTGTCATATGGGATAAGATAAATGATTCTAAGCACTTTGATCATTGAGGTCGGAACACTTTGGGATGTTACAAGTCAAGTAGAAGCACTAATGCAGAAGTGCCTAACATACATTTAGAACAATTGGACACACATGAAAGATGTCAAATTCAAAACCCACTACCGCTAGGAGTTGTACAGTCTCTCTGGCTGTGAAATAGACCATATAATGGCCGAATAGCGACTCCTAGATAATGATACGTCGAGAATTCACATGCGAGTCATTATGTATATGAGAAATTGCGGAAAGGAGATCAACATATAAGCCTAATGGGGTCACTGGCTTTTCCACCTAATGCCCATTGGTTTTAGGAAGAAACTTTAGTTGGATTGTCGTAGCCTCATGCACTGACGTAGAGAAATCGGAAATTTGTCACGATAAAGCCATCTTGATAATTGTTTAGAAAGCATGGGATAATTGTCACACTTCACATTGAAACTTGGCCTACATGTATAGCTTTCAATTTCATCGTGAAGGATGCAATGGCTAGATAAGAAGTGATGGTGAAACTACATACAACCTTGGTCCCTGCACTTCTATGCAAGAAAAAGTGCTAAGCAATAGTGTGAAATTTTTACCTCTTGGCTCTATAAATGCAGCAGATAACTGGTTCCTAATCATTAAGCACAACTACCATATCTTCTATTGTTCTTGTTTTGCCCCCCCCCCCCCCCCTTCAATAATCACTTCATGACTTTGTCAATTTGGTGTTTGCTTTACTTTTCAACTGTCTTGCTTCTTATGAGAAGCATAACTAATGCTCAAACTTGTATCGACTGCTTTGTTCAATCTCATGCTGTGTACTACCCGAGCTCGGAACAAAATGGGACAGATCGTGAGTACTATCTTATTATGTGATCTAGAACTGTTAGGCTGATATCCAGTCTTTTTTTTTTTTTATGTGCGTATGAGGCGCAGAGGCCGGTGTAAGTGGGATTCGAACCCAGTTCTTCGGCAACAACTTTCAAATACTTTACTAGCCAGGCTAGTTGACACCCACAGTTCCAATCCTAAAGGACAGCATATGCTTATTGGTTACCACTCATGGGCAACATTTCCTCCCATATAACTATATACTGGTGACCAGTGAACCAGCTTGGGTACTAGGCTGGGAAGTAGGTTAGACTAAGAGTCTAAGACAGTTAGCTCAAGTAGACCTTCTTAATGAACCGAGCATGTGCGAGTTGAGTTGGATTAGATTAGCTTGGGATTGTCTCGGACAAGCAACCAAGCTACATAACAAGTCCTCATGTCCTAGAAGTTTCAGTTTCTTTCTCTTATTCTAAAAGAAGTTGAGAAAGAAACACCATTAGTTAGGCACTAAGCAGGTCGGTCTAATTAGGATCACTTCATAGGTATAACTATCCTTGTCAGCCAAGTTGGACCTGGTTAGTTTACAGTCTAATTTGACATTTTTGATGTGGTAGGTTTGCCTGAGTAGGCCAGGCCAGGCCGTACAAGCTTAGCATGGGTCCAAACATAAACCAGTTGTCTGGTTTTTTAGCCAGCACTGTATGGAGCCCCCAATCTTCAATGAGTAAAATGGGTCTAAATATGATACTGCTGTATTAACAAGCATGACTCAAATGCAGATGGAGCTTGTGGGTTCGGGTCATTTGGAGCTACAGTCAATGGTGGAGATGTATCAGCTGTGTCAAGTTTATATCGCGATGGAGTTGGCTGTGGTGCTTGCTATCAGGTAACAACATGTTAGGACTTTATGAGAAAACAAATAATTCGCAAGTATATCACCAAACTCTGCTTTGATATATCATTTTATTCTATAAAATCATTTGTAAATTTGTGGCTGCTGTATAGGTTAGATGCACCAACGACAACTATTGTTCAGAAAATGGGGTCACAGTTGCAATAACAGACAATGGCTCAAGTGATGATGCTGATTTTATTCTCAGTGAGCATGCTTTTAGCAAGATGGCTCAAACGACAGACACAGCTGCGTCTCTGCTTGCCCTTGGAGTCGTTGACATTCAGTATAGACGGTAAGTCACGGACATCCATGTCTGACTGACATATACATAGAATTAGCATGTCATGGCATCACCAGGAAAACTTTGATTCACCTTAAGCCTGCAGCATTGTGATCTTGATACTCGGATATGGTATGACACTTTGTCCTTCATTGGAAGCTACAAAAATGCATGTCGGGTACTCGATGCTTTGACATGGATATGATACTTGGACCTTCTTTTAGACTTAAACACAGCATTTTCTGAAAATGTTCGAGTCCTGACACCTCAACAAATTGACCAATGTACAGTCGAATGTGTGCATAATAGTGCCCGAAGAGGTTTTCTTAGACTGCTGTGAATTATTACCACATTCCTAGAGTTAAAGTTCAAAAATTTTGAAATAAGTAACTGTCGTAACCACTGAAAGTGACAATCCGCCTTTGAAAACAGGGTCTCATGCAGCTACCCAGGCGAAAACATAACATTCAAGATTGATGAAAGTAGCAGCTACCCCAATTACTTTGCTTTTGCCATTTATTATCAGCAAGGACAGAAGGACATCACTGCTGTTCAATTATGCGAGGTCTTAATTTCAGCATTTGCCTAGCACAAATTCGGTCTAGTCTTAAACACTCATCTATGTATAACTTCAAATCTAAATCTAACTCAAAATGCATACCAAAAGTTACGCCTAACTAGGATGTATGGAAGTCAGACGTAACAACCTTAACCCTGACACACAAGGTTATTGTTTCCGTAAGACTCTAAATTAAAAACCATTGGTCTGCCTACTCTAAGGGTACAAGAATTTAAATTTTCCGTGCTTGTATTTTCAAATGTGTTTCGAAAGCTTTCGACGTAGCAAAATGTCTTCGGGAAATTTTTACATGGGTCTCTTAGATTCAATCTCTCTACTTACAAATGCTTGCAAGAGTAAGGTTGCCTCAGCTACATCTCCCTAATCCTACAAAAGCTGGATCCACACTCAGAGTAGTAGTAGTAGTAGTAATTGACTACCTACTTCTCCACAAGGAGGCAAAAGGAAGTAGAGGCTAGTTTAGTGGTCATTTTGCTCAAATTCACAACAATTCAAGCTGAAAAAATTACTTATACATTAAATTTTTCGGCTGTTTGAAGTCGGACAAACCCACCTATAGTTTGCTTTGCTGATAATTTTGTGTTGATATGTACATGCAGACACAAAGTTTTACCTGCAGACTACTACAACGAGACCATGGAGCAGTATGGACAAGCACTGCTCCTCCAAGTGGATCATTGTCAATAAGAATGCTGTTCAGTGCTGCTGGTGATGAATCAGATGATGCTTGGGTTGTTCCTCTCAATGACATTCCCCATGACTGGAAATCAGGAGCCATTTATGATTCTGGAGTACAAGTTAACTAAAAGTCTATTTCCACTCTAATGGATGTAACTAGTCGCTATATGGTCTGTGTGCTTCCTTTGATAGTTTTTTTTGGGGGGGGGGGGGGGAGGAAGGGACCAGATCCGGCAAAAGCAGGAGCCACACTAGAAGGTGGTGGACCAGTGGTGACACTGGTGTTGTTGTTTTGGGGGGGGGGGGGTTGTTTAATTCTAGTCTAGGCTGATTGGAGTTAAACTATAGTTAAGCTCGTAAGGGTAGAGAACTTTGAATTCACGTTTTATGGGCCTTCTTGAATGACCAATTGTATTATATGCATCCAATAAAAGAGACTAATTTGAACATGAGGCCAACTCAGATAAGAAATCAAAACAAATTACCCCATCTCTTTTTAACTGAAAATTGTTAAAAAGAACAATAATTTGACTTGAATAATGTTGAGTAGCAAGTTGGTAAAAGTCATCTACTTTGGACCATGTTCGCAGTAGTATTTTGAGTAGCGTTTAACACTTTGACAAAATTAACATATTAGTCAGTCACTTATTAAGCTCTGTTTGGTCCTTTGAGAATTAAGTTGAAAGAAAAGTTGAAGGAAAAAAATGAAAAGAAAAAAAGTAGGGAGAAAGCTAGGTTTTTTTTCTCTTGTTTCGATTGAGAAAAAAAAATACAAGAATTTAGATGAGAAATGTGAATATTGATAAGTTACTTGAATCATGTTGATATCATCTAAGCAGTGCGAGGTTGCAAGAAGTCGTGAATTCTTTTGGGAACTTTCCCAAACTTTCCTCGCAACTTTATGAGGAAAATTTTATCACTTGTTTCTAACAAGTTTTTCTCGATCCTAATTTTCCTCCAAAATTTTTTCTTTTGTGATTTTCTCTAAACCAAACACAAAAAAAAATTATTTTCTCAATTTTTTTCTTTCAACCAAATTTCCCAAGGTTCAAACACTACATTACCGAACAATGAAAATTAACTGATTAGTACATTGACTTGATCTAAACGCTACTCAGAATACTAAACACTACTTAGAATGCTATTTCCAAACACGACCTTAACCTTTGGGAGATTCTTTTGAAGAGCAAGCAAAATATAGGTTCTATTGCTCAAGTTTTCTCAACCCTTGAGCATTATGTTCCTGGTGCTAGTTCTTTGTTACATATCAATAAAGCTTACTAGGCTACTAAATGGGTCAATTTGTTTGGATTTCATTCTGATTAATTTTGGTACTTAAGGCCTGTTCTTTTCATAGGTAAATTGGGGTGGGTAAAAGGGTAAAATGGGTTGAAGTAAGTTAAAGTATGTTGAATTTTTTTTATATGATAAATTAAATTTGATTAAAATAATGAAAGTGAGTTGAAATAGATTGAAGTGAGTTACAATAGATTAAAATTGGTATTTTAGAATTGACCCACAAAAAGAACAGGCCCTTAATAATAGGACTCTTTTGGTACCAATCAATAAAGCAAATCTTAGTTGGCTGTTTTGTACGTTTTCTCTCATAATGGACGTGGAACAGGGTAGCAAGATAGACATTGATTGCATGAGATCCATGAATTTCTAGTGTTATTCTAAATCTACAACACAATTTTTTAAGTTATGATTCTTTTATTTTAGGGTGTGTCTGGTAGGGGAAAAAATCATTTTTCCAGAAAATGATTTTCCGGAAAATAATTTTCCCATTTTATGTCGTTTGGTAAAACAAGGAGGGGAAAATCATTTTACCCCATTTGAAGGAAATTGTTTTCCCTTGAAAAAGTAGGGAAAACGATTTTTCAAACCCAATTTTCGTTGCCCAATTTTGTCTCTTGTTCTATTTTCTTTTAATTGTGCATAGAATCACTCTATTTTCATTCTCATTTTGTCTCTCATTTTTCCCATCTTCTTCATGTTCATCATGTTCATCGATGATTTTCATCGTTAATCTCTGTAATTATTTCTTGAGTTCTCTGATCTTGTTACAGTTGCCCTTTTTAAGAACTTCACAATTTGAGACACCCATCGTCTCCCCATTCGTCATTTTCTCCATCGTCTCCCCGTTCGTCATTTTCTTTAATCTGGATTTACTATCACTCAAAGTCAATTGGGCAATCCTTGAAAATAACGAAAAAATTGAGATTCATTAATGTTGAATGTCTCTTTTGTTGGGTTTGTTACTGGGTATATTTCTTACTGATGTTTTGGATTTGATTTTGAAGAAGAGACAGAAATAGAATTCGTTGGTTAGGTCGGATCAGAGTAGTGAGCAGGGAAGGGGGTTGATGGTAAAACGAAATGAAGTGGGGTTCATTCTATCAAATAGCAAAAAATGAAGTGGAAAGAAAATGATTTTTCATTCTACCAAACAACTGAAAATGTAAGTGGAAAATCATTTTTCTTGGGAAAATATTTTTCATAGAACATGATTTTCTGGGAAAATGATTTTCCTCCCTACCAAACACACCCTTAGTTGAAAATGCAACAAGATAGCTTGAAACTTATTGTTGTTCGTTTATCTTTTCTTTTCTGCGTTAACAATTATTTCAACTTATTCCTTGCTCTTCCAAAAAAATAAATATTCTTTGATGAAGCCAAGAAGTTGGGAGGGGTTCAATATTTGACAAATGGGATATTTGGTAAATAATTTTTTTTGGCAAATAAGAACTTTTTATATCAAAATTAGCTGTTTGACATAGCCAAAAAACTAATTTAGGTGTTTTGTAGAAGAGTTTTTTGAAAGACCTTGATGGGTCCAAAAAATTAATTTGAAAAAGCTAATTTTATAAGTTTTTTGGAAGAGTAGTTTTTTTTAAAAATTAGCATTTTATATCACAATTTTGTCAGAAACAACTAATTTCACCAAACTGCTAATACAAACAGCAAACTCAATAGTTAACAATTAATACAAATAATTAACAGTTAATAACTAACAGTTGTTTGTCTAATAGGGTCAATGTAAATTTCATTGAAGGATTTTCCCAACAGCTCTTTTGTATACTCTGGTTTTCTTTTTCTTCTTGGTTTTCTTTTTTTTTTTTTTCTTTATGCGTTGGGCTTGTCGGTGCTTTGTGACCCGGTCATCAAAAGTCCACGCAATCCCCCCCCCCCCACCCCAAAAAAAACCCCCGACCTTTTGACCCTTTGAAGCAGCAGAGAAATTTGAACAGATAAATTAATTCACAAATTATATGTCTGCCTTAATTTAGTCAAAAATAACTATTGTTCTAGATGCGAGGGATACACAAGTCAATGGTGTATGAATTTTGAATTCAAGCTACTTATAAATAATGAATACTTTTGTGTGTAAAAGTTGGACCAGCTAAACAAATAGAAATTTGTACCCATAAATTGAAAATTATAATATTCATTTTAATTAAACAAAATAAATTTACAAAAAAGAAAAGCCAAAGTTCACAATTTAAATTTATAAATCATTTCTTCTTTTTGGTGCTTCCTAGGAGAAGAAGAAAGGAGAAATATAAATGAAAAAAATGACACGAAAAATAGGCTAATTAACAAGGGATATGATTTGGAAGCTCAGATTCCTTGAGAAATTCAAACGATAGTTGAAGATGCCAAAATCCTTCTGAGTTCCTACAGGTAAGTATACATTCAACATATTTTCAGATAGAAAAATCGGACAGTTGATTGGATAGATAAGTTTAACCGTTCTATTTCTTCCTCCCCTTTGTGGCTCTCTATTCCTTGTCGGTCTTTTCTTTCGATCCTCATTAAGGACAACATAGATAAAACTCTTGAAAAAAAGACTACCTAATTATTGTACAATTGTGCTGCTTACCATTTTTTTTTTTTAAAAAGGGATATGATTTATAAATAATTAACTAAGTGGGTCCCTATGAGTTTGAAATTGGTCTTATCTAATTCAAGGGACCCTTTCCATTTCCTTCTAATCTAACCTAATCTAACAATAAGTTAAAGTCGACAAACTAGATCACTTTAATTCCTTGGCATAATCCAAGTGACAATGACATCCAACATGCAATTGCGTAGACAAACTTGATTTTTGAAGACCTTGACAACACAACCAAGCATATTAATATTAATTAAAATGTGTAAATATATAATTATCTTTCAATACTGTCTGTTTTGGCTTCCTAGTGCTTTTCCTTTGATTAGTAGCTACGTCTTGATCTAAGATGGAATTATTAAAAGTACACGGTTTCGTGCTTGCCCTCTTATCTACATGTCTAATATTGTATCCCTATCCCCTATGTATGTGTTACATGTTGGGCTCCCTCACCACAAGTAATCACATCCCCAAAAACAAAATACTCATTCAAAAATGGAATTATTTTTTTTGGGTGCATTTGAGGGGGCGAGCCTCGAAATTTTTTTTTTAAAAAAAAGAGATTACATTATTGTGTCTCTGACCGCACGAGACACCTGAAAGGTTCTCATTAAGAATCCTAGTTAGAGGATGGTGTGGGGAATCAACTAAGTGGATTCCATGAGGCAAAGAAGCTGCTTGATTCGCAAGCCAATCTGTAGCCCGATTCACCTCCCTATAACAATTTGGATCTGTATTGCTCAGTTTTTATCTCTGAATGAAGTATTGCAATTGTTAATTAAATAAAACTGACAGTGTAGATTAGGAATTTTCTTCCCGAGCCACATTTTACCAATTTTGAATCCATTGAATTTAATGATATTGTAAGGTAATTAGTTAGTAATTCTTTTTTTAAAAAATAGTAAAGCAGACTATTTGACTGGACAACACATAAAAACTGCACAGAACTATGTGTAATGAAGACACCACACCAACAAAAAAAAAAAAAAAAAAAACCCTTATTAGCAAGTAAGTTTCAAAGTAAAATTTTCCCTGTTAACCAGATATTATTCAAACTCTTATCTGCACAATACCCTAAATATATCCTCATATACACCTGTACGTGAAAAGGCCTCCCTTCAAGGCTCTAAATTTCCTAGTATCCTTTCACAAATTTATTGAATTACACTCAATGGCCAACGCTAGGTCTAAGTTGTTGCCAACATTTTCTGGCATGACATACGGTTGAAGATTCAGATGACAATGATAACGTGCAGTTACGTAAACAAACTTGATTTGTTTCTAACGGCAAATTATTGTATACATTTACGTGTATATGTTTTCATATTTAATTTATATATATTTTTTAAGGACATGTTTATTATATTTTATATTTGTTAATATATAATTACCTATATGTCACATAAGAATACATATTTTTGAGTGTACGATATAAATTTAAGTTTGTAAGTTGTAACATATCAATTTTTGTTTCTTTCCTTTTTTTTGGATAAGCTGTCTCCACACTAATCTCTTCATAAGATGATTCAATAGACTGTTGATGGAGGTAGAACATATTATGCACGTCTTAATTATCACATGTATATTTTAAATTGTATATATTTATCATATTAATTTATATGGATAATTTTTAGTTTTTATGTGAGTGTATGACCCATAATAATAAATATACCAGTATGAGATAACCTTTAACTAACAGACAACGAAAACTAGGCCAAAACATAAATCCTGGACCATGCTAATTAATGTAATAGAGGTCAAATCTATAAGATTAAACTCTTAAGAAATTCGTTAAGTTTTCAAAAGTTTTTCTAAATAAGAGCAGTTCTAGCTTTTGAAATGTCAACTTATAATAAATATTCATTTGACAAAAGAAAAAAGGCATTAAGACATGAATTAATCTTTTGACCTTCTCTATTTTATATGTATTTATACGTTATATATATATATATATATATATATATATATATATATATATATATATCAATTTATTTATATATATATTTGGTCTTGGATCTTCCATTCCTCTAAAATCGAGCTATTTTTGACCCAATAAAGTTTATAGTTCTCTCATCACAGATTCTTTCTATTGTAATCGAACCCGAGATCTTAATTACTTTAAGGAACAATTGTTAAATTACTTAAACCAAATTGTGTTTTTATTTATATACATTAGTGCTAAGGACGCAGATGCCGTCTCGATTACTAGTCTTCGTAGTTGCCCGCTCCTGTTTAAATTTATTCCAACCTTATATTCATTCTAGCTACACAGGAAAATTTTCTAGCGCGAAGTACGGTCAAAGATTTTACACATGCCACCCAGTTAATAATTTTTTGTCCTCACAAAACTTTTTTCGTATTGAACCTATGAATTTTAGGATTTTGATTTATTAAAGGTCTCTTGTAAGGTTGTCTTTGTGTGACCAAAAGTCGCGGGTTCGAGCCGTAGAATCAGCCACTGAAAAAATCATGTTAGGCTGCCTACAATTTACTCCTGGGGTGCGGCCCTTCTCCGAACCCTGCATGAGCGCGAGATGCTTGTGCACCAGGCTATCCTTTAAGGGTCTCTTCCAATTTGCATAAATTAAGGTCCTTCGTCAATTAATGTGTAGAAGGAATATATCCCAAAAAGTTTCGTTCAACTTAGAATTTAAGGCTTGATTACGCTCCAAAGTTCAAACAAAGGTTGCCAAATTTCAATGGCTTGGGTCATTCTTGATTGCATACTTATCAATAAGAATGGTCCAAGTTCAATGATATAAAGAAGTTCAAGCAAGCTTTTGCCATAACTAAATCAATAACTAACAATAGATAATGCACCTATAAGATCTAGTCATCTAGAAGCATTTATATTTATCTTTTTTTCTTTGATCATGAGTTGGAATAACGACATCTTACCAGTGTGTGGATTGTTTAAACGTAAAGAACAGATTTGATAAGCGGATCATTTAAATTGGGATTGTTTAAAGTCGGATTGTATTTGAGTCACTAACCTCTCCCCCAAAACAAGGGAAAAAAAACACCACTACAATTTCATCTCAGTTTTAGTTTGGCTTGATCTTGTTTATGCTCGAAGCATCTTTGAAGTCAATTAATAATTGATCCAATAAAGTTTATATTATAAGAGAAGCAACTTCGTAGAAAAACTTCAAGTCACATTTCATTGGGTCAGCTCGAATTCATACCTAAATTGGATTAGCCTATATATTTTATGTGCTGGTTTAGAGATAAGTTAATTTTATCAGGTCTATAAATGATGTATTTTGAATCAAGATTTTAAAATAATTCTGTCTTTATTTGACCTAAATTTACATGTGAAATGGCTTAAAATAATCCAAAATATAGTTAGTTACCAATTCTTATTTGTAAGAGAAACCGTTGACTAATGTACAGTGCATAAAAGTAAAATATGCCCTAACAACTCACCCTTGTACCACCATGCATGTCGTATATACAATTTTATGATTGAGATAAATTACAAATAATATAAATACTTTACACTTCTGCATTTTACGAGTACTTACAACTTTGGATTATCAAAATATCGAAAATAATAATTTATAATAAAAATGTGTTGCAAGGGAATGATGGTTTGTGAGTTGTAAAAATTAAAAAAAAGTTAAAAAAATAAAACAAAAAAATATGCAGAGGGCATAACACACTCTAGTCACCCAGCTAAGCGAATTTCAATGTCGCTATCCGCCAAATTTTTATTTATACTGAACTTCTAAAATTTTTTTCAATTCTTTCTGTATTTTTTTTTATAAAGGGTGTCGGGTGACTCTACTGTGCCCACTTTAACGTTGCCCCTGCATAACGAAGAAAAAACAAAGCTTTATGTTCGTGCCGGACCTTTATCATTATAGTTCTCTAAATGTATTATTAGGCAACATGCTTGCACAATAGAAATGTAGGTTGGGTTTTCTTTTTGGAGGAGGTGGGGGACCAAATTTATGTATACGTTGCACCCGTTCTCTTTTGGGCAACACTCACGAACATAAAATACCAAATAGAAGTTGTAAAAGATAACCGATTTGGCAAAAAACCAAAGGCCCAGAAATAATTTGTCATTATTATTATTATTATTTTGTAGATAAAAAACAATTTATTAAACATTAATAGTTTACCAAGGCAACGACGCTTACAACTTGTAATGAACAATAATAAATACAAGCTTTCAAGTCAAAAAACAATCTCAATCTCCAAAGAATTTGTTTTGCACACATTGAATGCTCGTCTTCCCAAATGAAATGATGTTTCTTCATACAACATGGGAAGGAGATTTCTAGATTTGTTGTAGCTTTTTTATGATAAATCTGCTGATTAAATATAGTTCTATTGAGCGAGATAATAATCTGAATTGACAAACCGCATTTGAAGTGCCGACTCCCATGAAACTGTTACTTAACGAGAATTGTTTCGTCCCTTGAAAATCAAACATAAAACTACTAATTAAAATCAAACCTAAAAATAAGACTCTCACGAATTGCAGAGAAAGAAAAAACTCTCATCGAAGAGATAATTACGAATAATAAAACAAAGATACAGCAAATATAAGATTAAAGGGTAGGATAGTGGAAACCCTATCATCCTAATTAACCTTGCAAAAATATTTCTATTCAAGGAACCGTTTGGACTTTTATTTTAAACATAAGAAAATATAAGTTATTATTAAAAAAATATTCTTTTTATTAAAATACACCATGCAAAGCATGGATCTATACTAGAACACTAGCTGATCCAAATCATTCAAGTAGAGATCAGAGAATGCTAGAGGGGATTCGGAGATTAATGACATTATAAACAGCGACTATCTCTCAATTTATTTATTCTTCTTGTATTATTATTATTATTATTATTATTATTATTATTATTATTAAGGAGTAGTGTGTATATATATATGGATATATATATATATATATATATATATAAAATATGGTATAAATTATACTGACTTTTGCGTTTTATTCACAGCAAACAGCCAAAAAAATATACGACGGCTTAAGCTAAGTCAAAGTTACATCTTGATATTAGTTCTAACAATTTTAGCTAAAAAACTATACAATGGTTTAGTAAGTTGATTGTCTCTTTTTAAAAAAAAAAAAAAAAAAAAACCCTTCTATAATAAATGGTAGAAAAAGGAAATATCAATGGACACGGTCGCTTTCAAACACTATGCCATTTCCTAATAGATTGAGATAAACATGAAAAAGTGAAATTAAATTAATGCGTATGTGGGGCCACTTTCTTGTAGATGCATGAATGAATATGAATGGGATAATGATGAGACATTGCGTAAGAATTTATTATTAATCGTGACAGCTTTGATGGCTACCAAAATTGCAGGCCATACTTGATACAGCTGGCGAAATGAAACCATCCCCAAAATTTTCCCTTATATAACGTGCAATCCACCTTGGAGGTGGGAGATACTTCGTATGTAAATAGTATTGGGGTGGTTTGGCCCGACACGAATTCGGTTAATAAAAGTTTAATTGGAGTGTAGCTCTTTTTCTGTATTAATAAAATAATTAATATAAGAATGATTCAATGGATATAATATTTTATAATCTACACAACTAATTTTAGCACATACGTGGTATGTATATGATACTGGTATTTTTGAGAGGTTTTAGTTAGATGTATATCCATCTGTTTTGAACTCACATATGTCAAGTATAAAATTTTAGATATTTAGACATTACGAACGTTATTATCTTACAGCTCTTACTTAGTTTGTATGTATATTATGTTGTACTCTCTTTATCTCACGATTATTATTATAGTTTCTATTTTGATTTGTTTTAAAGGACTGTTATAATTCATTACTTAAATTGATTAAGACATTAGATAGTTAAACTATTAATAAATGTTTTCTTGATGTTGAATATTATAAAGATGAAAAGGTTAATTTAGGGGTAATATTATTGCGTTATGGGTAAATTAAAACAATAAACATACTTCTTACAACACGAGTTTTTTCAATCAGGACTAAACTGTACTATAGAAAGAGTATAAATTTACATGTATCGATGAAAATTTTGACTTTTATATAAGGACGGTAATAATAGTCTCTCCATTTCATAAGACTTTCCATTAAAATTTATCGTAAAAATTGTACTCTTTTTTTAATTTTTAGGAAGAAAATATACTTTGATTGAGTGCCTATTTATGAGGAAAAAAAATGTAATTTATAGTTTTCATGAGTAATAATCCAGAGTCAAAGTACACTCCATTTGACTAGTTTTAATATTATTTTTATAAAATGAAGAAAGTATATATTTTTTTTCCTGATAAAATGAAGAACTTATTGATGGTCACTATCAATATTTTCTCCCACATAACCAATTTCTATAATAGAAAGAAATCAAAGTGGGGAAGGCCTTTTTTTAGTTGGGTGACCAATATTCAGTAATTGGTCCAACCTCCCCTCGCCCACCCCCAAAAAAAAAGGTAAATGGTCCAATACTATCATAATGTGAACATTAGTAGCATGCCCCATTAATTAAAGGTTGTGGGAAAAACTTGCAAGCAATAGAAACAAATATTAATGTGCAAGAGGTGACAGCCACTATGTTGTGATGTCTACATTTTTGACCATTTTTATTCCCGTCATAATTTGTTAATATGACGTCATAAAACATAGGAAAAGCTTAAAATAATAAAAATACAGATTAATTGTGCTCAAATCTTAAGACTGGTTTTGGGTCTTAACTTTAGGCATCGAGTTTGATGATATTAATTTTTAAACATATTTTATTCATTGTTTGAGTTCCTCTTTTATCAGAGTCGAGTTGCTATTTTACAAAAGTCGAGCTATTGTTGCCTGCTAAAATATTGCAATTCTCTAATCACGAATTCTCTCTATTCACAAAACTCGAATTTGAGATCTTGCTTGAAAGGAACAAGTGTCAAAGTAATTGAATACGTGATATTAATAGGATTTAAACGCTGAACTCTATTTACGTTTCAAACTGTCTGAATGGTTAATTTATGTTGATGTGTCTTGTAATTAAGTAATGATTACAAAATAAAAATCATATTGGAGGCGTTTGGTAAACAGTTTTTTGGAGCCTTTTTTTTTGCTAAAAATAGCTTTTTCGTAAAGGAACTTTTTGGATCAAAAAAACTAATTTTATAAGTTTTGTGGAGCAGTTGTTTTCAGAATCAACTTTTTGTCTCACAATTTTATCAGAAACAGGTAATTTCACCTAACAGTTTTTTACAAATAGCCATTTTAAACAAGCAATGACTGATATAAACAGTTGATTTAAACAGTTAAAAACTAACAGTTAATGCAAACGGCTAACAGTTAAAAACTATTTGTCAAACATAACTATTATAAATACATTTAATTAAAAAAATCATATTATAAGAGCCTACCTGAGATGAGACTGAACTTTCCGGTTTCAATTAAGGTGGGAACATTCTTAATTTGCGGCATCCTATGTTGAATTTTAATATTCTTTTACTGTAAACAAATTTTTAAAGTGATGAGGAGAAAAGAAAACGACAAACAAACTTCATAGTATTTATCAAATAATATTATTGTTTGGAAATTGGAATCTTTTCTTTGTCTCTCTTACTGCTTTGCCTCTCTTACTGCCTAGGACCTGTTCTTTTTGTTGAAAAATAAAGGTTAAAAAAATAGATAAAGTTAGTTAAAATGGATTGAAATGAGTTTTTTTTTAAAGTGGTTTGAAGTTGATATATTTTTTATATTTTTTTATTAAATTCGTAAAGTAGATTAAATTTGATAAATTATGATTTCAACGAAAAGAACAGGGCCTTAATTAAGAAGTTGCTTTCACATAGTCATTATTCCCACAAATCTCCACTTTCTTTCGGTTGATATCTTTTACCTTCGATGATTACTCTATTATTCTTTTTTTTTTTATGAAATAAGTACTTTTATTTGCAAATTGAATGGATGACAAATTAATAAAAATAAGTTAAATAAGCTGGGATCCTAGGTGAAAATCGGCCTAGGATCCCAGCTTGCTTGATGACACAAACATTCTGATTGCATAAAAAATAATAATGAATTTACATCAATGTGATGTGATGTAAGCATAAATGAAAAATATCATCAAATGAGGAATTTTTAAAAATTAAAATAAAAATAAACTAAATCCAAATTCAAATCCAATATCCCAAAAATCTTGCCACCAGGCAAGGTGTAAAGGGTAGATGTAGTAATCTTAACCCTGAATTACAAAATTATAGAGAGACTGATCTCGATTAACCATAAATTTAAAAACCGCACGTAGACTACCTACTATATATGACACATAAACGAATCAAATGAAGTTTAGAGCGGCATTTTGCTTTAGATTACTTAAAATTAAAACAAACCGATTATATTAATTAACTTGATGTATTTTCGGCACTTATTTGTACAAATATAGTTTCTCAATGATTTTTTCTACGGATTATAACGTTGTGATAAGAAAATGATAATACATATGTCAATGTCAACTAACAAATTAGCAAATTTTCTATTGGTCAAAGTGACACTAGTCATGTTGATTTCATTTATACTCATTTATACTCATGTCAATAAAAGAAAATACACACACATATATATAAATATATATAAATATATAATATATATATAATATAATGAAGAATCAAAGGCTATAAGATCACCCTAGAAGGGGGTGAATAGGGTGATAATCAAGGTTGCTAAACAATCGAAATGTAATTGCGGAGAAGTAAATCGGGACAAAACACGATCAATTTTTAACGAGGTTGGGCCTCAAAAGGCTTAATCCCCGCCTAGAGTTCCCTAACTCTAGGATTAACCCGAACTTTTATTAGGACGATTGATTACGTAACTCTAGAGTACACCTACTCTAAGTTCCAAGACTCAAGTTGAACCCTTCAACTAGGCTTGGTAGAATTGACCCTTCAACTCTATAATCCTACCCAAGTACACAATGAACAATACAACTCAAATGTAAAGGAAAGCAAATTTAAGCTC
>JACYFF010031956.1:3355917-3391006 GCA_017589665.1 Selenicereus undatus | reverse complement strand
ATACATACATACATACATACATACATCCATACATATATATATATATAGAGAGAGAGAGAGAGCAAACTCAACTTAGATAATGTAATCACAACTTCTTAGGCACCATTAAAACTAAGAAAGATATACATATATGTGATTTGATGATGATAATAAATAAAAATATGGATAACGTTATGGGATTTTTTACATTTGTCTCCTCGACTGATCGCGGATTAATTTTTAACCGTAACCTATTTGCATTATTTTTTACACCTTAACTTTTCACAAAACAACATCTAACATCCAAATTTCAAAAATACCACCATTGAAATTTTGAAACTATAAATAACTAAGGAATCATAAACACAAAAAAATGTTATTAAAATAAGTAAAAAAATAAAATTAGCAAAATAAATTTAAAATAAATTTGATAATTTATTATGGAAAATATTATTAAATTTAAAAAAATAAATTCTAAATGAGGAAATTAAATAGTATTTAATAGCAAAATTTAACATATGAAGAATAAAAAAAGTTTTCTCCACCAAAAGTAAAAGATTTCAAAAGCAAATCACAAATATTAAGGGTATTTTTAAAATTTCAATATTAGATATTAATTTTTTGTCAAAAGTTGAAGAGGGTAGAAATTAATGCAAATAGATTAGAGCTAAAAAAATTATTTCACCATAGTTCAAGGAGTAGATCTAAAAGTCCTCATAATTCTATCACCATCTATGAAATATACACAAATAGGAAAGAAATAAGATCATATAAATCCAATTAATTTAAATAAATTAAAATTTTGAAGTGTGTTTATTAATTACTATAATAAACTCAGATAATTCAAATCCAATTAAGTGAAATAAATTAAACATATCTCCTTTTTTGGAATTAAAAGATATCTTAATTACAAGCTCACAATTAGATAGATGGATATAGTTATAGATGGCACAATATCTCCTCTTAAGTGACATTTTTTTTAGGGATAAAATCCTCTTAAATAATCTAGAAATAAATCACTTTTTTTTTTTCTTTACCTCTTTCTTCAGATCAGGAAAGAAATCACATATATTGCATTATCGTAAAGAAATTATTTTGCTACTTTTTTTTTTCTTTCCTGTCGATTATGTACCAAAAACAAAGCAATCCTCAACTAAAAATAATAAAATGAAGGTGATTATTTTTTCTGGTAATAAAAAAATGACGGCGATTATTATTAGGTGAGTGTTTACTGCAAAAACACTTTGAATTAAATAAAAAATTATATTTTTGTATTATAATCCAATATTTGACTAGGTGTTTATTACTTCAACGAGTAAACTTTGTATGGACTATTATCAGAAATTCAAATTCGAATTTCGTTTACGTAATCCACAAACCATCATGTCATCATTCACCGAAAACTATAAATAACTAAAGAAAAAGCAGAAATATCCTCAATTGAATCCGGATATATAGGGAATAATTTCCACTTTATTATTTCTTTTCATTGAAGATTCACTTTTTAATTGATTTTTTACAAAATAAAAGAAAAAGAAGTCTAGAGAGAGAAAGAGACGGTGAGAGAGAGAAAAATCCAAACACCGTTGTAACTGAAATTGAGGAACACTGACGTTACGCGTTGCGCAGCCAAAAATCAAGTTGACGGAGATTACCATTACAGGGTAGTATCCTATAATCCTATTTCTTTTCCTTTTTCCTTTTTTTTTATTATAATTTATATTAGAAAAATTTGACGTCAATAATTTGAATTATCGGAAATATCGACACGAATAATCTGATATGAAAAAATTACCGCGAACAGTCTAATATTTGACCTTATTTATTTAAATAATCTAATTTGAAAAAAATTATGCCAAAATATAATTGAGTCAAATTTATCCAAACTCCTTACTATTGTATTTACAAAAAAATAAAATTAAATATCAAATTATTTACTGTAATTTTCTCATATTAAATTATTTGTATCAATAATATGGATAATTAAAATTATCGGTGTTAATTTTTACTTTATAATATAATAATAATCCTATTTCTATTTCACAGAGAAACAGAGAGTTAAAGTCAAATTGAAAAACCGACTTTCTCCCTCCTCCTCTCTTCTTAATTCCCTCCTCCCTCTCTCCCCCCAAAACCCCTCCATCTCTCTCTGTCGAACTCCTCTTTCTCTCTCTATACCAATCGATTCTCTCTCTTCGATCCGAGCCCTAACTTGGCTTCTTATCGAAGATCTTCAGCAATGCCGCTCATTCATGGCTGATCTCCCCTGCTGTGAATCGAGAACTGTTGTTCTGCTTCACTTTGCTGTGAGTTTTTTTTTTTTTTTGAATTGGTTGGCATTTGGTTTTGAATTTGATTTTTAGCTGATTTGTTGTGATCTTGCGGGAGATCCTTGTCTGAATTGCTTGAGTTTTTGATGATCTGTTGTGTGATCTGATCCTAGCTGTGGTGAATTTCAAGTGTTGAGTGTTTCTTGGGGGTTTTTGGTTTTGATTGTTTTTGGTTGTTGTAATGGCGCCTGGAGCTATGAACGACGGTTCTAAAGTGGAGATTGAGGAGGAGAGGTGTGGGTTGGATATGGGTTCGTATGAGGATCTGCCTCCGAAGAGTGTCGGTGGTGACTGTAATGGCGATGGTAAGGACGATTACGTCTTTGTCAATGGCAGTGATGCCGGCTCTGAGGATCACGGTGAGGCTGGTGGCAATGGGAGACTAGATACTTCTGAATTAGATGTTCATTCACATAAAGAAGCTAATGGGGATGGTCAATCTGAAGTTTATACTGGGGATGTTGCCTTGGATGATCCTGGTGAAAAGGGTGGAGTTGGGGAGCTGAATTTGTCTGGATCAAGCGTTGATACTTCTGAGGAGGCAGAAGGAGGTGCTGCTGACAGAAATGTAAGTGATAGTTCGGAAGTTGATAATGGGCATGGTGATAAGGTGGATGGAGAGATTAAAGCAGATGGCCAGGTATTGGAGCTTGGGGATGGGGATGGGGTTGATGGGGAGAGAGAGAACGAGGATGAAGTTGAGGGTGGGGAATTAGTGAAAGAAAATGGGCAGGTCAACCAGGAGACTGAGACTGTAGATGAAGATGTTGAGGTTCGAGATTCCGAGGTGGAGAGAAGTCATACTAATATTGTTCCAGGTGTGGTTGAGGAGAGACGGGATAATTGCAATCCCTCTGTTGATGATAAAACCACTTTTCTTTTAGATGATGATGATGATAAAGTTAAGGTTTCTTTGGGAACAGACAAGGTTCTTGATACTGCATCTCCTGACAAGGATGAGGTACATAATGGAGCTGCAGTGGTGGGGGCTGGCCCTCTGGTTTCTGATAGGGATTCTGAGCCGCAGCATCTTATGGAGCCTAAGAGAGATGAGGATCACGGCAATCCTCCGGTGGTTGAGGATGGTTTTCAACCTCATGCCGATGAGGTTGTGGATGGTGAAATTGAGCCATTGGTTAGTGATGTGGAGGATCTAAAGCCTTCTGAGGGTGATGTTGAATGTCAACCTCTAGAGGTTGGAATCTCAGAGACCCAGTCTTTGGATGCTGAGGTTAAGACCTCCCACCTTCCTGCAAGTTCTGAACCTCATTCACTGGATGCTGATTGCATAGAACCATTGGTGGATGATGCAATCAATGAAAATAAGTCATCAGATGGCCAGCAGCCAGAATCACTACCTGGTGATGAGGGTAATGAGTTTGCCCCGAGTGAAGCAGAGGCTGCGGCAAAGGAGCAGGGAGATTTAGATGCTTCCACTGCTGATGTAAAGCAAGACTCCGCAGATGCTGGGAGGTTTGATGTAAACCAGAGTGAAGAGTGTGAGGTCAAGGTTCAAAATAGCGATGATTTAACCACAAAATCACATGAAATTCAGGAGATGCAGACAGACTCTTTGCAATCTAAGGGAAAAGAGAGTAAAAGTGATGAACCTGCCCCAAAGGAAGCAGAGAATAAGGTCACAGAGCAAGGAGATGTAGATTCTTCTGACACTGCTATAAACCAAGAGTTAGACTCTTTGAATTCAGAAGTTGTGACCCGTGAACTGAATCCAAGTGAAGAGCGTGAAAATGCTCCAGAGTTGACTGTAGAAGAAAAAGAATTGAAGAAGCCACAATCTGATTCCTTGCTGTCCGAGGTAGTAGAGAAACAGAGCACCATAGAGTCAACTGCCTCATCAGTTGAAGGGTCAGTCTCTGACATTACATCTCATGTTGAGGATAGCAAAGCTGAGTCGATAGCTGAAGTTGATGTTGAGACTGAGAAGGTTGATGTAAAAGGAAAATCAGACTTGGCAGCCAAAGTACTAGGAAACCAAGAATTTCCAGTTGGAGCTGATGTTATTGATCAAGTGACAGAAGAGAATGGGTCAGTCAATGTAACTGACAAGGAGATTTTCTTGAAGGATCTTGACTCAGAAAAAACTGCAGTAGTTGAGGAAACAACCAGCCTATCTGAAATACAAGCTGCAAATGGCACAGCTGTTGATGAAAATAGAAGTGATCTGGGTACAGTTTGCATCTCAGAAAAAGTTTCTGATAACCTAGCTAATGACAGTCAAACTGTCCCTGTGTCATGTGAGACTTCTAATGATGCAGAAGGTGGCATAAAATATAAAGGGAGTCATTTAAGCGTACCTGTGGATACTGCAGCAGGCTTCCCAGGCTCTCCTGAGGTCGACACAATTAAAGAGCAAGTTGTTGAGAATGCAGATTCCACTGCCGACATAAATACCTCTGCTGCTGATACATTGCCTCAGGCCACGGTGAAAATTGGGAATGAACCCCTCCCCAATCATGTTCATGATACCAACCCGGAAATTACAGCAGCAAATGGTGAGATTGATGGGACAACCTGGTCAGCTTGCATTTCTAGTGACACATTGAAATCCAAAATAAGCTTTGGTTCCTTCGTCTGCGAAGCGTCATTTTCTGCTAATGATGTTAGTATGCGACCTGAAGTATCAGATCGGTCTATTGAATTGACTTGTGGCCAGCCAAATGTTAATGTTAAGAACTCCGAGTGCAATATCAAGCCTAGCAATGGTGTTCCTATACAAAATGCTGAGGCCAATGGGGTTCAACCAATCCGTTTGAACCATGATAAAATATGTCCTGAAGTGTCGAGTGCAGAACATGTTAAGACAGATGAGGTATCAGCTTTACCCCTTGAGGGACCTGGAGGTGGTGCTCTCAAGGGACAGAACACTGATTTGGTGAGGAGACCCTTTTACTACTTGATCAGGGTCCCAAGGTACGACGATGAAAAGCTTAAAGAGCAGATTAGACTAAGTGAGCTACAAGTCGAAGAGAAGACTCGGACTAGAGATGCTGTTCGTGTAGAATATCAACAGAGAAAGGTGAATTATCCAGAAACACTGCTTGGTTCATCTGCTGTTCTTTTCTTTTATCAATTTGCCAGTTTATTGACGTGCTGTCTGCTTACCAGGGTGCCATTATTCAAGTTAAATCTGTTCTTGAAGATGCCAAATCAGAAGAGAGAGCTGCCCGTGAGTTGGTGAGGGCCAAAAAGCGGGAGATAGACTCCTCCCAATCTTTGGTAAACCTTGCAAAAAATGCCATTACAGTTGAAGATGTCCAAGCCCAGGTAGGTGTTGCTTTCAATGAGATTCCTGAATATGTTTCTAGTTGTGTATGCTTGTTAATTTTCAAGAAGATTTTGTGATTGTGTGTGTGAAACAGATACTTAATATGGAACACAAGATACAACATGAGACCCTGCATTTGAAAGAAGAAAAACAGTTGGTACGTGAAATAAAACAAATGAAGAATCTTAAAGATCAACTCTATGGTAATGCACAAAAGCAGGAAGAAATTAAGCAGGCGCTGGACCAGAAAGAGCAAGTTGAGGAGCATTTGAAGGTGTCAATATTTTGCTGCAGTTCACTATTTTCTTTGCAAATGAATTTTCTGCAGCTTTTGACATGACGCATCTTGGCATACAGGTTTTAAAGAAAGAGTTGGCTTCTCTCAGAGACAACCTGTCCAAAGCAGAGGAAAGTGTCAAAGTTGCCAAAAAGAGATATGACGAAGAAAGTGCCTCGCTAAATGAATTATACATCAAATTTAAATCTGCCGATACTGTTCGGCAAGATGCATATGCCCATTTAGTGGATCTAAGGAAGCAGTGGTCTGAAAAGGTTTGTCTATTTCATCATAACTAAGATGTCGTGAGAACTTTTGGCAGCATAGTTTTTAGGATACTAAATGTGTAACCATCAGGCTGATAATGTGGTAGGATGTCCCCTGCTTTCCATCGAGGAGGAGCGGGATTGAAGCCTGCTTGAGAGATGCGGGAGATTTCCCCCTCCTCTACTATGCCCTCTGTTCTGTGCCTACTACTGCTGGGGTTTTCCTGGATGAGATGGGGCCCCTAATCGGGCTACACTACCCACTATGAAAATTTGTTGATAATGTGAACAGGAACACTCTCTGCTGTTCTCCTTTTAAGAATCTGTGCTTTCTTTGTGGCTTATTAAAAGTTCTGGTGCTGGCTTTGAACTATGACCTTTTGGAGTTGTGTCTCGACTCTCGACCCAATTTTATGTGATTTTTTTGGAAAAGCCCATCTTCATGATGGAGATTGTAGGAATTTGTGCTTTGTTCTTGATGCTGGTGGATAAGTGAACGGTTTTGTCCACCTTGTGAAATTTTCTCAAAATACAAGATCTTGCAGTGCAAACATAACTTTTTTGGAGGGGGGGGGGGGATGAGTAGACGAAATAGAGTTTTAAATGTATTGCTTTATTTTTCTGTTCACAAGAGTAATTGGTTTATGGTGGCATGGGATATAAATTGCAGAACAAACACTTTCGGAGTTACAAGGATGATGCCAGAGCAGCTAATGATTTTGCAGCGGTGGGCGACATGGGTAGCCTTGAACGCCATTGTGTTGACCAGGTAGGCTATGTCTTTGGCACTTCTATTTGACAGCGATGCCCTGTGGTAGTTTTCTGATATTTGTTTTTTGGCTTCTTTGACACACTTATCAATCTTGATAATTTAGGTAGGGAAATTTATGGAACTCTGGAATAAGAATGATGAGTTTAGAAAGGAATATATCAAATGCAACACAAGAAGTACATTGAGGAGATTGAGAACACTGGATGGTAGAGCTCTTGGTCCAGATGAGGAGCCACCATCTTTTGGAAATGTCTCTGATGATAGAGTAACTATGTCAGCCAAGGTCAATTCAGTGCCAGCCGTCGCAACTGTGGAAAGGGATTTACCTGTGGCAACTGAACATGTAGATGCAATTCCCCTGAAGAAGGTAGTTGAGCAGAAGAATAAGCCTGTCTCAGCCAAGAAGATGGTTGAAGTGGCATCAAAGAACAGCTCAGCTGAAGCTTCAGGCAGAACTGAGACAGAAGAGGACAAAGAGGAACGTAAGCCCACAAAAGAGGAAGAAGAGTTAGCAAGGAAAGCAGAGCAACAAAAAAAAGAAGAGGAGGAAGCCAGATTGAGGGAACAACGCAGAGAGGAGGAGAAAGCTAAAGCACAGGAGGCCCTTGAAAGGAAAAAACGGATGGCAGAGAAAGCTAAAGCTAGAGCAGAGTTTAGAGCACGGAAAGAGGCTGAAGAAAAGGAAAAGGTAATCCCTCTCAGCTCCTGCTACTGAAAATCATGCCAATCTTCTACAATTAAGTCACTTCACACTTGACATTGTACTTTAGTCTCCCTGAATTTGTTTCTTCATGACTTGCTATCCTAATTTCGGTACTTTTTTTTAATTTATTGATTCTTATTTATACAGGAGAGGGAGAGGAGGTCAAAGAAGAAAGAGAAACAGCGGGGTTTTACTTCCGAGCCTGCTGAAAGTGAGCCTGCTGTTCGGGTAGAATCCTCGTCTGAGACAACTAGAGAGCCTGAAGTTACAGAAAAGCCAGTGACAGTGGCAAAGAAGCCTCAAAAACCTTCACCATATGCAAAACAAATAAAGTCAACTAAGTCCATTCCTCCTCCTCTCCGCAACAGGGGTAAGAGGAGGATGCAGCAGTGGATGTGGGCCCTCGCTACGGTGGTGGCTATTCTTGCTTTATTCTTTTTGGGGAACAGCAACTTTCTAAGAAACAACAGTCTTCTAGGTTTTGGACCATCTTATTAGCACCATTATCGACATAGGTTTGAAATACTTTTAGATATTAAATTCTTGTTGATCTGATTTATTTTCTTCAGTCACATGCTTTTGTTTAAATGATTTCACTCATTATACTCAGATTGACTGCTGAGACTGATCATGGAACAAAAACATAGTATATTGGATTGCATTTATAAATTAATAAATCGACTGAGTTCTGCAATTACATTATCTTGTCCATTGAATTCTTTCTGATATTGATTCCACTTATGGAATGCATTTGTCCAGGTTAATGGATTTGTAACAATGTTATATTCTCTGCTTCTTAGCCCCAGTTCTCCTTCCGAGAGAGTGAATGTGTTTTTGATTGTGTACATAGCTCGTCCTGTGTTTTCAGCTACCAAAACCTCATGTTAGAGTTGTGTACTGGAGCAGTTCGTGTGGTTTGTGCATTAGTGGATGTTCAGCATTTTTATCCTGATTAAAAATGTGCTATATTTTTGACAGGATCGGTATCCTACTTGACATGTGCTTTAGTTTGATGTCTAAGATGACGAGCTGTTTCTTTTAGACCCTAGATTGCAAAATGAACAAAGGATTGACTGCCCTACCAGTTGGTAACAAACAAGTACGAAACGTTGTTGAAAACATTAATGTATTGTAGTCGATTTTAATCCAAAGCTGAAAATACACTCTCTTAGCTTTGTTAGAGATGGACCCCTTGTTCATTGTAAGTTCTGATTGCTTATGAGAATGGAATCCAGGAGTTACGGGGATAGGAGTATATAGGACTATAGGACTTGATTATTGATATCACAAGTTTTGTTCGATTGAACTCATTGAAGAGCAGAGCCTATGCTGAACTCTTGATTCACATACTTGGCCTACAGTAAACATTTGGGGGGGGGGTATGCACTGTACTGTTAGGTTCATTGTAGTTACACGTATGTGGAACTTCCTTACTGATCAGGCTTGTGAAACAAAGGGCACAGGCACACAGCAAGGGTGTGGGCTGGTAGAAGATGTTACTTAAAGAGGTGCTTAATCTTGTTTTTTAATGAACGTTGGAAAAGTACAGATGTTTTATGCAGGGTTGGCGAGGACAAAGTTGGGGACGATGTGATGAGTTCTTTAGAGCTCTTGATGCGAAGATTCTGCAATGTCTCTGATCACATGATCGTCAATTGGGAGGAGTAAACAGAGTGGACCGAGAAAAATGCTGGCAGGATGACATTTATGAATCACATAAGTTACAGGTGGTTTCACTAGTTCCCTTCTGGTATTCATACTTGCACTTTGTGAACATCTTTGTACCGTCATATGGCAGGCTTCATTTAAACTAGCTGCGCATTCGTTTCTAGGAAAAGATGCATTAGAATTGTTTGCATTGCTGAACAGAGCTGTGTTTTTGGAGGGTGGTATAATTTTCTTTTGGAGAGGATTCTCAGTAACACGAAATGATTTTCATATACTAGTTAGCAGTGCAGTACTGAAGGTATTTTACAGTTAATGGAATCATGAGGGATTCCTTGGGCTTTCTTCTTGATATTTCGATTAGATGTCTGCTTCTTTTATTTTTCTAACTGTCAGATGCTGCAAAATGCTCTGTTCTTAGCATTGCTTTGCTCACTCATTTGAATGAAATAGATGACTGAAAGAGGGTGTGAAATATCTGTCTTGAGACATAGCATATTTATGTATCGGTGTTGCTTCTGTGAGGTAGAATTTTACTCAAAACTAGGAGCTGTTTTTGTGATTCAGTCAGCACGAAGGAGCTCCTGCAATATAACAAGATCAGTTTCAGCTCAAATAGCCTGAATTATGCACAGCCAATATGAGTTGGGTCTCTGGCCTTTTATTTGTCTTTACTGGAACCAATGAATTGTTGAAGCTTTTTTCCGTGTGGGTGAATTTATACATACCCGCGCATAAAAGTTAGGGAGAATAGATATCTCTTCTGGAAACCAAGCACCCTGCCGCTAGAGTCCCCCCCCCCCCCCAAAGGGGGTGAATGGCTGAAGCTTGCTACTGTCTGATGTCATTAGACTTGTTGCAAGTGCCTGACATCGGTATGGGTCCCAATGTCGGATTTGCCGATTCTTTAAAATAATCCATGTCTTGTTGAAACTACAAACCTTTGCCATCCAAAAGAGACACCCTTGCCTAAGTGGCGGAGTGTTGAATGTTTCAAGTAAAAGCTGTTCATCACACTTATACACAGTTACAGGGGACTGACTTTCCGCGTAGAGGCGGGGTATATGTCATCATATTCACGTGTTCTCTGAAGGTGTTGCTTGTTTAAATCTACAATGAAGTTGAAAAGATTCGTGGTAGATTCTTATTGAGTTCATTAGTTCAAATGAACAGGCAAGAGTAAGATCGCTACTATGTATTCTATCATGATGGGAATCCATTGAAGTTGAACCCTGGCACAGGTCTTGTTCCAGGTTTTGCCTTTACTTTCATGTATTTGCCCAATAGAGAAGTTTTAATCTACAGGTCCCCCGTGACTTATGTGTATGTTCTCCCACCTTATCTTCTATTACGTGTTAACGTGTTTATATTTATTTATTTATTAAAGGAAAATGGATAATACTATCCATTCACTTATTGTGGAAATATTGCATACACAGTTAATCTATTATATTTGGTCCATAGTTTATCACCGAGATATCATCTTTTACAGTGGCGATGCATATATCATCTTGATAATTAATCGATTACATTTGGATCCTATTCTCCCTAGAGCTTGCGAAAGCGGGACTTACACTGAGAGGTGGTGGTGGTGGTGGTGGTGGTGGTGGTGTTGTACATTTGGACCCTATTCCATTTGTAAATCTACTACAAAACGATATAGCAAAATAGAGCATCTATAACTGTATTTCATTATTCCGGTTGGCTGAAATTTAAAACAGCACACAAAGTGCCCTCAGTATTGAATTTAAAATAGAGTTCAAGTCTTCGAATAATTAAAAAAATTACTCAAAAACAGAAAAAATTGAAATTATCTTCATAAATGATGTATTTTCAATGCAGACATGGGTACCTTTTCATTGTTTTTTGGGGTAAGTGTGTCCACCTGCACAGGGCCCTGTACAAAGCTACCAATGAGGGGTTGATGTGGGTAACTAGGCTAGAAACCCTGTTGGCATCCAGCTTGTTACTCCCATCACATAGAACTAGAAGTTAGTTGGCATGGGCCCACAAGGAGGTTACAAGGCTTGGGGATGGGGACTTTACCGGATATAAGCATTGTTAATTGCCTCCTGCATTTTTTATCACAAGAAATGAAGATCTTTTGGATTCATACCTGGGAGGAGGTGTTTAGCATGCAACTCCGCTATGAATGGATTGACAATTTTTGGTAGTTGTAAAACATAAGAACCACATTTTTTTAATTGAAGCAAAAAATATGAATTACATACTTTTTTGACAAATGAAATAAAAAAATAAGGGCATGTTTGGTGAAAAACAAATTGGAACTCCACCGTGTTACATCAACAATAGTTTCATATTTAGAACTTTCATTCTTTCAATTCTTCAACTTATGGAACTCAAATTTGGATCACGAAATAAAATATTTGTCATGAATTCATCTCATAATATATAACCTTGTTGTTTAACCACATAAAAGTTATATTTTTGCCCCCCAAAAAAAGAAAAAACAAAAAGGATATAAGAGGACAAAAGTAAGGAACATGGGTAGAAACGACTTGTCATTTCAATATGCATGCCATTCTAAGTAATTCATGCGTTGGAAATATTGAAGAATTACCGAGCCAGAGGGAAGAAAGATGGTTGTGAATTTATGCTTCTCTATTTTAAACAGCCATGGCAGCCGTGGCTTATATACAAGAGGAACAAGCCAAAAAGAAAACTAGCCCTAAACCTTAGCTTAGCCTCCAAGAATCCTAATTGACATAAAGAAGAGTAATCCTAATTGACGTAAAGGAGAGTAATTACAATATTACAAAAATACATAATAATAATAATAATAAAATATCTTATCACCCCCCTCAAGTTGGAGCATGGGGGTTGACAATGCACAACTTGGATTGGAGAAATAAAAATTGATGCTTCCCAAGAGCCTTGGTAAATATGTCTGCGGGTTGATGTTTGGATGGTAAGTAACCAGGTGTCAATTCGCCGGAAATGCGCCTGTGGAAGACCGGGTTCTTTGCAATATGTAAGGCTGCTTGATTATCACAGAATAGTTTCATAGGGAGAGACATGAACACACGTAGACTGGCAAGTAAGGAGCAGAGCCAAATCAGTTCACTGGTGGTGGCGGCCATGACGCGATATTCTGCTTCAGCTGAGGAACGAGATACGGTAGTCTGTTTCTTGGTCCGCCACGAGATTGGTGAGCCACCAAGAGTGACAAAATACCCAGTCAAAGAACGCCGCGTAAGGGGACAGACCCCCACAGTAGGCTAGCACTTGTAAGTCGGAGTCACTCTGCAGAAGAAGTCCTTGCCCAGGATTCCCTTTCAAGTATCGCAAGACACGTTTAGCCGCTTCTGTATGTTCTTCCCTGGGGTTTTGAATAAACTGAGACAAAATATGCACCGAATAACTCAATTCAAGTCTAGCAATAGTTAAATAGGTGAGACGACCCACAAGGCGTCGATACTATGTCGGATCAGTAAGAAGCTTGCCCGTGGCCAAACCCAGTTTGTGATTAGTCTCCATAGGAAAGTCCACTGGTTTGGCGCCCAAGAGTCTGCACTCATCAACGATTTCCAAAGCATACTTGCGCTGGGATAGGAATAATCCTCGGGAACTGCGAGCTACCTCGATGCCCAAAAAATATTTGAGGGGACCCAAATCTTTAATGCGGAAACAGGTATGCAAATAAGCTTTGAATGCTGCACAAGTGTTACAATCATTACCTGCAAGAACTAAGTCATCAACATAGACTAGTAAGCCCATAAAGTTGTCATCCTTATGATAAGTGAAGAGGGAATAATCCGCATAGGATCTGACGAAGCCATATTCAAGAAGCTTGGAAGAGAGCTTCGCAAACCATAGTCGGGGCGCTTGCTTCAAACCATAGAGGGATTTTTGAAGGCGGCAGACTTTGTTGGGATGTGTCGTTCGAAAGCCAGGAGGCAATGTCATGTAAACCTCTTCATGCAGATCACCATGCAGAAAAGCATTATGGACATCCATTTGATGGAGTTCCCACTTCTTGGCAGCTACAACGGCAAGAAAACACCTCACACTAGACATCTTGGCAACGAGAGCAAAAGTTTTTGTAAAGTCGAAGCCTTCAACCTGCTTGTCACCTCGAATAACCAGATGAGCTTTATACCTCTCTAAGCTACCATCAGCATTATACTTGGCTTTGTAAACCCATTTACAATTAGTGGGTTTACGATCGGGCGGAAGATCCACGATGACCCAGGTATTATTCAATTCAAGTGCTTCAATTTCTTGTGCCATGGCATCCCTCCAATGTTTGTCTTTAACAGCTTCATGATAAAATTTAGGCTCCACAATTTTTGTGATGGCAGATAAATAACATTGATGGGCATAAGAAAATTTATTACAGGTAACATAATTAGCAATGGGGTAAGGTTTACCTGAAGAAACTTTTTGAAGCGGAGGAGCACAAGTCGAAGGGTCTTTAAGGGACGTCGTGTAGCAAATGTAGTCTTGAAGATGACTGAGGGCCCGTCAAGAGCGTTTGGGATGATCAGGCGCAGCAGAATCATTGGGCTGGGCGGCTGATGCATTGATCGTGGACGCATGAGGCTCAGAAGGAGTAATAGTATCGGCCCGAGGAGATGGTGCAGTCGCCCCAATACTTGGAAGCATGTCTGGCCCAGGTGTTGGATCGTCCCCAGCGACAGGCCCATCAACACCCAGGCCACCCCGGTTGGTGGTAGTAGAAGACACTGGGCCCTCCTCAGCCGCAGGCCCAGTGGCGTGATCAGTTGGAGAGGTGAGAGAGAATATGGGCTCGGCTTCATAGTCATGCACAGGGGGCGTGAAAGCAATATTTTGGTCCAGAGTATCCGGCAGCATGGATTTATCAGCGAATGGGAAATGGTCCTCACAAAACACCACATCACGACTTGTAAAAATATGACCATTGTCTAAGTTATAAACTCTCCACCCTTTCTTCCCAAATGGATAACCAATAAAGACACATTTCCGGCTACGATCACCAAATTTATTCTTTGGTTTTCTGGTGGGTACAAACATAACATAGACACCCAAAAATCCTAATATGGTCGTAGGAAGGCTTGGCTTTAAATAAAACTTCATAGGGTGTTTTCCCATCCAAAACTGAAGAGGGCGTCCTGTTTATTAAATATGTTGCAGCTAAAATGCAGTCACCCCAGAATTCGAGAGGCAAGTCAGCTAGAAACCGTAATGCCCTAGCTACATTCAAAACATGACGATGTTTTCGTTCAACTCGCCCATTTTGTTGGGGTGTATCTACACAACTAGTGTGGTGAATGATCCCATGATCCCCATAAAACTTTTTCATAGGTCCTAAGGTAATTCACTCCCATTGTCACTTCGAATGACTTTCACATTAACCCCAAATTGAGTTTTAACCATGACACAAAAAAATTTCACCAGTTGAGATGCCTCACTATTTTCTTGCATCAAATAAATCCACACACCTCTGCTAGCATCATCAAGAATAGTAAGAAAATAGCTAGCACCACAAAGAGACTTAACACGATACCCACCCCATATGTCACAATGTATGAGATCAAAACATTGAGAAGCTTTACTTTCACTAGCGGAAAAAGGTATACGGGTTTGTTTAGCACGCAAACATACATCACAAACACGATCTTTATGTTTACTACTAATGTTTATCAAAATATCACTAGAGACCTTAGATAACACCTGGCTTGATGGATGCCCTAACCTATGATGCCACAACTTTTGTGAAATCGCCTTGTTTGCTTGAATACCTTCCACGGGACCATCCTTGTAGACAAAGACCCCTCGTTTGGGCTCACCCACTCCAATCAGGTTTTTCGTAGTAAGGACCTCTACCACGCAAAGCCTTTTAGTAAATGTTACCATGCAACAAAGTTCATCTAATAACTTATAGATGGAAATCAAGTTACAATCCAGGCTAGGCACATAAAAGTACGTCCCGCAAAATTAACTTAGAATTTAATTAATTGAATCGACCCTCTTTTAGTAGCATGAGCTATTGATCCATCGGCCAACCCAACTACAATCGGGGCAATGTCCATCACATTACGTAATAATTCTAATTCACCCGTCATATGATACGACACACCGCTATCAAACAACCAATCTTTCTTACCTGATAGCTTTGCAAGACCTGGCTTTGGAGTCTCAATCAGACTCAGAAGCCGTTGTACCTGATCCGAGGTGAAACCGTGTATAGCTGAACGTGTGGTCTCATGCTCGTGCGCTGCCTGCATCGATTGCTCCACCTGAGCCTGCGCTGCAAAGGCTGAACCTAACCCTGTTGTCAACGCCATGCTTTTCCTTTTCCTGAGTTGAAGCGTCCACCTCCATGGCTCCCTCGTCCTCGACCACGATTGCTTCTGCCTCCCCGAGTGTTCCATCCTGGCGGATATCCGATCAGTTCGTAGCAACTACTTTCCTCATGGCCTGTCTTGCCGCAATGTCTACAAACTGGTCTCTCTCCTTGGTCCTGCTGTTGCTCACGATACTGCTTTCTAGAGTGTGTGACAGCAAAGACAGCAGTTGTCTTATACCGTGGTTCTCGGCTTCCCATTATTCGCTTGTGTTGTTCCTCTTGCTGAACCATGTTAAAGACTCGATCAAGTGCGGGTAACGGGTCCAAGGCTAGAATCTGGCTTCGAATTGTAGAGAACGACTCATCGTTGAGCCCCATGAGAAACTGATACACTTTCTCCTGTTCGAGCATTTTAGCCATTGTTTCGGCAGCCCCACAGGTGCAAGATGGTACCTTTGTGTAGTTGTCCAACTCATTCCACAAGCTCATTAGTTGTGAGAAGAAATCCACAACCTCTTGTCCTTCTTGCCTACATGATGCAATTGCGGCCTTTAGTTGATGTATTCTAGGAACATTCGGAATTGAATAACTTTTCCGTATGTTCTCCCACATGCGTTGTGCTGAGTCAACGTATGCTACGCTTGTGTGTAGCTTTGGGTCTATTACGTTCATGATTCACGACGTGATCATGGAATTCACCATCTCCCACGCGTTTGCTTCCGCAAGGTTTGTATTGTCCTTGAGCGTGGGTTTAGTCAATGTTCCATCAATAAAAGCCAGTTTATTTTTGGCTCGAAGAGCCGTTCTAACGGCTTGCTTCCACAAATCATAATTCTTCTCATTGAACTTGATTCTGGTTATTATTGCTCCTGGTGAATCTAATGGATGAAGAAAATATGGAGATTGGCTGTCGATGAGAAATTCTTTTGGTTTAGTTTCGTCCTTCCCCATGGCTCAGTTGTATTGATATTAATTTAGGTTAGTAGTTTAACCTATGCTCTGATACCATGAAGAATTACCGAGCAAGAGGGTAGAAAGATGGTTGTGAATTTATGCTTCTCTATTTTAAACAGCCATGGCAGCCGTGGCTTATATACAAGAGGAACAAGCCAAAAAGAAAACTAGCCCTAAACCTTAGCTTAGCCTCCAAGAATCCTAATTGACGTAAAGAAGAGTAATCCTAATTGACGTAAATGAGAGTAATTACAATATTACAAAAATACATAATAATAATAAAATAATATCTTATCAAATATAGAGATGGAACGGTGGGGCTAGCATTTGGATTGCGTTCCCAGTAGTGCAAATGCTTCGAGGGTTCAAGTCCTTTTCCTTCTTACTTGGTGAGAATTTTAAGATGAACCATCCCTCCCCAACCCCTAAGGGATCACATAAATAGTCCAACATAAATGAAAAATGTAGTTTGTAAAAAAAAAAGTAAATAAAAAGATTAAAGAAGCCAATGTTTTCAATGGAACTTTAGTTGTGAACTTATTCAATTCAGTAATTGCTCTAAGTACTACTGAATAAGGATCCTTCCTTGTCAATTTTATTTTTTCTAAAAAATCCTTAAATAAACAAAAATTTTATTTGAATACTTCTTTTTTGAAAGAAAAAGTCTTTTTGGTGAGTTAAAGTAATACTACGTACATATTCAGTCTGTCAACACTCAAGATATCTTTGGGTTGAGAGTAAAAGAGAGTAAGAAATTGTGAATACTCCCCTTAACCCCTATTTTAGAGTTAAGGGGTCACTCTTACTCCTCCTTACCCACCTAAACTCTCGATTTCCTTACTGTCCAAAATAAAGTGTAAAAAGAGCTAAGGAAGAATAGCATAACATAATTATATAGTTGTCATCATAAATCTAAATATATTATATTTTAATTTATTTAGGAAGAATATATCTTTTATTTAATTTCCTGTTCTCCTAAATAAGAGTAGAGTATTATTCTTTTAAATTCTCAAATAAGAACAATTTAATCTTATTAACTCCTCACTCTTAGGCCCTGTTGTTTTTATTGGTAAATCTTAATCAACCAACTTCAACCCACTTTACCAATTTCAATAAAAAAAAAAATACTTACTTCAATTAACTTCAATCAACTTCAATACACCTTTCATTATTTTAATCAACTTTTACTCATTATATAAGAAATTTAATCCACTTCAATAAAAAAAAAATACTTGCTTTAACATATTTTAACTAATTTAACTAATTTTATTCATTTTTTGACTTATATTTTCTAACGAAAAGAATATAGCCTTATTACTCACTCCTTTTACTTTTCCCTCGGACGGATCCTCAGTGCTCGTTCGGAAGTGTTGGCTTGCCTCCGAGTTCCACTCCCATTTTCAGTCTCTCTCAGTTGCTAAGATCTAATGAGGGAAGAACAGCGAACCCTAATTCTCCAATCCTCCTCTGATTTCCCACCACCCAAAGGTACCTCTGAAAGTTGCATTGAAATCCAACCAAATTAGTGAGCTTCGATTGTTAATATTTGAGTAATTCTTCCTCGTTGAAATTGCAGGGGTCAAATTATCGTATGGAACAGCAGGGTTCAGAGCAGATGCATCATTACTGCAATCAACGGTGTACAGAGTAGGGATCTTGGCTGCGTTGAGATCCCTGAAGACCCAATCTGTGATTGGGTTGATGATCACTGCTTCACACAACAAGGTGTCTGATAATGGCGTCAAAATCGCCGACCCAAATGGTGGAATGATGTCCCAAAGCTGGGAGCCCTTTGCTGATGCTCTTGCTAATGCCCCTGACCCGTCTCAACTACTTGCTGTCAGTTGCTCTCTCTCTATTTACCTCTCTCTAGAATCATTGTTATGGTGGTTACATGAATCAGTCAAAGAAGATTGCAACTTAGTATCGTTTGATTGTTTTGTTATACTGTTGGATTTGATTTGTGATTAGCCCATATTATGGAATACTGGGGTTCCTTAGTTTGTATAGTGATGTATGTTTGGTGTTGCCCTAAATTTCAAATGAGAACATTGATGGGAACACTGCAGTTTGTAGCTGTTGAAATTTGTGTGTATTGCTCTTTCCATAACAAACTCATCACCTTCTCTCTCTTCTCTTTTCTTTTCTTTTTTTTGGTTGGGGGGGGGGGGTACAAAAAGATATGGGTGGAGGATTTAGCTTGTAGGGTTGAAGGTCTTGGTAGCACTGATTTGTTAAGAAGACAAACACGATTATTTTGGCAGACGACTACACCCTTATCATAATAGCAGCTGGACTTGGACCTTATTCCCTCATCTCTCGAATGTTAAGGATGGGGACCATTATTCATCGCCTCGATTGACAGTTTTTGTCGATAATGAGGAGGCTGAAGTGGTATTCAAAAGTCACTACTTTTATTATATTTTCAAAAGAATGTACAAAGAGTGAGCAAGACTTAGCACTCTCTCAAAGCTATGTGGGAGACCTCTCTCTCACTCTTGAAGGACTCCTCTCCAACTCTCTTGTGTCGATGCCTCTCTTTTGTGTGTTGCCTACACAAGGAGACCTCACCTCCTATTTATACTAACTCCACCTCCTTAAGTTGTGGTGGAGATTTGTAACAAGTGGCAAAATCTCACAAGGCTTATCATTATATATCTTAGATTTTTCCTCGGATTTTTCTAGAAATTAATATCATATCTTAGATTTTCCTAGGACCTAGAATAATCTAAGTAAATATCTTGGATATTTTTACAAAGGTCTAGAATATCCTAGGTAAAAATCTAGATATTACATTCCTAGGATTTTATATATTAACATCTTGCTTCTAGAATATTCTCTTACTTAAGTGGGTGAGGATGATTTTTATTTTTAACAGTTTTATGTCTTGGAATATCTTGTGTATTTGATCCTTTAAATACCAATGAACCTTGACCATCAATGTCCACTGTTCGTTGTTGATCATTTTTTGGATCAGGAAAAAAGAAATTATATTAACAAAAGAATGGATGCAAAGATAGCATCGTTAGCTATGTACAGCCCAAGTGCATCAAATCCACAAAATCTAAGAGATCTAGAGGAGAGTTGCAAACGTTCCCTTTGTCCCAAAAATAGAGTGCCTTGATAAAATAATCTTTAAAACATTGAAGTTACAAACGTTCGTTGTTGATCATTAGTTGTTTATATTCATTTTTGAACAGCTAATAGATGACTTTGTGACCAAGGAGTGCATCTCGTTTGATGGTGGCCATCCAGTGGAGATACTTTTGGGCAGAGACACTCGGCCTAGTGGGAAGTCTCTTCTTGAAGCAGCAAAAATGGTAATAGTATTGACTTCATGGACATCAATCAACTCTTTGCTATGATTTCTCTAGATATTTTCTTCATTATTGAAGTTTTGAATTGTCCTCTTATTTCATTTAAAGGGTATCAGCTCAATAATTGGTGCAGTTGCCCATGATATGGGAGTTTTGACCACCCCCCAATTACATTGGATGGTTCGTGCTAGAAACTTGGGTGCAAAATCAACTGAGTATGACTACTTTCTGCAACTTTCACATTCGTACAGGTTAGTACTGGGTGGGTCTGTTCTTATACTTTCCCTCCTTTGCTTTCCAAGAAGTTTTCTTGGAAACAAGAAATATGATAGAATGCTGCCGATTAATATGATTGCATAATCTTTTAGGAGCTTGGTGGACTTGAGCCCAGATAAAAATAAGGTGATAAAACTGAATGATAGATTGGTGGTTGATGGAGCCAATGGTGTAGGAGGTGATAAACTTCTAGTGCTGAGAGACTTCTGTAACGGTCTAGCTGTTGAAGTAAGAAATACTAGCAGAGGTCAAGGTGTTCTGAATGAAGGGGTTGGTGCTGATTTTGTGCAGAAAGAGAAGGTTGCTCCTTCTGGATTTGGCGCTAGTGACGTTGGGCTGAGGTTTGTAATATCCTTTTTCTTATTTTCTCTAATCAGCATGAAATGTTTTGCTTTGTGGTACATGTGTTCTGTTGTTAAACCGTCTCTGTATGTTTGATTGTTTTTGGATGTTATTCTCTTCATTGTCTCCCTTTTCCGTCTCTTCTTATTTTGCTTTTGACTTGATTGCGCTGTCACATGAAAGTTTTGATTGCTTTTTCCGTGAGGATATTGATTTGTTTGAATTATGGGACTTGTCATTATTCTGGTTTGATCACAATCCTGTGAACTCCAATTGCCAAATGTCGATGTTGATTGCAGAGGGCAAACTCAATTTTAACAAATGCTATATGTTCAGGACCTTTAGATGCCTAAACGCTTGGAACTTTGGGGGACCCCCTGATTTTTTATTTTTTTTTTTGGGGGGGGGGGTGTTGGGGGAGGCCTAGTGAAGCAGGACTGGACGACATCTGCTCATTGGTGTACTCTAAGATGCATGGACACTCTCCACGGCTTCACGTATCAGTGTCCAACACGTGACGGACACTTTCAAATGCATGCAGAACATATAGACAACGTGAAGAAATTAGGTTATGTTATTAACAGTTGTAGAATGCACATACTATGAACAATTTGTTACTGTTCTCATCCAAACATGATCCTCTCAAGGATAAAGATGTAAAACAAATTATAAACACATGGGTAATAGAATAAATATCATCTAACCACTGCATGTCTACTATACTTGTCGTGTCCTACTTTTCAGAAAAATCACGTGTCCGTGTGTCGGTGTCATGTCGTATCCATGTCACGTATCAGTGTTCGTGCTTCTTAGGGTGTACTTCACCCACCTCTTCCTTCCTCTATTTGTTCTGTGATTTTAAGGTTGGAGACTAGTGTATATTCGGATGCATATCATGGGAAAAACCTTGAATTATTTGCTACGATGGTTAGAATGGTATTTGATTTCTTCTATTCATGTGGATGAGTTGGGAAAAGGGGGGGCGGGGACACAGTAGGAGGGCATGCTACTTCCTTGTGTGTAGAGTGCATTTGAAACATGGTGATTGCATTTGTCTTGTGAAAATTAACCAAGGCCAAATCTGAAATTGTTTGGATTTGTGTTTTACGTTTCAATAGCTCATCTAAAGAGCAGGCCTAACTGCTGCTATGTTTCTAGTGATCCAGGTGTGCTAGTTTAGATGGAGATGCTGATCGGATCGTGTATTTTATTGTGCTACCGGACAGCAACAAGATTGACCTTGTTGATGGAGACAAGATACTATCATTGTTTGCTCTATTCATCCAAGAACAACTAAATTTTCTCAACGGTGATGAAGAGGGAAAAACATGTAATCCCTATTGCCCCCGTCTTGGTGTAGTGCAAACTGCCTATGCAAATGGGGCATCCACAGCTTTTCTGAAAAACTTGGGGCTAGAAGTTGTCTTCACTTCCACTGGAGTGAAGTACTTGCATGAAAAGGCCACAGAATATGATATTGGGATCTATTTCGAAGCAAATGGACATGGCACCATATTGTTTTCAGATAGTATTTTATCTTGGTTGGAGGCTAAGAAGAAAGAGCTCGCTTCCACTTGGAAAGGTGACGAACTAGGCTTTCACTTTCATTGCTTGTTTCCAGGCTCTGAAAAGCAGAAAGCTGTGTTGAGACTATTAGCTGTTAGTAAGTTGATCAATCAAGCTGTTGGTGATGCCTTGAGCGGACTGCTTTTGGTGGAAGCCATCTTAGTACACAGTGGAGGGTCAGTTCACAAATGGAATGAATTATATCGTGATCTCCCTAGCCGACAGCTTAAGGTTTGTCTCTTGATTAATTTTTTCATATAAAAAGCTGTTTGTGCAGAAGAGGACTCTGGATGCCAGAAGTAGACAAACTACGGTTGGGGGAGGATCAAATGTGTGTATCCTTAACCGTAGGAAAAGGAGACATCAATATGCAGGGAGTATTGGTTCCCTCAGCACATTAGTGTTGACTGTAGACTTGGCTGATAACTTCATTACTGTTTCTTCACCATGAATGAGTTTTTAGTGTGACTGTTTCATTTTTTGGTATTATCTATATGTAGCCATTGACTCCAGCGTGCTGTCTTTGTTCATTGGTTTCCAACTCTTCTCCTTTTGCTTTGTATACTTTAGTTTTAGAAAACAGGTAATTCAGGTCAGATTATTTTAAAACTGCTTGAGTTTCATTGATGGAATATCCTTGTGTCATGCCAGATTGAGATTGATTGCTTTAACAAACGCATCCTTTGAACCCACTATGTTTATTAGACTTGGCGACTGGCTATTTTCACTTTGTCTAATGTGATTGGAAATTTGTAGAGGGTCCGTGAAACTTGTATTTGAAATGATAAATAATAAGGTTTGAAACTTGCAGAAGGGTTAGAATTTATAGAGGAGCTTGGAGACTTTTAGAAGAGCTTTGACATTTGCTCTGAAAGTTTCATCAAAGATATGTATATTTTGTGCAAGATGAAGTTATATTAGCAGCTATAACTGATCTCTTCTAGATCAATCCTGAGCCTTGTCACCATCTCCTTTTCCATTTTTTTTTTGGTTTTGTTTTGGGGGCCAAACTTTCAGGTCAAGGTTGTAGACAGAACAGCTGTAGTGACTGCAAATGCTGAGACTGTGGTTGTGCAACCTGCTGGCATCCAAGAAGCAATCAATGTTGAGACTGGTATAAACCCCAACTCATCTGTGATAAAGCAGTTGTTTCTTTATACATCTATCTAGACTGATGGAAAAGTAGTTATTCCTAACACTTGGGGCTTCAACTCTTGTATAAGATTACCCTTTCAAGTTATTAGTGATTTTTGGCCTGTTGTTTCTTGGACGCAGCAAAGTACCGCCAAGGCCGGTGTTTTATCCGACCATCTGGTACAGAGGACGTGATTCGTATATATGCAGAAGCTGCCACCCAAGAAGAGGCTGACAGCTTGGCTAATTCCGTAGCGAAGATCGTGGATCAATTTCTTGGATACGTTGCTAGAACAGTTGGAACACAGTTTTCTAGTTTATGTGGGCATATGAACTAGGGAAGTAAGTTCAGATGAGAGACAATCTTCTTTTGCTCAAGGGTTAAAGACAAACCTTATGTTCACTTCTGCCTAATGTTTGACAAACTATGTATGTATGTATGTATGTCATCAACAGTAGGATGTACGGTGGTCGTCTAGTTTCTCCTCTGTTTTTGTTTGTTTTTTTTTAAAAAAGGAGAAAAAATCATCGTCATGTGTTGCACTATTAGACACCATAACTTGAGCCAAACAAGTGATACTAGAAATCAGAAACCATTCCCATTTTGGTTTTATTCATGATTCATTTCATGAAAAATATTGTGTAAATAATTTTGTTGGACATAAGACCTTGGATATGCTTAATTATCTAACACCAAGATTCGCTCACATAAGCACAACCATTAGTCGAGAATAAGATTATTGAATGGCTTGCAAAAGAGATGAGTTGTCGTGGGCAAGGCGCAAACCAGTGGCGCAAAGATCAGCTACTTCCGTAACTGATTTAGTCGCTACTCATTGGTAGTTGACCGCTTGATAGACATGATAAAATTGATCTGATATCCAAAACTCGGATCAAACGATTAGAATTTATATCTAACTTGAAATTCGAAACACGCTCACATGAAAGTAGACCTAAAATCTGAATTGATCCAAACCGAAGGTATTTGGTTTTCATTAAATCCAAAGAAGGAAACTTATTAAGGAAATTGCTATCCTAAAATGTATTGTGAATTGTAACCCACAAGTTTGTAAGCAACATCGTAATACACCAAACATAGGCGTATGTCTTCGTGATTGTTGTTGTTGTATGTAATAAGCATAAGAAACTTTTGGAAGAAATAAATAAACATCAAACAATCATGCTAGTTCTTCCAACTTGCAAAATCTGCACATAATAATGCTAAAGGAAAATGATGTCTGCCAGCTCATTTGACAAACTACTGCCGGTCCGCCAGTTGATGCTAAAGTTCTGGGTACAAATTAAAAACCATCAGCATTTATCCCTCTACGCAACCGGCAACGCCCCCCCTCCCCCGGGCGGGAGGAAATAGAGACGGAGATAAAAAGGGTTGACCAGGGACTGAGGGGACAGCAAAATTGTGTTTACTGGAGCACATAGTGTCAGGTCCACCAGGAAAGACTGGAACAGCTCTCTGAAAGTTGAGTGAGCTTTTGTTTATGCTGGCTATCAGTTTACTCACAATGCCTCTGCTTAGTCCGATAGCTAGACATTCAAATTAAGACACACTTTACCTGTAATGATTTCTACCAGCGCTATATCAACTGTCTAATAGAGCCATGAGGTGAGATTTCTGTCTTTAGACTTCACAGTAAGCTGAAGATCCCATTAGCAAACCACTTACTTATCTTCACTACAGGATATGAATAAATACTCATGCATCAAGGTTTTCCAGCATTACATCAGAACCCACATTATAACTGAGTAAAATAGTACAAGTCTTCAAAATAAGGCAAAAGTTTCAGTCCCCAACAATTATGCAGCATGCACCACCTACTTACTCAAGCTCTTATCCTAACATACCCATCCTCAACACAACGCTCAAACATGGATATGATTCTTGGACACATGCAATTAGGCTAAAGATCCCAAGAATTTCTTCAAAATGGACAGGTCCAATAGTTGGACGTGTAACCATGTAAGGTTCTAGTATCTGAGTACAAGAAACATACTGCAACACTCACGCCAAAACCCCTGCCCGCCAACGAGCATGAAGAAATTAACGACACTTCTGTATCTTTTGAGTTGTTCTGCCAAATCGGTCGCTCATCCTATTTCATCAGATCCGGGATGTGATATGGTTCAGAAGGCAGCGGAATTTTATCAATGATCAATTACGAAAAGGTTCCCCTATCTGAAAACAAGAAGAAGCAACCGAAGTACAGGTGGGGCTATGAGCATTCTGTAATGCCAAGAGAGCACAGTGGACCAAAAGGATAGAGGCGCAATTACAAATCAGTTCACGACCCAGGCACCACTCTGGGAACTGCTTACAGCTCCTCTTGCCTATAAGAAAAATTGGAACCGCCAGACTTGATTCTGATTCCAGAAAAAGCTAGAAGTGGGGTTAGATTAGCCTGAAATCAAGCTAAGAAAATCTGAAGCATCAACTGGCCTTCCCCCCGGGGTGAGGGGAGGTATCCGAGGATCTGACAATAACCAAAACTGAGAGAAGATTCTATAGTTCAGCAGGCTTGCCAAGTCTGGACCATTTCAATGACTGCAACAAATCTGAACCATTTCACTGACTTCAACTCATGACCTCAAAATGCAATAACCTCAACGTTAATCGTCAAATATGGGTCCTCTAACCAATTATTACTTTTGTTGTCCAGGAGCAAAACTGACCTGAAATATGCTTCCAGTTAGAGGCTGGTTCCTATGTCTAAGAGCTCATTTCTGATTTGATTGCTTCGAAGCAATAAGTTCAAATTGGGGTTTCAACCAGATACGGAGAGAGAAAGCAATCCCAATCAAGCTTTGGTGTAATAATCAGAAAATAGGCCAACAAATTACTTCAGGATCTATAGCTTCTTAGGCTATGAAGCTACGACCGGGTCTGAAAGGATGGAAAGCAAGAGATTTCCAATCACTAGGTTAAACAATCTAGCTCACGCATAATACATCCGTTCCAACTTTGGTTGTCACACAAACAGGAAGGAGAAGTGAATTGGAGTGGATAGTCTGAAATATCTCCAATTTAGAAGTCCTGTTCCACTTATCTCACCAAACTTTAAAGGGAGGTCACTTTTTCTCAAAACCCACTCCCTAATGCTCAATTTCATGCCTCAATTTCATCTAGAAGAACAATAAACCAAAGGGAAATGCCATCATTCTCCACTCCTTTCTGATTTGCTCATACAACTGAGACTCCAATAATCTAATTTTCATACACCTAAACTTTGACATACCTATTAATGCACATAATCCAAGCAAACCTGGAGCTCATTTTCCAGCACTTTCTTTCAAGAGAGATTATTGACAGTAGGTGTCAGCTTAAGGGGAGTAACCTTCAGTTCAGGCAACAAACAACACAACCAACTTGGCCCAAGAAAGAAATCAAAGCCACAAACAAACCAACAATTAAAAAAATAAAAAAAAGAGATCTTTTTCACACCCAAACAGTTAAATCCATCATCTCAATTCTGAACATTAAGCAGAGATGAAAGTTTCAAGTATAACAAACGTTTCAATTCGTCCATAAAAAGATACCCCAAACAAGAACCCACTAAACATTTCTCCCCCTGCTCAATGTTTCATTCGAAATCGTCAATTCAAAACAGAGATATAACAACAGAAACAGAAGACAAGAAAACGTTTCGAATACTCGGCTCAAAACACCAAAAAAGTAGGAAAGTAAAGAAATTTCAAAAGACTATCCTGAACTGGGGTGCATCAGAATCCTTGGCAGGAAGAATCTCCCAACGACAAGGCTCAAGTTCGTCTGAAACGGGGCAGTACCCGGCAAGCGTAACCTTATCCGTGGAATTAGCAACCGACCCGAATTCGAAAACGGTCACATCCGATGGTGGTCGCCGGGGCACCTCCACTGCTCCGTTCATCCCGGGTACTTCGGTGGGTTTCGGGTTGGGCTTCTGTGATTTCCCTTTGCTTTTCCACCATAGCAGACCCATTTTGCCCTGAATTGGGAATCTTGGAATCTACGGAGAGGTTCTGGGTTTTGGGTGGTGGAGAGTGTAGAAAGAAAATTGATTGTATTGGGTATTAATGCACGCATTTGAATGGAGTGGCGTTCAAGTGGGAGCCTTTTGGATGAACCATCTAATCATAGGCCCACGTCTTCCAATCTTTTTTTTTTTTTTTCTTTCTTCCCCTTTTCTTGGGATGAAACCTAGGTTATTTTTTCTTGGAGGAAGGGGTAAATTGTTCTTGGCATCTTGTTACATATTAATATAATTATAAAGTCTAGAAAAATTATGTGAATCCTTGAATATTGCTAGGGATACTGTCCTTTTTTAGAAGGGGTATGCAATTTTTTAGTCTTAACAGTAGATCATAACAGGAGATTATATAGTTGTAGAAGAGAAATTATCACACCTTAGACCTTTCAGAATGTTTTGCTTTGCTAAGAACATCTCACACTTCCAAGGATCATATCCCAAGTAACCTCCATGATTAGCATTCCAAAAGATCATTATTCGTAGGCAATTAAGCCTCGTAGTTATTTTAACATTGTCAAATACAAGATAATCACATTCTGAAAGTAAACTTCTTTTTCTTTCAAATAATTATTTTAATTTTACACCCCAAAAAAAGTTGTTTTATTTCCTTTCTCTTTCCCATTCCATTTTGTTTGGGACCTGACTAATATGTGGACCACTTGGTACAGAAATCTTGGACAAACATTTTGTGTAATTTCGAGTTTTCAAGTTGAAAAATTAGGCAAATCTAAATTCAAGCTCAAATCAGTGTCCAGACACTGAATTAGGAAAGCTTTTCCACATCAAATGTAAAATTTGCATAAAACATTTATGAGAATTTGTTCAAATTTGAATACTTGGATTCGAGATTTTACCAACTCTTCCGAAAGAAACGATGGCTTACAGTTAGCAATATGAGCTGGGGAACCACCAATGAATGTGACCAGCAAGTTGGCCTAACCAAGATTTCAAAATTTGTGGGATTGGACAGTTTCAGATCAAACTTTGAGTTAAGCCAGTTGCAAATGACAAAATCTCTGCTTAAACCTCGGTTTCAAGTCTAATCTACAACTTCCTCCAAGTAAGAGATTAACGTGCAAAGCTATCAAATATGAGAAGAGAAACATGATCACATTCCATCAGGTTATCAATTGTTCAGAATCCAGAGTCAGTATCATAATTACAAAACACAATTGATCCAATAAAGAAGATCATCATAATTACAGAATAACAATTTACAAACATCAAAGCAGAAAAGAAACAAATATAGCACATTCCAGAAGCCAGCATCTGAGAGGAGAGAGATCACCCCAGCTGGTCCTGGGCGAAAAAGTGCTTCAACCATGATACTTCAAAACATCATATATTCATCTTGATCATTCATTTTGATGAAGCACAGAATGGCTAAAACAAATACAAAAAATGATGAAAGTTCCATCGCTAAGGCCCCCCAACCAATGACACCAGCGTGCTTTAGGATAGCCGGGATGGCAATGCTCCCCACTGTTGAAGCTCCCGTTAAGAATTTTGTCGCATTCAGCCAACTGTTACATAAGTAATCCAAATGTGATTCAGGATCAAAAATAAGGGGAGAAGAAAAAGAACAATTTATATAAGACTTCTTACCCATCTAGGGGAAGCAGTGGGTTCTTACGGGCCCCCAAATCACTGTGTCTCAAATGTGGGTCATCAGAAGTCACTCAGAGAAGTGCCAATGGTCGTTGCTCTAAGGAACTAATCTACAGATGGGTTCACCGTTAAGAGAGGAGGGTGAGGTCCGCCATTGATGGCAATGTTTATCTTTTGTGGGGGGGGGGGGGGGGTCTATGTTTCTCCAATAGCAAGGTTAGAGCTCCAGGGAGAGTGCAGGAGCAGGGAAAAAAACCCTACCTAGGCCCAAATCTCTTAAAATGTGACCTTCTCACGACCAGGAGGAAATGCTGTAATGCCCTAAGGGCCAACAAGGTTCAAACCCTGGTACTGATGGTATATGCTTAAAACTTATAAAATGCGTATTTTTGTGGAGAACACAGAAAACCACATAATAATCCCAAGTGAGATGCATCAGCATCCATGTTACAGTAACTAAAAAACAGCACCAAACTAGTGAATCGTGTACCTGTTAGCAGATGATTCTGTAAACAAGGAAGATGCATCAGACCCAGCGAAGAACATCATAGGCATAGGGAGTAGGACGTACATTATAACTGCAAAACCATGAATCGTATGGATGTAAGAGTATGTAATGCAAAACTGCCAAAACAGTAAAAAAGCTCATGTTTAGGATCTCAACTTTTCTACTTTTCTGTCAAAATTATGGACCCATCTACTCAACAAGATTGAAGTTCTCTCACATGAAAGTAAATTGTTTATAGAATTGATATTTCTATATATTGCTCACAACCAAAAAGGAAGCCAAGGGGCACAAACAAGAAAGAAAGAAACAGTTTAAGCTACAATCTGATTACAGGTTCCTCTTCGAGCACGAAAGACAAGTCACTGCACCCAGATATAAGCATTCTAAATCTAAAAGTCAAGAGTATTATATAACCAAAACGGCATACATGACTACTTGATACAATGGTTAAAGAATCCCTAACTTTTCACGTTCAACGTTTGCGATTCAGTGTATAATAAATCAAGCAAACACAGGAAATAGAATATATGCTATTTGAAATTACATAACATTCCCGACCTTCCTCCATTTGTAGTTCAGCTACCGTCATTTGCATATGCATTAGTACTTCCTCACTATTAATGCCATTATTATAACAAACATAAAATTGTTTTTGGCCTTATTTGGCAAACAACTGTTAGTTGTTAGCTGTTTGTATTAGCTGTTAGCTGTCAGCTGTTTAAGTTAGCTATTTGTATTAGCTGTTTGTTGGAAAACTATTTGGTAAAATTAGCTGTTTCTGATAAAGTTGTGAGATAAAAAGCTAATTCTTCAAAAAGCTCATGAAATTAGCTTTTTCAAATTAGCTTTTTGGACTCAAAAAGCTCTTTCACCAAACACCCAGATTAGCTTTTTTACTTAGTCAAATAGCTAATTTTGATCAAAAAAACTCTTTTCGGCCAAAAAGCTCTTCTAAAAACACCCCCTTTAGCCATTTATTTATATGGTTTTTCCTTTTACTACCTACACCAACACCAACACCCACATGTCATCTGCTTTTAGTCTACCCAGCTGTATGTAATAGCACACTAAAGCAAAACAATGTGTCAATAAAGTGCACTTTGCTTCTTTTCTTGTGACTTCGTGAGTAATATGCAGTCAGCCCACAGTAAACTGAGGGTAAAATGGAACTGACCTTTGTACCCTCCCCCCCCCCCCCCAAAAAGGGGAAAAACAAACCAGCATTAAGTGAGATTTTGGCTTTATAACTCTGGATTGGTCTTGTCAAAACAGCCGTTCTAAATAGCCAATGTGTCAGATTAAAGCTGCAGACATCCTGAAGAATCCATAGACCATTGGCAAAATCCAAGCAGTAGAAATAGCATAAATTCTCATCCCGATAGAGCTCAGAACCACCAATTAAGGACCTCACCTGAAAGCATTGGCCACCAGTTGTTGTACAAAGCACATGCCTGCCAAAACACATAAAAGTTGTAAGATAAGTGGATAACCAATGGAATGTTCAGTCAAATGTGAAACATTCAGAAGTGCCAGACCGGAAACAAGCAAAATGCTTTTCTCACCAAGATTTGCAATACAATTCCACCCGACACCAAAATTGCAAGGCAAGCAAGCTTCCCACTGTGCAAGCAAGCGACCATGTAACGGGGCAAATCCGCCATAACCTCACCTCAACGCATACAAAAAGGTAGCTGCAAGCAAAGAGAATCTGAAAGACTTAAGGTTACTGGGAATGAATATAGTTGAAAAGAAGGAAGAAAAAGAAAAGGCTCAAAACAAAAAGATGCAGATCCAAACATGATAATATTGGCATATAGTATAACATTTTAAATTATGCCGACACTTGGCATGACAGTGCCATGCCAGAGAAAAGTTGCATATGACTGGCCCCAAGTTACTTGTGTTTGTAGCAGAATCAATATTAAAAAAATCAAGACTTTAAGCAGATTCCCAGTGCAAGAGAAAGGTTCCAGGGTATATCTCTAGGTAATGAGTCAATCATCATCAAACCACCCTCAACATCATGGGAGAGAAAAACAGCAGGGTTTGGCTCATCCTCAGTGGGACATCTATAACATCTATGGGAAAAACAATCATACCTTTGACACTTATGCTGTAACTCTTACATCGGCAGGACTTTTTGTCTTCCCCATTTTAATGCAAGGGTTGTCCACGGAAAGTCATATCTGTAAACGTAAGACTGTTTACATCTGGTTCTCCCTAGACCTCGCAAAAGCGGGACCCACACTAGGAGGAGGAGGAGTAGTTGTTTTTAATTTAACAGTTGGAAGATCATAATCAAACTGTTTTCCAGTTACCTAGATCAAAAAGCTGCGTTGCACTTTGCAAGAATTGTTAACCAGTGGACCTTTAAAAAATTGTTAACTACTCAACTGCAACGTAACACCATATTCGCCTAACTCAATTACACTGATACCTATCACTTCACGACTTCCAAAATGACTGGAAGTTCACTTCAGCTGATCCGTGGACACAACATTCAGACACCCCATAACCTCAACCAGCATGTAATCCTGCAGTAGACCAATGACTATGCTAGACCACTCAAAGCTTCATCATATTCCCCATTGAAGGCTGAAGCCCACAGCCATGGTACAGCTGACAATCATAGATATCCCCTGAGAAATGGTCCTTTGACTCATATGCACCACAACGATGTCATAATAGCCCAAACCTAAATCCATGACAACCATAAGATACGTGCTGGCACAGGACACCATTACTATCCCTTATAGTGAATCGATGCTTCCTCATTATTTGCAGATTTGCAAAGGCGCGCAAGTCCCATAATTGAAGCCTCCGGATCTTATCATTGAGGCCCTTAGTTGACAATATTGAAGCCCTCACGTCTGAATCAGTATGCGAGTGGGTTTATTTCTGCTGAAATGCATGAAACAAGAGCGGAGAAAAAGACCCTCCTAACAGCTCCATAGAGGGCAATGGCCATGAGAAAGAGCAAAGAGCCACTAGAAACTGAACTGTCATCTACAAAGACAATATTTAATTTCAATCCTTTCTCTAAACCAGCTGATTATCTGAGCAGAAAGAAACTTTTAACCCACTACGGCTCCTTCGCTACACTGTTCTTGATTGCGAATTAATTAAATGGTTAGTTTTACTTCAACTTCTTTTGGAAAGAGCCTGTCTGGCGCACTCAGGCCCTTAGGTGTATGAATCCATCATCACCGCCCAAAGATTGCCAACAGCAAGACAGGCATTTGATTTTACTATTGTTGCCTTTTGTTGTTTAAAAACATAACACAAAGGTAATTTTTGGTACGATGTAGACACCCTTGTAATGCAAACAAGTTTGTAACCATGTTATCATTATCTTGTTTGGTTGTAAAAGAGTATTGCGGATAACTACCTTGTAATTAACATTACCACAAACTATGTACTCGTGATTGCATTACAATTTTGATCGTATTACACTACATTCAACCAAATGCCACAAAAGAGAAGAAACCCTGAATTATTTATAGATCACCTTGAATCAAACAGAAGATAACATGGTACATCGGTACATCCTTTAATACAGAGTTACAGACTTGCAAATAGGGTCAAAAATTTATCCCCAAAATCCTCCCCAATGTGCCCCGTGAACTCAAAGAGGTATGCCAATTCATAGCCATCAACTTCACATCAAGAGAAGCCTTCAGTAATCCATTAATCTTCTCTCCACCATAGCCCATACAACATCAACCAGAGGGACAATTAACATCACATATCAATGCTTCACTACCACCATCATTCATAGCTTCCTTTTCTTTTGGAGGGGGTAGTCCTTGCCTATGCTAATAGTGAAGGTAATACACAGCATATAAAATTGGCCAATATGGGCCACCGTTCATACTGGCAAAGGTTTTGGGATGCAATAATGGTCTCTTTTCCGACTTCCCACATCAAATTGAGGAAAAGGGCAAATAACAACAAAGATAATTAAGGCAAATTTCTAATACTCTAGCTCAAAAATTCACATATCCAGGAGGAAACAACCAAAACACCTGAAGCAGAAAGACAGTAATGACCAATCATCGGTGAAAAGATTTTACACTCTAGGGATAAATCGACAACAACCAGCAACCGATGTTTCCCACAATCATTGACAATTTATGCTGATTTTAAGAATTGCACAACCTAAAATTGATATGGGTCGACAACAATAAGGCCCAGGTCGACAAAAGCATCTGAAATTTTGGAATCGTTTGAAATTGAATAGATTAAGGACATACCAATTCAGGAAGAAGGGAATTTGATTGCTGATCAAATATCTTAAAGGGGAAAATTGAGGAGTAGTGATATCTGTAGATGTAGATGCTTCTTCTTCGTGGGTGTTCTTCGGCACATCGACAGACACCCTCCCAGCTTTGAGTTGAGAAACAGGGGGGAGCTTCGGAGGGGGGGGGGGGGGAATATTTTATTAAAATAAATACAAAAAACAACTTATTCTCACCAAGAATTGCAACACCAGAATTATATTAGTTTAAGCAAATTTAGACTGGTAAGGTTCTATTAGTGTTATATGCTGATTTAAATCTCCGTGTATAGTTAGAGATGAACTTATCTGCTATTGCTTTATGATTATCAATTCGAACACTGCATTCTTCTTTAAGTTTAATAACCAGTTTCCTTTTCCTTCTAACATTTGCTCTGCATTAAAAAAATTTAGAATTTCTGTTACTATTAACTAACCATTCCTTTTTGCTGACCTTATCCCAATGTCCCTGAATAAATAGCATCATTTTATTAGAATTGCGAGACCAAAATTATATTAACTTAGGCAAAATTAGACTGGGTAAGGTTTTACTAGTATTATAAGCTTACTTAGATCTCTGTGTATAGTTAGAGATGAACTTGTCGACTATTGTTTTATAATCATCAACTTGAAACCGCATTCTTCTTTAAGTTTAATAACTAGTTTCCGTTTCCTTCTAACATTTGCTCTGCGTTAAAAAAATTTAGAATTTCTGTCACCATTAACTAACCATTTCTTTTTGTTGAGCATATTCCAGTGTCATTGAATAAATAGCATCATTTTTTCCCTTTTGCTAAAGGAGTCGCTTCATCCTCTATGCCTCACACCCTAACAAACCCCCCCCCCCATTTCCCCTGTTTTGCGCCAACTCTCCTGCCCCGCAATTCGCTGGCCATCCTAAGCCCCTCGCCGCCGCTGCCAGTGTCGCCAGTTCCGCCGCCTAGTGCTACCATTCCAACCGCCTACTCCTTTACCTCCTTGTGTGTCTTTCAGTGTTTAAATGAGTAGAGAGGTGAAAACCCTAGCTCTTCATTATTTCAATTCTTGATGTTTTATATTTGAATTTTTTTTTTATAGTAAGGCCCTGTTCTTTTGGGTGGGAAATCCACCCAACCCCCACCCACCCACTTTTTCCCCCCTCTTCCCACTCTTTCCCACACTTAAAAAAAAATACCACTCTTTCCCACATTCACCAACTTCTTCCCACATTCACCCACTCCTTCCCACACCTACATAAAACAACCATTTCCCATATTTGAAAATTTTTTATACTTTACGTAATTGTGTGTGCGAATAATCTGATAGCAATTATAAGCAGTTTTAATTTTTCGGATGTTATGGAACAATTTATTTTTTTTTCTTTTTCCTTAATTTTTTAATTTTTAAATTTTTTTTAATCTTTTAATTCTATTTTTTAATGTTTAATTTTTTAATTTTTTAATTTTTACATTTTTGGTATTTATTTTTAATTTTTTAATTTTGAGTTTTTTATTTATTTAACTTTTTAATTTTTAAT
>JACYFF010031956.1:3321267-3345917 GCA_017589665.1 Selenicereus undatus | reverse complement strand
AACACCCCCTAATTTCTAATTCATCAATTACGACCATTATTAACTTGCACAGCAGCGAAAATTTCTAACGGGGTGTTACCACCGTATTTCCTTCTTGGAAATACCAGGCTGGATATCAAGGATAGCAATTAATACAAAAAACTTTATTAATGCTTCAATCATACATTCTCAAAATTCAATAACATCATACCAAATGTTCATATCGACATTGCCTTAACATATAACATCCATCTTATTAATTCAAGCGTTCATGCCTCGCTCTATTTTTATGTCCCCAGTCCCATTCATAACTAAATCACCTGAAAAACAAAATATTTTATAAAAGTGAGATAAATTCAGTAAACAATCACCCCTAACAGTCAACTACGTGCACAAATTCATTTTGAAAACATTTCAAGGGGAGGGGAAAGATAGCGAGACCTTCAAGACACACTTCTCATTATCACAGTCTTCCTGGTTACCAGATCTCAGGGATATAATTTATTGATTTACGATTCAGTGCTCCACAGTTGGATTTTTGGTGAGCGACCCTAGTGGGTCTCATGGTCTACGCTCCATTTTAGCGCAGCCGCTTAACTCGTTCCTGACCTACCGCTACTCAAGCAGTTACCGCTTACCCCTTTTCTGGTCTACCACCAATAAGGATGGTTACCGATAGCCTGGCCCACACCTCTGCAGAGCATGTGGCCGTTCACATGCATGCACTAATCCCAGGGAAGGCTAAAGGCCTTCAATCAATACATGATAGATCGAAACTCACCCAACTCAGTCCCATTCAATTAATGATTATATTTCTTTTTACTAGATGTTGACTTAGCATGTCAAGTTCATTCAAACTGAATCACTTCCCCCAACCATGTCGCCACAACAGTAATTCAGGGGTTTATGACAAAGTATAGTAAGACTCAATTTCAAAGCATGTACGTCATACAGATTTCGCCACGCGGTCACACACAGTTACACGTGCCTTTGCTCTTTTAAAACAGTAAACAGAACACCTCTTTCCATGCTCAAAACACACACGGTTTCACACAATGCGAGAAAGGGTTAGGGCATGAATGTTACCTGGCTATTGTACAAATTACGGGCTCGGTTACTAATATGAGTTTACTGCTCTGCACCTGGGCCAACAAACAGCCCAAACTCAGTTTAAAATTCAATAGATTTTACACCCCTTGCCCCCTTTCCCTTACTTCCCGTAATTTTATAAAATTTTCTCATAATTTTAGGGCCTCTCGTCCAAGCCCATGCCAGGGTTCAGTTTCGGCCAGAATCTGAGCCTCAATTCCAGAGGCCGCAACTTCTGATCCCGATGTCCAAACTAAGCGTTCTAGCTCAATCTATAAACTTTGATCCGTCCCTGACCCATTGCATGTTTGAGGTTCTGCCCGATTCCATTTCAAACTAGGTCGTTTTCTCCCTTCTTTTATCAGTGTCACTGACTGTTCCAGTCTGGATAGTCCAGGGTAGTTTGATTATAACTCAGGCCACAATACCCCAATTGGCTCGATTCTAAAACGAGATTATGCGGGGAATCCTGAGGCATTCACCTTAAAATTTTCACAATTTTAGGTAAACGGACCTGCCCTAGGTAATTTTTCAAAGTTGCAGGCAGTGCAGCTCGACTCCCAGTTCGGCAGTTTCTACCCAGATTCCTAACCTGGATTCCCGACCCCATAACTTCCACACCCGACCTCTAAAAATTGGTTTCTTCCCCAACATAGAAAGGTGTGATCGTCTATTACAACTTTTAGGTTTGGTGTTCTCACTAATTCCCACCGTAGCTGGGTTAGAAATCCCAAAACTTACCAACAATCCCTGCTGACCTGGTTTTGGCAGTGTCCGATAAACGGGCCATAACTTTCACAATTCAACCCTTATTTGTCCAATTCAAAAACCCACGTATTTATCACATCTTAATTTGTTTGCCATAAAATTTTTACAATTTTTGGACATCTAGAGAAATACCACCGAATTTCTAAAGTCAGGGTATTCAGAGTGACGTTCTGCCCAGCATATCCCTCCTCTTTGGGGTTGGTTTTTTGGTTGTGCCGGGTCACCAAAATTTTCAACCCCCTGCTACTGACCCCTAGACCCTGATTCCATCCCAACTAAGCCAAAAGAATCAAACTTTATTTAAATTGTAAGCAAAAAGATGTCACAATTTACCTTTGATCGGATTCGGGTCTAAATCAATAGGATCTCCTCCTCCGCCCAAATTCAATGTCGAAAATGCTGAGAACACAATAGAACGTATATTAGAAAAAAAAGTCCTCACTCAAGATTCAACGCGAAAATCAAAATGAAAGACATGAGTTTGAGTTTTGATGCATGGGGGTGCATGGAACTCCATGCACCACGTTGATACCTACCGACACAAGAGAGGGAGTGAGAGGGGGACCGAGGGTGGCTGTTGGCGACACAAGGGGGTGGCTGCCATTTGTTACTACTTTGATTTTTGTTATGTGCACGTTGGCGTTCTTCCTTTGATTTTTCTTTTTGTTTAGGGCCTTGTTGATGCCATTTGTTACTACTTGCCTGAAACGAAACATAGACTATATGCAAGACATGTGTACGCTTACCTTAGGGAGAAATGGAAGGGAGTCCAATATAGAGATATATTTTGGAGACTTGCAAAGTCATCAAATGAGGTTGATTACACCAAGTATGTCAAGGAGATAAAGGAGTTAGATCTTGTTGCATGGAAATTCATGGAAGATAAGGAGCCTAAGCAATTTTGTAGGTTCTTTTTCAAACCAACTGCCAAATGTGACTCTATTAACAATAATATGACTGAAGTATTCAGCAGATCCATTATTGAGGCGAGATTTAAGGCTATTATTACAATGTTTGAAGGTATTTTTGAGTCTATTATGACTCGAGTGGCTTCTAGAAAGATCATGACTCAAAATTTACTATAGGATATATGTCCTGCAATTCTTAGAATTGGAGAAGGCAAATGATCAATTTAGATGGTGGCAGGCAAGTCCAGCAGGCAATGGTGTGTGTAAGGTTAAACATGGAATTGACAACTTTGTCGTTAACTTGTATAACAAGACTTGCACTTGTAGGACATGGGAGTTAAGTGGTATCCCATGTGCTCATGCATTAGCAGTGACAAGGGAGAAGCAAATTAATCCGAAGTCAATTTATTCATGAGTGTTATAGCTCTGAAATGCTAAGGATGACTTATGCACGCACATTGAAAACCTTAAATGGATCCAACTTGTGGGCTCATGTTGAAGATAATGGAATTCTTGCTCCAAAATTTAAAGAGAAGAAAAGAGGGATTCCAGTACAAAAGAAGGTTATAGGAAGGGGAATAAAGATCTCATGGCCCATTCGGAACTCTGCCAAGTTTAGGTGGAAGAGTTAAGTGCTCAAATTAAGGGGCTGAAGGTCATAATAAGAGGACGTGCATACAAATGGTGTATTTTCTAAATCTCTATTTTTTGCACGTAAGTTTTATTATTTCTAATTTTCTAAATTTGCATGATTACTACTTTTCCTAATGTTTTAACTTTGCAGCAGACTATTGTCTTGACCTTAACTTCTGATCCCAATGATCCTACAACTGCTAATGTCTCCTTAGTGTTGTTGGCGTTGAAATGAAGCTACTATTGCCACCATGGCTTCTGAAGGTACTTGTTAGTGCCCCTCTATTTGTTACTTCTATTTTTTCTTCTGATTCCTATGATTTTTTTACTGACATTACTTCAGGTTTTAACTTTGTTGCCGTAGCCCCTACTGAGGCGACCCCTAAATTTGAGACCTCTGATTTTGACCTTGCTAATGCTTCTTAAGCAACTGTTGCTACTCATGCTACTACTATTGGTTCTCACCCTTTTGTTGTTGTATCTTCTTATTTAATTTGATGCGGCATCTTCTCATAATACTACTGTTGGTACCTCTCATGCTAAGTCAGACAGAGGAGACTTCCAGTTTGGAGATCTTCTACATCAAGAACTGTGGGTGGGGATGTTTTTCTACTCAAGATAGAGTTACGTTTGCCACCTTAGATGAATATGGATTTTTAGATCATTTTTTTTTAAATTTTTTGGTTGGATTTTGTGATATCTTTTGTTGTATCATGGCACACATCATGAATAGGCATCTTTTTGGGGGATGAATATGGTACATGTTTATTTTATTTTATTTTTTGAGGGGTGAATACGATGTTGAATACGTGACACAAACTATGGTTGAATGGATAGACCTTTGTTACCCCACTCCCTTGAGAAAGCTCGTATGTGCTTAAACTCAATGCCGTTTGAGCTGTTTTCAATTTTCAGTTGTAATGCAGGTTGAATATGTCGTCTTCTCTCATTATGTGAATATGACAGTATAATAACTTCTGGTGGGAGCAAAAAATCATCATTAGCTAACTCTGTTAAGTAAAGGTTCTACCTATCGTATACCAGGACTAGATACTATGCCTATCGTAAAGCTTTGAATAGTATAATACTCAGCTTTGGATCAGTCTCGAAGACATCAGAGAATTGTGTCTATTCTTTGATTAACTTTGGCATTTGTAATCTCATTTTTAAACCACAGAAATGGGTGATAATCATGGTGATGTAAAGGCCTTAACGTTACAATTTGGCACGTCTCTAAAGAACAGTTGTATTGCTCGATCATAGTCACAAGGTGAGAAAGTATACTGTTATCCTTTACGCATGGTATGAATGATTTTAACAATATCTTCATATTTGGGAAGAGATAATGCAGGAAATTTATGGTTCCTATGAGCATAGAAGTATCAACTGTTGACCCAATTAATGAATAAGATTTTGATGATGACAATCCAAATGTCCTAGTCCAATATGCTGCGAGTCATGTGTTGTACTTGAGTTGTATGTCAAAACAGGATCCTGAAAGTACATGGAGCAGTTTGAATGAGCTAAGAGCATCAAGTTGGCAACATGTGCAAGAAACTGAGAACACTCCTCAGAACAGCCCTAGGAGTGGTTGCATAGGATTGAATGGGTCTATGTTAGTCTAGATTCTTGTTAATATGCCAATAAGAAGACTCTCAATTTTTATACATCTTGGAAATTCCTTTTTGTGGCTCAGAAACACGTCTCAGAACAGGTAAAGACTGAAGTGTTCTGAAGCTGGAGTTTATATCTGATTTTCAACGAATTATAAAAAGGGATTTTGTGACTGTCGTTTTTCAGAAAACAAATTAGGAATAACCTTCCTTTCCTAATAGTATTAGAGTCAAAAAGGATTTTTTCCACTGCAAATATTGTTAAAAGATTTGATTTTAGTTTTTTGAAAAAATATCCACCAAACAAATCTTATCTTTTGGAACGATAAGATAAATGGAAAGATATGAGGGATTTCCTATTACAATTTGGAAAGAAGAATTCTCCTCTCTTTGGTTTCCTTACAACACAAGGATTCAAGAGGGATAAGGATTTTTCCTTCACCAAAAACGCTCCCCTCTATTTAAAGAAGTTTTTTTCCCTCATTCTTGCTCAAGGATTTTTTCCACCAGTTTTCACAAGCTTTAATGTGCTAAATTTGCTTTTTGAGTCTGAATTTTTCTGTGAGAAAAAAAACCTTCAAAGTGTGTGCTTAATTGAGTCTTCATTCTTGGCATAATAGGAGTTGTATTGTACTTTACACTTAACTTATTTAGAAGCATTCAAGTAAGGTGTTCTTTATCTTTTTTACGTCATCGTGATTAGAGGTTGTCCAAACTGTTGGACGTGGATCTCTTAGGAGACGTGTGCACATTGTGTCCGTGAGTGTTTTGTCCTAGTCTAGGGAGACTTTGGGTGTGTGTTTGTAACGAGAGTCTTTGGTAGACTAAGTTACGTAAGTTACAACTGTAACGTGTTCGGCCCAGTTTAGTGGAAGTGTTTGCTGAAATCCTACAGTGGTAGGTCGTGGTTTTTACACCTCAGTTGGGTCAGAGGTGGCTTTCCACGTAAAAATATTGTGTTTTCTTTACTATTTCTGCATTTACTTTCATTTCTGTTTCACTGAGAACAAGCATCCCAAACAGGTCTCACGAGTGTTCTGAAATAAGTTTGGTCTCTGTCTTACTAGAAACACTTACTCCAACCAGTTCTCACGAGTGTTTTTGAAACAGATCAATAATTGGCAAACACAATTCACCCCCCCCCCTTGTGTCCTTGTGGATTAAAATCTAACATCAACCATTTGAGCTACAAGATAAAGAATTCAAGCAAGCAGAAGACTAACATAATGAAGCCAATCAAAGAATGCAAATGGTTAAAACTAGGGGGGGTTCCATCATCAAAGAATGCAAATTGTTAGAAAGGCCTGTTCTTTTCGTAGGTCTTTTTGGATTTACTAACCTCAACTCACTTCAACCTACTTTAACCCACTTCAACCAACTTCAATCCACCTTGAAAAAAAAAAATACCAACCTCAACCCACCTCAACTTACCTCGTCAACCCGCTTCAACCAAATTCAACCCACCCCTTCATAATTACATTCTCATTATTTTAACACACTTCAACCCACTACAAAAAAATATACCAACTTTAACCCACTTCAGCCCACCTCAAAAAAAAAAAAAATACCAACTTCAACTCACCTCAACCCACTTGACTTTTTTCCCTACCCCAATTTATCCATGAAAAGAACAGGCCCTAAGAGCAAATACAGTGGTTGGCTTGCAAGGAGGAAAGGAAGGAGAGAGAGTGCGGTGAGGCAAGGGAACAACTCCAACGAGGGCCTCATGCCTCGTGCCTCACGGGAAGCCTCGGCCTGCCGAGGTAATTCGTGAGGTTTTTTTTTTGTTTTTTAAAATATTTTTTATTAGTTTTTTAATTCTAAAAATAAAATTACGTGTTATGGAGTAGATTTATAGGCATTATTTTATGGTTAAATGTAAGATTTATAGATATTATTTTATTTGGTGAGGTAAAGTGGTGAGCCTTCACTGGAGAGAGTGAGGATTGTGAGGTAAAAAATTATAGAGATGATTGATGTAGCAGTAGTAGACCCCCACCGGTGAACCAAAAAAGCGGCTCACCATTGTATTTGCTCTAAGGGCTTTTTGTTTTTCATCATCAAACCAACCCAAAATACAAAAGGAAGTTAATTTATGCTTGTCACATTAACCCATCCCAAAATGCAAGAACACCATTCAAAGAATACAAAGGGATCGACTGACCATTCTCTGAGGTACACTGGTACATCAGCCACCATGCATGTCCTAAAATTGAATAACTAATTGCCCTACTTTCTGTTCACTTCAGATAGATAAACTCTCTATTATCTGTGTTTCCTTTCTTTGGATAGGCGACAATATTAGACCATCACCACTACAGTCGAAGACCACCATCTTCCCAGCTTGTTAACCAGCGCACCTACAATAAAATTTAAGTTGTCAATTTTTGGTGTAAAGGAGTTGGAAACAAGTCAGGGTTTCAATGGGGAAAAACTAAAATGAAGAGTGTAAGAGGACGATGAATTAGGGAAGGTCAGAGTAGTAAGGGTAAGTTTAAAAAAAAAGAAATACTAGAGTGATAATTTTGAGTATTTTTTAGAGTAGACTAGTACTCTAATTTGCTTGCCATTGACCAAAAAGAGCTTCTATATGAAGGGGAAGCAACTGATTCTATTATGAATAACAAATACAACCTTAAATGGACATTATCATTTCCTAAACTCCCCCCCAAAAATGCACAGCTAGCGAAGATGAGGATATTATGCTGAGTTAATGACGACTTAAATAGTGCTCGTACCTGGAGTTGGGACCTAGCTTGGTCGGTTCAACCTAGACCTATCCATATCCGCCTCGCCTGAAACTTGGCCCAAACCCCTAGTGAACGGCTACGGGGTAGACTGACCTACACCGTTTTGTTTTACAAGTTGATTAAACAAATTTTAAGATGTTACCGTGTAACTATAACGGTTAACCCATTCAACCCGCGAGCCTGTCCTGCAACCCATCTACGAAAAAGGGTAGTGTAGTTCAATGAGTTTCGACCTAATTTGCCCCTAAAAGACAATTTTAAAGGGATAAAATCAGATGATGATGCACGTGAGGTGACAGTGACCTTATATATATGTGAACCGTGATAACCTAGACTTCAATCGAGATGAGGAAGAGTATGCAAGCTCTGATAATGACTACAGTTGGAGGAATAGTGAATCAGATGAGGATGATGAGGAACACAACACCATTCTAACTACCAGCCACTATTAATTGAAATATTGAATTGAATTGAATTAGACTAAACAATTCTGAAGTTCCATCAAAAACAAAAATCAAAGAAATTGATGGGAAAAGTAACTCGCACTAACTTGAACAATGGAAGAGTCTCACACACAAAGTACAGCAGGAGCCTCAAACGCAGATATATAAAGCACAATAAACCGTTATTGGTTGGATGTATATATACACAATTATTTTGGAGAAAAAAAAGAAGAAGAAAAAGGCACTGTGCTCTCTGTGCCTGGTTTCACACTTGACCATCATAGAGGAGGGCTCAAAGGCGCTGTTGGAGTGGTTAATGATCTCAGGCTTCTCAGCGACTGAGAGTCCTCATGGTGTGCCTTCTTAGCTAAGATGACAAGGGCATAAGGAAAGCATGAAATGGATTCTTGGATATGGGACCAAGTTAGTTTGCAGGTACCAGTGTTATAAATATCGTAACGCACCGTACCGGTTAAGAAATGGTACACGCAATTGTTTAGTATTGTATCGGTCAATACCGCTTTGTACCATCAAACATTGAACGGTACTAGTCTTTTCGATCAAATACCGCACGATACACTAAAATTTCAAAATTTTGTCCTTTAATTTTTTAAATTTTTTTTGAAATTCAAAACGGTACGAACTCGGTATAATGGTACATAAATCTTGTATATTTCGTTCCATTAAAAAAAAATGGTATGATTACTGGTACGATGTTTATAACTTCATTTGGAATTCATTCAGGTCCACATTCAAGACTCCATCAAACCTTAATGAGGTTGTCAGGGAGGAGATCATCTAAGAAACAAGATAGGTAAAATGTTATTAATACAAATATATACTATATTGATAGCAATCTTTGAAAAACTCTAAAATTTCGCAATGGGAGTAATTTATAGGATTTGGTGTAATTTCAAATATAAAAAATTATGTATTCACTACATTTAAACCGTTGATTTTAACGTTTAAAAAAAAGCACATACTAGTTTGTCAATTTCAAGTTAAAAAAATACCCAAGTTTCCCTTTCTTTTGGACTCTATCTTACTGAAAGGAGTAGCATGCTCAAAGTAAAATAGCCCCTTTTTTCAATATATTTGCCATCAATTTATATATTCAGGTATATAATTTTTAGCTTTAATCTATGTCATCCATGCAACATCAATGTATTTGCCCTCAATTTATGTTTTTATGCAAAATAAAAATTAATAATCATCTAATGACACAATCGATTAATATGGTATACTACCGTTAATTTTTCCTATAAAGAGATTTAGTTTTCTATCATAAGAGTATTTGGACGACAATAATTGTTTTTTTAAAAAAAAGTATCAATTTTACAACACACCGCATATCATACATACAACAACAACAACAACAAACTCCCAAAGTGGGTCCCGCTTTCGCGGGGTCTGGGGAGATCCAGCTGTAGGCAACCTTACCTCTACCGGTATTCCTACCCATAGAGAGGTTGATTCCATAAGACCCACAAAAACAGTTTTGAGAAAAGGTTTGGAGGGGAAACGATTGCAAAACCATTTACCGAGGTAAGAGAAGTAAGAGAAGTAAGAGAAAGGGAGTGGGGACATACCTGGACAAATCGTGGGCGCTTGGTGTCGTGACCATCCGGGAAAGCTTGACCTGCAAACAGGCAAACCAAAACCCACCCCACCCCACACCGCCTAGGCTACTACCCCCTACGGAGCCGGTCCCCTACAATCAGGGACCTTAATCCTGTCCCGCCACACCCTCCTATCCTGAGCCATGTCCTCCGTGAGACCTACAACTCTCAGGTCCTCTCTAACCACCTCTTCTAGATTCTTCTTCGGCCTACCTCTCCCTCTCTTACCACCGGGTGGGCTAATAGTCTCGCAACTTCGCACCGGGGCGGCCACACTTCTCCTCTTCACGTGGCCGAACCATCTGAGCCTCGATTCCCTCATCTTCTCTTCTATGGGGGCCACTCCAGCTAGGCCCCTAATAACCCCATTCGTAATCCTGTCCAATCTCGTAAAACCACACATCCACCTGATCATCCTCATCTCAGCTACCATCAACCTCTGGACCTGCGTCTTTTTTAGAGGCCAACACTCCGATCCATAGAGAACCGCGGGTCTAACTACCATCCGATAGACTTTGCCTTTCAAACCCATGGGCACTCTCTTGTCACACAGCACCCCTGACGCTGACTTCCACTTTTGCCAGCCCACTCTAATCCGCTGGCTAATATCCTCGTCTATATCCCCATTCTGCTGGATGATCGAGCCCAGATACTTGAAATTGGCGACCTTCGGTATTGCCCTCCCATCCAGTACGATTTCTCCCCCCTCTTCTATCCTTCCACTGAAACAGCAGTGGAGGTATTCCGTCTTAGATCTACTCAACCGGAAGCCCCTAGTCTCCAGTGTATGCCTCCAACTCTCCAACCGGTCATTCACCCCCTGCCTAGTCACATCGATAAGGACGATGTCATCTGCAAATAACATGCACCAAGGCACCTCGTCCTGGATGCCTCTAGTGAGCTCATCCAAAACTAACGCGAAAAGAAACGGGCTTAAGGCAGAACCTTGATGTAGCCCCAACCTAACAGGAAAGTCCTTGGAGACCCCTCCCGGTGTCCTAACATTCGTCCGTCCTCCCTCGTACATATCCTTGATTACACGGATGTACTTGGGCGACACCATTTTATCTTCCAAACACCTCCACAAAACCTCCCTTGGAACTCTATCATACGCTTTCTCCAGGTCAATGAACACCAAATGGAGATCCACCTTTCTGTCCCTGAACAGGCCCATGAGCCCTCTGAGGAGGTAGATCGCCTCGGTAGTCGACCTGCCTGGCATGAAACCAAATTGGTTCTCTGAAATCTCTACTTCCGTTCGCAGCCTTCTCTCAATCACCCTCTCCCACAACTTCATAGTGTGGCTAAGCAGCTTGATGCCCCTATAGTTATTACAATCTTGGATATCCCCTTTGTTTTTGTACAGTGGGATGACTGTGCTGGCCCTCCACTCTCTGGGCATCTTGGCGGTTCGGAAAATAACATTAAAAAGCTCTGTGAGCCATTCTAGACCCACTTCCCCCATAAACTTCCACACTTCTACTGGTATCTGGTCCGGGCCCACTGCCTTCCCATGCGCCATCTTCTTCAAGGTCTCCCGAATCTCCTCCTTTGTTATCAAATCGCCCGCACGCTGATCACTACACCCTCCATCCCTACTACAGTCGTCTCCCCCCCCTTCTCCATTGAGGAGTTTAGCAAAGAACCTTTGCCATCTCTCCTTAATTTCAGCATCCTCAGTCAACACCTTACCCTCTTCGTCCTTGATACACTTTACCACTCCCAAATCCCTAGTCTTTCTTTCCCTCGCCTTTGCCAATTTAAAAACCTCCTTCTCCCCTTCTTTCGTCTCCAATCTATGGTACAGTCTATCGAACGCCTGGCTCTTTGCTACTGCCACCGCCCTCCTGGCTACCTTCTTGGCCGCCTTGTATCCAATCCTCTTATGAGCCCGCTCGTCTTCTGAACTGCTGCTCATGAACTCCGCGTAAGCCTCTTTTTTTGCCTTGACTTTCTCCTTTACCTCTTCGTTCCACCACCAGGCGCCCTCCATCCTGCTGCCGCCTCCCCTGGAAAGGCTTAAAGTTTCCTTAGCCGACCTACGGATGCAATCCGCCACAGCATCCCACATCGAGTCGGCGTCTTCTGCCCTCCTCCAAACTCTCTCCTCAGCTAGTCTCTCTGCTATTAACCCTACCTTCTCCTTTGTGAGGGTCCACCACTTAATTCTGGGTTCTTCTGCTTTCCTCTTGGGCCTTTTAGGATACTTGAACTCTACATCCAAAATCAGCAACCTGTGTTGAGTTCCCAACAACTCGCTGGGAATCACTTTGCAGTCCTTACACGATCTCCAAGTTTCCTTCCTCATTAGGAAGTAGTCAATCTGGGTCTTGCAAGAAATGCTCTTAAAGGTCACCAGGTGGTCTTCCTTCTTCTTGAAGAAGGAGTTGGCCACCACCAAATCAAAGGCCACCGCAAAGTCCAGCACAGTGACCCCTGCCGCATTTCTCTCTCCGAAACCGAGACCCCCGTGGACCCCAACGTATCCTGCTGCCTCCGCGCCGATATGGCCATTAAAGTCTCCTCCTATGAACAATTTCTCACTTTGAGGTACCCCTTGAGTGACCTCATCTAGGTCCTCCCAGAAGAGCTTTTTAGTTTCTTCCGGCAGGCCTACCTGGGGCGCGTACGCACTCACCACGTTCACGAAAACTGAACCCACTAAAACCTTAATGGCCATAATCCGGTCGCTCTTTCGCCTCACTTCGACCACCTGGTCCGCCAAATCCTTCCCGACTAGGATGCCAACTCCATTCTTCGCTTTGTCTGACCCCGAGTACCACAGCTTGTACCCATCGATCTCTCTAGCTTTCGCCCCGACCCACTTCGTCTCCTGGACACACGCTATACTAACCTTACGTCTATGCAACGACTTAACTAATTCTATCGACTTACCCGTGAGGGTCCCGACGTTCCAGGATGCTAGGCGAACCTTCCGCAACCCTAACCCCCTCCTAACCCCAGAACTCCCCGGAGGACAGGCTGAAGCAGCTACATGGCCCGCCACAGAAGACGACGTCTACGAGGCCAACGACCACCCTAAAGGTTTACACACTAAAGGACACCCGAGAAAGCTGGCCCACTACCCACCCACCACAAAATAAAAATTACAGCAGGACTAAATTGTAAACAACAAAGAAGCTAAAATAAATGCCGGGCAAACCAACCAGACAAACCAAAAAATAGGGAAAAATAATAATAATAATAGTAATAATACTAAACAAAAAAGATCACACTCACTAGATGGACCCCGCTAACAAGGATGCTAAAGAACATGGGCTAGAACCTCAAAAGGATGATAACAAACACAATAAAAATAATAATAATAAAGATAATAAGAATAATAATGATAATATTAATAATAATAATAATAATACTAATACAGCTAGCAAACGTAAAGCAAGAATAGCAAACCAAAATGCAAAAGCAGAACTATAATAAAGAAACTGAGAACTGACCTTCACGAGCGCCTCGAAGACCCTTACTCAGGCGCCTGGGGAAGAACACCCAACGGTCCTGGCGGTGACACAGCAAAGGGCAGTGGTGCTGGGCCGTGCCTGTTGGTGGCGTTGTAAGCAACCGTCGGCCGGTGGCAAGGACGAATTCCAGCCGGCGAATGGGTGCCAAACAGACGTTGGTGGCCGGCGGTTGGCGTTTCCAGTAAGAACAGCGGGGTTCGAATTATCGAATTCAATCTAACAGAGGCGAGAATGATTGAAAGCAAAGCTGAAAATTTCAATAGTGTTGATGATGCTTTCCTTAACAAGTTGCTTCAAGCTTCGAGCAAACAAAATCCCAGATGCCCACTTCAAGATGGAGAGTTTTAGCTTCAGCGAAATCCCCTTGCTTGGTCGTCAATTTGGAGGTTGAGGTGGACAGTGGAGATGAGTGCTGACGATGGTGTGTTGGCAGTGTTGGCAGTGTTGGCAATGTGCTGTCAGCCAAGATGAGAGGAGGCGAATGAGAAATTGACAATGGTGTCGGGCCTCGGGCAGCCGGGCGTTGCCTCTTCACGGTGCCAATTGTTGAGCCGCGAGTGTTCAATCTAAATTTAATCCGATCAATATTCGATACACAACCAGATGCAAAACCCAGAAAAAGAGTTTTCAAAGAATGGATGCTCCACAGAGAGAGAGAGGCTATTTTTGTTCAAACAATATACACCGCATATCATACATACTGATATTATTATTATCAATACAATGTTAAAAAATAGGTGAAATAATATGAAAATAAATTTTTATCTCATTTCCCGTCTTACCTCTTTCCTTTTATTCATCCTTGATTTAAGGGAAAATAAAAATTAGATTAGGGGGGTTAATAAAGAAAAATATCCTGTGACTAATCCCTCGTTCTGGGAGCTCCATTTAAGGATAAAGAGATGATCAATAATTGTTCTCCATTCTCAAAGACTAAGAATTGAAAGGGCAGCCCGGTGCACAAGCATCCCGCGTTCACGCAGGGTCCGGGGAAGGGCCGCACCCCATGGGGTGAATTGTAGGCAACCTAACCTGAATTTGTCAGTGGCTGATTCCACAGCTCGAACCCGTGACCTTTTGGTCACACGGAGACAACCTTACCGTTACTCCAAGGCTCCCCTTCTAAAAGACTAAGAATTGAACCCTGACCAATTGGTTAAAGGACGAAGTGATCCTCCGATCCTAATTTAAACACACTGTTTTACTATTTTGATTTCTTGTTCTTTGATTCCGCAATCGAAACAGAAGGATCGATGAGTTCATCGACACCCAAAAGACGCCCAAAATCGGCCTCCCAAAACCCTAATTTCAAACCCCAGAATGGCTTCCCAAATCACTCTCCTTCCTCGTCTTCTTGTTCGACGATCACTTCGTTATTAGCAGAAGTCGAACCACCTCCCAATTTACTCCCTTCAAAATCTGAGTTTCTCAAGCTCATTGTCGTCATCGCAATTGCTGCGATTGTTGCCACTGCCTGCAACTTCCTTCTCGATTTCCTTCCTCGCCCGCCTGTACCCTTTTGTGATAGCGATGTGGAGTATGGTGATTCAGTAGCTGGTACGCTTGATCTTTTGCGTTACCCAGTTAAAGTTTTCCGCTTTTTTTGGGGGTTTTATGTGTTGTCTGCTTGTTTATTGGTGGGCGTCTAGATTAGGGCTAATGGTTGATTGCTAATGTTGAGATTGCATATTTGTTCTTGTTTTACTTCGTCATTGATTTGGTTTTGTCCGAGAGTTAGTAACTTTGCGTTTCTTGTTGAATGTAAAGAATACCTCTTGCATTAGAATCACAAAATACTATAATAGAATTGTTGCCTTAGATGTAAGTGAAAATTTGAGGGCTCAGTTGGTAGTTGGTAAACGGGAGTGAAAGATAGTAATAGTGAACTGTGGGAATCAAAGACCCAGCTGATGTGAATTTCTTACCGGGCATATATTTTTATCTCTGAGTCTAGTGAAAGCTCGGCTTTTTTCGTTCTTTCGTTTATCATTGTCAGTTGTTCATATCGAGGCCTCCCTCATTTGAACACTAAGAGGTGGTACAGTGGGTTGTTGTAGTTGTACAACTGTTTTTGGCTGAAGTATTTTCTTGACTAATAGTTGTGACCTGTGACCTTACCTCTCTTCTGGTTTCTTTTAGATTTTGAGTTTAATTGTTTTAAGTTCTCGCTGTTTGAGCTGTAGTCTAACTATGTTGGGTCATGATCTTGACCTCAATTCTGGCTGCGTGCTGCCTCCTTCTCCTACCTAAGAAAAGACAATAATTTGAAAGGAGAAGGTTCCTGATTTTTCTTGTGTGAATTCCTGCCCTTACAGGCTCATGTGAACCTTGTCCTAGTAATGGAAGGTGTTATGACGGCCAGTTGGAATGCATTCAAGGATATAAGAAGTATGGAAAGTTATGCATAGAAGATGGAGATATCAATGTGACAGCAAATAAACTTGTATGTCCTCTCAGAACTGGACAAAGTCATAGAGTCTATTACATTCTTCTTTGATTGGTTGGTATAATAAAAATTCTGATATGGGTGGGGCTTTATTCTTTGCACTGAGAATTTTCTCTTTAACAATGGCAGTCAGAATGGGCAAAAGATAATATATGTGGAGCATATGCACAATACATGTGTGGTGGAGACAGGAAAATATGGGTTTGTCACCATATTCCCTTAGAACTTCAGAGCCTATTCTATATTTACCTGCTAAGACTTTGGTTGTTGGAATTCATTGCGGTTCATGTATGATTTTGCCTCCATAATTCTGCCTTTAGGTCTCAGAGGTCGATTTGAAGGGTATGCTGGAGAACAGTGGATTGATTCAGAGCTCTACAGTGGATAATGTCAGTTACATGTATATACAAGAAAGAGCGATGGAGTACCTTAGCAGATTGTTGGATATGAGAACGACGGACGAACGGTAACTTTTGTTCATTGCAAATAGAATAATTAATATGGAAGAGCATCACTGTAGTGTATTCTTTTGCATTAAGTATAACTTATCAATTTTCTTTTCTGTTTGCAGGATCAATGAGTTTAAGTGCCCTGATCGTTTAGTTGAAATTTACAAACAGATGCCTTGTCGAGCTCGTCAGTGGATAGCTAAGCATTTTCTGTTTCTCATCCCAGTTTGTGCCTTGGTATTGAACTTTCAGAGAAAGCCTCTCAAGCATTAACTTTTACGAGGAACATCATAGTGATTGTGATGATATTGAGATTTACAGCTCGTGGGATGCACAGCGTCAGTGTTGAGAATTCGTAGAAGATGGTATTTGACTAAGAGAGCTGAACAGCTTTACCATCAGGTTGGTGCTTTACCCTTTTTTCAAATGTTTTTGTAAGGAAAATGATAAGAATCAGATAGATAGTAGCTTTTATACTGAAGCAGAAGGCATTCATCGAGAATTATGGTTTAAGCACTATAGTGGCTTTTATCAGGGGGATGATATATATAGAATAGATTTGGTTGAGGATCTAATGCTATTTCTCTTGCACGTTCTATTGGTTGACTGCTGAACCACACGGCTATCATAGTGCATGCTGCTGCATATCTCTATTGCCATTGTATAACTACAGGAGATGTAGGAGGAATTGGTCAATTATTGCTTCAAATGTGCCTGTAAGGACTTTAATTGTAATGCTGGATTATTCAATAGATTGTTTCTGCTTCATATCTGTTGTGAGGGAGCAAGCTTGTGTATGCTATTCCACTGAGTGTACTGATGAAACAGCTTTTCTATATGGCATAGTGCATGCGTCATAGACTATGATACCTAGACTCTCTATTTTGCCTCGCCGTACCAGTGTCGGGCATGATACTTTGCGGATAGGACATGGAATCCTTGTCGGACCTTTATCGAAACTCTAAATCAGCAAGGGTGAAAATAATTAGGAAGAATTGGTTTTTTTTTTCTTCGTTCATTATTATTTTAATGGATCTTTAATGTTTAACTGTTTGGCAATTTGACAACCTTGTAACTCTTGAAATGTTCTAGGAAGATTAACTTGAAATTGCAACTTCCATATGTAAAATTATGAGTCCTCAAAAGTCATATCCATGTCCAAATTTTGGACGGTGTTCCTGTGTCCTAAAGTTAAAAGCTTTGATGAGTTGGACACTTGGATCCATACCCGTGTTCAACACCCTATACTCGAGTCCATGTAACATATTTCCATAAGTCCATGTAACATATTTCCATGCTATAATTGTGTAGGTCCCTTGTTGGAGGTACTGGATTCATAATAATATGGTGCCATGTATTGTTTGCCTAAAATGGCAAAAGGAGGGAGGAGAAGCCGGGGGGGGGGGGGGGCGCCGGAAAAGAGAAAACGTGATTTACCTGATAAGCTAAATTATCGAACCCTTCTATTAGAGCATCAAATTTTTGTGCATTTGGAATATATTGAGCTGGACAAGTCCGATAGTTCTATGAACTGCTCCAAGCATCTAAGCACTCATTAGTCAAACTCTGGAAACTTAGAGACATTACTATCTGTTTTGTTGAAAGAACTTGATCTTGCAGCAAAACTTTGAGATCCTAGTTATTGAACAGTGTTTCTTTTGTTGATGAGCTATTCTTGGCGAAATGACAGGTTTGTGATATACTTGAGGAGAATGCTTTGATGTCTAAAAGCATTGGCGACAGAGAACCCTGGTTAGTGGCTTCTAGGATACGGGATCATCTACTTTCACCCAGGGAAAGAAGGGACTCTCTTTTGTGGAGGATGGTATGTTCTCTCCTTTATTCTCTTGTGACTCTGTGAGACTATTTGGGGCCTTGACAAAATTTTGCAGTGCATGAATTCTTAATGGTGCATACATCTTGCCCTCCCTAGAGATTGCCATTGGCAGAAATAACCTTTGACTTTTTGATCAGCAGCTTAATCACTTTTGTTTCTTTCCCTAAGAGTGGTAGTGGCTTGATGGAATTCTAAAGGATATCTGAAGCCATTTGTCGCACATGTAACGGTCAGCTAATGGACCCCACCCACAAAAAAAAAACGAAAAAGAAGTGGAGTGACCACAAATATGTTGTATGTGTGTGCATGTGTGTTTATTTGTCTCTTGTCATATCTTGCCCTTTGTTATGCAGCTTAAGTGCTTGACATTTGAGCCTTATTAGTCATCATTATCCATGAGTTATGACTACCATTTTTGTATTTGCTCACGAGAGTGTGATTCTGTTGAACATCTAGTACCAAATTTCAAACCTTACAATCTTCTATCTAATATTTTTGTTTTCTCGCTGTTCTTTAGATTTTCTGTATTGCCTATTTTCAAATCCTTTTTGTCATTTCTTTTTGGTTCTCTTTGACTAGGTCGAGGACTTGGTGGAGTTTGATTCTCGTTTGGACCGATATCCGAAGCTTGTGAAGGGTGAATCAAAGGTTGTGTGGGAATGGCAAGGTAGGGAAGGAATTAGCATTGCTGCCACTATTATTATCATTGTTGTTGCCGTCATCACCATCATCATTGTCATTGTTATTGTCTTGATCATTATGAGTAGGTGTTCTAGCTCTTTGTAGCTATGGTTTCTTGCACCTAGATTTTGCTATATATCTTTGGCAGGTTGTTGCATTTTATGTTAAAAATTAGATCCATGCAAAGCCTTTTGTTCACAATGCCATTTGTCTTTCACAATTTAAGCTACCTGTAAGTGTACTTATTAAATGAACAAAAGCTGATAATCATAGATAATACGTAGCAACATAACAAGAGACCAGCTAAACAGAAAGGTGACTTGTGCGAGTTCACTGGAGCTTGTAGGGCTTATTATCTTTTGGACCCTATTCTCTCTCCAGCTCCAACTTTTAGTGTAATAGAAAGACCTACTATTTTCATGTGATAATGAGTGAGTGAGATACTTAGGACATGTTTGTTATGAGCATATTACCTATTACAACCTTTTCCAACCTGTTAACTGCTAGTCAAATATGCTCCAACCTGCCAACTGTTAATCAAAGATACTCCTAACCTGCCTAATCCACCCACAAACTTGTTTTCAATATGCTCCAATCAATTTGATGAATTAATTTCGAAAGGATTTCCTATTACAACAGGTTACTTGTAAGAAGAGACTCCTGCACTGTTTTAAATGAGAGAGAAGTGAGGAATACTCTTTTTCAACACTGGCCACTAGTCAAACTTGCTCAAACCTACCGTCTGCTTATCCAATGTGCTCATAACGAACAAGCCCTTAATTTGTGTTGGAGGAGGATGAGGGCTCTTTTGCAACTGTAGCTGTTAGTGTAAAAGAAATCTAATCTCTTCTCCAACCAGTGCGGTTTTGATACATCTCTTACCTCTAGTCTCATTCTGTTGTACACTGCTAGTTTGAATCAGTTACTTTAATCTCATTTGTTTCTCCCCCATCCCTTTTTTCTTTAATCCGTTTCAGTTGAAGGTTCATTGAGTTCTGCAAGGAGAAGGGAGCGGATGGGTAACCAGAGCCCTCGTGGGGGATGTGAACTGGTCTTCCAACCAAAACTTAATGAATTGAGATAGGTGAGGTAATGAAAGTATTTACTTTTTCAAGCATGACATCTTCAATCTTGACAAAAATCTGTAATGCATATGATATTTTCCTTGGATTATGAAGTATAAGATCAAATTGCTCAAATTGTTATCAAATTAACAATCGCAGGGTTGATCGTATGTATGTGTGAGCTACGTCCCCTTACGGATCTTGACAAAATTCAAAGTGGTGTTTGCTATGGATCAAGAGGGAAAAAGACGGGGTATTTCTATTTGTATGTTGCCCATTTTGCTTGAGTGACAACTGACAACAAAGCAAACTCCATTCTTGAATTCACTGTGGTCTGGCCGAAGTTGGGCTACAGAAGAAACAGAGGGGGAATATGGAAATGGTAGCTGTATTTTACTTCTTTTGTATAGTATGTAGAACGGGAGGGATTTACATGTATTTACTGTGTAATGGGTTTGGTTAAACCTCAATGCAATTCATTGTTCTATATTTTCTCTTGTATTCTCCTCGCCAATAATGTATTTGGTATTTATATTTATTTTTTGGTACTTCAATATCCATTCTTTATATCAGTAATCTTTGAATAAATAAAACCATGCATAAAAACGACATAGCTCTAGCATTAAGCATTCTCAACATATAAACGCAAGTAATGTCATTTTCTCTTTTAATTAAAAGGAGACGCAAAGATTAATGTAGACGAAATTTGAATTCAACTTGATGAAGGGCGTAACGAATCTTAGCATTTGATCTTAGCCAGATATGATGAAGGGGTTGACGAGGAGTGAAAAGTCAAAATTCTACTTTGAAAGTTAAGCGTTAAGGGTTAAGACCTATTTCTTTCCGACTTTCGTATTTTAGCAATAGTCAACTCATTTTGGCCCTTTGTGGTCAATCAAATCACTACATATGTGGTCAATCGATATACTAAGTTCCTAATATATCACGCCAACCTGAAAACCGAATTCAAATTTGCTCCTTCATCTTAATGAAAAGGAGACATAAAGAATATAAATGAGTTTTAAAATGTAAATATTTTTATATCATTCTATTAACACATAAATTATGTGTAATATTTGATTCAAGCCTTAAAAGAGCTCTCTTAACTCTTAAGGAGCTTAGATTTTCTTTTTCTTTTTTTAAATAAAGAAATTTATCCTTGGATGAGTACTATTATCATAGATTAACAATCATTTTCACTAAGGTCACTTATCATTAGTCATATCAGTTGATAAATAAACCTCATAGGACAAAATGGCAACCATCAAAATTTTTAAAAAAATGGGAAAATGAGATGGCAAACTTGATGACAACAATGAGTAGCAAGAGATGTGTGGCTATGAAGTAAAGTTGGAAAAAAGGTAGGGGGGTTTTATTCTGTTAGAAAGTCTTGATGAATATGTATGTTGCATGATGGTTGTCAAAATTTTGGAGGTACAACTAAACAATTTGGCACAGTGACTCCACTATATACTAGTCATCAGGGCAAAATTGAAGGAATCAATGGCCACATGATTGTGTAGTCATAAGTGGGTTGCATTAAACTGTGGGCAAAGATGTGAGGGGTTGGTGTGAACTTAGTAATATTTGATTCAACACATGAATTTTGGACATGAAATGTGAGGATCAAATTGGTGACAATATGGATCTATTTGGTGATTTTTTGTTGGCCTTCCACTATATCGGGTTAGATGATTGGTGTACACTTAGATCTTCACTTTTTAGTTCACTTTATTGTATTTTTTTAAGGGTTAGTTTTTTTCGGAGGAAAATTGGACTGAGAATTAGAAAAGAATAGGAAAGAGTATGATGGAATAAGATTTTTTTACAGGCATGTTTGTTAAATAGTTATTAACTGTTTATATTGACTGTTAGCTATTTGAATTAGTTACTTGCAGTAACTGTTTGAATTAGCTGTTAGTAGAAAAACTATTTGGTAAAGTTAGTTATGTCTAAAAAGATGTTTGGTAAAATTTCATTTATATCCTTATCTCTAAATTACTTCTTAATAGAGCATATTTTTTTACTTATTGGGCAGTGTCTTTTTTAAAAGAATCAAATTGGTGTCATAGATATAAATTAACTTTATTTGTGATCACAAAAAAAAAGAAACTTCATATGACTTTACTTTCTTATTAAATTCTACATAACTTGTATTTATTGTGTATCTTATTTCTTTTCAATTTGTACTTATGTAAATGATGTCAATATTTTATAATGTTATTCTAAAAAAAAAATTTGCTTTAAATTGAAATTGAAATTTATACGAATTTTTAATGAATCTGTCTTCATTAGATTCAATTCATACAAAATATAGTATCTAATGTTACTATTTTACATGGAACCAACACTTGAATTTTGGACATGAAATGTGAGGTTCAAATTGGTGACAATATAGATCTATTTGGTGATTTTTTGGTTGGCCTTCCACAATTCCTTGTTAGTAAAGCAAGAGGCCATGGATGGGGAGGATAAAGAGGGTAATAATATATCGAGTTAGAGAATTGGTGTATACTTAGATCTTTCACTTTTTAATCCACTTTATTGTATTTTTTTTTCGGGGTCGATTCTTTTCAGAGGAAATTTGGATTTAGAATTAGAAAAGAATAGGAAAGAGTAGGATGAAATAAGATTTTTTATAAGGAGTGAAATAGAGTGAATTTTTTTGAGAATAGGAATGAAATGAAATGCGAATTTTCTAGAAGGAGTGGAATGCGCTGGGAGGGGGCTGGGGGATAAGTTTTGCCAACAAGAAGAACAGGTCGTAGGTCAATCTTATTTAATCTATTTTTTCTCTACTTACGATTAATAGCTAACTACAATAACCCAAAAAAAATTAAAATCTTATGTATAAATTCCTTCAGAAAATGATCCGATATGCAAGATACATGTCATTACAAGTTAGGAACCAAATTTCATTCAAGTAGCGGTATTCAATCTTCAACTTGAACAATATTGATTCGTATTGTAAAAGTTACAACTACGTCAAACGGAGTTAAAATAACACTATTTTACCTACTACAAAATTTTAGTTTAAGTAATAAAGGGGTAATTTAAGCACACCTTATGTATGCACTCTTAAAAAAGAAAATTGCAAACCCTTTTTTTTTTTTTTTAATAAAGATAATCACTTCCAAATCTAGCGAAGGTAAACTGATTTGATCATTAAACCAAGAAAAATTTCCAAGGCCCTCATTTGACCACGTATATTGAATGGTCACGTGGTTGATTTGGCCTTTCCTCAAAGTCATTAGAATATTGCAATTTAATTACTTATGTTTATTTATTTCAGGAAGTGGATAGATTAGTAGTCTAGGGCTGTCAAACGAGTTGGGTCGGGTCGACGCATTTAATAAATGGGTCAATTTTGTATCGGCCTTGAAAATAGCTTAGATTTGCTCAAAACTGAAAAATAACAAGTTTTCACACTAAACGGTCAAATCATGTCGACTTCGGGTCAAAATCGGTTCGGTTCGGGTCAGGTTCGTATTTCTCTCAGTAAATTTGGGTCGGGTTCGGGTTGGGTTATCGTATCGGGTCAGACTTTGACAGCCCTAATTAGTACTAACAATTTATTGCCCCTTAATGTCTCGTACCTTAACGTTGAGTAGAGGTTTTTTTTTTAAAAAAAAAAATTTAATGGGAGTTTAGTAGATTTAGTTATAAATATCGTACCGATCGTAGTATTATTTTTGTACTAGGATGAGACATACTAGATTTGTGTATCGTTGTATCAAACTTTTACCGTTTTGAATTTCAAAAAAGTCAAAAACTTAAGTACAAAAAAAAAAGAAATTCTAGTATACCGGGCGGTATTTGATTAGAAATACTGGTACAGTTCGTGTTTAACGATATAGAGCGGCGACATGGGCTGGAGTTTAACTGATACAAACCAAGACATTAGCTTGTACCGTTTCTTAACCGGTACAGCATGCTTCGGCCGATACCGAGCGGTACAGTACTGTATTTATAACATTGAGATTTATGCCCCAAAAAACTTTTTTTTTTGGGTTTGGAAAACACACCCTACTAACTCAATTCAATTTAAGTATAGGGCTGTATATTGAAATCTTCTTAACATGGTTTATTAATGATTATTAGTTATTACTATAATTTATCTTATATATAAGACCATTTTATAAAAATTTGTTGCAAACAGACATGCGTACTTCTTGATCACTTTTATTTTACTATGTATACTAGTATAAACCCGGCCCGTGCTATGCACGGTATATGATGAAATAGATCAGTATAACATATGTACTTTTTGAAAAATTATAAAATTATCACTACTTACGTAATTGATATTATAACTTTAAAAAGATAAGATGATAAGTAACTATTGAAAAAATAAAAAGTTATCAATTTCATATATTGCAAATGAGATTAATAACATAGGAAGCATTTGATGATAATATATAGATAGATAAAGATCATGATAAATGACATGATGATAAGTTAATGAGTAGAGCAAGACAACAAACACTCCTCCTCATCTTCAAGTACTTGTGCGGAAAATAAATTTTTTTAGTAATCATTTTATTGTGAACATTGATATAAATAAAGTTTGTGTGCATACTGTGTTTAATTAGATGGTATACTTAGATCAATTCTTTAACTGTAGCACGTCTTCCTCCCAGTCGGTCGACGTAATAAGAGTGAAAGGTACTTCTATTTTATGATGTTATGGAGGCTCAATAATAAATAGCAATTATTTGTCTTGATAGTCATCAGATGACTGAAAAAAAAATATAAATATGACATTGTTAGTAATTAGTAATCAAGTGGCAAATCATGTGAAAAGTAATGAATATAACAAAGATATGTTTATCAGATACTCTTTCAAATAATAATAATAATAATAATAATAATAATAATAATAATAATAATAA
>JACYFF010031956.1:3298382-3321257 GCA_017589665.1 Selenicereus undatus | reverse complement strand
AACAACAACAACAACAACAACAACAACAACAACAACAACAACAACAACAATGAGATATCTTCTTTGGAGAAGATGTGTTTTTTTTAAAATAGAAATCGATATTTTAGATTCAATCAATGACTTTTTTTTATAACTAAGATCACTGTACATCAAATCTCACAAGTCACTTCCGTTGCATCATTTTAGGATTTTTCGAAGATTATCACCTTTTTTTAACTACGTGTTTTTTTTTGTTTTTTTTTCTGTTAAGATAATAAGGTTATCATGAATCCTTTTCATACATATATAGCTGAAATTTTAGGGTTTTTTTAAAAATAAAAATAAATAGTATTTTTTGAATAAAAAATAAAGTGATATCATGGCAGATTATTTGCTTTTTCCCTATGTCAAGGAATAGAATTCTCATATGTCCCTTATCACTTATATAACTGAAATAATGGGTATTATTTTAAAAAATAATAAGAAATAGATATTTTATTGAAAAAAGATACATTATTTAAGATAAGAATCAATGGATTAGATTTATTACGTGACTAATTTATATGGATAAGATTACACCAAATCCAGCAAATCATTATCATTTCACCATTATAGAATTTTTAAAGATTATTCCTCTTTTTGTAACTGTTTGAGTTTTTTTTTTATATAATACGATTATCATGTATGCTTTACTAAATATAACCAAAACTATAATGGATTAAAAAAAATAAATAAAAAGGCATATTGCTTGGGGAGGGTAAGTTTTTTAAAAATTTTAAATCTATGGTTTAGATATAATAAATAAATATAACTACCTAGGTTTTCCCTCTAGATAATAGGATCATCATCCATCTTTTGTCATGTGTATGCAAAATCTTAGGGGAATTTTTTTTAGGAATATCTTAACTTTGAAATCACTTTCATTACAACATTTTAGAATTTTTCAAAGATTATCATATTTTATTTTAATTGCATGATTTTTTTAGATAATAGGATTATCATGTATTTATTGTCACATATGACTGAAATTATGACTTTTTTTTTGAAAATTAGAAACAAATGGGTATATTTTTTTTTTTTGGTAGAAGGTGCATTATTTTCTAAGATAAAATCAATGGCTTAGATTTAAAAGATGACTAATTTTTCTGGCTAAAATTACATCAAATCCTGCAAATCGCTCGTGTTAGCACTTCATGATTTTTGAAAGATTATCGCAATTTTTTAAGTGCTTGTGGTTTTTTTTTTTAGATAGTAGGATTATCATGTACTCTTTATTACATATAAACAAAATTATGAATAATTTTAGAAAATAAAAATAAATAAGTATTTTACTTGGATAACGTAAGTTTTTTTTGTTCTAAATTTACTGAATAAATATAATTGCATAAGTTTTTTCCTAGATAACAGAATTATCATTTATTTTTTGTCATGTACATCCAAAACTATGGGTTATTTTAAAAGAGAAATAAACGAATCTCTTAACTTTAAAAATCATCTTAGATTTAATGAATAAATATTTTTAAAGGTCAAGATTACATCAAATTTTGTAAATCCCTCAATTGTAGCATTTTAGGGTTTTACAAAGATTATCACTTTTTATTTTAACGGCTAGGGATTTTTTTAGGTAATGAATAAATATAACTACCCAAATTTTTTTTATATATAATAAGATATCATCTATCCTTCATCATCTGTATCCAAAATTATGCGAGGTTTTTAAAATGAAGTTAAAGGAATATTTTATTTTTAAAATCGCTTGTTTAGATATAATAAATAAATAATTTTTATAGCTACGATTAAACTAAAGTTTGCAAATCACTTTAAGTTACTACCTTTTAGAGGTTTCCAAAGATTACTATTAATATAGCATATACGTAGATGACATGACAATTAAATTTACCTCAACATAGCAGAAAAAAATGGATTGCAAAGAGGAGGGGTGACCTTATTATTTTAAAAAATAATAAGAAATAGATATTTTATTGAAAAAAGACACATTATTTAAGATAAGAATCAATGGATTAGATTTATTATGTGACTAATTTATATGGATAAGATTACACCAAATCCAACAGGTCATTTTCATTGCACCATTATAGAATTTTTAAAGATTATTCATCTTTTTGTAACTGCTTGAGTTTTTCTTTAGATAATACGATTATCATGTATGCTTTACTAAATATAACCAAAACTATAAGAGATTTTTAAAAAATAAAAATAAAAAGGTATATTGCTTGGGGAGGGTAAATTGTTTTAAAAATTTAAATCTATGGTTAAATTTAATAAATAAATATAACTACCTAGGTTTTTCCCCTAGATAATAGGATCATAATTCATCTTTTGTCATGTGTTTGCGAAATCTTAGGGGATTTTTGTAGGGATATCTTAAGTTCGAAATCACTTTCATTTTAGCATTTTAGAATTTTTCAAAGATTGTCATGTTTTCTTTTAATTGCACGGTTTTTTTAGATAATAGAATTATCATGTATTCATTGTCAAATATGACTGAAATTATGATTTTTTTTTTGAAAGATAGAAACAAATGGGTATAGTTTAAATAAAAAATTGAATTGATTTAATGACGTATCATTTGCTTCCCCCCTAGATATAGGATTATCATATCATTTATCACATATATAACCGAACATATCTGTATTTTTTAAAATATTAGTAATAAAGAATATTTTTTTTTTTTTGGCAGAAGATGCATTATTTTCTAAGATAAAATCAATGGCTTAGATTTAAAAGATGACTAAATTTTCTGGCTAAAATTACATCAAATCCCGCAAATCGCTCCTGTTAGCACTTCATGATTTTTGAAAGATTATCGTAATTTTTTAAGTGCTTGCGGTTTTTTTTAGATAGTAGGATTATCATGTACTCTTTATTACATATAAATAAAATTATGAAGAATTTTAGAAAATAAAAATAAATATGTGTTTTGCTTGGATAACGTAAGCTTTTTTGTTCTAAATTTACTGAATAAATATAATTGCATAGGTTTTTTCCTAGATAATAGAATTATCATTTATTTTTTATAATATATATCTAAAACCATGGGTTATTTTAAAAGAGAAATAAAGGAATCTCTTAACTTTAAAAATCAACATCTTAGATTTAATGAATAAATATTTTTAAATGTCAAGATTACATCAAATTCTGTAAATCCCTCAATTGTAGCATTTTAGGGTTTTACAAAGATTATCACTTTTTATTTAACTGCTAGGGATTTTTTTAGGTAGTGAATAAATATATCTGTCCAGATTTTTTTCATATATAATAAGATGTCATCTGCCCTGCTAACTCAATTCAATTTAAGTATAGGGCAGTATATTGAAATCTTCTTAACATGGTTTATTAATGATTATTAGTTATTACTATAATTTATCTTATATATAAGACCATTTTATAAAAATTTGTTGCAAACAGACATGCGTACTTCTTGATCACTTTTATTTTACTATGTAAATTGGGTTATTTTTCGCAAAATAACTATATATATAGTAGATAATTTGACTAAAAAATTTACATAATGTTATGAGGTTGATTTTGTTAACTACAAGAGTGAGGATCAGTGGAGCTTCTGGCCACTAAAGTTTATCGTCTTGTAATAATTTACTATCCTATTCACAACTTTATATATTTTTATATTTCATATATTATTCAAAAATACCTTTTGATCTAAAAGTACTTTTTTGCACCCAAAAAAAAAAAAAAAACTCATTACTTCGGGCTTTTGAGTGCTGATGAGATCGATCATAAAATAAGATCATTACTATTTAGTGCTAATGAATGCCGATTGAGACTTGTCAAAGTGCTTATTAGTGTTGATTAGTAATGATAAATGCTAAAAAAATTAGATATTATAATTAGGATGTGTGACTGGGCACTAATGAGTGCCAATAAGAGCGGATTGATACTAATGAGTATTAGTTAGTGCTGATGGGCGCCAAATGCTAATATATACCTATGATTGCAAAGCGTAGAGCTTATTTCAGACCTTCAACCATCAATTTAAACTTTTGACAGATTTTGATTCTTGAATATGATATCAGAGTTTTTTTAGAGTAATAAATCTCAAGTTCAAATATTAACAACCCCTATATTGATTTATTGCATAATATGAGGGGAAACATTTACATTTCGAACTAAAAAAAATTCATCTGAAGGGTCATTGAATACAACATTTATTCTTAAACCTCAACTATTATTTTAAACTGTTCCTTTTCAAGGCAGTATTGTAGTAAATTTAGGTTGTATTTAAGCATAAAATCTACCCACATTAAAGAAAATAATCATTTTAGACTTCCTATTATTTTTGGTTTATTTGATAGATTCTATGAAGTTGATTGTCAAAACAATGATAAGTTGAAACCAATATTTTGCCTTTAATGAGTTCTTGCACCATTCCACATCAGACCCAAAAAATCACCCCAAAAATTCCGTGTCTTTGGTGTCTATCTTATACATAAATAATAAATAGGAGTAGAAAACTGATCAACCATATAGTCTACAACGCCCATGACCCAAACACGCAGCTAGTATTCAATTTCTGTCTCTCCCTTGTCCAATCATCTCTATTAGTTTCTTCACCCATTTTGTCTCCGCTTATATTCAGCAACAGGGTACTCCAAAGAAAGCTCCTTTCCATTTGCATTTCCGGTAAAAGGTTCTCTACTTTTGGTTTCTTACTCACTTTCATTTTGGGTATGTATAATGTTCTTTTAATTTGCAATATATGTAGTATTTTCAGTCTGGGATCGTCTCAATATTCTTGCTTATTGGCTGCATGCACCTCTCCCTCCCTCCCTCCCTCCCTCCCTCCCTCTCTCTCTTTTTCTGGGTCAATGATTCTGTGGGTTTTTGCTTGAACTCTGTTTGGAAGACTCCTAATTACCTGTATTTACATCTTTCTGGAGTTTGCCTAGGTGGGATTCACATTCTTACTTGTTGCAGATTCTGAAAGCTGTAAATTTTGTGCAAAGCTTGAGAACATGAGTGTCAAAAGAACCTTAGGCGGTTAGATTATTTCAGAAAATTTGAAAGATCCAAGGTGGGTTTTTTGGGGGTGTTTTGTGGGGGGTTTTTTTTGGGTGGGGGTCCTTATAATTACATCGAGGGGGAAAAAACGAAGAAGAAGAAGAAGAAGACAGGCCAGGCCTTGTGAATGCATTATGAAACGAGTTTGATTGGAGTTATGATTGATGTATGTCACAGTCGTCCTCTTGTTCCACCCTGCCTCTTATCCTTTTTGGCCTTTGTATTCTTCTCGTGAGTTTCTGCCAAAAAAGTCTTGCTTTTTATGGCCTCATTTTTGTCAGTGTGATCTATGGCTCTCCTTTTCCTATAAACAAATTTAAATTTCAGATGAATTTATTGTAATATATTTAGCTGATTAATACAGCATCTCTATCCTGTGATTTGATCATTGCATCAAGTGCAAGTTTTTGTAGCAAATTTTTTTGATCCTTATCTTCTTTAGTAGGATTTTAGTTTCTTTTAGTAAGGCTTACATAAGATGGTCTTAATCAACTATTGTATGCAGCCCGGGAAGGGTTCGTAAGATTGTCTCATACAAGTTTTATATGTCTTTTTTCAAAAAGAAAATCATTTGGTTGCTCAAAAACAGTTAAATTTTGAAAATCGTGGAGCTTATTTATTTGGATCATAATGTTGCAGATTTGATTTATATGTTGTTTATGAGCAATTTTCCACATTGGTAAAGGATGCAAAACAAGCTATGGTTTGCACTGCCAATGATTTACTTGAGTGGAAGGATTTTCCTAAAGGCCTCAGGGTCCTCCTCCTTGATGAGGATAAAGATTCTGCAAATGAGATCAAGGCTAAACTTGAAGAAATGGAGTACATAGGTTTGATATGCCTCCTTTCATTCCTATCCTATTTTTATGCAATCGTTTATTGCTTAATTTGGAATTAGCTTGTTTTTATCCATCGGTGTTTATTGATCTATATTGGTCCACAATTATATTAACGATTAGGTTGTCTTAGTAACGCCTTACCTTTCTTCGGTGGCCTTGAAGTATGGTATACGGAGTATAGGCTTTATACCTCTAATCGGAATTTGAGATGTGGTATTGATAAGACTGAGTACTTTTAGTTACATATGAACAAAATACTCCATCACGTTTTGCTTTTTATTCCTGATCAACAATTGTTGCCGTCCCACATTAACGTTGTTGCTTGCATTGTTGATAAATAACCTTCCATTATCTCTATCAAACCTAAAATTAGCTTTCTGTTTTCTTAGAACTTGTATGTTTTCTATCCACGACGAGTTCTTTTGCTTTTTTTTTCCCCTTTTGATGGTTGGTTTAGGGTTTTTTTTGTTGTTTGGGGGGGGGGGGGGGGGGTTCTGTTTCTAACTGTCCCTCGCGCTCCTAGTAATGTTATATTTTTAAAAAGTTTTATTGTCATGGTTCAGCCAGATCTTCATGAGATTTTCTACTTGTTTGTAATCATTCCCCCAAAATACAAATGTAAGATAACCTATGTTGTATGATAAAGAAAAACACGTTTTTTTGTGTGATATTGTGAACTTATTCGGGTCTTTCATTTACTTAAGAAGCCCTTTTCCCCTGTTTTATGTCTTCTTTAGCTAATGGTTCTTTTGTTTGCCCAAAATAACAATGTAAATCTGTTCTGTGTAGTATTTGCATTTTTCAGTGAGAACGAAGCTTTATCCGCAATTTCAAACAAAGCTGATAACTTCCATGTTGCCGTTGTAGAGGTAATGTATCTTAGCCTTCTGTAACTAATAGCCAGAATGGTTTACGTAGACTTTATGTCATTTTAAATACAAGATTTCTGATGTTCTTGATTACCATCAGTTGGCTTTCTTATGGCTCCTCAGCTTCAGAAACTCTAACTTTTCATTGCTTCTTTCATCACAGGTGAGCGTACACAACAGCGATCAAAGATACAAGTTTTTGGAGATTGCAAAGGACCTCCCAACCATCAGTGAGCATGCCAACTGACATTTATCATTTTGAGAGTCTTTAGTTTAGCTTGAACAAATTCTAGCCAAGTGACTGTGATGGTACCTTGTCGAGCCATGTACATATCTTTAATCTCTATTTTCGGTTGTATTTATGCTGGATATGAGATGCATGTAGAATTATCTGGCCATGGAGTAACTTGGTTGAGAGTGGAACTCTCTAATTTTCTAGATATGCAGTTGTTCTTATTTTCTTTTTTCCTTTTTTCTGTTTTTCCTAATGTAATGCTCATTTTTGCTGGTTGTAGTGACATCAAATGAGCAGTGCCTGAGCACCATGATGAAATGCATAGCGGTAATATTTCATTCTATACGGTTTTTTTTTTCTTGTTCATGTCTCTTCGAAATGGATTTCAGTTGCTCTTGTAAGGGGCAAGATTGCATGCATCTTGACCTCTCCAGACTGTGCTGTTAATATTTTCTGTTATTCAACTTATGTTGTGTCTACGTTCTTTGTTTTCTTATTTTAATTGTGATTGTTCTTATTTGATCTTAAATTGGCAGCTTGGAGCAGTTGAATTCCTTACAAAGCCACTATCTGAGGACAAACTCAGGAATATATGGCAGCATGTAGTTCATAAGGTCTGCTGTACTCTCACCATCTTTAACAGATTCATTTCTGTATGTAGAATTCTGAGTTGTTGAATCTTGACAGGCATTTAATGCAAATGCGAGTGGAAGTGAAGCCTCAGAATCACTTAAATCGATAAAAGAATTTGTGGGCTCAGTTTTAGAAATTCAGCAGCAAAGTGTAACTGCACAGAACCAAGTCCGGGATGAACCACCAAATGATGGATTCCCAATGAGCCAAAATGACCCTGACCCATCAACCATTAGTGATAAGTTCCCCGCGCCTTCAACTCCCCAGCTAGAACAAGTAGGGAGATTCTTGGATGATGGGGACTATCAAGAACAACCCAACGACTCCCCTATTAAAGAGAGCGGGGACATTGATGGGGAAACCAAATTTGTCGATACTGCAATTAGTGATTCGGATGTCATGATGGAGATGGACCCAGCTCAGCCAACGGCTGAGATGACAATCAAAGAAGAGGATGATCATCATGATGGTTCCAAGGATAGAAATTATTCGTTATCCAAGCCACACGATAAAGAAGATGCTACTGATCTTGGTGCCAACAATGGTAACCCAAATAAGGAATCTGCTTCTCAGAATTTATGCAGGGCAAAGGGTAACAAGAAAAAAGCGAAGGTAGCCTTTCCATGGTTCCATAAGTTATTGGGTCAATTTCACATTCCTGCATCCTCCAAAGAACTTCATATATTGGTGGAAAATTGTCTAGTTTTTTTAAATTCAAGTTAGACCAATTAGACATTGCTCATAATTCCGACAAACTTTCTTTGTCCAGGCGCTTGTTTATTTTGGCCTCAACCAAATGGACGAACTCTTATGTCTGATTGAAACTCGGATTACAATTTCACGATGATTTCCCCAACTTCTTTTGGGTTGGATGTCTAGAACAGAACTTTTCCATCCCTAACTGGCATCATTCATGGGATATTTGTTGTGCTTGTATGTATACTTAATTATAAGATATCTTATTCTTTCAGGTAGATTGGACACCAGATTTGCATAAAAAGTTCGTCCAAGCAGTTGAGCAACTCGGTGTCAATCAAGCAATCCCTTCTAAAATTCTAGAGTTGATGAAAGTAGAAGGGTTGACTAGACATAATGTAGCAAGCCATCTTCAGGTTGGTCATTCTTGATGATAAAATTGGTCACTAGAGCTATTTGTTAACAAATACTATCTCAATATAACCACTTAAACTGTGCGCCGCCTTGTTCAGAAATACAGAATGCATAGAAGGCACATTTTGCCTAAGGAAGAGAACTGGCAGTGGCCACACCCTATGAATTACTATCCTCACCAACCTGTGATGGCATTCCCTTCCTACCAGACCCATCACACTTTCACACCAGGGCAAGTCTACCCTATGTGGGGACCACAGGGTGGCCAATTACCGGGGTTGCCAATGTGGGGACCACCTAGCTATCCCAACTGGCAACCCATGGAAAATTGGCAATGGAAGCCGCCTTATCCTGGGGTAATTAACAACCCATTTTCTCAGTTGGCTTTACTTCAGTCTGATGTGTTGTTTATCCTCAGTTTTGGTGCATTATGGTGTTTTTGTTTCTTCTTGTTTTAGCTGCATGCTGATGCATGGGGCTGCCCAGTGCTACCACCGTCTTCATGTCCATCCTCTCCCTTCCCACAAGTGAGTCGAATTTATAGAGTCTCATGCTTGTAAAGGTTCCCATGATCATGTTACTCATCTTTGATGAATTGGAGATTAGCATAAGGTTTTCTGATAAGACTATGTTTTCGTAGGTGCAACAACAAGGTGTAGAAGGGTTCCAGAGTCCTGATCACAGGAAGAATTTTGCTGATCTTCATCCGGTAACCATCTTCCTTTGACTACTACTTTCTTATCAAATGTCTAATAGTGTTTAGCAAAGCATCTTGTAGTAGTTTCGATTACGCTTCTGGGTCGTGTTCAGCTGAAACTATCTACTCCTCTAGGAGCTTGTGTCTAGGGTAAGATTGCAGACATTATGACCTTTCTATGGCCACCGTCTATGTTAGTTGGACTCAGCCATACCCATGTTAAAGTGTTGAGTATCAGACACCAATGTGGACTCAGCAAAATACTTTGAAACATTTTGTTTATTTTTGGTCTAAGATAAAGGACCGAGTGTCCATATCCATGTCCAAGTGTCGAGTGAATGACATGGGTACTTGGGGCAAAATGAGAAGTCCAAATAGCATAGGCCGAAGTAATGGAACTCGAAAATCCCGCTATGACTCCTCATAGATTGGGCTTCCACCTTTGGATCCGGGGTTAGAGGACGAAATAGCATTAGATTTAAAGTAGAGGACAGTTCTATGAGACATCATTATCAGGTCCATGTCAGAAAGAATTTAAAAGCTTATATATATGAAGGGTACAAAGCTAATCAATCAACCAGGCTGTCCATTATTGTGATCTCCCTCTTCCAGCTGTTTTAAGTCCTTTGTCATCTAACTTGGTATTATTGTTTTGCTTGAAAAAGCATACAAACCATGACTTGGACATGCTCAGTTTTTTTTTTGGGCGGGGGGGCGTGTGGCGTGTGTCAAAAATCGGTCCCTCTTGCATCTCAAGCTCAGGTACCATCATGCATGGCCTGAAAAACATGTGTCCGCTTGTTCTCCCAAATTAAGCATTTATTTTGGGTGCAATTATGTTGTATGGTGCTGACACTTGAACTGCTTTTTTGTACAGTAACCATTTCTACCACTATACTAAGCCTAATGGTCCCGTCCATACATATGTACCCTTGTAGTGGTGTGACAGTGGTTGCACGTTGAAAGCATCAGAATTCAAACATTTTGCGTGAAATAGACAAGACACCACCTCACCTAGTTGCGCCCCTAAAATGCCTGAGAAGGTTCTAGATTATGCACATAAAGTTATGTAGATGCTCTTTTTGTCTCACAATAATGGTGTATTTTCTGTTTTAGGTTGTGTTAACTAAGTTATAAGTTAATGCAATTAACTTGTATGTATGTCAAAATGCATTACATTTTCTCTGTGATAGAGTGTACAGTGTTTTTTCTTTCTTTAGCCTTTCTTGTGGTTGACCTTGTCTTCAAACCTATGCATAGTCTCTCGTAAATGGTATTTTTTTCATATGGTAGGGACAAGTCTGCATATATCGCCGAGAATCCACTGTGGTGGGATCCATATTGAGTTGTCGTTTTGTTAGTTGTTGGCGTCTAGCTGTTGTGGTAGTTTCATCGTTTGATTGTTCAATATGTGAACATTATAGGCCGAGGAGGTACTTGACGAGATGGTGAAGGAAGCAATAAGCAATCCATGGTTGCCACTACCCATAGGCCTAAAGCCACCCTCCACTGAGAGCGTCCTAGCTGAGCTCTGCCGCCAAGGGATCTCCTTCATCCCTCCCCTCATCAACGGCTGCCATCCGGGCTAACGCAGACCCAGCATTCCCAACTGGGCCCCACACCCAACCAATCATCACATTTGAAAAAAAAAAGGAAAGAAAGGTCATGCATATTGCATAGTTCTCGTCATTGAGATATATATCAAGCTTTGCATCTTGGCTTCGGCATAGAAGATTCTGCCACGTATGTAATCTAAGAACCATATAGATAGTTGTGGTTGTAAATAGAGCTGACATGAACTTAATCTGTTGACTGTTCAGTGGGATTGATAATGTAAGGAGAAGAGATAGAGGGTGATCGTGATGGGTACTCGAATTTTTCCTGGTGGTGGGGGAAGGGGCCCTGACTCTAGTGTACTAAACTTCATAGAGTGGGAATCCTTATGTGGTTGGAGGGATTGAGTTGTCCCCAAATTTGATGGGGAAATTTGTAGGAGATAGCGTTAGAATTGTTCCCATTGGGACCATTTCTTTTAGAAATAAACAGGTTAAAGATGTTTGTAGATGGTCATCTTATCTTTAGTCTATTCCCTTATCATTGAGAATATCTACAATAATCCTTTGAATGTTTCACTACACATCAAGAAAGTATTTAGCCCTAATGGTTCTGTTCACTTCATCTTCACTAACAAGCTAGTTGTAATGTCCAAAGTATGAGTGTATGTGTTTGAGGAAATGTTGTCTCATATTAATGATTTATGAGAAGTATATTAAGATTGCCTTCCGCTTTCGAGGGAAGAATCGGCGCGATACGAATCGGAAGTGAGAATGTCGGCTTGAGTAGTGCAAACATTGGTCAGAATCCAATGCCCCGGAAACCTAGGGGTTCCTCCGCAAGGTTTGTCCACAGAGGGTGAGTCAGGGCCTAAGATCAGGCTAAATTATAAAAAGTGGGGTTCTCGCACATTAACAATATAAAAGGCCTTAAATATGTTTGTAAACAAATGAGTTATTTCAATCACTAAGAATTGTTTTTTTAGGTTGAAACCTCAAGGGCTGATGTACCTTACTTGTTTGTCTCAAGCTTGATTTCTATAAAATTTAACCAAAGTTTGTAAGAAGGCATGCTTACAAATTAACAATGAGGTGTTTTGCTTTTGAGGTTTAGCAAAAATATGTAAAGGGTTCAATTGTTCCAAACCGAGAGAGGGGTGTATTTTGTGGCTGGATTGATTTGTAACATCAGTAATTTCTTCTTACATATGAAATAAAATCAACAAATTTATAAGGTTTAGCTCCCTCTTGGAATCAATTGATCCTTTTCGACAAGAAGTCTCGAAGCAGATAAGATTAACAAACTCGACAAATCGTAGGAAAATACATCATACCACAGACAAGTTTGTACTATGTGTATATGTTGCATTGTGTTGTCATTCTTTTCATGTCATTGTCCATGTAAGATTGTAAACTGGGTGTTGGTTCGTTGTTATTGTATGGTTATTAGATTGGCTTTGTTAAGATAAATGATGGGGCATTGTCATGGTTACAGTTCACCCCTTGGGGTGGGGCCCTTTTCTGGACCTTGCATGAACCCGAGATGTTTGTGCACCGAGCTACCTTTTTTTTCTTTTTTATTGTCATGGTTACAGTTGAAATTGTCATATTTGATCAGCATCAACCATAACTTTACCCACAGGTAATTGATTGAACTATATTCTTTCTTTTCTGGATGCGTGAGAAAGTGAAATTAAAATACGAAAATTTTGAAATTTTTGGTTTGACTCGTATTAATTAAAGTATTACTATTTCATCTATAATATAAGAGATTATATCATTATGGTTATCTTATAATACGTTCAAGTTTGGAATGCATGTTTGAAAAAATATGTGAAATACTAGATGCAAATTCAAATGTGTTTTTCGTAACTTGTTGGATATTGACATGAAAACTTTAGAATTTGTGCATGTAAACAGAAGGGGGAAATGAATGTTCATGATCCAACTTTAAAGTTAAGCGAACAAATTGATGGTCACAACTAATAAACAATTTCAAATGTTACTATCCTCCCTCGCCCCCTTCTTCTTTAGGAAATTGCGTAATATAATGTTTGGTAATTTTTGACAAAGTATTTTGATAAAGTCAATACACTCATTAGGTAATTTTTAATGTTCGGTAACATAGCATTTCAAGTAGCGTTTAACATTTTAAGTAGCATTTCTGAAAAGCTAATAGTATTAACATTTAACATTCAAAAGTAGCATTTTATATTTTTTTGCCAAAAAATATCCTTTGGAAATTATCTATTTCTTTTTATTTCAATTTACATTAAGCAACTTAGTCAACAGCTAAATTTACCGAACATATTTATTTTAACTACTCATCCAAACAGCTATCCGCTAACAATTTAATTAGAAACGCTATTTGCTACCTAAACAGTTATTCGCTACCTAAACCGTTATCTACTACTTAAACCGCTAATTTTACCGAATACAACCTAAATTTATAAATATGCAAAAAAAAATTGGAGTCGCTACATCCATTTCCTTCCTGAGACTAATGTTAAAAAAGAAACAAGGTCAAGAATATTTTCATAAATTAAAATGAAGAAAGGTGCTATAAAATATTCATCATTGCTGGCAATTTGGCATGATTGTGGCGAAACCCCCCCCCCCCCCCAAACAAAAGTCCCTCTAAACTCTATTAAGGCACATTAAGATTCATAATTAGATTAGCTGATCCAAAGAAGCCCATTATACTTTTGGCCTGTGAATTCTCAGCCTACCTTTTCATTTTGTTCCTTGTTCATTTTGGGCCAGCCCATAAAAAGTAGCTAGTTAAGCCCAGTTGCCCCCGAATGCTTGTAACTCGTAAGATTAAAGGTGTAAAGGCGACAGCCCAGTTAGTTAGAGAGTTTTATATATGACGGTCTTACATAAGAGATAGTATGAGATGGATATGTTTATAGTAATTTTTAATAGTTTTGGGAATAACCAATTATTCATTTAGGAAAATTTGGAATCCACCGCTATACGGGTAGATATGTCTGTAGAAGTAAGACTGCCTACATTTGAATTTATTCAGATCCCACAAAATCGAGATCCACATTGGGAGGTGGTGTTATTGTTGTTGCTGGAAAATTGAATAAAGTAATCCTTAAATTAAAAAGTAATCCTAAAATGAATTATGAGTCACTTCAACATTTCTAAAAAGTCATCCTTCAAGGAACCTGTCTCATTATAATATTTTTATGAGATGATCTCGCATATGAATTTGCGGTTAGTTATTAGGTTTAAGTCTTAAATTTGTTATAGTTATTTCTAAAAAACTATAAATTCCAAAGACAATTGACACTTAAAATTACAGTACTTTCTACAATATCACTACAGCATTGTATATTTTATAGTTAAAATGTATATATTTGTTTGTGAATATATATATATATATATATATATATATATATATATATATATATATATTGCTTTTACATTTCAAGTTACACTTTCTATTCGTGCACCACCTATAAGGCATTTTATGATTAAAAAAGTAACATATTTTTTTCTCGTTAAATTCATCTTATATTATTATCTAGCAGCCACTTCCCCATGGTTGGATTTTACGTTTGACTAGTTGGTGGTTGACTTCAGGAGTAATCATCAACCACATTTCTTTTGGGCAGACATCTCCCCTGGAGAGGCCACCTCTTTACTCATCCAAATATGTGATGTGGGGGGAGAAAAAAGAAGGCAAAATTGGTTCTATTAACGACAACGACAATAACAACAACAACAACAACTTCCAGCGAGGTTGTGAGGGTTCCGTTTTCGTGGGATTTGGGGATATTTAAATATAGGCAACTTTACCCTTACATATATGACTGTAAGTAGAGAGACTGTTTTTAATAGACTCACATAAAAAGTTTTAAGGAGATATTTAGATGTTGAAAAACGGTTGGTAAAACAATTTTAGTAAAAATTGGTAAAACGAACTGGTTCCAATACTATCATTAATAATCTTACCAGGAAAAAATGGGATCTTTAAAATTTTAGTAATAATGCCGACTTTTAGCATTAGATTGGCAATATCTTGTGCATTATGTCTTCTTTTCTTTCTTTCTTTTTTTTTTCCATTCCCAACACAGAGCTAATTCATTACGTATGCATAACTAAATTCGGCTTAAGTTTTTTTAAAATAAATAAAGTCAAATTTTACCTTGATGGTCAATGAGATCTTATCTTGATAGTTAAAAGTTAGTCTTTAAATATATTAGATTGTATATTCGATTGTCTCATTTCCCTTTATGTTGCAATTTGTATCTTAAACACATTATGTGATTCATTGAATAGGGAAAATAAAAGCAGCTCGATTGTCCTAATTGTAAATTACTGCTAAGACAAAAATAACATGATTAGCATTAAATTAATCCAAATATAGTAAACAATTACTATATTTGTTAGGCTATCAAATGGGTCAATACTCATTTAAAAAAAAAAAAAAACTGTGACTGGTAGATGGAGGCTAATTTGAAATAGACAAAAAAAATATGACGAAATAATAATAATAATAATTCCATGTACAAAAAATTGTGTATTTATGTCTTCTCTAATACAGTAATTTAAAACCCCCCAAAAAAAAAAAGTTGCTATCCAAAGAAAGAAAAGAAAACTAAAAAAAGGTCGAAGTTTAGATACCTAACAAAACGAAAACGACAACGTACATGCTGCCAAACGACGCCGAATAATTTATAAATAAAAACGTCATCCTTATTAAATATACGGTGTCGTTTTGCAGTGTTAAATCTGGGCCTTAATTGTGATTTATCAGAACAATAGAAAAAAAAAAGATGAAATAAATAAATAGAAATTAAACAAATGATGACCATTTTCTTTCTCTGAGTTCAAGAATTCCCCCTCTCTCTCTCCTGCCTCTCTCTCACCCCCTCCCAGTTTCTCTCTCTATCTCATTGGAATTGGAGGCTTTCTGATATCAAGGATTAACGGTATAGCTTTCAATTCTTCAATCTGGATTGTAATTTATGTTGTTTATATGTTCATCTGGATTCTTACGCCGTTTGATTACGATCCAACCTTGATCATTTGAAATTATCGAATTTCATCGCGAATTTGTTGAATCAATTACCTTGAAAATTGTGCTGATTGACTTAAATTTTGGATATTGATAGTTATTTTGATTGTTGATTGGTCCTGTATTTCGATTATCGTGCAGCGTCGTCTTCATTTGGTGTTGTTAGGTGATTGTCAATTTTATTGTCCTCAAAACTCAGTTGCATGTCCTTGTTCTAGCTTGCGGATGATGTAATTCCTGCGCTTTTTGTTTATGGAGGGAAGCGGTCAAGCGGGGTACTAGAATTTTTTTGTAATATGGAGCGATGATCATTACGATATTGGATTGTTCTATTTGGAGAAAAAATATGCAATATGTTTTCTACTTTTCTCGTTGTGAATGATTTATTTTTTCCGAATTGTGTTTCCTTTTTTGATTCGTGGGTTTTGATATTACAGGGTGTGGGGAATTGAGGGAGGTACTTTGTTCAGTTGTGGGAGAAAAGGGTTTTGTTAATCCATAGAACATGGCGTGCCGGGGGTGTTGGGAGTGCTTATTGAAGCTACTCAACTTTCTGATGACGCTTGCGGGGCTGACCATGGTGGGATATGGGATTTACTTGTTTGTGATGTACACAAAAGCATCTTCAGATTCGCCTATTGCCCCAGTTAGCGCTGATGAGAGTTTGATTCAGTTGGGTCGGCCATTGATCATGACTGTGTCTTTGTCCAACAACATTTTGGATAAGCTTCCGAAAGCATGGTATGTCCTTTGTCATCGGTTTCTTTATATTGTTAAATGTCTAGTTGGATAAGTGAACTTGTGCCTGTAGAGCGTGGTTGCTACACCATTAAGATTAAAAAGATTTGATTTTTTGGTTGGGGGGGGGGTTTGAAGTAATAGAAGGCATGTTTATGTTGTTGTAGAGTTGTCCTTGTTTTATTTAATAGTTCGTTCATGAAACGTTTTTCTGAGATTTGTCGGAATATGTTTGTTAGCTAACAGTCTCTTTGCTTAAATGCCTGAACCTTTGTGCTTTGTAAAGAATGAAATGTCCTAATGGATGAAGTAATCTGGAAAAACTGTCATGATGGATTTCAACATTCCAGTATTCAGCTTTAGTTTGTGATAGAGATTGGAATTCAGTGGTATCAAACTGATAGAGACTGGATGCTGTGATATCAAACTAATAGAGGATGGGAGACAGAAAAGGAGAAATGAGAGATAGAAAGGGATAGGCAATAAGTAGGGGATAGAAAAAGAATTGTGATGGAGGAATGGATAGAATTAAAAACGAGAGGGATCTAGGGGATCAATACATAGAAAAATCAATGTGTTTGTAATATTTAACCATTGTTGGCATAGGATAGCCTAAGACAACAAATGATCTATTTGTAGTGTCTTGTGTCGCCTCAAGATATTACATTGCCTCATGGAATCATATTTCTTAGGAAATTGAGGCAATGGACTTAAGGCATTTGAGTGCTAGTATGACAATTGTGCTCATTGAAATTGGTTGGAGGATATATAGAATCTAGAAAGAGGATTGGGAGTTAGAGCGGCTGGAGCCTCCTGGGATTGCCAAACAAAGCTATTTCACACCATCATTGGGATTTTTTCCGATAATTACCAAGTGCTGAAGCTCCCTTGCAAATTGCTTTATTGTGTTTTAGGTCTGGTCTAGATAGTTTAGAGCATATTATATGCTACCAGAAAAACTCCAGAAAACCTATTTTTTTCCGTTAATTTTTTGGATCACACTTTAAAGTCAAAAAGAATTTCCAATGACAATTAGACCATTACAGTCATGGATAGTTTGGAGTGTATTATATGTTACCAGAAAACCTATTTTTTGGTTGGTTTTTGGATCACACTTAAATTCAATAAGAATTTCCAATGACAATGAGGCCATTCCAGTCATTGAAATTCCTTAGGATGATACTTAGAATGTCCTAAGTGGTCTCAGAGGTACAACAGTCATAGTCTTAGTTGAACCCCGAAATCAGAACCTATGATACATGGCTTCTGAATTTTAGGAGAAATAATCAAGAAGTTGTCAAATCATCACCATATGCTCTGGCTAAGCATTTCATTTAGAGTTAATACTTATACAATGATAGTACCTAGTTTTGTACTAACACAGATTGAGTCAAATGGTTCCACACGTGTCCCCCTTAAATACATTCTCAGTTCAAGTTTTGTTGATGGAGAAAATTTGTACTGAGAGTTTGGTATTCCTTATGGGCTGACAATTAGCTTGACTAAGGTCAACGGAGGATCAAAGAACCAAGTGACTAGCACCTAGTTTTGCATGCTTGCAATACATTTTGAAACTCATGAAGATGCTTCCCATTGCACTTTGTGAAATTGTTTTGGAGAGATGTTAAAAACATTCTCAAAGGTTTTAAACGTGCATTGGCAGAGCCTCTTTAGATGCTAGACATGAAGGGAATTAAGTACAAATTTAGGCATTTTGAAAGAATGTTCAAAAAGTTGTCGAATGGTTTTGTCCTTTTGGAGGATACATTTAGAACATTCAGAAGGGTTTTAGGGGTAGAATGCTTTTCAAACCTTGGAAGATGAAACCTATTTTATTATCTTTATTTTTTTAATGAAAAAGAATAATCCTATATTGTGATCTCCTTTTCTGTTTTTTAAAGGTAGAAAACATCTAACTACATGTCCCATGATGACAATTTTCTTCTATTGACCCCTCGAAATGTTTTACTGTAGTTGAGGACTGCTTGAAAAAAATTTACGGTTCATTATTCCATAAGAATGCTAATTTTAGCATTTTGGAATCATGAGTTAAAATCCACATAATCGTGACAATGAAGCCATTTAACTCACTAAATTGTTAAGAGGAATATTGTGAACATCCTAAGTGGTTCAGAGGTTCAAGACACACAAAGTGAACGTCATTATTTAGGATTTCCAGGTTTTTTGTGAAAAAAGTAGGACAAGTTGCTGAAAGGAGACTATGTGCTTCTTTTCATCCCTCAAAAGGCTTTAGTGTGCTTTAACCAATCTGGATGGTTTTGTGTAGTGCTCATTTTTTCTGCATTATGAAATCATGTTTCAAAATCTGGGAAGACGATGATAATGAAGCCATTATTGTAATTGAAATCTTTTAGACTTTAGAGGATTAGAGGTCTAAGTGGTTCAGAGAGTTGCTGGAGTCTCTTGGCAACCCGAAATGAAGGATATACACAATTATGGACAAAGTGTTCGGCTATTTGTGAAATGGTAAATCTGTGCTTCTTTTAATGGGCAAAATGGTCTAGGAAATTTTATGTCCACTTCCGGAAGTCGGCACTATGTCTGTTTTTGTCACTTCTATGGATTGCCGTTTTGGTGTCAATGAGTCAATTGTGATCATTGAACTGTTGAGAGGATATCTAGAATATTGTAAGAGTTTACGATGTGAAATTGGGAAGAGCCTCCTAAGATGTGTTGACCCCCTAAAGGAAGGCTATTATACACATCTGGATTTTTTAAAACATGTCTGATAGGATTTCCAATGGTGACTACGTGGTCTTATTTAACCCACAAAATGTTCTACATTATTTGGAGTTCATTTTGGATAATTTAGAGGTATCGTATGACACCATACCCTTTACCTGGCTGTGATTTTGATATCTATAAGGTCAGATCTATCAGTCAATAGTCATTCTTAGGTTCTGATTCGTGTTCATGAATCGTGAGTGTTCTTTTCATCTGATCAGTCCCTATTGGTGTAATTATTTGCTATGTAGACTTTGTCCAGAGTGGAAGTGGAAATTTCTTCATGAACCTTTGATGTCAAAGTTAATCTAGGGATGTGAGTAAGTGTTGTTTGTTACATGCTCTTCCAATAGCAAAGGCGTGTTTCATCAACGCATGGTTTTCATATTCCCATTTTATTGGTGAGTGGTGACTTATCAAACTTGAGGGCAAGCTAGAAGTGTCTTTTTGTGTGACTTGCTCTTATTTCGTCATCCATTTGTTTTGCCATATTGTGCTTTTGTGAGCTTGAAGTTCTTGGGATGTTTATGTCCACCTTACATTGTTTGAACTTTCAAAATAGAAGGTGCCAGTGTTTGTTCTGAATGCTTTCTCATGTACAGGTTGCACAATTGCAATTTACTAGATCATTAGTTATTTTAAATTCTTCTCACATACAGGATGCTTTCTTCATTTATTTTATTTTCCTGAATTACCATTTGTTAGCTACAAGTGCATCTTTGTCATCTTCACTGCACTTTAGCCTTTTACGGTTTGAACTTCGCTCAAACAAGCTGGGGCTTGGTTGGGAAGCTTTCTTATGTACAGGTTGCACAATTTAAGATTCAATAGTGTGCTCAATGTTTTGGAACAATAACTTCACCGAGGGTTTCTTTGTGTATTATCCTGAAGTCATCCGTTATTCTCATATACTTGGTAAATTTTCTTTGAATTGCTGTCCTTTTCAGGTTCTTATACTTGTTTATTGGTGTTGGTGTTGTTCTCTTTGTCATATCATGTTGTGGTTGCATTGGAGCTACAACAAGGAGTGTATGCTGTCTCACGACTGTATCCTTACGCTATTGATTTAACCTTTCTAATATTCAAGGGCATTTGGGATTTTTGGACACCGGTTTATTTGTTGCATCTCTTGACATGTTGATCTATGTATTTGCAAGCCACATGGGTTTATTATGCCTTTGCTTGTTTGGTCCAGACAACTCCCTTTACATGAGTGAATGAGTCTAGGAGAATTTAGTAACAGTAGCACTCATGGAGGCTAAGCTAGTGAAACATTTCAACATAAACATACAACATACCAGCTGATAAGCTAAGGTGCCCATTCACAAGGGAATGAGAGGTTATAAGTTATAACTCGTAACCACATAAATAGTCATAAAGACAAATAATATGATTACTCATGTAGATGAGGCATTTGTGCTTCATGTCATGTATAATTCCTATGCTTTTTTTCCATCTGGATGTTTAGTAGAAAGGGAAGTATGCATGTCACACTCATGATGCCTGCACATACACACTAATGGTGGTGGCGATGCGGGTGTTAATGGAAGCAAATCAGGCTCTATCCCAGGCCCTACTCAGGCGGAATCCATGGTGGGTGTTGTGGGTTAGAAGCACATAGAAAATCCAATATGTAAATTTGACACATTCATTGGGGTTGTTTTTAAGAGTGTGTGGCATCTCTTACAGGTGCAAATTATGTGGTTGAAGTCCTCTCTGATTTGACTAACGACTGTAGTCTTCCTTAATAAAGTACAGTATGCTGTATTTATAGTCTTGTTGATCTTAGTGGAGCTCGGATGTGCAGCGTTCGTGTTCTTTGACAAAAGCTGGTTGGATGTAAGCACTTACTAAATTAGTTGATTTTCAATTCAAGGATAAAAATCAAAATGAAACTGCTTTGAGTTGGAATGCATTAGATGTCAATGATCTGCACTGTTCTGATTTGTGTTTTCAGCAAATCCCGAAGGACAAAACTGAAAACTTCAATATGATCTATGATTTTCTGAAGGACCACTGGACCATTGCAAAGTGGGTTCTTCTTGGAATTGTGGTTTTGGAGGTGAGTGCTGCTTTAGTATGTTTCTGACAACATTGACTGAAAACTTGCTCTACAAGTACGATATTGGAGCTTCTTGACTGAAATGTTTCTGAAAACTGGGCTGGATGAGCTGCCAGTTCGAATGGCTGTGAACACTGATGCATCATCGAAATGCTTCATAATTTATTCTAAAAGTGATACTTCTAAGATCATATTTTCATTAAACATTACATTAAATAATCACCATACAAACACAGCCTTAAGCCTTAGTTTAGCAACTACCTTACATGGACTCATCCGATAGGGCTACATGTCCAGATGTCAGACGTAGAACTTTTCAGGAATTTTTGAGGATTTGAAATTGTTGTACCCATATGATCTGAATGTTGATTGTTTGACATGTGTACACTAATGGTAAAATGAAGATTTTTTGGGGTAATGCAGTGTAGCACAATCTGATAAGATGGCTTCTCAATGAGAAGCTGGATTTGCATGATGGAAGTTAGATCCAAGGCTTTATACATCTTGTTCGAACTTTTTACGTCTTGCGAAGCTGTTCAACAGCTTAGTTAAGCTAACAAGGCCTGCTGGACACTTTCGTCTGATATGGCCTGTTGTCCAATCTAAGCTCTAATGTTTCACTCATTAGCAAGGCTGCAATTCACGAGTTCATAGAGCTATGCAGACTGTGTTTTGGTTCTAACATATTCAATCATTCATGACTCATTGTAATTTTCTGCTGCTTTTATGTGATTTTCAATTAATTTGTGTCGTGCATTTTACATGGAACCCCTTCATATACTACCTTCGTTTGACAGAGTAAGTTTTTTTTTCTTAATCATTTATCTTTTTCATATTTTCTGGAATCATTAGGGGCCAGAGTAAATGTGAGGGATCGGTGAGGATGTCATAATGACTAATGTTGTGCCATAATCATTTGTTTGCTAAGATTATGCTATCATTAACTAGATTATGTGTTTCTACCCTCGCTTGGATGCTTTGTCATTGGTTGTGTGCTATTCATTATGAGTCTCTTCATTAATGCATGCTTTTGCTAGTTGTCTTATTTTCTTGCATTGACCTTAAGCGATTCTTATTATTCAAATTTGCAGGCGGTGTTGTTCTTGTTAGCTGTCATTGTTAGGGCAGCAAACAGCCCTGACTATGACAGTGATGACGAGTATATCAACCCAAGGCAATCCGCTAAGCAGCCTCTTATCAGCAGACAATCTCTTGTGACGGCTGTACCTGTTGTTGCTGCCCTTGATCAGAGACCTAGCAGGAACGATGCTTGGAGCGCACGTATGAGGGAAAAGGTACATCTGATGCCTTTTACATTAATATATGTATGTATGTATGTGCATATA
>JACYFF010031956.1:3263172-3283382 GCA_017589665.1 Selenicereus undatus | reverse complement strand
CATAGTCAATTGAAGGGCTTTGCATGAGACTTATTGACATTATGGGAATGATTGATTGGAAACCATATAGTGATGCAACTGTACAATGTAACCATTAGCATTGATTGGCTACAAAAATTTAACTGGGTGATTTGGAGTATGCTATTTTTTATTAAAAAAAAATCTCCTTTGTTTTTATTGTTTAACTTCTTTTTTTTTATACAAAGTTCAAAGATTGGCATAGTATACTCGAGGAAAAACAAAAACCAGTGCTAAAATTAATGTATTTAGTGATTGTCTATCAGTTCAATTAGTAAAGTTGATAGAAATTATTAATGATATGCGTCCGGATCTTGTTTCTCACCAGTAAGGAGCCTCCTCTGCGTATGAGAGAGAGAGTGTATTAAAAAAAAAATTCATTTGGTAATTATGTACTTTAAGTTTTGAGAATTTTGTTTGATAAGCAAAATGGAAATGAACAATTATGGGTGTTGAATTTGTTAGTTGAGTTATCTAATACTCATAATTTGTTGTAAGCATTCAAATAACTACTTCAAATCATTTATTTGATTGACTATAAAATGGTTGGCACATTCCTGGCCTATAAGTAAGGTGTTTGGACATTTTTAATTACCATCAAATTTTTTTTAAAATATTTTTAAAAATTTTCATTACTATATTTACTAATATCTTAGTTTCTTTTTTCTAAAGTTTGATTTGAAACTTTTGCTTATCTTTTATGTCATTTTTGAAATTCTCTTTTCAATAAAACTCAAAAAATAATTCGCAAGTCACCGCTTCTCAAAAGAGTTAGTTTAGAAATTTCAAACCACATGAAAATAACATAAGTTTTTGAAAATATTTGCAGAATAAAATTTAGAAGGAAATTTTAAAAGCTTTTTTAGAGGAAAACAATTTCTTGCTTCTGGTCAACTGAAAACAGGATAAATGAATGTATCTCTATTTATCTAATTCTCAAGGGAATCATTTCTTAAATTTGCATACAACATGCATGATTTATTTACAAATCTATATATAGTTCATTTTTATTTAAATATTTTATCACGAATTTTGTTAGATAACAATCTACCAACTACGTATTTTTTTTACATGATGTACGTATAATTAAAGCTCATCAAAGATAATTATATCGTTATCCGGCAGATTTCAGACAAAATCAACTCTTGTTCCAATTTATAAAATTTATCTATTATAATTTGATACTATAGTATATCTCATATTAAACAAACCCCCCAAAAAAAGGAAAAAAAAGAAAAATCTTTCAGATAGGCCATTGAAATTGAAGAGAACTGTAGACCAACAGCATCTTCACTGTGCATCTTCTCAGCCTCAAATCCAAACTTTTTCTGTATTCTCTCTCCTTTTTCTTTTTTCTTTTTTTTCCCTATGAATGAAGGATCTGTGAAAAGCCAAAACTTTTTCTTTCCTCCTTCCAGGTACACCAAACGTACAACACACATGACCTCCTCACATCATAATATCATATGTCCTCTCTTTCCCTACCAAAAAAAAAGTTTGCTGTAAACAATCCCTACAAGTCAAATCAAATTCGAGCAAAAAAAAAGAAAATTCCATCAAAAAAGAAATGTATAATTTCTTACTATGAATGAACCCAATTTTTGATTACTTTTCTTTACTTTATTCATTTGCATGGCTGATCTTAGTCACTCTGTTTCACTCGTTTAATCTCTTCCATTATCCTCCACAAATGGTGCCCTTGGCCCACTCTGTCTTTCTCACTCTCTGGGTTTGCTCTCTCTTCTTTTTTCTTTTATAATAATTTGCCTCTGAAATCCTTAGGGTTATGCTTTTTTGCTGCTCACAAAGAACCCAGAAATTGTTTCCCACAATTGGATATCTACCACCCTTGCAATAGTTTTGCAACCTGGAGTTGGTGGGCAAATCCCACTCTGATGATAAAATTATTTTGATTCTTCAATTTCCCATCTTGATGTTTGATTTCAATAATTGTTTTTTTAGGGCTTAAACCATGGTTGGGTACTTATACAGTTATGGAGGGTTCCAATTGCTTGGTCGGTCATTGGAAGGTTTGGCTTTAATGTGGTATGTAGTCTTTGTCAATTAACAATAATTAATATGATTTTTCTTATGTGGGCATCGTCTAAATTCAGCATTTTCTTATATTACCATGATTCTTTATCTTGATTTGTGGTTTGGAGTTGCCAATGTCTTTTGACTTTGATCGTATTATCCATTTAACACTACACTGTTGATGGGTCCCTTCAGGATATTAAAATGTCTGGTGGGCAATTTTTAAACTTTGAAGGCACAACTAATTTTCTGGTTATCTGTTAGATTTCACTATATTATACTGGTTGTTCAAGTTTCCTACTGGTGTGGATTGTGTATCTGCTGAGTAGTTTCTATAATTTTATTTCTGACACTGTTTATGACAAGTATCTGCCCTAACTGGTGATTAGTGAACCCACCAAATTGTTGAAAGCAATTGTGGTGCATTGTTTGGCTAGTGATTTTAGTACTGTTGAAGTCTTAGTTCATTGAAAACGACCCAAAATTTGTTGATAACAAATTATATTCTTCTTTTTAATGGGGTGTCTCTTTTGATTACAGTAGTTATCATGCTTATGTATTTTCTGGTTATATCACAGACGTGGAAGGTAGGGCCATCTGGTGATGTTTTTATGCAAGTTGGAGCTGTGAAGGGTCTGTTCTGCACTTGAGCCTAATGCTTTTCTGTGTCTTATCTGCTTGTTTGTAACGTGTATCTTCCTCGAAGTCAGCAGCTAATAAGCCGACCTTCACATCCGCATTTCTTATAACGGCTTCAATTGAGGCTTAAATAAATCACAAACCCAACAAAACAGTTGCTGGTTGGTGCTTGTGCTCACATTTTGCTCTTCCTCAAGTGTGTTTCCGCATTCTTTCATTCGTGTTTGTTGTTCCATAACTTGTACGGAGAAACAAGATGAGAGCTAGACAAGGAAAGCGCTCAGAGGTATGCTTACGGTTGTTGGAATGTCATTTGGGTCAAACTTATGTTTTCATAGTTGAAAATGGCTGTTGTTTCATGGCTTAAGATCATTCTATTGCCTCTGCAGGCTTTTTGGCCCTCGTTGATGAAGAAATGGTTGAATATCAAGCCAAACGAGTATGAATTCAGCGAGGATGATTTTGATACTGAGACTGAGAGTGAGGATGATGGTAAGTTTTGGTCATTTTAAATCAGTGATTCAATGTCTTATGCTTCTTGTTCTAAGTTGGTCCCCCTTTTTTTTGTATTTTCCCAGCGTTGCCCTGTAAGGAATCCAGATTCAACAACGCTGAAGGACATCCGCACAGAACTCAGCTGAACCAAACCGTGACTGCAAATCAAACTTCAGGTAATAAATTTGCTCTACTCTTGTCTTGCCATCGTGTTGAAATCACCATGCCATCTGAGTGTTGTCTGATCTCATAAACCTTGCTACTGGCCAATGCTCTAAACAGAAGTTGGGTCCTATGGTGTCCACATGTTGCTTTTGTTCCATTGAATAAATGGACCTTCATTATTCCCATATATCATTAGTTTGCTAATTGGTTTCTGGTTTCTAGTCTGCTGTGGCGGATGTTTTCATCATCATTTAACTCTCTGTTCAGGGAAATCTTCAGAAGGTTACCAGTTGAGACATAGGAGAGGAATTTCTGAAACACCACGGTGTCAATACATAAATAAAAAGGAAGTGAGGTTAGCTCGTAAGTTTGCTATCTAGTTTGTCTGAAAGGATTGTGCTCAGCCATTCTGCTATCATTTTGCTTCTTGCTGATATCCTGCACATATGCAGGGTGACAATAGGAACCTGGAATGTTGCCGGAAGACCTCCATGTAATGGTCTTGAAATAGATGACTGGCTTGGCATGAAAGAACCCGCAGATATCTACATTCTTGGGTAAGAGCTAACTTCTATGGTGGTAAACCAACAGATTAAGCAAATAGGTTCATTATACTTCCGCAAAAAGGCCATACATGAATGTGTCAAACATCTAAATGGTTAGACATTGGAAATCAAACCTCTATGGTGGTAAACCAAGAGATTAAGCAAACAAATTCTCGTATGGCTAGCTCATACTGCATTTAAAAAACCGCTGGGTCATGTGTTTTCTGGGGCTATGTGAATTGGCAGCGAGGTCCTAGTCCTGTTATTGATTTTTTCCTAACATCTAAGTGGTTTTGATTTGTTGCTTCAAGTTTTCAATTGCTACAGCAGTACAGCACCTACCTTCATTATAAATGATTGGATGTTTACATTAGACATTGAAAATCAAGCTGATGTAAAAAAATACCCGGCATGTATCTGGCTGCTGCTGAGGTCTGGTTGACTGGATATATGCATCCTTACCTCAAACATGGTCTCAATATGTAATTTATCTACTATAAAGTGTTTCCCTGAGACAAACCAACTTTTTGTCTTCGTTATGATACTATACAAGTTTTATGACAACTATCTAAGCTGTATTTTCCCTGAGTATTCTTGTAATCAACTCTATTGACTGTGCAAAAGCTTTTCTGGCACTGCACATGTCGAAACCATTTGTATTCAGGACCTTTCCAAACTGCATAAGTTCTGTCATTGAGAGCCAGAAATGGCATAGGATAACGCGACCTAGAATTTGATCTTTATACCATTTCTAACAGCTGGTATCAGCTTTATCATGCTTCTGCCTTTAGCACTTATTCATGTTCAATGGTGGTTGTTTCCTCTTGTTAAGTTCCTTATTATTGTTCAAATCATGTATAATAGTCTGTCTGGCCAGCCCTTTACATGGACATGATAAGCTGTATGGATGCTTATTTTATTTTCTTTCTTGGTTCTTGTGCTCCAGTTTTCAGGAGGTAGTCCCTTTGAATGCTGGAAACGTACTGGGAGCAGAGGATAACAGGCCAATTCCAAAGTGGGAGTCCTTGATCCGTAGAACCCTGAATAAGATTTCTGAACCCAAAACAAATTATAAAAGCCTCAGTGCCCCTCCTTCCCCATTTTTGAGGTCACCGTCTACTTTTGATGCTCTTGCAATCGAGGTTGATATTCCCTCGATAACATTCAGCAAGAAGAAGCCTATAAGCAGCCCCAAACCTGGTCTGGACTTGAGAAAGCAAGAACTGAAGGGAAGAAATGATGAGGACAAGAAGTCTCTGATAAAGAGGATATATGGAATAGACAGTGATAGAAGGATAGAGTGGCCTGGCCACTCAGTTGATACATTGCCTTCAGCTTTGTCCTCTAGTCTGAAGTTGAGGCACGTTCTGAGGAGCTCTGGAAGGGCTGGCTTTTCCTGGTTGGAGAACCCTCTGGCCTTTGATCCTAACTTTGCACCTAACGGTGATGGATTGAAAAGATTGCATTCCAACTTTGGGAAATTGATGGCAGAGCAGCCAGAAAGGCCTGAAGATTCTCCGGACTCAGCTTCAGATGCTTCTGATGATTTTTTTGCGGAAGAAGACGAGCCTTTCTTTGGCTTACTGGAGTTATCGACCAGTTCACATGCCAAAGATGTTAATAAACATCCCAGATACGTACGAATTGTCAGCAAGCAGATGATCGGGATTTATGTATCTGTTTGGGTTCGCAGGAAGTTGAGGAGGCATATAACCAACTTGAAGGTCTCTCCTGTTGGTGTTGGGCTTATGGGTTACATGGGAAACAAGGTACTATTTCTTTAAGTCAATGTTATTTGAGGAAACTTGTATTATGTCTCCACTATGTTCCATTTGATAGGCGAACTGCATATGATAAGAATCCCATTAATTATATGCTTCAACGTTACAGGGATCTATATCTGTCAGCATGTCGCTTTACCAGTCTCACCTGTGCTTTGTTTGCTCTCATCTTACATCTGGCCACAAGGATGGAGATCAACATAGACGTAATGCAAATGTTTATGAAATCCTACGGCGCACCAGATTCTCATCCATCACCGGTGATGATCAGCCGCTTACCATTCCCTGTCATGAGTAAGCATATTTTCTTTTGAGCTTCAGTTGTGTAACCATGTGGTAGCTTGTGGTCAACGACTCGGTGGTTCTAATGAGAGTCATAATATGGAATGTGTCGTTATTGAAAATTGTATAATTGAAAAATTAACTGCTATTGAGGTGCTTCAGCAAGTATCCAATTGATTTCAAGGTTTTCTTCCCGACATCCAGTAGGTTCTCTTGATGCTTTGAATTTCCCAAGTTTCGACTAGGTACATCGGGAAGGCTTAAGGTGCCATAGTGCAGTACGAAGTTAGTGAACTTTTGGAGCCAAACAGAGGATAAGATAGATGCTGCGTGACAGCATGACATAGTTCATAATTTCTTGAGCTTTGTTAGATTTATTCAAGTAGCAATTAAGTGGATACAAATCACAAGAAAAATATAAAGCTGTTGCAACTTGTCAGTTGTAAAAGACTACAAGACGTGATAAAAGAATTGATTTTTCCATTGTTTTGCATTAACAAAATAATGCCAACTGAAGATGTCACTTTGTTTTTCTAGATTTCTTAAAGATATGGCTTTTGCTTTGGTGAAGAAGGATTAATATTCTTCTATTTTGCATTAAAGAAATTTAAATGCTTTGTTAATGGTTATAGCACTTGTGGGAATTACTCGTATTAAATTGCCCTTTTTTTTTGGTTACTATGAACAGCCAGATATTCTGGTTTGGTGACTTGAATTATCGTCTCAATATGACGGACTCCAAAGTAAGAAAACTCCTTACCAACAAACAGTGGAATGAGCTCATCAACAGTGATCAGGTAAGAGGATCCAGTACTTCCACCATTTATCTTGTGCAATATATGAAAAAATAGAAATCTAGGTGCAAGATCTTTAGCTTGTGATAGTGTAAGAAGTTAACGTCAGACTCTAATCTATTGAGACAAGACTTGTGTTATTGTGATAGTGAAGAGTTACAAGTTTCTATGTCTACTAGATGCCGTCAAATGAGAGAAGGGCATGGTTTCTTGGTTTTGCAAGTAGGGAAGAAGAAGAGAAGTTACGCATATGTCCAGAATAGCCATCATCACAGGAACAGTCTTTTTTTTTTTTCGGTGAGGGAGGGAACCAACTTCCAGGCAAGCTAGTTGGGTTTGTCCCACTAGAAACATTAAGAATTTCCTCCTTGTCCCCTTCCTCCATACCTTAACTACCTTGGGTGCCGAGATGATTAAATGGAGCACATTAGACTGAGAACCTTGCCTACCCCAACCCACCCACAGGGGCCCCAAAAAAGGAAAAAATGATCTTGACTTAACAATCAGAACCTATTAGGGAGCATGTGATGTGATGATAATAGTCTGTTCCTTTTTTCTTGTTGGATATATTAAATAGGGACCATGAATTCCTTGCAGCTTACCAAAGAGCTTCGGAGTGGGCATGTGTTTAATGGATGGAAGGAAGGACTGATAACCTTTCCACCTACTTACAAGTATGAAATTAACTCAGACAGATATGTCGGTGAAAACCCAAAAGAAGGGGAGAAGAAGAGATCACCAGCATGGTAAGTTCTACACCAGCTTAGTCAGAAAACTTAGTACCATGCAGCCTTCTATCATTGAAGTAATGGATTCTTGAATGTTTTGTCTATTGAGATTCAAGAAATCATCTCAACTGCACTTATCCAAAAAAAAAAAAAAGAAATCATCTCAACTGCATGCTGGATTTCTCCATTTTTTCAAGTATGTTCATCAATATATTTATCAGGCTCTCGCAAAATTGTGAACTGTATTTGGCCCTTTATTTTAGATTCAAAATTCATAAGATTTGTTGAAATCAGCCGAGTTCGACTTATGGGTTTGTATCCATGTTGGACACATGTAACTGGGTAGGAGTTACATAACCTGATAGTAGAGAAGGCTGAGATTCTTATGAAAAACTAGGTGACAGGCAAAACTGTAAGTCAAATAGGGAACTTTATAGTATATTAAAAGATGCTGTAAGCTGGGGGCCTTGCAGGATATGTTAGCAAGCCGGTCTTGATCTTATCGACTGGCTGATTAAGTAGTCTGATGTTGTGCAGGTGTGATCGGGTACTGTGGTCAGGGAAGGGCATAAAGCAGTATTTCTATAGAAGATCTGAAATAAGACTGTCAGACCATCGCCCTGTTAGTGCCTCGTTCTCTGTTGAAATCGAAGTTTTGGACACCCGAAAGCTTCAGAGAACTATCCACTATAACACTGCAGCAGTACATCCCGAGGTTTTTCCCGATGAGAGTGATGATTTCTAGTTCATCACCGATAACAGGTAATTATCGTTGCTTAAGATTTCTGTGTTTCAATTGCTGAATGTTCTCCCAAAGTCAAACTATGTATCATTACTTCTGACTTGAAAATACAAGTTTAGATGAATTCTCTCTCTGTCATGAGTTTGGTCTTATGTAACAGACTCTTAATCAAACTGCAAAGCTAATTCATGTTTGATCCTTGGTGACTTGATAAGAAATCCGAGAATAGCATAACCCAACCCTTTGCATGTATTCTTTCTAGATATATATGTACACACCTAAGTCTGAGTAACATACCCTGGAAGTATGAGGAATATGCTGACAGATGCTGTTTCTGCATCTTTTCAGGATGAAAACTGCACAAGCAGGCTAATCATGTCATGGTGAATTGGTGCTATAATGGGTCACTGACTATAAATCTGAATTGAGATCTTCTGTGTTCTTCTGCGCTTCAAGGACAAATGTATATTTGACTCACATTTGAAGCAGATGGCTCATAAAGAAAATAGAGCAAATTTCTGTTGATCTATATGTGAACTTTTGTCGTATAATGTTCTGATTCAAAAATCCGATTGTTATACAGCATTTATCTTTTTACTAGAAAAGAATCAATGTGTACAGGAAGTTTTCTTAGGAATTCTTTACCTACATTCTACAGAGGACCATCCCATTGTACTTCAGTATATGTCCATTGTACTTCAGTAGGGGTGTATCAGTTTTGTAAACTTTTTCATATTTGGCATCCTGTATAATAAAATTGTTTTGTTCCTTGATTTTTGCTCCCTCCAATCTTGACCTAGAAATTAAATTAATGATTTATTTATTTTTTGAACTCGCTCCTTTTTATAGTCAAATCCAGGTGTGTAGTTCATAAGAAGAGATGGATTGTGAAAAACATAAAACAAAACAAAACAAGAAAAACAAACAAAAAACCTAAAACCAATTCATTTTCAAATAGGTCATGGTAGGAGTTTCTTGCAAGCTTTTAGATTCTAGAGATGACACTTTTTTTATTTATTTTGAAATCTGTAAGAACCACAAAAGACAGTACAATTACAATACACAGGGGGAGAGGAAAATCTTACCTGGGACCTAATGTACCCAACACCTCAGTCTTAACCACTAAACAGCTAAGACCTCATTGGTCAAAGAGACCGCACATTTGACAACAAAGTTGGATTATAAATCATACATTAAAATGAATGCAGTTGAAATCATCCTATTTTTGCATTCTAAACGTCCAAATAGCTCATTTCCCTAATAAATTTGATAGACTATTAACACAATTCATTAATCAAATCATTTAATTTAATCACCTATAAATTATTAATAATACAATCAGTTATCCATTAAAAGCTAAATCATGCACAAAAATTCAATATAAATCAATGCACCTAGTTCATATGTCAAATCAGCATTTGTTTTTGTGCATGCACAATTGAGCCTGCAACAAGAACTTTCTTGCTAAGCAAAGAATGAACAATCCACCACAACACATTACCACATCTTCCACGGATAAGGATAGGCACCCATTAGTTTGACAGCATGTGTCACATCCTTCATATTCCATCTAGGATTTGGGAAATAAGGATAAGCACGCGTTGATTCTAGGGCACTGCCCCTGTTTGACAACACTCCAGTGCCAGGATTACTGAAAGCGACCTGATCGGTGCACTCTGTTAGGATTATGGCAACATCAATCATTAATATTGTGTCAGTTCACTTGAATAAGATATATCAAATTTGACTAATAGTCTAGAGCAATGACAACCAGGCTCTTTTTTCCTTCTTTTTTTTTGTTTTTTTAGGCCATTTCCTATTATCGATATTTAACTAGGGGCAGGGGAGGTCCATAATTGTCCATTGAAGTCAGTTTAAATTTCTCCCCAACTCCAACATATAAAAAAAATAAAAAAATTTAAAAAAACAAACAAACCTTGATACCAAGTGCACTTGATTTTACTAATCTGCAAGTACTAAGCTAGCAATGAAAGTCAATGAATAAAGTTTCTAAGCCTAAATACTAAACGATTGGAATTAAATCCCATCCAAATTTGTCATTACATATTGCTTTTACCCAAAAATATATATACTTAATGCCATAGAATTCATGACAAACAATAAGATGCTTCACAAGCCAGCTTAGCAGAGACAAGAGACTGCAATAAGTCACTGAAAACCCATGTATGATATGTATTGGAAGCAACAAACTCCTCATTCCAAGCCCAAACAAAACCTTTAGAGAAAGCTGAGGTTTACAGAGATCAAGGTTAACCTGTGTTACATAATAGGTGGCTTCAACAAAATATACAAAATTCCAACCTCTAGGATAGCTTATGAGCACTCACGGCACATACAATCTCGTAACATTATGGAAATCTAAATGTGCATGGCTGCATAATTTACTAGCTTATGTTAATTAGACCTAGACACTTGAAAGGCAAAAAAGACAGGAAACTAATGGTTATGAATGTACGATTATGACATAAAAACATATGCAAGGACCCCCCCCCCCCTCTAGAAAAAGAAAAAAATGTAGGTTCTAGGGACGGACCCAAGGACTTTGACTAACTATGTTATGTTCGATTAACCTCTTAATGTTCACTGAAATATGCTACTAACTGAACAGTCGTCATGGACCCTCCAGATGGTCTCGCCCAAAAGGTTTGCAGTTGAAAGAACGGTCAACTGGTGAAAGAAGTTCTTCTCTGCTACCGGTAGTGTGTTTGTGATTATCACTTCTTGGAATAAACCACTTGACAATCTCTCGATGGCCGGTGGGCTGCAAGGAAATAAACAAAAGTCGTCAGATGCATGATTATATACCCCCATGTCCAACGATGTCCCACTAATGCCACAGTCGGCTGGATGCAAACGCAATTAGGATGAGATTCATCGCCATGTTGAAGAGGCCCAGAGGAAAGAACCGAGAAGGAAAGGCAAAAAAACGACATAGAAGAACAGAGATTGAAGAGAGAAGGGAACAGCATTGCAAGAATAGAAGCAATCACAATTAATCAAGTCTGATTACAATCACTGTTGAAATTTACATCAGTCACGAGGATTGGGCTGAGTTAATGAGGTCATGTCTTATAAATAATCACAGCAGTGATGATAGGTATGAGATCTAAACTATATAGTAATCTATATAATGAGGGACCAACATAGCACGAGGGATTTCCTATGTTACACTCTTGAATTAACGTCACAATATTACACCTCAAGACAAGGGAAATTAAGAAGCGGCAATTCAATATGACATCTGCAACCAAAAAACTTATCAGTGCACATAGGAACACTAAAATTCCACCTTGTACTATTGTACATCATTATAAATGCAATGTTCTCCACTATAACCAAGCTTGTCCATTGCAAAATATAAGGCAAGCAAATTATGCCAGTGGCTGACAAGGAGAAAATTCAACATGAAAATGGTTAAATGCATCAAGACCCTTAATATCAATTCCAAAACTACATGATTTCATCTGTGATCTCTAAGAAAAAAAATCTCAATAAACAGTTCATGTTGGCAAGCAAATTATGCCAGTACTGGCTGACAAGGAGAAAATTCAACATGAAAATGGTTAAATGCATCGAGACCCTCAATATCAATTCCAAAACTACATGATTTCATCTGTGATCTCTAAGAAAAAAAATCTGAATAAACAGTTCATGTTGGCAGCTTAAATTTTGCAGGTCAAACCTACAGGCTAGAAGCTACTTTCTTACTTGCTAAAAGGGCAAACAACTAGTGGAGAGGAAATATTGGAGTGAAACTGTTACCTGAAAACAGCATGAGTGCAACAGGCATACACTTCTCTAGCACCTTCTTCATGCAAAAGTTCTGCACCTTTTGTAATTGTGCCTACAGTCACCATTCACCATATTATCAGATAAACAAGTTTGCAACTGATTTCAGAAGGAACACATAAAGAATATAGAACATGAGGAGCAGATAATTAGAATAAATACATTTCCCCTCCTGTATTGTGCATCAAGAAACAAAATGTTTTAAAAGTTGCATTCCTTTTTCTCCCCTGATATGAAATGTCACAGAAGTTACGTCATCCTATTGAAGATCACAGATCAGTCCTGAGACTGATGATTACTTACCTGCAGTGTCTATCATGTCATCTACCATAACAGCAACTTTTCCTCTCACATCACCTATTAGATTCATCACCTGACCACAAAGTTGCGGGCAGTATTAGATACTCCTCCCATCCAGTAATTCACAAATATGTATAGACAGAGACTCCAGCACAAATGATCATCCTAACCACAAGCTCAAGAATGATATCACAATTACTTTGTAAAAGATTGTGGTACCCATATGCAGGTATCAAGCACATAATGATCAAAGAAACCAGAAGAGAGCATAATTGATTGTCCTAAAAATCTGAACCAATTTATAATACCAGAAGAGATTTTAAATATAGCACTTACTAATATGATAAAACTCCCGTCCTCAAAAACTCACTTCTAAATTAGCTCTAATTAGCAAGCTATGTAATACTGTGGCAACTTGCCAAGTCACTTAATCCCCGTGAAATCATCGAAGCAATTACCTCTGCAACATTGTGTGCATTTCGTCTTTTATCTACAATGGCTAAGGGAGCATCGGACAACTTTTTTGCAAAAGCACGAGCTCTCGCAACTCCTCCAACATCAGGGGAGACTACAACCAAATCACTTGAAGCAATATTCTTGCTGGCTAAATAATCCAGTATCACAGGCTGCAAATAGTCAATAAAAATACTAGTAAACGTGAATGCCTGGAATTTAAACAGTACTATAAAAATAACATATAGGGCTCTGTACCTGACAGTACACATGATCCACAGGAATATCAAAATACCCCATTGATTGCCCAGAGTGGAGATCACATGCCAGAACCCTGTTTGCACCTGCTTCTGTAATGAGATTAGCAACAAGTTTGGCAGCAATGGATTCACGCCCTTGAGTCTGAAATCAAGACAAGGAAATCAGAAAGTCTACAATACGAGAAGATGATATTTAAGGACAGAACTCCTTGCTTGAGTGTTTAATCAGGACACAGGGTAGAAGAACGAAAAGCATGCAGATCTAACATGACGTCACATTATTTATAAGGTGATTTAACTTAAGAATGACCCATCCTCCCACCTCACAACTTTTGTGACATATAAAGTTACCGCTTCCCAACTCCAATTACAAACGGTTTCTTCAATTTGATTTCTCAGCGCATGAACCGCAGAAAGAAACAAGTTGGACAATTGAATGAGTTCAGTAAAATAAAGTATACGCACCTTCCTATCTGCTCTGGCGTATCCAAAATATGGAATCACGGCAGTTATGTTCTTGGCAGAAGCTCTACGACAAGCATCGATCATAATTAATAGCTCCATAAGGTTCTCGTTAGCAGGAGGACAGGTAGGCTGAATGAGAAATACATCACATCCTCTAACACTCTCCTGCAGCTGCACGTAAATTTCACCATCTGCAAAGCGCTTTATATTGATCTTTCCAAGCTCCAGGCCCATGTACCATGCAATCTCCTAGCAAATCAAGCAACAACAAAGAAAGCAAATAAGGTCCACGATACAGGCCAAAAGATTATACAACTGGATTATTATTTTCAAAAAAACAAAGAAAAAAGAAAAAGGAGAATCAAAAGAATTCGAACTGACCCTAGCCAGTGCAGGATTTGCCAAGCCAGAAAACAGTTTCAGCCTTGTACTACTCCTGTTTACAGAATCACCCAGCCGTTTCGAGCTCAAGAATTTTGGTAGGCTTTGCCCATCGAGAACAGGGATAGATGGCCTTCCATTCACCAATTTCAGTGGTTCAGCTCCACTGCATTTCTAAGTTAAGAAAAACCAGCAGAACAAATTCATAAGAAGTGGGTAAGGTATAATCACCCAAGGATTGGACCATCTTAGCAGGTCCTCCATAGAAGCTCATTGCACACTAAGACATACGTGGCAGACTCTAGGTAGGAATGTGGGGATCCTACTCTTTAGTTTTTCAAGCCTCATCACAGGAAAGGAAAAGATGCATTTTAAGCATGTGCAATTTCTGTGTTATTTAGGCCATGTTCATTTCAACCTTTTTTCCCGAAATAAGTTCAGCAAACATAAGCTCAGTCGAGTTTAATTTAACAGAAATAAGTTCAATTCAGTTCAGTTAGGTTAAGCAAAATAAAGTTGAAAAGAACAGAGCTTAGGCCATTACATATCGTTTCGTGTGAAAAGTTTGGCACACAGAGAACCAGAGTTGGGTTCTGGCGTAGATATCTAATATGTCAATAATCAAATTGAGATGTGGGTCATTATGCATCACTTTCTTGTGAAAAGTCTCAACATTCTTGCACAGGAATAACACGATACACTTCATGGCATCTAAACACCAAGAAGGAATGCATCATAATGTCTCTTCAAACATTACTTATTAGAGGGAACCCAACAGAAAATGAAATTCAAAACAGCTTCAAGACAAAACCCAAGTTCACTAGGAGACACATTTGTCACGAATCAGAGAACTTTCTCTCCCTACATAATTTGTAGTCCACAATGACACACGTACACACACGCCCCCCCCCCCCCAAAAAAAGCAGACGAAGAAACTTCAGGGGCAATTTTTTTTAATTTTCGGTGGTAACATCCATGAAAAATTGAAGCACAAAACCTTGTAATGTCAGTGAAATCAAACAACTCCAAATTCCCTACCAATGCAAATTAATTTTCGATTCGATATAATTTCACTCCCCAAAAAAAGGGCAAAAATCAAATCGCGGAGCAAAAACCATCACAAATTGCAAAACACGAAACAAAAAAGCGCGAAACAGAAAAGAAACCCAGAGAAAATCAACTTACAACAGAGAAGGAAGAACAGAGTCGAGACGGCGATGTTGAGGCAGGAATTTTAGGGCAAAATGACTGCAATGAAGAGTACGAGGTAGAAGAAGACAATGACGCCATTGATGGAGCTTATTGATTTGAAGCTCAATCAGGGACACAACACAATCGAAATCGCCCAATTAAGCAGAAGGCAGGGCTAGGGTTCTACGAAGCGCCTTGGACATGGGAGTAAGAGAGAGAATGTGCGCGTTTGGGAAGAGAGAGGAGAGAGAATCCTGAGAGCAATTTGTATGGCGGTAGTCCAGCGTCTTTCCTTTCTGCGGACAGACGGGAGAGCCTTTTGAGATTTCGTAACTCCGAATGGCTCCGAAAACGAATCGAATCAAATCCCCCATCCTAACGACGTCGTATTGTCTCCTGCCTCTTTTGTATATTCCGCTATTCTTTTCCTCTTTTGTTTTTTTTTGTTGTTTTTCGTCTTTTGATCAAGTCGTCAACATTATTCTTTTATTACTCTAAATAAAAATAAATAAAATAAAGCCGGTCAAAAGAAAAATTCCAATACTTGGGTGCATACCTATTACCTATATACATACATGTAAAGTCAGTCAAAAGAAAAATATCAACTTAATAATTCTAAGATATATATCTATTTTTACTATATTTAGATATATATTTATGTAAGAGGTATAATATAATTAAATCAATTTTTTTTTCCCAAATTCAATAAGTATTTTCGTAATTCTTCTACCGTACAGCAAACAAAAGATACACTATAGATAAAAAAAAATATACCATAAATAAAAAAATATATATTAAAAAACACAAAGAATATCCTGTAAAAAAAATATATATATATACTATAAATAAAAAAAATATACTATTATAAAAAAAATAATACACTATAATATATTAAGCGCAACACTACTATATAACTTTACGGTGTATACTAATACACAAATTCGTATCTAAGAATATTCTCAACTCACAAGTTGGGGTGGTCAACAAAATGGGGACAGCGGGGTCCACATGGCACTTTTCTCTTTTTTTTTTCTTTTGAAAAATACAGCACTTTTTTCTTGGATGGAATTGACAGCGACGTTTTAGGACGCGGCTACTAGCTAGCCTACCACTAATTGATTGCGCTAGGACGAGACACGACACAGAAATCCGTGTGGGAAGGGGAGACGTGGTGGTTAACAACGATGCCATGCGTATCCAAACGAAGCTCGGTTTCGTAGTCTTGCATCCTCCGAACTCCAAATGAATGAACGGTGGACTTCATTCCTCCCCTAACACTCAAACGCATCCTTATATGAGATAGTTTTATAGTAATTTATTATAAAATTATCTATATAATAAAATGTTATTTTTTGAAATATTTTCGATTTGAGATCTAAACAAATTTATTATATCAACAAAAATGTCATTTGTTTAGAAGTTACATTCCGTTATTTTTCTAACTAATGGAATTCATTCTTAGATAATTGAATTAAATACTTGTCATGAAGCCGCCTCATACACAAAATCTTTTTTTTAATCAGTTAAACAATATTTTTAAGAAAAACCAAAAAAATACACAAAAAGACAAAAAAAAAATGGAACGAGAGAATGAATGCTGCCATGTGTTGGCTTGCGTTTCCTCACGCGTGTCCATATGGCTACAAGTATTGAGTTTCATTTTTTTTTGGAATGTTGCGCCCCACCTCTGAAACTCATTCCAATTGTTAGAGATGACCTTAAATTTAGATAACGATTAAGAATTATATGAGAAGTCTGACAGTATAAATTATTAGAAGATGATCTCACATAAAATTTACTGTTTTGTTCTTTTGTATGGTAATTTATACCAGAAAAACAAAGTCAAGGAATGCCCAAAATTTTATTTTAAAATAGAAAACTCATGCATGGAATTTGATACGAGTTTTTGGCGAACAAGAGGTGCCCAAAATGTACCAAGCTTGGAATATAGGGAAAGTGAGTGAATCTGCCCAAAACCAAAGTCCACCGAACTTTAGTTTGGAGTGTAGTTTCAATTTTTGTTCGTAACTTTGATAAAGATGAATAAATTCCAAGAACACTTTGGACTGTCTTTCATGTGTTGGATTTGTATGCATATGCCTTGTGATAAGTGACAACGCTTTTGCTTCTTATCTCTAAGCAAAGAGTCAATACTTGGAGTCAATTCTTCTTGCAATACATCATATTACTTCAATTCTTCTTGCAACATATCATATCATAGTAGTTTAATTATAGCGTTTGGTAAGGGCGAAAATAATTTTCTTATTTACAGTGTTTAGCAAAATAAGGAGAGTAAATTTATTTTCAGAGAAAATCACTTTTCCTAAAATGCAGGAAGATATTTTTACTTTGAATTGAGCGTAAGTTGATTGTACATTTCTTTACCGCTCGCGTGGTTTCATATTCTTTCTCTCTTCCGTGTTTATTTCCTCGACATATGGTTCGAATACTAACGCAGTGACATAGAGTTCGAAGATTAAGGCAGTATATTAAAGATTAGTGAAACTGTATCGTTCCGATACCAATGTTGATACAGATGCCAATGAATCTAACAACCAAGATATCATCGAAATCCAAAATGCTCTGCAATTTATCGTCAGTGTTAAGAAGATAGATAAACTCACTTGGTCTTTCCTCTTTTTTGTTTGGATTCATACTCAAAGGTGGAAAATCGAGAAAGCGTTGCTAGCATCAAACTGTTGACTGTAGGTAAGATCAAAAAATTGAAAAATGTACATATTGTGATAACTTTGATCTGTATAACACCACTATTGTAATATAATTATCTAAAGAACAAAATATAAATTCTCATTTTTCTAAATATCTTACTTTTTTTTCACTAATGTGCCTCTTTTTAGCCTTTTTGTTCATTTTTTGCTAATCAAACTCATTTTTTAGAAATTTTATTTCTCATTTTACCAAACAACTGAAAATATGAGCTGCAAATCATTTTATATGAAAAACTATTTTACATGAAAATTGATTTTTTAGGAAAATAATTTTCAACCCTACCAAACACACCCTTAATGTAAAAACATGTATCAAGTTAAAGAAATGTATTAGATTGATGTTGAAACCAATATTTCAATCATACATTTATAAATCTATACTATTATATAAAAGCAATGTTGTGCTGACATGGTTTTTTTCTACATTGTCAAAAATTAGACTTTTGGGCCATTAGATTAATCCTCCCTTTAATCACATCCTTCCATATTAATGAATTTATTCATAACAAAATAAAAATTAACTAGAAAAATATACATGTTAATTATAGATACATTCAAAGGAAATAAGAATAACATTGAGAATCAATCTCCTTCCAACAGGGGCAACAATATAATTACCAAAAATCATTCAAACTAGATTTCCTTCGGATTCTAGAAACCACATGAACATCATTATTCCCAATCTTGAGCCTCTAATCTAGAGCCAAAAAATCCCTTCTGTTCCGACTTTGATTGTCTCCATCTCGCTCTCCGATCTGATTTTGAGCGCTTCCAATCCTCAGGTCAGTCTCTCATTCTCTGTGTCTCCCCCTTATCTTTGATTCGAAAAATCATTCTCTTTTTTGTTATTTGATTCATTCTCTTTTTTGTTATTCGTATTGATGCACTCATGTTTGCTGCCCTTTTGGTCGTGGTGAACTGATTTTGAGGGCTTCCAATCCTCATGTCAGCCTCTCATTCTCTGTGTCCCCCCCCCCCCCTCTTTGATTGGAAAATTCAGTCTCTCATTCTCTGTGTCCCCCCTATCTTTGATTAGTTAAATGCATGCGCTTTTTGGGGATTTTGCCTCTATGACTTGGACCATACCCATCAGACGAAATTCAAGAAAACCGGGGAGGAGTGGTGCGTGACCGAAAAGAGGATTTATTATGTGCCTTTTGAATCCTCCCAAATGCACCGACCCATATGAACGTAAGTTATAACTTGGCCATCGCAATAACCCAAAAAATGGGTGACAAAAAGCCGATGTCAACCAGGGATAAATGATTTATCATCTCAGTTTTACCGAAAAGAGGATTTATTATGTGCCTTTTGAACCCTCCCAAATGCAACGACCCATATCAGCGTAAGGTATAACTTCGTCACAGACCCCTCAAAGCACTTAAAGCAAACTTCTATCATTCAAATTAATGTTTTTACTGAAGTTTCTTTTCTCCAGTTTTGGCTATCAGGCGTCCTTAGCCGAACATACACGAAGACAATAGATTTTTCAGCATCGTATTCAAGACAATAGACAATAATAAGGTGTAGAAAACGAAAATAAAGGGAACTCGGACCATACCCATCAGACAACATCGGGGAGGGGTGGCGCGTGACCGTCACGCGCCGCCGACGAAGGTCGTTTCACGATCTTCTTCCTCCCAAAACCCCACATCATCGTCAATCTATGCAACCATAGAAAGAAAAGCGAAGAAACGCACTGGGAAGGGTGGCGCGTGACTGTCACGCGCCTCCGACGAAGGTCATTTCACTATCTTCTTCCTCCCAAAAGCACGCATCATCGCTGATCTATGCAGCCATAGAAAGAAAACTAGAGAAACGCGGTCAATGAAAGCGCGTGGTGCATTTCTCATACTCGGTTTCTTCTGACCTACACAACAGTGGTGGTGGTTCTCATCCGACTATCGTAGATCAAGGCTCGTGGGTTTTTATTGGGGGTCGACGGTGTTTTTGCGTCACTTGGGTGGCGTTTTAATCAACGTACCAATAACGGTGGTGGTGGTTGCCGTAGCCAAGGCGTTAAAACCCAAGAAAGGGTCTCGACTCTTCAATTTCTGGGTATGGAATGGCTAGGTCGAGAGTAAGAGAGAGGATTCGAGAGGCAGGCAGAGAGGAGAGAGAGAGACAGAGAATGAGGCAGGCAGAGAGGAGAGAGAGAGTGAAGATCATATTAGGTTAAATGAAAGGAAACATTGTTACTCAATACTCTCAACTATAAAAATCGCTCCCCCCCCCCCTCGGCCATTTTGGGCTACTTTTAACTGAACTTTTGTTAAATTGATCACTTAGGCTTTGTTGGTTAGTTCATAAAAATTAATTTGTGTTATATGAAATAGTTTGTGTTATATATATATATATATATATATATATATATATATATATATATATATATATATAT
>JACYFF010031956.1:3182104-3254072 GCA_017589665.1 Selenicereus undatus | reverse complement strand
TTCTGGAATGTGCATAATTTCAAAGGCTTTGTCATTATATCAGCAATGTGATCCTCACTCTTACAGTAGAGAACTTCAATGACTTGAGCTTTTGTGAGATCCCTTAAGAAATGAAACCTGACATCTATGTGTTTGCTCCTACCATGAAACACGGGATTTTTGGAGAGTTTGATCATTGATGTGTTGTCACAATAGATTGCAGTTGGTCCTCTTTGCTTGAACTGCAGCTCCTCAAGTATCTTTTTGAACCATATAGCTTGACAGGCACAAGCTGTAGCAGCTACAAATTCTGCCTCAGTGGTTGATAAAGTGACAATAGATTGCTTTTTAGAAGACCAAGCAACGACTCCTGAGCCCAACATGAACACATAGCCCGAAGTACTTTTTCTGTCATCTTTGTCTCGGGCATAATCACTATCAGTAAAACCACAAAAATCTGATTTGTCTCCTCTCTTGTAAAACACTCCGCAATCAATTGTTTCTTGTACGTAACGGAGAATTCGTTTGGCAGCTGCAAGATGAACCTCCTTTGGGCATTCCATATACCTACTGACAAGGCTGACAGAATACATTATGTCAGGTCTAGTAGTAGTCAAATACATCAGACTTCCCACGATTTGTTTGAACACTCTGTTGTCCACTTTCCACCCTTCTTATGGATATTTCACAAGTTGAAGACCAACTTCAGTTGGAGTTACGACAAGATTACAGTTCTTCATTCCGAACCTGTCAAGAATTTCTCGAGCATACTTTCTTTGAGTAATAAAATTTCTCGAGCATACTTTCTTTGAGTAATAAAAATACCAGCAGCAGATTGCACCACTTCAATGCCAAGAAAATAGTGCATCATTCCAAGATCAAACATATCAAATTCAAGCATCATGGATTGTTTGAATTTTTCAAACATAGTAGCATCATTTCCAGTATAAATCAAGTCATCTACGTATAAGGACACAACAAGCATCTTTCCTCCTTCAACTTTAACAAACAGAGTATGCTCATATGGGCATTTAGAAAAACCTTCCTTCACAAAATAGGCTTCAATGCGACTATACCAAGCTCGTGGGGCTTGTTTATGTCCGTATAAAGCCTTTTTCAATTGGTACACTTTGAATTCATCTCCGACTTTAACATAACCAGGAGGTTGTTTGACAAATACCTGTTCTTTCAAGTCTCCATGCAAGAAAGCCGACTTGACATCCAACTGGAAAATGGGCCACGAATTTTGTGCTGCCAGTGCAATTAATAATCTGATTGTATCATGTCTTGCTACTGGAGCGAATACTTCTTCATAATCTACACCGAATTCTTGCTCGTAACCTTTTGCCACCAAGCGAGCTTTATACTTGTCCACCTCACCATTTTCTTTCAACTTGGTCTTGAAGATCCACTTCACATCGATTGTTTTCTGCCCTTTCGGAAGCTTAGTTAACTTCCATGTGTTATTTCTTTCAATAGCTGCAAGCTCTTCATCCATAGCTTTTCTCCATTTTGATTGCTTTACTGCTTCTTCAAAGGTTACATGATCACAATCGGTAAAAAGAGCAAAATGAGCAGTTGGATCCTCATATTGACCAATTCCCGTTACTTCATAATCATCCATCCATATTGGTCTTTTTCTGCTTCTTGGTTCTCTTGCAACTGCCGGTGAGACTTGAGTCACCACTTGTTCATCTTGAGTAGTGATTGGTTGCTGCAGCACCACTGTATTATGTTGATTTTCAGCTTCATCTTGCCCATCAAAGTCTGCTGGAATTTGTCGTTGAGAACCAGATTCACTCCATGTCCAGAAATTTTCTTCGTCGAATATTACATCTCGACTAATGACAATTTTCTTGGCGATAGGATTATATAGTTTGTAAGCTTTGGAACAATCGCTAACACCAAGGAAAATGCATTTCTCACCTTTGTCATCAAGCTTCGTTCTTGTTTGATCTGGAATACGGGCATAACAAATGCACCCGAAAATTCTGAAATGGTCAACATTAGGCTGTCGACCGCTCCAAGCTTCCTCCGGTGTCATATTTTGAACAGAGAATGTAGGGCTTCGATTCAAAATATGAATGCTCCAGTTAACAACTTCAGGCCAGAAAGCTTTTGGAACACTGCTTCTTGCCAAGAGACTGCACACCATATTCATTATAGTGCGATTTTTGTGCTCACAGACACCGTTTTGTTGGGGCGTATAGGCTACTGTCAGTTGCCTTTTAATGCCATTGCTTTCACAAAAATTTGCAAATTCTTCTAAATTGTATTCCCCGCCTCGATCTGTGCGAAGTACTTTGATGTGGCTTCCTGCTTCTTTCTCAACCATAATTTTAAAGCTTTTGAAAGCTTCAAAAGCATCAGATTTGGCCTGCAAAAAATAGACCCATGTCTTCCGACTAAAATCATCAATGAAGGTAATTATGTATCTTTTACCTCCATTTGACGATGGATTAATTGGGCCGCAAAGATCAGAATGCACCAGCTCCAACACATTTTTGGCTCTCCAAGATTTTCCCTTGGGAGATTGATTACGTTGCTGCTTGCCAACTGCACATTGCTCACATACTTGAGGAGTTTCAATTTGAGGAAGACCATTGACCATATTCTTCCGTTGCAGAGTGCTTAAGCCACCAAAACTCAAGTGGCCATAACGAAAATGCCATAACCACGATGTACCTGTTACGTTGGCCGAGAAGCAGGAAGAACTCGAACTTTGCAACGGAAGTGGAAACATACGATTTGCTGTCATGCTAACTTGAGCAATCAAACCCAGCCTTGAATCTTCAATTCGACATAATCCTTTTTTAATGGATATCTCATAACCTTTTTCTTGTAGCTGACCAATACTAAGTAAATTGGTCTTTAAATCTGGAACATAAAACACATTAGAAATTGTGTGAAAAGAGTTATCTTTGGCATGTAAAGTGACATTGCCTTTTCCCATGACAGATACAACAGAGTTATCACCGAACTTGACGGTATTGCGGAAGCTTTCATCCAATTCAGAAAATGCCTTCTTGTCTCCGCACATGTGGTTGCTACACTCGGTGTCCAAATACCACAGATTTTGTCGAGTTTCTTCACCTGCATAACACACCATCAAGAGAGAAACTTCTTCTTCCTTCTCTGCAAAGTTAGATACTTATGCACTCTGTCTATTTAAATTTGTTCGACATTATGATTGGTAATGACCATACCTATGGCAGCGATAACACTCAACATTTGATTTGTCTAGTGACTTTGGTCTCTGAGTTGTTGAGTCATGTCCTCCACGTCCCCTTCCTCTTCCTTGAAACTGATTATCATTTTGCTGATGGTACTGTTGATTACCTCGACTATAGCTTCCTCTCCCCCTACTCCGTCCTCGGCCTCTGCCTCGACCTCCACTTGTTTTAGAAGGATTATCTGTGGTTGCTGTCAGCGCGTGTTCTTCTTTATTCTGCTGGATGATTTTCTACTCATGAACTAACAAAGAACTTTGCAATTCATCAATGGAGAGTTCTTCAATATCCTTCGATTCTTCGATAGAGCAGACAACAATATTAAATTTCGGTGTCATTGATCAAAGAATTTTCTCAACAATGGTGACATCCTGCATTTTCTCTCCATGGATCCTCATCTTGTTTGCAATTGCCATAGTTCTTGAAAAGAAATCGGCAACTGCTTCTCCTGACTTCATACGCAAATTCTCAAATTCAGTTCGGAGTCCTTGGAGTTGTACCCTTTTTGCCTTCACATTGCCTTGATACTTCTTCTTCATGGAGTCCCAAATTTGCTTGGAGGTTTCTTTGCAAAGAATAGTCTCCAAAATGGAACGATCGATTGCTTGAAACAGATAATTTTTAGCCTTAAGATCTTTCAATTTTAAGGCTTCAAATTCTGTTTTCTGAGCTTCCGTAGCTCCTGTTGCTGGTTCTGTTACTCCATATTCAACAACATTCCAATACTCCTTGGACCTCAAGAAGTTCTCCATGAGCATGCTCCAATGATCATAGTGACCATCGAAGCGCGGAATAGCTGGTTGTACGAAGTTGTCTGAGGAAGCCATTGAATGTTAGCTGCGACTATTATATGTAACTCAAGCTCTGATACCACTGACAACAGTAATCGTGTATATCAGTAAAGAAAGCAAGGAAAGGGGATGATTTTATTGATTAACATCAAGGAGCTCTTATAGAGCTGTACACCAACTGAAATAGCTAAAAATAGGCTAACAAATATCACGTTAACAGACCACTAAAAAGGTGCAACTTCTAGCTAAAGACCAAGATACTAATTGACTCCATTTAAACTACTTTTGTTTGACTAAATCAAACAAATACTTTGAACAAATATCTAACAATCTCGAAGTCTCAGGCCCCTTTGAAAGTGTCCTTTTTTGTATGGGAAGCTTTTCAAGGCAAGATCTTAACCTTTGATAATTTACAAAAGAGGGATAAGATCTTGGTCAACAAATGTTTTATGTGCAAAAATGGTCTAGAAACTATAGACCATTTACTTCTGCACTGCCCAATTGCTAGATGCCTCTGGAATTTAGCCTTTAGCTGCTTAGGCCTTCATTGGGTGATGCCAAGTTTTGTGAGTCATTCGTTATCGATATGGGAAGGTTTTTGGGGAGAAGGGCCAAGTTCAAAGTCTTCCAATCCATTCCTCATGCTATCTTTTGTTTATTGTGGATGGAGAGAAATAGGAGAGTTTTTGAAGGGATGGAAACCTCCTTAGAGCGTTTAAAGGATAAGTGGCTCAAGACTCTTTTCTTTTGGGAAGAGGAGATTTTTTGTCCCTCCCCATAGGAAGTTATTAATTTTGTGGATAGCTTATTCTTGGGTTGTAATTAACTTTGTGGAATGCTGAATTAGCATCCTTCCTTGCATATCCCTCTTTTTTAATATTTATCATATTTTTCTTATTACAAAAAAAAGGTTCAAAGAATATAGGGAATGTACATAAGGCTAGGATGACTCTATTGCTGCAAAGCATTTGGATGCTTTTAAATCTATTGTTGCATTAAATTAAATCATGAGTACCTGAAGTGTGTAACTTTTCTGCTCAGCAGTGGCCATGATTCTGCTCTGCTCAGTCCATGAATCGGACAACTTTCACGGACTGACAGCTTATGCACTTCTATGCACTGATAAATAGTCACTGTATGTATTTATCTTTTTATATTGCTACTTATGCTGATGATCATACGCAATACTTAAGGGATTTCTTTTCTTCTTAATCGGATGGGATATAAAATCGTCTAATGCCATGTACTGCCCAACAGATGCATCCTGTGCTATTCATATGCTGATGTGGTCATGTTTATAGGTACATTTCTTAGTGTTCCATGTCTGAGGCATATTAGTGATCGTTCTGTTGAAGTTTCTCATCATACTTGTTCATGGCTTATTACAGCAGTTTCTTGAATTGTTGATTGATACAATAACAGTTAGTTTCCTTTCAACCCTCCCCCCCCCCCAAAAGGGAACAGTTAATTTCCTTTCAGTTCAACTGTTTCCAAATTTGCATGTGACGAGCTGCAATGAAAGCAAAGTGGTTCTTATCGGCGTTTAGTTGCTGCACCTGGCAAGTCAATGATTCTCTCCCTTTTTCAGACGTTTTTTTCTCAGTTAAAATGTTTTTTTTAAGGGTTTCCTGATTAGAGCTTTGCTCAACGCTCAATGCTGATGTTTGGCTACGTCTAACCTAGCTTGCGATTTTGAAAGGCCATCCTCAATATAACTGGCATCATATCTTATGTATCAAGCAGTGAAGATGGGAGCCACTGTACTATGAAAACTTGAGCTTTTTTTTTTTTTTTTGGAGACGGCATCTATACATCTTGTCCCAATAAATTTTCATTGAATCGTCTGTTACGAAGGAGGTTTACGTAGGCAAAACCAGGGGAGGCAAAAGAGTTGACAGAGATATTTTTAACTTATTGGTGGAGATCAAGCATCAACAATAGGATATATGAGTTTGAATTGCTTGGGAGGATTGATATTGCAGAGATAACCCGTGCTTTGCACATAAACTAAGAGAAAGGTTGATTTTAACAAAGCTATGGGCAATATTGCAACATAATTATTTGTTCATAAGAGGGGAAATTAGTGTTCACATTGGACGTTGGATGCATTCGTGGGATAAAAATATGGAGGCTTTATATGTTGCGAGCCTACGGCAGAAATGATAGAGAATTGATGTAGATATGCTTATGCTTGAGCTTGAGCTGCTTGACGTCTTTGTGTAATTGAACTTGATGGCAGTTAATTCACAATTAAAAAGAGAGTAGCAGCTAACTACTTTCAATGGATGGGGATTGATTAGTGACCTTGCTGGCTATGAGCTATTTTGATACAAAGACTGCTGACGTCGTCCCTTCTGAAAGGTGGCTCATTGATCTCTTTACCCTCTTTGATGAGTATGTAAGGTGACAATATTTGATGATTTGCGATGCTTTTTAAATCTTTGATTATTAACAAAATATGCATTTTGTAATATGACACAACATAGAATCTTGATTATTTAACGGATGAAGGAAACGGGGAACCCCCATAACTTTCTTACAAATAGATGGCAGAGTTTGAATGTCCCTAACTTTTCCCTCCTTTGTGATAAAGTGATGAGCCCTTCTAGTCGAAGGGAGTGGGGTTTTGTTGTTGAGCATGTTAGAAAGGAGGCCAAGAAGATTTAGGGATGTCCAAAGGTCTATTGCCTTATTATCAAATATGGGTTAGTTAAGGAATGAAGAGGATGCACAAGATTAAGAGTTCAAGACCAAACATGATGGAATCCATTCCAAAATAAATACTTAGTTTTATTCCATATTCAACTCTAAAATAAAATACCATTAAAGGAGGGTACTTATAGTCTAAAAACACCTAACAAGATAAGAAAACGTGTGCATGAACTCATTCTTGTGCTTCTGCGCCACGCACCTCTGTTTCAGATCTTGCTGTGGATGTAGACATGGAGGTGTTGGTGTCATTTTACTCCCCTTTCTTTCCTGTGGAGGTCAATGCTATAGTTGATTTTTTTAGTAGCCTCTCTTCTATGTTAAGTTACTGGTATTGCTCTAATACTTATGGCTGTTTTACGATGAGCAAGAACTCCATTTATTTAGGCGATTCGTTCTTTTCAAATTCTTAACATAGTGGATTGAGCTTTATGTCAATAGGGTTCACTCATAGTACATCAGCTGTCGGATAAGGCTCCATAGATCTTGGCAGATATGCTGCTTGGGTTCCTCACTGGATGTCGTCGCATCTCTTTGAGGTTCCTTTTCTGTTCTGTTCTCCATCCATAAAGGCTCTCCATAGATGCCATTTTATCTTTGCAGCTTTGCCTTTACATAATTACATGGGATATCTTGTGCTCTGAATATGTTTTGGTGATGGGCAATGATTGTTACCTGATGTTTTCAGAAAGGCTTAGGTTTTACCAGCAAGACTAGTAATCTTTTTCTCATTTTTCCATTCGAATATGGAGCCAGCTCCCTCCAATTTCATGACATTTGATGTTTGGATAATTTGATTGGGATTAGCCCTGTATTTCACTATAATAATGGGTAAATTCTCGAATATTTTTCTGCTTTACCATATTTCTGGAGCACTGATTTTTCTCTTCCTGAACCCCACTCTCTATGATTATGTGTCTATGCGATAGTAAAAGGACATTTGTCTACTACTAGTAGAGTTAATGCTGCAAATAAAATTCCCCAGATAGTCATTCCAGGTCCTGGAAAACACGGGGTCAATTTCATTTTCTGTCAATCTCTTTGAAATTCTATTTATCTAGGTTCTGTTTGGTGCCATATGAACCAGTCACTTGGTTGCCTCCAAAGGATTCGTTGCATAATTTTCTTTTCCTTGTCATCTTGATGACCAAAGCAGTTGAACTGTGCACACTGCATGGTAAAAATGTCGCAGACATGTAACATGGATGTTTACCTAGGTGTTCCTATCATCACACTATGCTTAGTCACAGAGATGTTTACCAAGGTGTTTAGAGGTGCAGTTTGCGTTCACGTCCAAATCAATGCCCTATAGTTCCACCCTAGTTTGAGCGTTTGGAGGATATAGAAGGGGGATGGGACTACATACCATTACGCTCGAGTAGCAACGAGGTTGTGTGAGTTGACACCATGATGTTTAAAGATGCCTTGAAATTCACTCGAAATCCAAATAATTGCTCGAGTCCTTCCTAAGATGCATTGTTTTTCTTTAAAGATGCCTAAGATGCCTTGAGATTCACTCGAAATCCAAATAATGGGTTTCTATTTTCCAGATCCTAAATGGCAATGAAACTGGGTTTTCCAGCATTAGCAGGAGCTCTTGGTGCCCAGGGCATGGGTTCGCTTAATGTTGATGAATGCTTTATAGAGGTATGAGTGTATATATGATTGCAAATCCTGCTGGGAGCAGAAATCACAGTGAGCAGGTATTTCGTATTGCTAAAGACCTCCCATGCTTTTTTCCAAATGGAATGTTTGGTATGCGGAAATAAGTTGGTGAGATGTTGAAGTAGCAATGAGAATTCATTTTTAAGGATTGGGAATGAGTATTGTAATTTTCGGTCTTCTTATTCATATGTGGGCAATGGAGTTCGGAATAGAATAAAAACTTTACGGATACTCTTTCAAATAAGCATATGAGCTTATAATTTAATGATAAATTATCAATTTAACTTAATAGTCATATTACCTCAATTCCCATTCCCACATGGGATTAAACGTATGGAAATTGGTCTGCTAGATGCTTGTATTCCCATCCCACGTCGGCCTCATGTAGAAATACCACATACTGAATCTCTTCACCAACCTTAAGATTCTCATTTGACAAATGTATTGTAAATGTGTTATCTTGTAGCGTTGTGATATCTAGTTTACATTCCATGGTTATAGGTGTCACACCGATTGGCCTAGTAACAATTAAAGCAAAGAATAGTACAATTTGTAGCCTGGTATTATATATGCTAATTGGTATCTGTATAAAAATTAAATTTTCTAAAAAGGTTTTCATAAATTTATTTTTTCGTCTCCAGATTTAATAATAGTAAAGTCTTGTATCCCATTCTGGGAAATTGTGGGCACTGTTCTTCATTGCCCCCATGGAGCATTTTTACCTTTGACAACATTAACATGCATATTTTTTATTTCTTCTCATATATTTATTAGAAGAAGTCTCTTCACTATTGGTGATATCGGCAAGTAATTAATGTTAAGCATGCTTTTATAGTTAAGAGCAATATAAAATGCTGACCATGTGGAAGATGAACTGCATGCATGCATGGCATGTATGATGCAAGGATATTGTGGAAAGAAGTAGAAAAATTAAATGTTAAACTAGCAGGAGTAATGAGGCTGAAGTATATGTTGTTACTTGCTCTCGAAAAAGACAACCTAAAATCAAGGAAAAGTTAAAGAGTAGCATGAATTTTGTTGGGGCGCAGCCTTCTGCATGCTTACGATGGCTTAACCGCTGCAGTGTTATGAGAGTGGGAAAACTTAGTACCCTACGTCTTCTCCTCATCTCATTAACCTTATCCCTTAGCACACTTGGTGAATGGGTTGTTATGTGTTAGATTAATTTAGGATCATCAATTCCAGTCCACTGGATATTAAAACTCTGATCAAGCCCGCTCCATCGGGTTTACTAATGGTCTGTCCATTATAGTTGTCAAGAACTTACTGTCAAATATCTAAGTAGAAAAATTTTAGGTCGGTTTGACTTGGGTAATAATGTCTATTTGGGTCCGCTCAGATTTCAGTTTCCTTATTTTCAGGTGTGGACCAGGTTGATTTAGGTCACTTAGATCAGGTAATCGGTTGCAGCGTAACCATGCTGTCTGTCGTCACTACCACCTATAAGATCTTTCAAATGAAGCTAAACTCTACCATCATTTGTTGCCATGCATCTTTATTCAAGAAACCCAATAATGGCACAGACGATTTATGGAACATCTGTGCTCTTGATCCTCCAGTTTGTCTTGTCAAGTGTTCAGCTTCAAAAAGCCTCAGGATTGCCTCAGATTCCAGCCATCTTTGCATTTGGAGATTCCCTAATCGATTCGGGGAATAACAACTACCTGACCTCTGTTGCAAAATCTAACTACTGGCCCTATGGCTGTGACTTTAGCCACGGCCCTACTGGAAGGTTTTCTAATGGGAAGACAGTTCTTGACTTTCTAGGTAAGCTATTAACAAAATTCTACGACACTGGTAAAATCATAACATAATCTTTGAGGATTATACATGTCGACTATGTGCACTTCTAATGTGCATGGAAATTTTAGTTTCATGCAACTTTTAGCCAAGTTCAGAAGTGTCGCTAAACATAAGCTAGTTTTCAGCCAACATAAGCTAGTTTGTCTTCAGTGAGAGTGTGAGAGAGTTTCACATCCAACACAAGCTAGTTTTCACAAATACCTGCATGATATGATCTCAGATAAATTCACTGTGGGAACATTCCTTTATGCTGAATTAGATTGCCTAGTATCTATCCATATGAATCTTCTTGTCAAAGCTATCGTAAAATGGTTTCATTCAAGACTTGGCTAAAGATTTTGAGAGTTGGAGCTGATTCAACTCTAGTTTCTTTCCTATGATTCATCCTGGACCCCCCTACCAATTGGTTATAGGATACTGGGATAGTTTCCACGGCTTTTGCTATAATGGCTAATATTTTGATCTCGTCTTATGCCTTATTTGCCTGATGAAATTTGGCGACGATGTAGGAGAAAAGGTGGGAATCCCAGATCTTCCAGCATTTGCAGATCCTAGAACCGTTGGTCCGGCAATCCTTGGCGGGGTTAACTATGCTTCAGCAGCTGCTGGCATACTGGATGAGACTGGTAGACATTGGGTAATCTTCTAGTACTAATGTCTAGAAGGGATTATGGGCTGTGGATTTGATTTAGCTTGGGCATATTAATTGTATGATCCAGTTAGGCAACTTCATGTTTGTTCATTAATCGTACTATTACTTTTACGATTCACATTTCGGTATGAAATCCTTTTTGAGTTCTTCAACAAACGTCTCTGATCGTTCATAGCGCCCGCCCCCCCCCCCCCCAAAAAAAGGCACCAAAACAAAGGAATATCACGCTTGGGGGACTCATTCTTGGTGATTGTAATTGTTCTTTTGAAAATTGGGTTTTTAGGCATTTGGAAACCCAAAGATTCGACTGATTTCATCCCAAAACAGGATTCTGTCAGATTGGATATTGGCTGAATCTTTCAGAAAACTCATGTCAGAATTATATATGATGATATGTTGGTGCACATGTGTAAAATTGATGCAGGGAGGTCGTATCAGTCTGAGCCAGCAGGTGATAAACTTTGAGAGCACTTTGGATGGATTGAAGAGGATGATAGGTGAATATAATATCAGTCATTACTTAGCAAGATCCATAGCAGTAATGTCATTTGGGAGCAATGACTACATCAACAACTACCTTATACCATCCTTGTACGATTCTAGCTACAAGTACAATCCACCTGAGTTTGCCAAGCTTCTCCTCCATCATTACGCACGCCAGCTTTTGGTATGCGATTTAGTTATATATGTCTATATACAGTTCTAGTTTTATTTCTATATCCAATTTGGTGATTACCACTGAATCTAACAAATGAGTTGTTCAAGTCAAGTTCAAGTTGATTAGTTTAGTTTCACGTTGGATTCATGCTGAGTAGAAATAATATTCAATTTGGGCTTGGTCATTTCAGATTTAGGCTATATTATGTTCTATTATAGATTTTACTTACATATTAGATGGTCTCATGGCATCTTAGCTAGACATATGAAGTGAATGTTTGGGGGGGGGGGGGGGGGGGGATTTAATTGGCCCACTTTGAACTTCCATCTACGAATGAATGAGAAGCAGAGGGGAACCATTAAACTTCATGCATTCCCTTCGTAAATTATCCAAAGGAGATGAATATGCATCCTTGTCCGCTCCTTACGCTTCTATTTCTGCCTACTCTATGACCTTCACTACTGTCATGAACATCCAAATAGAGTGTAAGGCTGGTCTACTAGACTAGGCATTTGGGATGTTCACGTGGCCCAGGTATGAACAGCATGAAAATACTTGTGACATGGTCCTGCAAAGACTAATCCTCATCTATTAATAGCCCTTCAAAAATAAAAAAAAAGTAATGATTATTGATTGGGAATATTCCTTATTAGTTGGGCTTGGTTTGCATCAAGGTTGGGGTCAGGACAGTTGCCTTATCTTGGTCTACATTCCGAGTTGGGTAATTAGTTATGGTCAGTTTTTCCATCTTATTTGCCACTTGTCATACAAACCTCCAGTATACTAATCCTTCTTCCTTGCCAAAAGGCATTGTACAATGTAGGATTGAGGAAGTTTTTTACAGTGGGAGTTGGGCCTCTTGGTTGCATCCCAAATCAGAGGGCAGGAGGTCAAGCAGCGCCCGGAAGATGCGCAGACTATGTCAATCAAATTTTGGGATCATATAACGAAGGTCTTCGATCTCTAGTAGCACAGCTTAATGCCAACCATCCCGCTGCTACCTTTGTTTATGTCAATGCTTATGGTTTTCTTGGTGATATCCTCAACAACCCTGCATCTTTTGGTACGTATTCCCTTGTTCTCGTGCACGTAGGATTAGAGCATTGAAAACTGAAATGCTTATCCCTATCATACCACAACTAGGCTGGGATTGCCCTCTGGATCCTGTCCTATGAGTTATGTTCATTTTGTTTGTAGAACCTTCGGAACTTTCAATGGAGCTTTGAAAATTTCAACTATATGTGGTCATGACGTGAAATTTTCAGCGATATTCTGAAACTTTACTAGTCTTAAAGTAGTTTTGGAACGTGCAATAATCATGACAGTTTATTACAGAGGTAGTAGCGGGTACTTTTCTAAATTCTAACACATGCTGTTGACATGCGACATACAGGGTTTAAGGTGATTGATAGGGCATGTTGTGGATTGAGGCAAGTCACCTGCCTGCCTAATGTAACGCCTTGTGGTGAACGAAATCAGTATGTGTTCTGGGATGCCTATCATCCCACTGAAGCCGTCAACTCCATACTTGCTCAGCGTGCTTTTACTGGCCCGCCCTCCGATTGCTACCCTATCAATTTCCAGCAGTTAGCTCTTATTTGAATTTGAGTACTCCATCTTCATCTTCTGTTGAAAACTTAATGTTTGGTTTTTATCGTTCCTGATGTTGTATGCTTTCCTTTGGATGTAAGCCCTTTGTTGTCCAACGACTCTGCTTGTTAATGTTAATGAATAATGATAGTGTTTGCGTACAAGTTATACCATAATCCTTGATCCGTAGATATAAGAATCAAGATCGCCGTATAATGGCTGGTGATTGGTTTATCAAACCACGAAACTGAGAACAGAGGAAGAGAGATGAAAAGAGACATGAAGGAAAAGAGAACAGAGCTGGTGGGGAATGAGGAAGATTAATGATTGTAAGGACAGAACATTAACAAGCCACGAGCTCAATCCATATTAACAAGAAAAAAAGGGAAATTGCCGCCATAGAACCTGAGTTCATATCCTCAGAGTTTTGATGTAGGTGTGTAATGTAATCATCTGGGTCTTGAATTGCAGAATTGTTACAAAGTTAGTTCCATTGCACTTCAAATTTTGAATCACTAACTGCTTACCTTTCAAACTGTCTTTATTTGCATTTCGTTTGTTGTTTTGAGTCTGTTATGTATTTTTTTAATGTCCTGTCCATTACTAATTATAAAAAAAAAAGCGCCTAGATATGCAACTAGAAATTCATCCTCGTGAGAGCATTCGCAGCGTAGCGGGAAGAGGGGAAACGCGGGCCCCATGCTGCCACTTATCAACACATGAGAGGAGAGAAGAAAGTGTGCCACGCAGGGGAGAACGGGCAGGCATTTCTCCCTGCGGGCCACTTTTTGCTTTTTTAAATATTTTTTTTTGTGTTTTCTTTTTTTTTGAAGTAACTATATAATTTTTAAATAATTTAAAAAATGGGTTGTGTGTTATAAGGTGGGTCCATGACAAATATTTTTATTGGATGATTAAAATTGAATTCCATAGGTTGGAGAAGTGATAAAATGCAAGTTTCAAAATTGTGAAACTTTTGCTGACGTGGCATATCAGAGTTTCAAAAATTGAAACTCTGGCTGGGAAGGCTCTGAGAAATGGCAAATGCATATATAGAATGATGGTGTCCTATGATATTGTTATTTGAAACTCGTACCATGACCTATTTGAAAATGAATTGGTTTTTGGTTTGTTTTTCTTGTTTTGTTTTGTTTTATGTTTTTGACAATCATCTCTTCTTATGAACTACGCACCTGGATTTGACTATAAAAAGGAGCGAGTTCAAAAAATAAATAAATCATTAATTAAATTTCCAAGTCAAGATTGGAGGGAGCAAAAATCAAGGAACAAAACAATTTTATTATACAGGATCCCAAATATGAAAAAGTTTACAAAACTGATGCACCCCTACTGAAGTACAATGGACATATGAAAAAGTTTATCACCCCTACTGAAGTACAATGGGATGGTCCTCCTGTGGAATTTAGGTAAAGAATTCCTAAGAAAACTTCCTGTACACATTGATTCCTTTCTAGTAAAAAAGATAAATGCTGTATAACAATCGGATTTTTGAATCAGAACATTATACGACAAAAGTTCAGATATAGATCAGCAGAAATTTGCTCTATTTTCTTTATGAGCCATCTGCTTCAAATGCGAGTCAAATATACATTTGTCCTTGAAGCGCAGAAGAACACAGAAGATCTCAATTCAGATTTACAATCAGTGACCCATTGTAGCACCAATTCACCATGACATGATTAGCTTGCTTGTGCAGTTTTCATCCTGAAAAGATGCAGAAATAGCATCTGTCAGTATATTCCTCATACTTCCAGGGTATGTTACTCAGACTTAGGTGTGTACATATATATCTGGAAAGAATACATGCAAAGGGTTGGGTCATGCTATTCTCGGATTTCTTATCAAGTCACCAAGTATCAAACATGAATTAGCTTTGCAGTTTGATTAAGAGTCTGTTACATAAGACCAAACTCATGACAGAGAGAGAATTCATCTAAACTTGTATTTTCAAGTCAGAAGTAATGATACATAGTTTGACTTTGGGAGAACATTCAGCAATTGAAACACAGAAATCTTAAGCAACAATAATTACCTGTTATCGGTGATGAACTAGAAATCATCACTCTCATCGGGAAAAACCTCGGGATGTATTGCTGCAGTGTTATAATGGATAGTTCTCTGAAGCTTTCGGGTGTCCAAAACTTCGACTTCAACAGAGAACGAGGCACTAACAGGGCGATGGTCTGACAGTCTTATTTCAGATCTTCTATAGAAATACTGCTTTATGCCCTTCCCTGACCACAGTATCCGATCACACCTGCACAACATCAGACTACTTAATCAGCCAGTCGATAAGATCAAGACCGGCTTGCTAACATATCCTGCAAGGCCTCCAGCTTACAACATCTTTTAATATACTATAAGGTCCCTATTTGACTTACAGTTTTGCCTGTCACCTAGTTTTTCATAAGGATCTCAGCCTTCTCTAATATCAGGTTATGTAACTCCTACCCAGTTACATGTGTCCAACATGGATACAAACCCATAAGTCGAACTCGGCTGATTTCAGCAAATCTTATGAATTTTGAATCTAAAATAAAGGGCCAAATACAGTTCACAATTTTGCGAGAGCCTGATAAATATATTGATGAACATACTTGAAAACAATGGAGAAATCCAGCATGCAGTAGAGATGATTTCTTAAATCTCAATAGACAAAACATTCAAGAATCCATTACTTCAATGATACTGCTAGTGTCTACATCAACCGTGGAAAGAGCTTTTTCGACAATGAAAATCGTAAAAAATAGACTTCGGAATCGAATGTGTGATTCATTTTTGAATGATTGCTTGGTATGTTATATGGAAAAAGATGTATTTGACTCAGTTTCTAATGATTCTATCATGTATCCATTCCAAAAAATGAAAAAAGGACAATTGTAATAGTAGATTATGTAATATTTTATGTATTGTAATATTTCATGTATTGTTTAAACTTTATGTTATGGTACACTTGGTGATAAATGTTCATAGGTGGACACCCTAATTCAAAACCCTAGATCCGCCACTGCTTGTGGTGAACGAAATCAGTATGTGTTATGGGATGCCTATCATCCCACTGAAGCCGTCAACTCCATACTTGCTCAGCGTGCTTTTAGTGGCCCGCCCTCCGATTGCTACCCTATCAATTTCCAGCAGTTAGCTCTTATTTGAATTTGAGTACTCCATCTTCATCTTCTGTTGAAAACTTAATGTTTGGTTTTTATCGTTCCTGATGTTGTATGCTTTCCTTTGGATGTAAGCCCTTTGTTGTCCAAAGACTCTGTTTGTTAATGTTAATGAATAATGATAGTGTTTGCTTACAAGTTATACCATAATCCTTGATCTGTAGATATAAGAATCAAGATCGCCGTATAATGGCTGGTGATCGTATGGCTTCTCAAACCACGAAACTGAGAACAGAGGAAGAGAGATGAAAAGAGACATGAAGGAAAAGAGAACAGAGCTGGTGGGGAATGAGAAAGATTAATGATTGTAAGGACAGAACATTAACAAGCCATGAGCTCAATCCAAATTAACAAGAAAAAAAGGGAAATTGCTGCCATAGAACCTGAGTTCATATCCTCAGTTTTGTTGTGGGTGTGTAATGTAATCATCTGGGTCTTGAATTGCTGAATTGTAAAAAAGTTAGTTCCATTGCACTTTAAATTTTGAATCACTAACTGCTTACCGTTCAATAAAAAAGAAACCAGAATGGCTCATACTTGATGTTGATTCAAAAAAAAGAACTTGGCTTTTTCAACTGTACGATAAGTGCTAAGACTCAAAAGCCTTGTAGCTCAATGCCATGGGAGTGAAGTTTTCATACTCCTCGCCAAAATTCGAATCTTGGTGGCCAGAATATCCTTATTGGTGCTCTTGGAGGGATCCTCGTGGGCCTGGTGACAGGTTTAGGCCTTTGTTGAACATCGTTTGATGCGTGTGCAACCCTCCTCGTCCACAAGCCTGCTTGATCTACACTGTAAATAGAGAAGTCAATGAATGGGCCAACTTACTACTTCTAAAGTTTTTTTCTTAAAAAATCATGAAAAGTGAGCATTCATAACATTGTCCATCCAATTTAAAACAACTACAAAGCCGTGAGTAGTCAGATGAGTAATAGTCCTAATTTGTATTGGTTATAGCCTTAACGAGGCTTGGTGGCACATACAAAAATTAAATATGCATATGCATGGTATAGGTAGCTTTGGTTGATAAAATCTACCAAGAGTCTAATCTACCAAAAGAACCTAGATGTAGATGTTTTCAGAAATCTAGGCTCTTTTGGTAGATTTTGTCAACCAAAGCTGGCTATACCATATGCATCTTTAATTTTTGCATGTGCTACGAGGTGACAAGGACATAATTTGTGGTAGTTTGTTTTCGTTCAAACTGTCTTTATTTGCATTTGGTTTGTTGCTTTGAGTCTGTTATGTATTCTTTTAGTGTCCTGTCCATTACTAATTTAAAAAAAAAGCGCCTAGAAATTCATCCTCATGAGAGCATTCGCAGCATAGCGTGAAAAGGGGGAATGCGGGCCCCACGCTGCCACTTGTCAACACATGAGAGGAGAGAAGAAAGCGTGCCACGCGAGGGAGAACGGGCAAGCGTTTCTCCCCGCGGGCCACTTTTTGGCTTTTTTTAATATATTTTTTTGTGTTTTTTATTTTTTTGAAGTAACTATATAATTTTTAAATAATTTAAAAAATAGGTTATGTGTTATAAGGTGGGTCCATGATAAATATTTTTATTGGATGATTAAAATTGAGTTCCATAGGTTGGAGAAGTGATGAAATGTAAGTTCCAAAATTGTAAAACTTTTGCTGATGTGGCAGACTAGAGTTCCAAAAATTGAAACTCTGGCCAGGAAGGCTATGAGAAATGGCAAATGCAAATATAGAATGATGGTGTCCTATGATATTGTTATTCCTAAGAGTTATTCAAAATCATGTATAAAATGGTTAAAAGTCTTAAAATTTATATCCCCCAAAAATTAATCGACATTATCAAATCGTAGGTGTTTAAAAAAGTGGAACACCACTATACAAGAATCCTAAATCCGCCATATAGATCGCAATGAATAAATACAACATAATTATTCAAAAGAAAAATCAAATGACCTTATGTCAGTAGGGTTTAGTTGCAATAACTAACAAACTAACGAAATAAATCAATCATCCTCAACAGAAAAAGCTCAAACATAAATTCTAGAGAAAATTCAAAATAAAGCTAGAAACTTAAGGTCAACATTAAGTTGTGATCTGACTTTTTTCCTTTTCTCTGTTTAAAAATGATCAACTTCTTAAAAATAATAAAAGATAGTATGGTATAATAATAGTCCCAAATTAATAATATAAATTTATTTAGACGAATCAAGACTTGTTGGTGGGGTTATGATAATCGCAAGGGTAAGATTCATTGGGTGCCCCAAACAGTATACCAAGCCCCCCCTGAGAGGACTATCGCTAAAGCTCTTGAATTCGCTAATGAATTTAGAGCTACTGGTGACCACTTGCATATGCCCCTCGGCTCGTTCTTCAACAACTGGGAAGACGCCATGTTTGGGCCTCGTCAAAGTTGGCTTTGATGGAATGGGCAGAGGCTAAGGAGCCGTGGGTCGGGACTCAAGAAAATAAAATACATTGAATCATTTCAGGATCCTATCTACATGGGCAACTCTCAAAATTCAGTGGCGCAAGACAGCAATTTTCACAATACTAACATTTTTGGGGGTAATTGTTGAAAGATCAATGGCATCGGCGCCGATTACTCGCTTTTTCGTTCGTTAATATTAGTATAGGGCGTGTTTAGTAACAACGTTTTGAGTAGCGTTTAACGTTTTGACTAAGTTAATACACTCATCAAGTAATTTTTAGTGTTCGATAACATAGTGTTTTGACTAGCGTTTCAAGTAGCGTTTAAAATTTTAAGCCGTGTTTCTCAAAAACTAATAGTATTAACGTTTGGCATTTAAAAGTAACGTTTCATATTTTTTTGCCAGAATATATCCTTACGAAATTTTATATTTGAAAATTATTTATATCCTTTTATGTCAATTTACGTTAATCAGCTAACCCAACAGCTAAATTTACCGAACACATTTATTTCAACTGTTCATCTAAACAGCTATCTGCTAACAGCTAAATTAGAAACGCTTTCCGCTGCCTAAACAGCTATCCGCTAATTGAACCGCTAATTTTGTCGAACAAGGCCATAGAATAATGGCCATTGTGTCACTCAAGAAAATTTTGTGAAGCCAATATGGGAAAACCTAATTATTAAAATTGAAACATTGGACACAATGTACAAAGTTTGACTCCTTCCCCTATTATATATAATGTATTGTACTGTCCTTTATAACTCATTTGCATAAAACTAAAATAAAAAAGAACAATCAAATATTACCACAAAAGGACAGTCATGTTGCAACATGAACCTGGTAGGGGGGGGGGGACCGATGGCTGAATTTCAGAAGAGCATTACACTGTCAGTTGCTCCAGGTCGCAATAATATACAAGATCTCGATTCGGATCAGATGCTAGGCTAGAAACAGCATGAATTCTTCCCACAGGACTCTAGGCTTCAGCCATCACTGACAATGAGCCCAAAGTAATAAACGAAATTGGGGAAAAGACCGGAGAAAGTATAAGAATTATGTATATCAAGATGAGAAAATGTGACTTGAAAACAACAATCAGTTGGTACCATCTCATTGTTAGATAAGCGAGCAGCATAATTGCAGTCAGAAACCCTGCTGAAGATGTTTTATCTCGGATTTTACGTGTTATAGGACGACCGCTTCTATCATCTTTAGGGAGCTTGATATTCTTCTGAAGGATGGCTCACTAGTTCCTGTTGCGACTGTAAAAACGTGAAAGGAATACCATCAATCCTCTAGATAATGGCAGGTGAAGTGTCAATCACTAGGTTCACAAAATGCTCGTTTTTCAGACCTATGTCAATCTCCATGACACACCAAGGTACCCTTGTACAGATACGGACACCTCGATATGATATGTTACTTGGACATCCCAATTAGGCTGAAAACTTAGATAGCTGCTGAATCTACCTTTTCCAACAGCTATATGTGTTAGAGATGACAATCCTAGCCAATCCAAGGTAGAGCCCAATACTGGGGATCATTCAGTATCTCTAATCGTTTTCAGTTCTGTCATCTTTTGAAAACCGAAAACACCTCTGTAAATGAATTTTCTTTTTTCTGTTTCCAGTTTACTCAATAAAGGAGGACTAATGAAAGTGAATCGATCTTGAAGCACCAAGTACATACATGCATTCCTCCACATCAGAAAACTAAAAGCTTGAAAGTCATAATGACACTCAATGAGCCCTTAACAGATGAATGGATTTTACCGCTATATAGACGAATGGCAGATGGACCGCCGCATATTCACAGGTAATTACTTTGGTGCAGGGAGGAAGGCTAAAAAGATCAACAACTCTTACCTCCTCAGAGGGAAGTGATTGAGATGAAGGCCTAAGCTGGGACCTTTCTATGTTTGATAGCAACTGGGTAACAGTCTTCAGATGCTGGACACTGCAAACATTTAAAACAGCATGCGGATCAACGCAGGGGAGAACGAAGAAAATTGTCAATAATCTAAGTCCAAAAAGAGCAAAGAAAATAAAATGAAATGAGCACCACCGCCACCAGTACGCCACACCAGGTACAACCTGTGTAATCCATTTTCCACATATGCATCCAACGATGAAATTACCCCAGGCAGTTGCTGCAACACCTGCATTATCGCACATGAAAATTCAGAACAAGGATCCTAACGGAAGCCATTGCGGAAGCCATTGCTGCTGGGTTCATAAGTGATACATACTTGCTCTGTATTCTTTATGGTATCTGTTTTCGCCAATAGGTTCTTAGGGAGCTTTTCCAGGTAAGCCTACACATGGCCATAACAAATATTTAACTATGTCGTCATCCTTAAAACATAGTCGTCAAGTCATCAAGATTTGAATTTTCAGTGCAGCAGATCACGGAGCTAATACTGGAAAACAAACCACATCATCAAGTAGTACTTTGTTAATCAACCACCACTTAGAAATGTATAATGGTCATCCAAATATCTCTCTTACAACAAACCCCAAAACAAAAGAATAAATGCTGCATTTTGCGTTGGAACCAATGCTCCTCTGGTTTGTTTGCGAAGCCTTACGCATGTTTTCCATAAAGCTTTGAGTATTTTTCATCGCGCTTACGAATTTCACTGTCTATTGTAGTGATCACTGCCTGTCTGACTCTCCGGCCTATGTTAAAAAGGCTACTTCTCTAACCATCCTTTAGCTATTTGTCACGCATACCACTCTTTCACCATTGATCTTTCAAATTTATCTAGTTTAGGCTCTTTTGGGTATGTGTGGTTCCCTAGATTTCCCTTGAAAAGTCACACAGATAATTTGGAACCAATGCAACCACTTGTGTGATGATATCTCATTCCTACTCTCTCCCCCTCCCCTTCCCCTTTTTTTTTTCCTCACTGCATCTCATTTGTACTCTCTGAACTGTAGCTATCAACTTCGTCTTCTAGTTGTTATTCTTCTCAAGAGAACAAGTCAGAACAATATGACTTCATGTCTTGCTTATATTATCTACAAAGAAAGCCATCAATATTCAGCTTTGAGCAAATGATCCCGGGTTGAAGCCTGAAGAGATTTAAGTTTACGAACAACCCGCGGGGGGCCCCCCAACCAAAAAAAAAAGAGGGAAAAAGCTACAATGCCAAGAACTAAAAGCAGTTTAGTATCCCAGTTAATACTGTGATGCAAGGGACCCCAAATAAAGATCAATTCAGAAAGCATATCTAAACAGGGCCTTTAATGCATCAAACTATCAAAGTATTATGAAATTTGCCCCCATTTACCTGGTTTTAAGCCCCAACCTCCCCCTTCCCCCCCCCCCCAAAAAAAAAGGAGAAAGGACCTGCTTGACCAAAGCAATTAGTAGTGAAATATGTTAATCAATAACTTACTAATCTAGAAATCAATGAGCTGCTAAGAACCCATAAATTTGGAAAAAAGATGAACTGGATCAGTAGTGCAGAAAAACTCGCCGGAATTGCAGGTCAAAAACCCTAGAAGAGGGATCGAAGCCAAGAAATACACATGTAAATTGCGTCATTGAACTAACAATAGCTCCAATTTCGTAGAATTACAACTACTACAGAGAATCAATAGATAGAACCACCAAATTAACAAGAAAATGTAGACGAATAAACAATCAAGAAGAAGAAAGAGAAAGAAAGAGTGCCTGGGAAGGAGAAGATTGCTGCATAAGTTGAAGAAGATTGGAAGTTGATTGGATCGACTGTGAAATCTGATCAGCCACCGCAAATTTCGCCGACCCTTCTCGACTCGATCCTCCTCCTCCTCCCGTCGCCATTGCCGTCGACAACCTTACTCCACTCTCTCACCTCAACCTTCACCTGCGTTTTCTTTTCGGGTCGGGTTTTTTTAACCAGTAAATAAACGGGTTGTTTTGTTTGGTTGGAAATTTTGATTGGTGTTAGGCTTCTATTTTTATTCTTTTTTAAATGAAAGACATCATTATTAATTTGCAAATTGTCCAGATAAACTCGGGTTTATAGACGAAGGTTATTATAAATAATTATTTTTTTATTTTTCGTAATCCAACCTTATTTTTGTAGTTTTTTTTTCAAAAAAATAAAGCTTTCGTGTCTAAATCATGTCATAATAGTGAATTCATATATCTGAATTTATGATATACGTGTTCTATATTAGTAATTTTTGATTAAAAATCGTTCTCAATATAAATAGGTGTTAAATTATCTGAACTGACGCGTATTAATTATTAACTTTCATAGAGTAAGTCAATTGTCACCATTATTAACTCTTTAAATGCTTCGCAAGCGCTTTCCTCTATAAAACTTTTTCACAAAACCTTCTTCGTGGGTCTCTTGGAATTGACCTCTCTATGGGTAGGAATACCGGTAGAGGTAAGGTTGCCCATAGCTGGATCTCACCAGACCCCATGAAAGCGGGATCCACATTAAAAGGTGTTGTTGTTGTATAAAAATAAGGGCATGTGGCCAATAGTCTACAGATAGCAATTGCATACATTATCAAGCTTTCCACTGCTGTGTGTTCATACATCACATAAATGTTGTCATGCGATGGTTATTTTGCACTTATCACTTTCATTTAAGTATTGTTTGATTTGGGGGGTATTAATTTTCATCAAAATAGTTTTCCAATTTTCGTTATTTGGTATAATAAATGACAAAAATTTATTTTTCAAGAAAAATGATTTTCCCCCTAGCGGAGAGAAATGATTCCCTTTTGCAAAGATAGGAAGTTGATTTTTTATTTTAACTATTTGATGATATGGTCAGTCAGAATTAAAGTGCAAAATCCGATTTTAACGATTTGGATCGAAACTTGACTATTCGATAGGAAAGCTTAAAATAAAATCACATCTAGATTTTGAGCTTAAGTTTCTTTCATTTGGTCAACACTTATCTCTGCTACGACAATTTAATCGCCATTTTTTTTTTCATTTAAACAATTCACTTGAGGTGCAACTAAAATAATTTCAATGGTATGCATTGAAATTTGATCATTAGATAGAAGATATTAAAATAGGCTCAAATTCAAATTTTGAGTTTGACATTTCTTCATTGGAAAACAACATTATTTTCTACCACGACACTTTTAATGGACATTTTTCTCAATTTAAACAATTCAGTCAATATTTTTCACTACTAAAATAATTTCAACAGTTTTGATCAAAACTTGAGAATTAGAAATGAAAGATTAAAATAGACTTAAATCCAAATTTCGAGCTCGACATTCCTTCATTTGTTGAACATTTTTCTGCACCAAGAAAATTCAACTGACATTTTTCGTCACTTCAATAATTCAATTGATGTTTTCCATCGCTAAAACAATTTCAATGGTTTAAATTGAAACTTGACTATCCAATATGAAATAATAATAAAAAAAAAAGTCCAAACATGAATTTTTAAGTTTAATATTCATTTGGCCAGCATTTATTTCTGCTACGACTATTTAGTCAATATTTTTCGCTGTTTAAACAATTTGGTTGACGTTTTCTCTTTTTTCAGTAAAAAATAATTTATCTCCTACCAAACAATGGAAAACGTGATATGAAAATCAATTTTCCTTATAAAAATACTTTCCATGGAAAACAATTTTTCGGAAAACCATTTCCCTTCCAACAAAACACTACCTTAATATTGTTGTTCCTTTCTTTTTTGGGTCCTAGACCTTTGTTTAAATAGAATCGAGTTATTATTGTCTATAATAAGACAAAATTCTCCTATTAAATTTTTTTTATTTACAAAACTCAAATATGAGATTTTTTTTAAAGAGAGTATATACCAAGTTGCCAATCATCTAAATCAACCTGTACTAATAATGTTATTCTACACATTGCAACAACTAAAGTTGTTATTTGGGAATGATTAATTCATATATAATTATTTGACTTAAAATTATTTAAAATCAAACTTTGATCCATCCTTATAGTAAGGCAATTGACATTCACTTTAATCTAATCTATCTAAATATGAAAAAAAAAAAAAAACTGTGTGCTTCTTTTGAATTTATCTTTTATAAGGTTGTCCTTTTTTAAAAAACTTGTTAAACATATTGAGTAATTAATAGTATAAAAGATCATTCTCATTGAAATACTTGATAGGGTCTCCTTATATGACCATTCATGCCTTCATTTTTGCCAGAAAAAGAAATTGAAATAGATCGATGTAAATTGATTGTAATTGAGTAATTAACATTTTAGTACTCTGATGTATGTCTACCGAAAAAAATTATCTATAAGTTTGTGAAAATAATAATTTAATACACTGAGATATCTAAGGATAAATACTTTAGCTATTTTTTTGAGAAGATGTTCTCAAAGTTATATTTTTTTGACATTCTAGAATTTATTTTTGAACCTAAAATAGGATTATTTCTTATATTTAGCTATTTTTTTGGTGTTCTCAAAATTTTAGTTCCGTACATATAGCATCAACAACAACTATAATTAAGTTTCGACGATAGTAATCATATAATTATAGTCATTAGATGATAAACAAATTGTCTATACGCGCATAATTTTGTAAAAATCAACAAAAAGATGATAAAACCGTAAAAGTACTCTATTTTGAGGGGTCAATGCATAATTCTTAGGACCCGTTTAATTATTTTCTTGAGAAGAAGTTCACAAAGTTATATTTTTTTGACGTCCTAGAAATTATTTTGACTGTAAAATAGGATCTGTTTTTGTATTTAGCTCTTTTTTTGGTATTCTCAAAAGCTTAGAGCCGATTATATAGTATCAATACCAACTTCAATTAAGTTTTGACAGTAGTAATCGCACGGTTATAGTCATTACAAGATATACAAACCCTCTATACATACATAATTGTGTAAAAATCAATAAAAAGATTATAAAACTATAAAAATATCCTATTTTTTGAGGGGGGTCAATGCGTAATTCTTAGAACTAGTTGTCAAGAAAAAGACTAAATTATTTATCCGATGGTACTTCATATATTAAACTATTATTTTCACAAACTTTTGAACTACTTTATCCGGTGTGCATACCTTCCAATCTAATTAACAGGTGAGTGTAATTAATATTTTTTTTTAACGAGCTTATTCGAACAATTGACATGGAAAAAGGTAATATGTCAAGATTAAATTACCCAATCGGAATCCGGAGACCACTTTGGAAGCTATTAGGGGGCAATGTCGTAATTACATTTTTTTATAATTAGTATTTTTAATGCATTGCTGATTCAGTGTAGTCATTTTTACTATATCTTTCAAAACTGACTAGAGATCTAAAATTCAAATCGAACGATCTAGATTTATATTTGATCTAACATTTGAAATATACCCATTCAAAAGTTGACTAGAAACTTGAATTCACCAAACTGATCCATAGTAGGCCCGAAATTTTCTACGAAGTTGTTTATTTTTACATGACAAGCATATTAGAGCAAAAATCGATTGATCCGAAATCAAGCCAAACTGAATTTCACCCGACCCAAACCGAACCGATCTGAAATATCACTTAACCCAAAATATGATCCGACCCAAACTTAGCCTTATCTAAATGCAAACCAAATGATCTATTTGTCAAGGTCTAACTTTTACCAACTCAGCGGATATATAAACCCCCCCCCCCCCCCCCAACAATTTCTTCATTTCTCTCGCAGTTTCTCTGTTTGTCCATGCGCAGCTACAAACGGACCACGCCAGTGACTTAGATAGATCTTCAATCCTCATTTTGTGAGTGATTCATTTCCCCCTTCAAAATTTTCCCCCAAATTCAATCCATTTTTGTTGTTTTATCTCTATTTTCATCCATTAATCTGCATCAAACAGCAAAGGAAACAAATCACTTAATTTTTTTGATTGAATCTTTGAATTTTCTCCCCTTTTTGGGTCACTTGTTGGGTTCTATTCTATTCTGCGTATCAAAAAATGGGTTGCACTGTGAGAGAAAAACACATCAGACCCAATCGGAGAGCTCAATCGGCCAAAAACACCACCACTCCCACAACTACTGATGTTGATCATCATCATCATCATCAGAACATGATCAACGACACAACTTCATCGCCCAGTAAGTCTATGCTTGAATCTGGGCTTAAACCTTGGACTTATAACGTGGGTTTTGATGATTCTATGAGAAATGTATCAAACCCTAACAACCCAAATCCAAATACTGCCCAGAAACCCAGTTTTGATGATTGTGGGTGGGGGTACTGTACTGAGGAGCAATTGGAGGATCTTTTGTTGAAGAATTTGGAGTTTTTGTACAATGAGGCCATTTCTAAACTTGTTGCTTTGGGTTATGATGAGGATGTTGCATTGAAGGCAGTTTTGAGAAAGGGGCATTGCTATGGGGGTATGGATGTGCTTACTAATATCGTGCATAATTCATTGTCTTATTTGAATGGTGGGTCATGTGGGAATGATGGGGGTTTAGAGGAATCCGAGCTTGTTTTCACTGATTTGAGGCAGTTGCAGGGTTACTCACTTGCGGGTATGGTTTGCTTGTTGCAGCAAGTGCACCCACAACTGAGTCGAGGGGACGCCATGTGGTGTCTCCTTATGAGTGATCTCCATGTTGGTCGGGCTAGTACTATTGACATTTCTATGCTTCCTTCGCATAGTAATTCATCTGGTAATGCAATGATCGGTATGGATAATGTTAATGCCAATGCAGCTATTTCTGGTGCTAGTGTATCGCCGGGAATGTATAAGTTCCATGGGGGTTGGGGTTTTGGGAATGGGGGAAATTTGGAGCTCCCTGCTAATGGGTTTGGTGGGGTTTTCTCATATTCAGAGGGAAGTGTTCAGAGGGAGATTGAGTCTCCTAAGAGATTTAATCTTAATCCTTCTATGAAATCTTTGTTGAAGAGAAATGTTGCAGCGTTTGCTGCTGGATTCCACACTCAGCAGCAGATGCAAATGCAGTCTCAACCTTGCACCAGCTCAGCAATGAGTGAAGATTCCTCAAAAGGAACCACACTGGCTGCCGACGTGCCAGCTGAGCTGGGTGAGGAGTCTCATGATAATAACCAAGATGTGGTTAACTCTGTACTTAATAAGTTTAGGGAGTTGAATTTAGATGAGAATTTGGAGCGTGGTGCGGAGGATCAAAAGGATGAGATAATTTTGACTTTGTTGCATCAAGTAAAGGATCTAGAGAAACAGGTGAAGGAGCGAAAGGAATGGGCTCACCAGAAGGCATTGCAAGCTGCTACAAAACTCAGCAGCGATCTGACAGAGCTCAAATTATTGAGGATGGAAAGGGAAGAGACTCAGAGGTTGAAAAAGGGGAAGCAAACCCTGGAAGATACAACCATGAAGAGGCTTTCAGAGATGGAGAATGCTCTTAGGAAGGCTAGTAGTCAAGTAGATCGTGCAAATGCAGCTGTTCGGCAGCTTGAGATTGAGAATGCTGAAATCAGAGCAGAGATGGAGGCTTTTAAATTGAGTGCATCAGAATCAGTAACAGCATGCTTAGAGGTTGCAAAAAGGGAGAAGAAATGCTTAAAGAGACTCCTGGCATGGGAGAAGCAGAAAACGAAGTTGCAGGAGGAAATTGCAGCTGAAAAACAGAAGGTTGCTGACTTACAACAGCAGGTGGTTCAGATTCATGCAGCTCAAAAGGAGGCTGAGGTGTGTCAATACACACTCTTCGCATGCATTGCTGCATTGTTTCTTTGTGTGTAAGTGTGTGGCTCTATTGCTGCATTATTTCTTTGTGTGCGTGTGTGTGGCTGTGTTTGCATGTGAGTCCACCCTCACCTTGTCATCTTGTCCTTGCTATAATGCCAATCAGTCAAGGGACATTACTTTAATAATCCTTCATTGTCTTAAGTTGTGGACTCTCTTGATAACTTCTCAAGCCAAAATTTCTGCTTATTTGGTGTTACATGTTTTAAGCTTCTTGGATGGGTGTCGCTGGACATGTTGCTTCTTGCGGTGCCTTTCATTGTTTGTTCCCCCTTCCTATTATTACTGCTTCAGCTCATTGGTCTGAGAGTACGAAACTCTTTCTAAACTTGTGGATTGATGTTTTCATAGCTGCTTTCGAATTTGGCTAACATTACTATTCCAATATATGAGTATCTGCGGTCGCATATTATCTTGTGGTTTTTACTGTTTTTCTTCCCTTTTGCCGAGGGGGAGGGGGGCATTCAGTAGCTTTCAGTTAGGGCATTTGCCTGTATCCATGGCCTATGGGCTCCCTCAACTCATGATGCATGCAGTCTATGGCAGTAATTTCATATATGTGAGAAGTTGACTAATTTTCTTCATGGATAGAGTTAAAGTGCCTCTCTCTCTCTCTCTCTCTCTCTGGGATAGAAGGATTCAGGGGATCAAATGTAGCTTTAGTAACTAGTGTATTTGAAATGCCAGTAATAACTAGGCCTTGTTAGTCTGTTTCTTCATCATTGTCATGTTTGATTTCAGTGGAAGCCTCTTCATTGAACTTGGGCAGGGTATTGGAGATTAAGAGAAGCTATCACGACGGAAAATACTTGGCTTTTTTCTCTACATTATCAGATACGGGTTATTTGCTTTGGATATGTCAATTCAAAATGAAAGTTCCTTAACATGGTAAATTTAACCTCCAGAAGACTTAGCTGTGGTCTCCGATATGGACACTTATCTTCCTCTTCTTCACTCAGCGGTTTCTTTCTTTTGTTTTTCTTTTTCGAAAAGAGTCTTGCTTGCATTCTTACTTTTTAGATGATGTAGTTGCATCAATTGATCCTGATTCGCCGCACTAGAATTTGCAGTGCAGATGAATAAAGGGTGTTGTTGGGGTTCCGTTTTTTGGTTTTTTTGGGGGGGGGGGGGGGGGGGGGTGCAAATACTTCATACTTTTTAGAATCTTCAGATGCTTCAAATCATTTTGATTTGCAGCATTTGCGATTGAACTGTCTGTGTTTAATGTCTTCCTTTCAACTCCCTCTCCCTGGTGTGTGCTTTCCTTGCTTTTTTATATAGACTTCCTTCAAAATATTCACTTTTGTGCATTCCTTTGGGCATAGGGATGCCAGTAAGCTAGTCATGCTTTCAACCAACCTCTTGTAGATTGAGGCATAAGGTCGCTTCTTGCTGTGAAAATTTCAGTAAGCCAACAGTGATGAAAACAAATGCTTAGATGATCTGAAGGATAAAATGTGAGATTGCCCATTGCCAGGTGTTTTCTGTTAGGAGGAAGTATTTTAATGATAACCAGAAGTATAACTAGGCACCAGAAGTTGCCTAGGATTAGTTGAACTTGCTCACTTAGGTACAAAGGTAACTTTACAAGGACTTTCACCTGCCTACTTTCATTGTTGACTTTTGTTTGGTTTGCATATGTGATGCAATCCTAATGAAGGATGTCTATTTGTTTGTTTGTGCCCCTTGCACAGAGTTGTGTTTAGTCACCTGAGTAGTTCGTTGTATGCTTTGCTGTTCATCCATTTTTGTGTTTGCTAGTATCTTCTGGTTGAGGCAAATTTTGTGTGCAACATAAATTTATCTTCTTAAGATTGTGATGTTGTTCCTGTTGCCCTTGGGGCATCTTAGTGGAAGATTGCGTTATGTGCCAGTTGATTGTTCTTCTTTTCCAATGGATGTGCAATTGTGTGTGATCTAGCAACCTTGAAATATTGAGCTGGTGCTATGCTTTGGAAGTGATATGAACTAGATCTTCAGAGTCATCCTTATGGATACATCTATCTTGAATGGCTGAGAGTTACTGCTTGATCAATTATCAGCCCATTAGTACGACCTTGCTCAACTTCCTCAGTGCAGAGCTTGATCCTTGAAACACTCTTAATACATTTGAAGGATCTAAGTTGATTATTTCCAAAATGCCTTAGTTTGTTACACCTCCAGTGTAAGAAGCTGATTCTGGGGCCCATGAATATCTGCTATCAATATAGAGATCACAGAGGATCTCTCCCTAACAGCATATGTGCTTGCAAGGGTAGGTTTGAACATACCAAGAACCTACTTAGGTGGGATCCACCTTTTAATGGGAAGGGTTGGAGGAAATCTTGTAAAGGATCTAACCAATAGTTCCTTTTATCAAAGAAGAAACATGTAAATTTTTGTTATAGTAGCCTTTTTTTGATATTGGTACACCTTTTTCAGTGTTGGACGTGTTGGTTGCCTTGCAACATGATTTATGTTATTTCTTTTTCCAATTCTAGAGAAACATTTCTTTTTCTTGTGTGATAATCGATGGAATTTTTTTTTGTTCTATGAAACACTTGAAATGAAGACAAAAAAGGAAGGAAAAGTAGAAAGACATACATACCATCAAAGTTCACATATTTTTCATATTATTTTCCTTGTTTCGGAAACTAGAAGCCTTGCCACTTAGAGGATGTGGATTTAGCTTAGGTCACACATTTATCAGTGTTCTAAACATAGACCATTAGAAATAGAAGGGGTACCACTTGCGTCTTAATTCCTATGCCACTTATAGTGGCTACAATTTTCCAACATGTGTAGTACATATTCAAGCACGTGACTTCATGGATTCAAAATGTGGACGTTTTTGATGAAAATGGTTGCATTGGAAAAGTATTGAAGTAGATCGAGCCATGTTTTCACCCCCGGCAGCTGCGAGTGCTGCATTAGAGTGAGTTTGCAATGCCACAATCGAAACCGCAATTGCATCAGGACGAACATTTTAAATCCTCGCGTGGCTCGACCAATTTATGAAAATTTTACATCTTTTTCAGCCAAAAAAAGTGTCAATTATCATTTGTACCAATATCAGAGTGTTTGATTGCAGTAGTACCTTTGTTGAAGAAAGTAACATAGTTTAACTCACATTTGCTGTGTGTAGTAACACTATCTTGGTGGTAAATCAAATATAACCACTGCACAATGTGAGAAAGTGCTTCTTCAAGCATTACCTTCAGTTACATGTATTCACTATCATACTTTTAGGGAGCTGCTTTCGAGAGAAGGGGGGGAGGGGGCTTGATAAGAGAAACAAAAAAGTTCGATGTTAGGACGCCTATTGTACTCTTAAGAAATAATACACGCTACATTCCACAGCACCTCATCGTCTAAACCTTTGTCAGGATATGTTTTCCTTCACAGCCTGTGTCATATTATGACAACATATCAGTAATAAATTGAACATGTTAAATGGTTAATAAAGACTTCTAAATTTCAATAGAACTCCATAGATACTTACTAGTTACTGTTACTCGTCAATCAATAATATTTCTGGTATTCATGGAATCTGATCTAGAACTAGGGTTTCTTGTAGGAATTTAGAACAACAAAGGTTATGACAGCTATTTTCTTCAAAAACTATTTAGGCAATCAATAAATTTAAGATAACAAAAGAACTCATACATCAGTAGTTAGTTTCTTTCTTTGTTTTTGATAAGGAAAATAATATATGTTGTATATATTGAGAGAAAAAAGGTTACATGCAAAGTAAGCATCGTGCACGAGGACTGTACCTCCAAGTATCCAATAGAGAAGCTATTCATCAAATCTATAACTTAAAAGAAAAAAATGGCAAAAGTTTCCATCATCCCAGAAGTAATGTCTTGATCAGATTTGTCTTTCATGAAATGAGGAGGCATTTCTACATCCTTGAAAACTCTTCTGTTTCTCTTTTGTTCAATGCTCTTAAAAAATTGCATGTGGAATTAACATGCCAATCTTCTCGCTAGTTTTCCTGCCAAGAAAACCCCTCCTGAGTTATGAGATGGCCCCTCAGAGAGTTTGAAGCAACAGTTTGAAGAACATCTCAGAAAAATGGTATTGTGATACATTCTTCTCGCAATCTTAGCAGTTTTCACCAATTTGAGGAAACTGTACGTCAAACTGAGAATGAGATATGGTATTTTTGGTGTCTTTTTTTGTTTTGGGGGGGGGGGGGGGAGATGGTTATCATACTTGGCTAAGGCTTGCTGCTGAGAAGATATGACGTGCTTATGAGAACTGTTATTTGTAAATTTGGCGTAGATGCATTCATGTGGATTGGTCTTTCACAAATAAACGATGGCAATGTACCTTGTATACTGAAAATGGCAATTTACCATTATCTCGTACACAGGTTCTCGACTTCTTGCATGCACCCAGAAAAATGAGACGAGGGGGAGGTTGCAGCTATCTTTCGGCTTAGAGCTTTTACTCTATTATTAGATCACTATATTTTCATACTAAACACATGCTTTTTCATACACTGATGTTTTACTTGTAGTCTATGTTATCTTTTCTTTTCTTTTTTTCTATTTTTTTGGGCCTCTGAAGACGTCGACTATTTTGCTTGTTATGTGGATCTGTGCTTTGATTGATGTGTATACAAACTTTATGTATAAAAAAATTGAATGCAACATTTCATTAGCCAGTGTCGTTTCCATAATGAGGGCTGTTCATTTATTCCAACTGTAGAAAATGGAACTGATTCTCATTTACTACATATGGTTCATTTGCCATTTTGGGCTTCCTATGTTGATCATTTGTGTAAATTTGTTTGTAAAGATCGTTGAGTTAGCTTGTTCTGGTGATACCATTGGGTACACCCTGAATTTATATCTACAAGCCATAAACGCCCACGTGAACACATAATGCATTCGAGCACAGCTGTGTGAAGGGGAGAAAAGGGTGCGAAAGCCATTTCCTGGTAGTTTGCTCTGTCAAGTTCGAAGTACCGTCTTCTGCTGTTTGACTTGACTTGTCCATCAATGTATAACCACCCTGAAATAGTGTTGAAAATGTAAACATGCGAGTGTGCTCTTTTATGCCGCGAAATTCTTTTTCCTTTTTATTTCACATATGTTTACTGTTGTTGAATAGTTCATTTGCTTTTCTAATCTCCTGTGCAATTTCTCCCTCTGCACCCTCCCATTGGCTATTCTCATCAGGGAAGGCGTGCAGGCTTACCGAATCACTCAAGTGCTTGTCATGCTTATATCATACTGGTTTTATAGCTTACTAGTGTCATATTCAGGTGACTACAATGTGTTTAACTCACTTAATCTGAAGTTACCATGGTGGGATAATAACTTCCTTGCTTCAGGGTGATCCATATGAGGCAACTAACAGTATCTTGTCATCAAGTTATTAGTATGTGAAGCAACTAACATTATCCTCGCAGGCAAAATGGAGGCAGGAAGTGAAGGAAAAGGAACTAGCTGTGGCTCAGGTGGAGGAGGAAAGGCGTGCCAAGGAAACAACTGAGGGTAACAACAAAAGGAAGCTTGAAGCCCTGCGTTTAAGGATAGAGATAGACTTCCAGCGCCACAAGGATGATCTCCAAAGGCTTGAACAAGAGCTCTCTCGCCTCAAAGCAAGTGCGGAGTGCACTGACCCACAGCACCCACACAATACTCTCTCTTCAGGAAGCCCCCAATCAGTAAAAAATCAAAGGGAAACAATCGCCCACCTCCTGAGAGAACTGGATGAACCCGAAAAGGAAACTGGCTGTGAGAGGGAGTGCTTGATTTGCATGAAAGAGGAAGTTTCTGTCGTGTTTCTGCCTTGTGCTCATCAGGTTATGTGTGCCAACTGCGGTGAGGATTACGGGAAGAAGGGAAAGGCTACTTGCCCATGTTGCCGGGTTCCTATTGAGCAGAAAGTCCGGATTTTTGGCGCAAGCTCGTAAAGTCTGTTTAATGGCTAAAAGTTTTTTATGGCCGAGTTAAGACCTATACAAGTGAGCTTTTTATGTAAATAAAAGGGAAGAAGAGTGCGCTTGTTACATTACATGCTTCTGTGTTTTCAGAGAATGGAAGCACAAATGGTAAAATAAGAAAAATTACTTGTCAATTGAGTTGCTATATTTAAAAGTTGGTATAGTTATCTGCGACATTTGAAACTTCACAGGGTGATTACAAAACTCGGTTGATTCTGTAGCAAAAAGGGTGTTAAAGCTAATGCAAATGATTGGATTATCATTTATTCTGCTGTGCATATTCTGCATTTTGGGTGTTCACTTTTTACTTGCTGTTTTGTGATGTTTATATGCCAATCAGTCTGGCTTTACTGGTGACTACTGTTTGAAGGTTGATCATGTTTGAGCTAAGTTCTTGCTGTTCATTTCACCCTGAAACAGCAGATCCTGCGTTCCACTAATACATGTAATCATCTTGCTGCCGCTAATATTGATTTGGTAGGTTTTTTGTACACATCTATATCAATAGAGCTTAGCATTTGATTATCAAATTATTTTGAGCAATATGATTTTAAACTATCTATCATGGAGATTTAGCTCAAACAAATACAGAAGTTTTCTAACCCTAAGAATTTTACTATTGCATTTCAATCATTGTGCATTGCTCAAATTTACATGGCAACTTCTTTTCTTGCCAAGTGTCAAATCCAAATAGCAACACATGGCGAAACATGAAGTCGTTGCCCTAGTTTGAAGGATTTAGACGTTGAGAATACACGGGGTGAAGCGTGGGAACAAATGAAAATCCAGCCTAGTAATGTAACAAAATAAGCATCCCGTGCATCAAGGCAAAAGATGAAGAGGGAGAAAGAAAAATAAAAAAACCCACAACTTGGGAGTAGATGTGGCAAATAGGTCATTCGCTTTGGGTACGGATCGAGTTAAGTTTGAGTATGATCATGTTTCGAGTTAAGTGATATTTTGAGACGGTTTGGTTTAGATCGGATCAACCGATTTTTGGTCCAATACACTTATCATACAAAAACAACCTAGAAAATTACAGGTCGAGTATGGTTCGATTTGGGTCAATTCGAATTTTAGCTCTACTTTCAAGTGAGTTTATTTCGAATATTAGATTGGATATAAATTCGGGTCATTTAGTCCGAATTTCGGATCAATTTTGCCAGACCTACTGGGGAGTTTTATTTCCATTTTTACGTGCTTTATATGGCAAGTTTTTGATTGAGGTTGATAACTTTTACTCGTGAAACTATGCCTAACTTTATAATGCAAATGCTGGGCAATTGAGCATGGCAATAGCAATTGAGCATGGCAATAACTGCCCAATTTTTATAGGGTAGATTTGGTTTTGATTGGTGATAATTTTGTCGTTGTAAATTAGGTACTATTATGGCCTTGTTCGGCAAAATTAGCGGTTCAGGTAGCGGATAGCTGTTCAGGTAGCGGATAACGTTTATAATTTAGCTGTTTGCGGATAGCTGTTTAGAAGAGCAGTTGAATAAAATGTGTTCAGTAAATTTAGTTGTTGGATTAGCTGATTAATGTAAATTGACATAAAAGGATATAGATAATTTCCAAAGATAAAATTTCTAAAGGGTAATTTTTGGTAAAAAATACGAAACGCTACTTTTGAATGTAAAACGTTAATACTATTAGCTTTTCAAAAACGCTACTTAAAACGCTACTTGAAATGCTAGTCAAAACACTACGTTACCGAACACTAAAAATTACGTAATGAGTGTATTGACTTAGTCAAAACGCCAAACGCTATTAAAAACGCTGTTGCTGAACACGCCCTATGTCTTATTATTTGCGCAAATATTTACAAGATGTGGCTGTCATATGATTTTAAATAAGTCTCGTTCATGAGTCTTGAATTTTAGAGTTGACTATTGATTTAACAAGCTTTGAACGAGACAGTATTCTTGAAAAATATGGACCTCTTTCCCCTCAATTTCGCACGCGCCCAAGGCTTAGTAATTTTTTATTTTTTTTTAAAAGCTAGTTTAGTGTGAACTATAACCACAGCTAAAGTCAAATTAGCTTGTTGTCAACATTAAAACTAAACTACTAAATAAAAAAGAATTATTATATTCACATGTTGTACCACGTCACTTATGAAGAAGTATGCCTTTTCAAATTGTTAGATTCACAAAGTGTGATATCAACTTACTATCACATTTTGAAATAATGACGTATTCTTTGTTTTAATCTATTATATATTTTTTTTCAAAGGTAATGATCTTGTCCAAAAATGCTAAATTAACAGGGAACAGGGCCAAAGATCATCTCCGTCCCTATCCCCATCCCTGCCTGAGATCAGATTTTTGATCATGTCTCCGCCCCCGTCCCCATTCAGGGCGGAAAATTTTCCCCTTCTTGGGTTAGGGCCCTGTTGGGTGTCATCTTTACTCTTTTGAAGCATAAGTTCTAATTTGTAGAGGCGTGGAAGATTTTTCCCTGCTTTTATCTCCTCCCCCTTTTCATACTTTGCTCTTAAGGAGTTCATAAGATATGTATCTTTATAGCTTAGACTTGCTTACCAATCCAAAAAGGCGAGGAAAAAAGAAAAGAAAAAGCTCGCCTAATCCATCTTTGTCCTTTGTTTGACTGAGATCATCGGTATTAATGAGTTTATGGTAAAATCAAAGCAAAAGTCGAGTCATTTGTGATTATATGTTCTTTTTTTTTTTTCTTCATCATACAGCAATAACTCTCAATGTAAATCCCTATTTTGCATGATCATTTTTCTTCATCATCATAATTTAAACAGGCCTTTCGAGAATCGTAAATCTGCCAATCTAAGCTTCTTCAAATCTAGCTTAAGCCGTTTGTACTTAGCTCGGATTTTATCAAACCAGGCTTTTTGAGTTTTGTGCCGATATGGCTCGCAAGCCCAACTCCTTTCCAACCACATCAAAGCACGTGAGGGTAAACTTTAGCAAACACACCAGTGATGTCCTAATCAGGTAGTTGTCCTCATCATAATATGGATTCACCCATTGCAATTTGCAAGTGCTCTAACCAAGTCGGACCAGCTAGCAGTCTTATTGAATTTGAAATTTTGGCTCAAGGTTTGGTTAATCAAAGCTTATGAGTGGTCATGAACATTTGCTACTCATGCTTTCCAATTTGCCAATGGTTTTTATTATCATATGTTTAGTTTTTACAACTATAATAACTATATATATGAGCAATTAATAATCTAGCAATCCTATATAAATTAAATTTTGGAGGTTTTTTAAATTGAAAATTTTAACGATCTTTTTAGTTATAATTCAATGACATTTTAAGTTAATGAAAACATAACAATTATTATGCATTTAATTTTAAAAAATAAATATCACGTGTGCATGCCTCAGGGAAGATTGAATAATCTTATGTATGGAACATAAATGTCGGCAAATGCTGCTAAAAAAAGGGCTAACGATGCTTGCACTATTTTTCCTTTGAAGTTGAAAGCCATTTTGTACGTTATGATTGTAATTTGCACAACTTGTATTATCTTGTATAAATAGGATTCATAACATGTAATGCTCGACCACTCCTGAGCCGTCGGCAGTTGCTGGCCGGGAGCGGCTTCAAGGATTGTTGAGTACTAGCCCCATAAATCACCAAATGCCTGTCTGTCCTATTTTGTCCTCACTTACATGCTACCTGGGAAACTTCTCAGGAGGTCATCAATCCCAAGACTCTTCCACAACAAGCATGATTAACTGTGGACTTTTAAGGATGAGATCTTGAAAAGAAAGGTACACATTTAGTGATATAAGTAGTAATTTCAAATCTCTTAAACCACACTTAGTGTATTACATTAAACCCCCTTGAAGAGCACCACGTCTTCGTTGTACCTTGTTAACCAACCGATGTATGCGTTCTCTTAACTAGGGCTGAGCAAAAAAATCGGTTGCCCGGACCTAGACCCGAAATCGGTTCGGACCCAGCGGGTCTGGATCCGGACCCCGTCCGACCGGGACCGGGACCAGTTCCAAAATTCAGGATCGATGGCAACCGGTTCCGGGTCTGGTTCCTGGAAGTTTGGAACTGGTACCGGTCCCGATACTCGATTATCCGGTCTAATTACCCGATGACCTTTTGCAGGCTAGTTATTACTTAAAGTTGGAGGCTTTTTCTTGTTTTTTTGTGATGTTTGCTTAGAAATGAAAGTACTAACGTCTTTAGTGCTTAGTAGTTGTTAGGCTAAAGGTGTACTTAATGGCTTGGTTTCTAATAAAAGCTAATTTTAAAATGAAATTAAAAAGTCAAAAAAAGGGTACCGAGTACCTGGGTCCAGAAATTTTGGAACCGGTTCAACCAGGACCGGAACCGGTTCCAAAATTATTGGACCCCGTCCAACCGGGACTGGGACCGGTTCCAAGAAATTGGACCGAGTACCCGGTCTTGCTCACCCCTAGTCTTAACTAACAGTCCATTCTATTATCATGCCCCAACCCCTCTTAGGTCGCTGACGATTAACGAAAACAGTTTTAAGGAGCATCGACTGACCCCACAAATCACCACATATCTCTAGCGTACATCAACAACAACAACAAACTCCCAGTGTGGGTCCCGCTTTCACGGGGTCTGGGGAGATCTAGCTGTAGGCAACCTTACTTCTACCGGTATTCCTACCTATAGAGAGGTTGATTCCGTAAGACCCACAAAACAGTTTTGTGAAAAAGGTTTAATATCTCTAGCGTACATCATTCTCCACAATAAGCATGTTTAACTCTAGAGTTTTTAAGAGTGGTGTCCCGAAACGGAAGCTACACATTAATTTAGCGGTATGAAAAGTTATTTCAAATCTCTTAAACCCCCCTTCAATGTGTTACCGTAGAGTTATAGAGGTCTTCTCCTGACCAATTTGGGAACACAAATAGATTATAGACTCATAAAGAGGTAGATTGCATAACCAACGACAATGGTGTAGAATCGCTGTTGTGCTATTCTAGGAACACCGTGGGCACAATCGCTTGACACCGTGATCATGTTAAATGTCAACAAGCAGATCACAACCCCATAATCGTAGTTTTTCTATGTATGAATGAACCTTATGGTCCTTATGTATGTTGCTGCTGTTCCTTTACGATTTAAACATCCCAAAGGTAATATTTTGACAGTCAGCATTTAGCTAGTGTTCATGAATTCTGAGAAACTTCAATTCAAAATAAAAGTACTCTTATTTTGCATCTTAGCTGGTGACCTTGCAAATGTTTGCTTAGATTGCGTTCATATTGCATCATTTTGGGTCCGAATCATACTTTTTGCTGTTGGTTTAGTTGATATTATGTTGCCTCATGTCGAGTTGGCTTGTCTAAAGTTATCATGAGCTTCAACAATCGAAAGCCGCAAGAAAACAAGACGAATGAGAAACTGACTAATCAGAAAAACTCCAGACACACACACACACATTTTATATATGTGGGACTATTCAGGTAGAATGAGGTTTCATATAGGATGAATAGGATGAGTGCATAGAGGTGTTGTTTGTCTTTTTCTCAGAATTGCATCGAATATAGTATTGATGATCATTAAAACCAAAACTATTGATCACTGAAACTAAACCTATTGATGATCAAATATATCTATTACAGATCGTGTTTATAATATATGTTTTTACGTATAATGTTAGTTAGTGATCAATAGATTTTCTTGTAACTAGTGATCATGAGAGTCATACATATATGGTTGGTGATCATATCTATCATCGATATGTGAGTAGAATGTTTCATTTACATAGTATTGCGAAATTAGGATCATTATAAGTATGGTTGTTGATCATAAACTATACACTCAATTGGGAGTAAGGCGAGCCCCTTTTTTTTGTAAGTTTAGCTTATTTTCATCAAAAATTATATCATAAGTTTTTTTTTAATGATATTAGTTAATAATCAATAGATCCATTTTTAGTTATGATTGGAATTATGTGCAGTATTAAATTGATCTATCTATGGTGACCATAAAGAATTTATTTGTTGATCATAAACTATACACTTAATTCTAGTTAGGTGAGTTTTATTTGTTGCAATTTCAGCTTTATTTTTGTGAAAAATCATCCTATATGTTTTTGTTTATGTTATTTTTGTGAGCTTGGACGAGGTGATTAGAGAGGACTTGAAAGTTGTTGATCTGACGGAGGACATGACTCAGAATAGGAAGTTGTGGCGGGATAGGATTAAGACCTTAGATCGCGGAGAGTCGACCCCGTAGTTTTCTTTTGGTTGCGGTAGCTTAGTGCTGGTAGAGGTTTTTTTTTTTTTTTGTATGTGGTGTTCGCATGCAGGATGTACTGTCTTCCGAGAAGAGTTCTCGTCTGCTTACCGCTAGCTGTCCAGGTATATTGCCTTCCTCCATTATATTGCCCTTTCATTTCACAGCTTCAGCAACTGATCTTGTATGTATCTTTTATTTATCTCGGGCGTCCCTGCTATGAAATATTTCTTCTATAAAATGTTTTCGCATTAATTGTTTTCGCAAAATCTTAATTCTATAAATTATTTTCACAAAACTCTTTTCGTCGGTCTCTTGGAATCAGTCTCTCTACGGGTAGGAATGCCGGTTGAGGTAAGGTTGCCTACAGCTAGATCTCCCCAGACCCCGCGAAAGTGGGACCCACACTGGGAGTTGTTGTTGTTGTTGTATAATTATATCTGGTGATCAATTGATCTATCTATGGCAATCATTATAAATATGTTCATTAACCATATCCTCAATTATAGTTAGGAGAGCTTTATTTTTAATGTATTTGAGCTTTACTTCCTTTAAAAATTATAATATATTGTTACTTATAATTGTAATTAGTGTTCAATAGTTTTAGTTTTGGTGATCAATAGTATTTTTGGTGATCAATTCTGGGTGAGATGCATACAACACTTTGATGCACTCATCATACTCATCTTACAGAGCAACTCATCCTACCTGAGTAAGCCCAGTATATGTATGCTAAATTTTATTTTTTTGTTTGCAAAATAATAGAGTTTGAGAAAGAATAGCATAAAGGCTAAAATAAATGTTTTTGTAAAATTATTGAAGCAGTCATTGGAAGTGTGGTTTAAAACTTTGCATATGACCAAATTATTCTTTTCTACTATGACCAAATGATTCTTTTCTACTATCTAATGAAAACGTTATATATTGATAATAGGTATCTGTTAATGTACAATGAACTCAATTAATCATCCTGACACTAATGCATAATCTTCTTTTTTTTATACCATTGCAATTACTATTTTATGGATCCCATTAAATAAGTAGTGTTGTTGAAATTTTTACTATTAAAATTTTTGCAATTAAATTTTTAATTTAAATTTATTATTTATAAAACTAATTGATATATTTTACTTAGTCTATTATTCATAAAATAATTAAACTATTTTACTTGATAGAAATTGCTGCCAATAAAATGAGTTGTTGAAAATTGAGATAAGGCCAAATTAGAAATAACAACTATACTACTATAGTTGAGATGTTTTTTTCTTTAAAGAGAGTCCTTCAATAAGTGTCTAGCTCAGACTATTCAAGTGTCTAGCTCAGACTATTAAAGTGTCTCTTTTTTATCAATCTTTCGCTCCATTTTGCAAGGAGTTGACATGAAATTCTTGGTTTTGTCAAATACGTTGTAATCCTAAAATGCTAGAACATTTTCTTACTTGATTTTTAAATACATTTTTTAAAAAAGAAAATCTAACATAAAAGATTATATATGTCTATGTGAAGCATGGTTTACTGCTAATATGCTTATAAAGCGTGAATTTAAATTTCTAGAGGCATGTGATTACACTGATTGATTCAAGTGGTTTAACAATTGTTCATCTTAAGTCTTAAAAAAAAATTCGAATTTGAATTTCATGAATGGAGACAATCTATGATAAAAGAGCTAATCAACTAAAAATAGTTTCAAAACCCACAAAAAAATTCTTGGAGACATGGGTGATTTCTCTTCCCTTATCTCATCCCTTTTCCATATTTTGCCTTAAGGAGCTAAGGTGTTCTGGTATGACTGGTTTTTTTTTGTTGGGGGGGGGGGGGGAACTAGAGAAAAGAAAATGCCCCTTAGCCAATCAAATGACCCTCTAACTTTTATTTGATTCAGGTGGTCGGTAATAATGAGTATATGGTGAAATGGATTCTTTATTGAATTGATTCACTGTAATTTAAAACAATTTAATAATTGGTTCAAATGTCAGACTATTTATGATTATTTTTTCTTTTCTTTTTCCTTCATCGTAATAATTTAATTAGGCCTTTTAAGATTCAAAAATCTACCAATTTGAACCTTTTCAAGTCTGGATTAATTAATATCTACTTAGGCTCGAGCTTTATCAAACTGAGCTTTTTGAGTTTTCCCATGAAATGACTTGCAAGCCTGACTCCTATCCAACCACATACAAAACATGTGAGGGTTAACTTTAGTAAACACAAAAAATCAGGTCACCTCTATTCAAGTGGACTTGAGAACCATTGGGAAAACAAGGGAGGACAAAAAATAGAACATCTTGTTAGCAAGAAGAAATTTTGTTTTCTTGCTCTTTTTGAGTCCAGCTAGTTGTTGTAATGGCAGATCACATGTGATTTGAATATCACATGAAGTAAGGACTCTTGGTATTAAGTTGTGACACTCATAAAAGCTCTAGAACTGCCCAAGACTCAACTACTTACCCAATGAAATCTATATAAATACACATTAGTATTTTGCATTCCTTTGCTTGCTTGATTGGTTTGAGTCAATACATACATTGGTTAGTATCCTCACTATCTTGCCCCCCTAAGAGGAGGGCTATAGGTACATGGGGCTATCAAGTATGGCATCATCTAAGGTGAGGGATCCGGGTTCGGCCCAAGAAAAGGAATGGGGTGTGGGGAAGGGGAAAATGGGCATTTATGCAGAGAGGATTAGGAAATTCCCTTGTTTGGTATGCAGGATGTTCTGCAATGTAGGTCGCGAGGACCCTAGAAGGATGATCCATGCACTCAAAGTTGGAGTGTCCTTGACATTGGTTTCGTTGCTTTACTTGCTTGAGCCTTTGTTCCATGGTGTTGGACAAAATGCTATTTGGGCTGTGATGACGGTGGTGGTTGTGCTCGAGTTCACTGTTGGTTAGTTATTGTTCTGTGATTTTGATCTGTTAACTTGAAAATTAGATTTCTTAATTAGAGTGTGTGGCACCATTCATCTCCTGACATACATGGGCACTAGACTATTTCTTTGGAGTAAATACCTAGTGACTAAACCAATATGCTAGAGTCCTATAGATTGCAGGGCGTATTTGTTCACCAAGATACATAAGTCACTAAATCACAGTAGATTTGGTCCAAACATGTACCTCACATGCTCTGTATTCTAGTTGAAGTATGGAGAAGTTCGGAAAATGCTCCCTTATTAATTTTATGAAATGCTTGTATAGGGGCAACATTGTGCAAGGGATTGAACAGAGGACTGGGGACAATCTTGGCAGGATCGCTAGCATTCTTCATTGACTTCATTGCCAATGAATCCAATCATGTGTTTCGGGCAATCTTCATTGCTTCTGCAGTTTTTCTGATTGGTAAGTTTCTTATGCCTCTTGTTTAATTTCGACTTATGATTGCTAAGCTCATGATAATGTTAGATAAGCCAACTTGGAATAAGGCAACTTGATAACAACTAAGCCAACAGCAAACCTAAGTATGACTCGGACCCAAAATGATGCAATATTAACTCAACCTAAGTGAACATTTGCAAGGTCACCAACCAAGATGCAAAATAAGAGTAGTTCTCTTTTGCACTGAAGTTAGACAGAATTCATGAACACTTTCTGAATGCTGACAGTTAAAATATTACCTTGGATGTTCAAATCCTGCAGGAACATCCGCAACATACATAAGGTTCATTCCGTACATAAAGAAAAACTATGATTATGGGGTTGTGATCTTCTTGTTGACGTTTAACTTGATCACGGTGTCAAGCTATCGTGTCCACAGCGTTCTTAGAATAGCACAGGAGAGATTCTACACCATTGCCATCGGCTGTGCAATCTGCCTCTTCGTGACCCTCTTCGTGTTCCCAAATTGGTCAGGAGAAGACCTCCACAACTCTACTGTCTCCAAGCTTGAAGGCCTGGCTAAATCTATTGAAGGTATGCCCTATGTGCACATTCACTCTTTTCCTTTCAAACGGACTTGCAACATCCTAGTTTTGGAGTCACCTATACCTGCAAAATTGCCTTGTACAAAATCACTCAACCTTGAATTGGACATGAAATCAGGCAACTTGATTTTGACCCGGACCCTGACTTGTTCAAAACCAAATTGTCCAAAGATTTCAAGATCAATGGTGGTCATAATTTCTTGTTAAATTTATTGTTGGACTAACCTACAGCAAAACAGAAATAACCCCTGCCAAACCCCATTTCATCCAAGTATTCCATCAACTTAAACACAGTCTGACTCAAAAAAACTACCTTGCTAGAGCTATTCTTGCCTAGGGAGCAAGGATGGGTTTTGGCAATGCTGCCTCTAGCTTAATGTAGGTTTACCTTTGTTCATAAGAAGCAAATAGATATAGCATTGTCGAAACAGAAAACATTGATGTACGTTGATTACTGAGCAAATGAAATGATGCAGCTTGTGTGAATGAGTACTTCAGCGACTCTAGTTCAGAAACCCGGGAAGACAAGTGGTCAGATGATCCTATCTACAAGGCAGTTTTGGACTCGAAATCCGCTGATGAGACATTGGTAAGGAGATACAAATACAATTGCACTCACCGAGCTCAACTCTTAATTTGAAGCTCTAGGTACTTTATCTTCTGTTAATGTTAAGATGAGTTTGTGAACGATCTACTCATTTTCTTTCAGGCATCGTATGCAAGCTGGGAGCCTCGGAAGTTAAGGTACTGCAAGTTCCCATGGAAGCAGTATGTCAAGGTTGGAGCTGCTCTTCGCCATTTTGGTTATACTGTTGTGGCCCTGCATGGCTGTTTGAGGACTGAAATTCAGGTCAACTTTGGCTTCACCATTATTGTGGTCATAGACTTGCACTAAAATTGAGTCGAATCCCTTGTATTTTCTTATTAAGAATTCTCTTATAGTAGGTGAAAGACCTAGCTCATGGCTAAGATTAGTTCAATTTAAACTGAGTAAGAAGTAAGAACGGATAGATGGAAGGCTCAAGCCATATTGGGTTGGGTTCAATCAGGTCATCTTGGGTATTTAGTATCTACATTCAAAGTCATATTTGGAAATGTTGCTAAATTGTCCACTGAACTTGTCAAGAAAACGCAGCATAAATAACATCTGAAGTCAGTTCAGGACCTCAGGTTTGAGTAGGATTCAAATGAGGTTTGCCCTTCTTTTGGTCACTCGAATCAAATAACTGGGTCAGTTTTGCCAAGTCCAAGATTATGAGTTATGAATGATGATCCACTTACCTTCTTGATTTTCATTTATCTTTGTAGACACCAAAAGCTGTGCGAGCGCTGTTCAAGGACCCCTGCATCTGTCTCGCAGCTGAAGTCTCAAAAGCTCTGAAAGAACTTGCCAACAGCATAAGGAACCGTCGCCTTTGCTCCCCATCAATCCTCTCAGACCACCTACACCAAGCCTTACAAGACCTTGACACTGCGTTAAAGTCCCAACCCCGCCTTTTCCTTAACCCCACCACGGACCAGAAACACAACCACGCTGCCCCGCCCCATCCCAGCAGCCTCCTTGCCTTAGCAGCTGCTGCAGCAGCCAAAAATGGCAGCCAAAAACCGCCCATCACCACAACGACGACGACCACCAACAGCAACAACAATAGCAACAATGTTGCTATGCCTAGAACCAAGACTGACACCTCTGCATTGCTCGAGTGGAAGAGTAAGAAAGACAACAAGGAAGGAGGGGAACGGAGGATGTTAAGACCACAACTGAGCAAGATTGCGATAACAAGCCTAGAGTTTGCTGAGGCTCTCCCATTCGCTGCTTTTGCCTCATTGCTGGTGGAGACAGTGGCAAGGTTGGATCTTGTGATTGAGGAGGTGGAGGAGCTTGGGAGGATTGCCCATTTCAAGGAGTTTAGGCCTGGGGATGAGGTAGTGGTGAATTGTGATCAACGGCCTATTGAGGATGGCTTGGAAAATCATTTGCCTTCCCATGGATTCTAACTAAAAATCATTACTAAAGATTAAAGAACAAATTTGAAGCTAACCATCTAATTTTAGAAGCTGATTAATGTATTCATGTACCTGTATGTGGTGTTATGGGAAGGCATCTATACAAACAATAATTTTAAATTTTGAGGTTGGGTGACTATCCCTGAAATATTTTTCATAAGTCTTCTATAACCAGTCTTTCTGATGCTATCAGGGACAGAACTATGTACGACTTCACCTCCTTAGACTCCACATAATGGGACTCATATCGTTTCGTGATATGTTACATTACATTCATGACACTAGGACACATGGAATGGAACTTCACACAAGTCCGGTTTCTTCCTCACTATGATGGTTTCCAAGATATGCATATGTGAATAAATTTAGCCGAATATCATAGTATTTAACCTGTTACCCAGTCATTTGAATTGAATTCTTCCAGCTAACTTCATTTTTAGTTATTTTGATTTTCCCATGGTTTAGCCAGGTCTATTAAATTTAATTGCTTGAATCACTTTGATTTTCATATTTTTGGTCTCTTTCATCTTAACTTCAATGAAAACAATCAACCCTTTTTTCCCCCTCTCAATCATCAAAATATTCTTATATAATATCTACCTAAAAATTGAACTGGAGAATATGAAGTTCTTGCCAATCTTCAAAAAAACAAAGTTAAAATTAATAATCTTTCAGATTTATTGAAAAACATACTAGCAGCAAGTTTCTTGTGTAATATGTGAAGTAAAAAAAGGGGGGGGGGGGAAGCGTAGAAAAAAGGGCCCAACCGGGTTCGAACCGGTGACCTCTTGATCTGCAGTCAAATGCTCTACCACTGAGCTATGGACCCATTTGATGAGCAGTTCTAAAATAAGAATATAAAGGCAGGGAATGACTATAATAGTACCTTTTGATGCATTCCTCTTTTACTAGCCAGAGGATGACAAACCTGATCCTCTAATTCTATCCAGAGTGGCAGTAGTGGGGGCTACTTTTTTTATTTGTAATTATGCTCATTGGGCCCATAATTTGAGCCTGATAGGCTGCAGGGGCGGATCCATGTTGTACTTGGGGGTGTCCATGGACACCCCTAAGTTCCAAAAAAAAAAAAAATTCTATTTTAAAATATGTTAATTTAGTAACAATATTGGTTTATGGACACCCCTAAAAAAAATAAAATAGTATATATTAGTAACGATATTAATTTATGGACACCCCTATCCTAAATGTCTGGATCCGCCATTGATAGGCTGTCCATTAGGCCGTACCCATGTCACTATTACTCGACTATTCATTCCATCTCAAATATCTCTATCAAAGAAACTATAACGCGGGATTAAAAACACAAAATTTTGAAAAAATGTCGAGCACAAGACTTAAGAGCCTTAAACCTGTTTTAGGTACTTGTTAGTCGTTACTCTAGAAACGGTATGTCCAAGTTTTAGTAACTCTGCTTAGGGAGACCTAATACAATCTGAGATGCTGGTGACTTGAGGAAAGCAAAGTCTATGCTGGGATTATCCTATGCCAAAAGGCCAGAATGGAAAGAAATATGTTTTGAGTGCATCCAAGGAAAATCTGTAGGAGATTCAAATATCTTATTTCCAGAAACTGCAAGTTTACACTAAACTATATTATCCTCTTTAAAATACAAGATAATCAAAGGATAACACCCCTTTATCTGATTTTTTTTTTAACCCAGAATCTCTGTATAGCATAACCTACAAAAGAGATATCAAAAGTCACAAAGATAATTGGGTATCTAGATATGGCTGCGAAAGAGGGGGAGAGGGTTTTCAAAATTATACCATGCCCCACATCCAAGCAGTAGGATGAGTAGATGTCATTGCCAAGGGTCCTTAGAGATTAGAGAATCCATGAAGAATCTTAGAGGGTTTATTAAAGGGGCTCAGTGACGTAGGAATGTAGCCTCTTTTTTCAGTGCTTTAATATGAGTTGCATTATGTGCCTTCTCTTTTATCAGATTCCTGCTAAAAGCAAATCAAAAGAAAGAGGGGAAATGGGAACAATCAGAAAACTTGAGCCAAGAGAGAATATGATAACTTGCCTGGGTGACCCATTTGTTTCAGCAGAGCTTTTTGGTGACATCAACTAGTCGCTACCTCGTCTTTTGCCCTTCCACTGTGAGATGGATCTTTTAAGAAGACTGAAATCCTGATCATGATGTTCACACCTAAAGTATGCAGAAATCAAAATACCTTTCAGCAATACATTCAGAACATGTCCAAGAGCCTCCCTAGTCCCTCCCCATTGCCCAAAATCAAAACAAAAAAAAGAAAAAAAGAAAAGAGGAGAACAACAACTTCCGGGAATACCAGTGTGGATCAAGCTAAGACAGACTCTCTAGGGATATCCTGATATAGGCAGTCGACCCAAAAAAAAAAGGGCTTCAGTGTGCTCCGTACATACTGGCCTTCTTGTTGTCAGCTCAAACACAATAATTGATGTAGCAATACAAGGTTATTGCAGGAAATTACAGGACAAAATTGAGAAAACAACGACGACGACGATGGGTGTTGGTGCCGCTCTCGCAGGGGTATGTAGACAAAATAAGCACACATGGTGGGCCTTGAACCAACGACCGCATGGTTAAGAGTCTTTCTCAAAGTTGCCTTCGTACAAAATTGAGGGAATAGTCCTGTCCCTTACTAAAGTTGCATTCATACAGAAATCCGTAACAGTCTTAACTTAGTGTTCATTCAGACACCCAAAAGATCAAATTAGTAGCTTTAACAAAAAAATCTCACCTTTCGAAATAAGCTGCTGCACGGACACTGGCAAATGACTGGTGCTGATCAGAATGATCTTTAGTCTCTTCAGTGGAACTGAGGGCAGCAACCACCTGAAGGCAGGGCATAACTTATATGCATGTATATATAGCTTTCGTATGGCATGGTCCCTTCCATATATTGAAGTAATAAGTCTGTCCATGCACGCTGATATTATTGGCTTATGCAAGTTCTTGCGAAAGTAATAGCATTATGGTCAGACTCACAATGATGAACAAGTATGACGACAGTTACTGCTTGTGGGTCGTCTAGTAGTGCATCATAGAACGCCAAACACAATTTGCTACATGGCAACACTAAACCTAGCTTAACATTCACAATTACAAGGCAAAAATCACCTGAAATAAGAATATATATGATGTGGGGTCTGAAGATCCCTAGTGGGGATAGAACGGCGGAAGGATAGGATACAGGAAAGGATTTTAATGCCAAAATCTGTTGTTGTCATGAGTTCATCAGTTTTTAACCTTGTTTGAATTGTCATCTTATCTACAATATACATACAAGAGCTAACCAGATGATTTGCTGATTGCGTAATTAATTAATTATGTGATCTATATAAGTCTATATAAAATTAAATGAAATGATATGGTTTACACAAGTGTCATGATGTAATTGGTCCATCTATTATATCATATTAAGGATTTACTTTTCTTTTCTTTGTTTGTTAGTATCGGTAGTATCTCTCTAAAGTCTTCTAAATGTATTTTATTTCTCTTATTTTCATAAGTACTTCGCCATATTCTTTTTTATTAGTCCCTTAATTTTTATTTATCATTTTGCATTTCATTATCACTCTTAATGCGTTATAGGGAATTATATTTACAAATATAATTTTTTATATGTTTTCTCTAAATCTTTAAAATCATTAAAAACATACTAATCCAGAAGAAAATATTATTAAGATATAATGTAAGTTGTGTAATGCATGTTCAATATACACAGAACGCACGATTGTTAAACTAGTGTTCAATAAAGTTAAGTTAAGGGAAGACCCATGACTGTCAAGATTTGTGAAGATAGGTGCTAGAATATCAAAGTACTACGGTTGCTTATTTGTTGTAGTACATGGGTGAAAAACATAAAATGACGTAAAGAACATACTCGATTGGTGAAATAGTATCTCTCTCTAAAAAAAGCACCTTTTTTTTTAGCCACACATAAAGAAAATATTTTGTTGGGAATGAACAAGATATTGAGGAATTGTCTATACTCTATATGTAAAATCATAAAGTATTGATATGAACCTTTTCCATATAAAAAGAAAATCTTTTCTTACAACAAAAGTGATGTAGATTATTCAAGAATCAAAGTCGATTTGCTTTATAAAAAGAAGATATCAATGAACTTCTATATTATGAAATTGTTCTATGGACTACAAGGAAAAGAGATGGGACATAAAAGACACACACAAATCAAGAACGTCCAATGCATAATCCTAGTAATGATAACTTGGACAAGAGAACATGTAAAGATGACATGCATTTGAATTTGTTCTACCTGCTTTCACACAAAATATGCAGCCTACGCTGCAACTTCAAGCAGCACAGGCAAAAGTTAAAGGCATCAGCTTCAGCTGAGATGTTGCTTTTCTTGGGAAAAGGCTGAATGTTATCATTTAATCATTGCACCAAATCAATTTATGATATGGACCCTATGGTGTTCCTCTGCCTCTTTTCATGAATTTGTGAAAACTAGTTCTCCAAGGCAGCCTAACTGAGCCAAAAAGATGCATTGTTATCATCTAATGATTGTTCCAAAATCAACTCATGATGTGGTATAGGGCTCCCCTGTTTCATGATTTCATTAGAACTAGTTCACCAAGGCGGCCTAATTTACACTGACAATGACAACCCAGGGACTTACAAGAGTGGATCGATTTGGCATGATAAACTTGTCATAGCTAAAAATAGTACAACTGTGTTAGTCTGATTAGAATGATGTTGACATCATACATGCATGTTGAAAACTAGAACCTGTTGCCACAGAGAAAAGGGGAACATAGAGGCCTTCACAGTGACCACAAGATCAGATACATTTAACTAAAACACTAGAAACTGTGCACAAGCATGTGGTTAATTTACAACCATGAAAAAAAATACGGAAAATAAACACACGAACGCTTAGTCATCTCCTAAGGCGATACGTAAAATGATTGTGACTAGGAGATAAGCCTCCTTACTCTCTTGGGGACATAGTGACAAGGATAATTCCACTATGTGCCTCCAGTATTTCAAAGATCATAATTTTATTGTAGTAATCCAAGTACAAACGTAAAAAGGCGTTGTCATGGATGATTTTACATATTACACGAGAACAAAGCATAAAGCTTAATCCTGCTATAGTCAGACATTGAATTGAATCACTAGCACCAAGCTATCAGTCTGCAAGATTTGGGTCTCCTATCCTGGCCAACGATAAAGATAAGCTGCAGGAACTCTTTTCAGTTTCAGAAGGGATTTTGATGATAGCTTGATGGATTGATTGCATCATAGCCATCATAGAACACATCCGCGTTTCCAAAATATCCCATGTAATCAGTGTTAGCAGAGTAGGGTGACATGCAGGCAAGTCGGCTGAGATCATCAACATGCTTAACCTCCGTGAAATTTGAGAGTGATGAACATGAAGAAATACCTTGTTGAGAAGGCTGCCATGAAGTCATCATGCTCTGAAAATCACATTGTGGGGAGCAATTAGATGTCATTTCCTGCCCTTGTGAGTATTCCTGTGTCAACAATGGATCGACAGGAGAACCGTTTCAATACCATTGTCATCCAAGATAAAAATAAAAAAAATACAAAGCAAACAATTGAAAAGTCTGATTTTCATTTTACCCTGGATGAGTCCAGAATGAATTCCGGTGAGATCCACATGCTAGAAGAGTTGATCCCCATTGAAGATGATGTCTCAATATCTGCCCCTCGCATGACACAAGGAGAAGAAATGGGAGTGGAATAGTTACTCCCATTGCCCTGATTATCACTTGAGACACTCAAGGGATCATATGAAACTTCAGTAGAGCTGAACTCTTTATGGCTTGAACAGCTTCCAGCCCTTTTAGCTTTCACCTCTTCATTGAACCCGCTCTTTTTGACAACACGGCACAAGGCAAAAGCTCTCTGGAGAAAGTAATCATGCAAAAGTATTTAGAACAATATGCATATTTCAGTAGCTCAACAACAAGTGCCAACATTTTGAGGTGCTTACTTTAGCATTTAATGAGTTATCATCAGAAAGGCGATACTCATACATCACCCAATCAGTTCGATTTCCCAAAGGAGCACGCCCTTTATAGAAAACAAGGGTCTTCCTGTAGCCGGTCACAGAGGACTCACATACCACTCTCCGGTCTTTGCCCGTGGCCTTCCAATAGCCAGCTCCGGTAGCTCTGTTCGTACGTGTCCCATGTGGATATTTCTTGCCCCTTGGACAGAAAAAGAACCATTCCATATCACGTTTGGGAAGAAATGATTTGTCTGTAAAGTCGTGGAAAACATATCAACTTGTGAAAAGGAATGAAGACACTATATTGTCACAAACTTTCTTTAGCAATGATGCACGTGAAGGATAAAAGACAGCCCATCAATTTGGCTTTATAAGCAGAAAGTTTGATGCCCCACAGGCATAATCAATTTGCTTGTTGTGAAATCTGAAGTGGAGGAAGAAAACAAATAGTATAGAAGTTCTACTTTCTAATTCTATGACAACAACCATTTGAAATGTATGGCATAAATCATGCACTGTATACCTGATGTCTCAACATTAGTTCAGGGAAACCCAAATTCAAGTATGACTCTAGTTTAAGTGCAACTAATGTAAAATATCTCAATTCTAAACTATTGATTGATAATGAATTATATACCTGGCAACTCCCATGGATCATACTTATAAAAATCAATCACAGGGATTACTTCAAGCTCGATTTCTAGCCCCTCAACCTTTCTGCTCAAGTAGTATCCTACTAGCTCCTCATCAGTTGGATGAAACCGAAACCCTGGTGGCAAAGTTCCCCCTTCCATTTATCCACTTCCTCTAAAAGCTCACTATCGAAGCTACCTCTAGCACTGGGGAAAATAGAAAAACACACCTGCACACCCTCAGAGAAGCAATTCTACAAACAGATGGTGGGTGTCAAATGCCAGCTAAATACCCAAGCTAAACCTGTTAAAGACTTGAAAAATCCAGAAATAGAAGCTTTTCCCAAGACAGAAATTGGCCTCAAGAATGGCAAAGAACTCCCACAGGATACACCCCTTGTACAACAATAACATTTTCTTGTGAAAGTTCCTCAATTTGGTGTTAGTGGGTCAAGAAATCCACCCACCTCGTTCCTGCCCAATTATAATTCGGTAAAACCCAGGACCTTGACTTAAGATCTACCTGAAAAACTTAAAATTTCAACCATGCCCACAAGCTTAAACTAACTGAAAACCTGGAAAAGCTAGCTGTAAACTGCAAAAGCTGCAACTTTAGCAGTACCCAGATGCTAAACTTGGTGAACTCTACTGTTTTCAATCAAAGTTTGATGACATAAACACAGAATTGCTCTTGGAAAAGAGAGTATAATGCAAAGGAAGAGAGAGAGAATGAGGAAAGTGGGTGTAGAGTGGAACAAAGGAGAAGCAATGGTGGTATATATAGGTGTTGGAAGGGAGACAAGCAGTCCAAGAATACATACACCGAAAGGTCGAAGCGTTTGCTTGTCTGGGATGCTCCTCAAAATTCCAAAGTTTGTGGGGTCTTGATTTCCATTTGTATGGTGACAAATCCCTCTTCCCCGTTCACATGACAAATCCACCCTGTTCAGGATCACAGTGGCTAAAATCTCTTATTTTATCCTTAAAATCTCTTATTTTTAAGTGATATTTTCAAGTTAATTGGAGGATGTTGAAATTGGTTTAATGTGTTTACTTATTAAGGTTTCATGAAAATAAGAATTAAGTGGTATAGAATTTGTAATTAGATGGTGGTTTTTTGTAGATTCTTAATTTCTTTTTTTTTTTTATCGAGTAATTATAGTAGTTGAAAAGTAAGGAAGCAATTTTTATGAACCATTTTTTATAACTTCTGTCGACAAGTATTATTACGTATACTTCGTAGTTAGTTTACATCTTACATCCATTAAATTCATCACACTTGTATTGAAGTAAGATTTTCTTCAAATGCTCATCCAACACAAATTAGCAATTTTATGTGCTGCAACTGATCAAATAATTAACTAGTAATCTATCACTAAACCATTCATAAGGTCCAAGTAAAGTCGTATCTTATTTCAAAATTGATAGTGAATGAATTTGAATTCATTTTACTAACCATGTATTGGAAGATAATATTACGGGCACAGTTGACACTCTATTTTATATTCTAATGGCATTTGCCACATTTTGGGTATAAGTTCCAAAAGGAACAACATTTTCTCATCATCCGAAAATTGATGTTATTGGGGAAAAATAAACTTCTAGTTTCATTGATTCATGAACTATGCCCTAAATCTATCAATATCTTTGATGAATTGTCTATATAGAAATTACACTGATTTAATATGATTGGTTCATTTCATTTTCATCCTTAAAATCTCTTATTTTTAAGTGATATTTTCCATTTATTTGCGCCATATCATATTGGTTTAGATTTTGTATCTATTATGTTGGTGTACGTAGAATTATTGTTGTATATATAAGAATTTAATTAATAAGTAAATATGAATAGGTTTTGAAAAATTATAAACATGACACAAACCCAATTTATATAAAAAAATTCACCTACCTTCTATGCATTTATCAATAGCAACTACTAATTTAGGGCATTTTGAACGTTGGACACGCTATGGAGGAGAATGAGTGATTTTCTTGTTCAAGCACCTCCCACATCATCATGAGTAGGAATGTCATGCAGGGCAATAACACTGTTTTCTGTTTTAACTTCTTTTTTGGGGGGCTTAAGTGTGATGACGTCATTGGGCCGGGCCCATTATCTCAAACATAGGCCCTAAAAGTGTGCAAACCCCTCCTTTTTAAAGCTTTTTTCCAGAGATGCAAAGCATGCTCTATACACCAACACCATAGATAGTGGAGGCTCTAAGTTCCCTTTTTTTTACTTTTCAATTTGAGTTCACATGAGCAAAAATTGCAAAAGCACAACTCTATATCTTTCCTTCTAATATTATTAAGGGCCCGTTATTTTCGTTGGGAAATATGGGTTGATAAATTTGTAAAATTAGTTGAGATTGGTAAAAGTAAGTTGAAATATGTTGAAGCGGGTATTTTTTTTCTGAAGCGGATTGAAATAGGTTGAAGCTGGTTGAAGTGAGTTGAATTTTTTATTTTTTTTTAATGATGGATAGAAGTTGGTTAAAATAGTAGGAAATGGGTAGAAGTTGGTTGAAGTGGGTTGAAGTTGATATTTTTTATTAAAATTTGTGAAGTGGGTTAATGTGACTTGAAGTTGATTGAAATTGGTGAAATTTGATTTGCCTAACGAAAAGAAGAGGACATAATAACTAAGTATAGGAAAGCTACACATAAAAAGTATTGGTTGATTGCATTAGAGCATACTTTCCAAGTATATTATGCATTATCTACATTATATATGAGGGTAGACTGTAGAGGGCTATACCTAGGCTTCATCAAAAGCTACCACATTTATGAGCTTATTAATTACTCAAATTAGTAGTTTTGTTGAAAGATGATGCAATAACTTGGGTTAGCTATTGTTTATATACTTGTCTCACCATATTATTTCAACTTTTTCTTATGTTTGAAACCAAGAAAGTGTGCTCTAGGGAAGACAAGAACTAGATTCCTGAACCAAAAATAAAATTAGTCAGAAACTCAAAGTAAACTACAGGACATGCTTTAGTGATCGATTTCAAAATAAATCTCAAATGTATTACTATAACGAATTATTTAAAAGCTAATAACGAGTATTGCCTCGTGCTTCCCAAGTGAAACAACCTCGGAACAGAGTAAACTCTGTTCAACTGAGTTAGACTATGATACTCATAATGAATGATATTCGAATTATATTCAAAATCATGTTTCTCCGACAAAACACAATCCCAAAATAAAGTAAGCGAGTCAATAGTCACCTCAATCAACATTATTGATTGGTGGAGGAACTATTGAAATCCTTATGTTTAGACCTTTTGGACCAAAACTGATGAGGAATGACATGGAAAGCTGCAATTCTATGCAATCACTCCTATTTAGAGCAATAACATCATATATAGACAACCAAAAGGAGGAGGCATCATCATCCACATCCTCATATCATTTGCATAATCAGGATGATGAATGATGAGGATATTACAAGGCAAAACGCGGCTTTGTATTAGCTTTTGTCTCTTTTCCATTTGCAAAAACAATCCAACGTCACTCAACACTTTGCATGACCTTTTTCCTTTTCTTTTTTTTTTTTGAAGCTATAATGTGAATGCAAATCTTGTAAGCCCTTCTTGTAAGGGTAGTTGATCTTGCCCTAGACTTCCTTTTCGATACGTCACTATCCAAACGTTCACGCCTATGTCTAACTGTTTCAGTGCATAGGCAAAATATTCCTTGTCCAATTGTTCACTTTATCAGTAGTGTTCTTAATTTCCAGATGTTTTAATAAACCGACAGTTGAAGACGATAAAGCCAATAAAAATTCAGTGTAAGAGAAACAAAGTCGGGCATTTTCAAATTTTCATTGTGTAGTAGCGCTGTATATAGTTAGTCAATATATAATTAGCTTCAGTTGGACATACTCTTATGAGAAGAAGCGCCTAACATTGATTGTTCTTTCACCTTTATCATTGTAAATATATATATATATATATATATATATATATATATAGTTAGTCAATAAGATCAGCCTCTCTACGAGCAGATATGTCAATGGAGGTAAGACTGCCTACATCTGGATCTCCCCAAACCCTGCGAAAGCAGGACCCATACTGAGAGTTGTTGTTGTATAGTTAGTCAATAAGGTGGACAGCAGTTACACAAGGTAGACTTTAAGCTAATTAATAGGACAAGTGTGAAAATGAAGTTAACGGACAAGAAAAAGGGCATGGTCTAAACTTGAGTGAAGGGGCAAATTTTTGAGGTAATTAGCTTTTCTAGATGTGTGGAGGCTAGAAAGTTAGAGACCACTCTTATGTCTTATCCTAGTTGCCATTTTGTATATGTATATATATAGTGCTTTCGGCACCTTTACTCCTTTCATGACATGGAAGCAACATGGATTTGGTCACTCTCCATAATAATTTAACCTCTTTTGGTTTATCATAAGCAAGATTTTCTCTTGTTATGATTACCATATATATATGTATGTATCTTTGTCTTTTGATGATTTTGGTTAGTCTTAATAGGTTGGTAGTTGTAGATGGTAGATTGATTAGTTTGAAGGTGATGGATTATGGCTAGCTAGGTAGACCCTTAGCTTTTGCTTGTTGGGTGGAAGGTCCAGATCTAAATTCAGAAGCTTATAAAAGATATTGTGTTAGAATTTCGTATCATTTTTGGGTTGCAGATGATGAAATTGAATGAAGATGCAGAGCTTTGGCTGGCTTTATGTGTGAGTTGTTGTATTTTTGAGTGTTTGCTTGTGTTAGGTCTTTGTGTGATTTTTACTTTTCGTCTTTATACTCTTACTTTTGACACTATTCAATGTTCCCTCTTTGAGGGTCTTATAATTACCGAAAAAAAGGTAAACCCTTAGCTTATTTGTTTGGATTTATCTTGATGGGAAAGGAGCATCATAGACTCATTCAAATCCTACTTCAACTTTTTTTGAGTATTTTATAGAATATGCAAGGATCTGATGATTTTATTGTTAGTAAGTTGACAGCATTATTAATTTGTTATGTAGATATTATTTCATAGAATATGTAAGGATCTAGCGATTCTACTGTTGATAAAAAGTATCACAATAGCAATAGATGATCAACCTTGTTCGAGGGACCAAAATTATGTTTAATCTTGTAATTAACCAATAGAAATCACATTAATACCACAATTTAATTTACACAATTGCAAATACTTATAATTTTACACTATCTAATCTAACTATTTTTTGTTTATTTAATAATTAATATACAATATATTAACCACAATCTCGCCCTAAATGATTTGTCATAATTATCACTGAAGATTTGTATTTGTCTTTCTTAGGATCTATATATGTTCATTTCCTTCTTAAAAAGTATTTATTCATAAAATCTTGTACTTATGTTTTGATTAGTAGTTATTGTCACCTACTTTATTAGTTTTTTTTTCTCTTCATATTCTACTGCTTATCCTTCGTTTTGTTTTTCCATAAAATGTTTCCATGAAATTCTTCTTCTATAAAATGTTTTCACAAAGTTATTTATTTGTGGATCTCTTGAAATCAATCTCTTTACAGACAGGCATCATCCTGTAGAAATAAGGTTGTCTACATTTGGATCTCCCCATACCTATAAAAACGAAATTTAAACTGAAAGATGATGATGTTATTATTATTCCTTCTTAAAAAGTATAGATTATTGTCCAAATTTCAAACGGCTTAAGCACAAATAGAGGCAACATGTGTCAATTGAAGCTAACACCATTTATCTGGTACGTGGAAAATTTTGGAGCCACTTATTTCAAGAAAAGGCGCGGATGAAAATATCTTTTTCAAACACGAGTGGAACAAACTGTGTGCTTGATTGTTTGTTGGCATGACGTGGAAAAACCGATATAACAGTCATGGTAGACTGCTAGTTTTGGCGGCATTCTGAATATCCGATATTAATTACTCATTACAACATCTCTTACAAGTCTCGTTTTTGTGATGTCTGAGATCTGTATTAATTACTATATTTTTTAATTATTTTTAAGTTGGTGCATATTTTCAGAAGGAGACCATAAAAAATATATATAGAGAGAGAGAGAGACTTAATTAAGAGAATGCATGTTCTTATTTATTAAAAAAAAGGAAATAGAGAATTCGTATTCTTATAGGGGAAGATTTTTTTGGGGGATCACCAACGGCGCAAAGTCTATACCATACTTCTAAGAGTACATACTCCCACAAATCACGTCAGCGTCACATATTGCAAGTTGTCTATATGATAAATACACACTAGATAAATATATTTTTGTGGCAAGTGGGAGTATATACTCCTGAGTATGTCATATATTACCCCAACGAGATAACAATTTTAGTGTAGTAATAACTCATATCATTAAAGAAGGAAAGGATTTTATTCACCTTATAATCCATAATTCCATATAGTATCATTAAAATTTCATTCTTGTTTGGGGTGAAAACTAATGTGTCATGCATCAAATGCAATAAAAATGGTAGGATGGTGTAGTATATGAATACAATACAAATATTTAAATTATAGGAAATGTCATATTTTTATAATTATATTTTTTTCAATGAATATGATTATCCCCTAGGGTGTTTCTTGTATTTCAATTCGATGTTGACTATTGAATTTAGCGCTGGCAAAATTTCGGGTTTGGTGGAATGCGGATCGAACAAATTGGGCAATATCAAAGCTCAAACAAAAAGTTGATGCATGATACTCAGTCTTTTTGGATCGGACAATTCAAGCAAGGATGAATTTCGGTCGAACAAATTCGAGTATTTGGATTGGACACATTTGTGTCAGCACTACAATATTGATCATGGCTATTTGAGATTTTCTACAATGCTTTAGAAGTTTCAGAAGTCCCTATCTATGTTGTAAGAACCGAAAAGATGAAAAGGCAAAAAGAAGGCAAGTTCATTTAATCTACCAAACATTCTAATTTCCACATTAATATAAAAAGATTATTGCTGATTGCATATTTATGTGATGATTAGTAAAGATAAGCTGATGGGAAGACCAAGACTAATTAAATTAAAACACGAGTGTTAAGATTTGGGAGGATATGTCATATGTGTTATGGACCAAGATATTAATCTAATGGTTTTGGAAAATCTTTTGACTACCACCAGTCACTTATCCTTTTGCCATTATTTAAATGGGTCAGAAGACTAACGAGGCGAATAGCATAATTAATCAAAGGATAGATTATTAACACAGATTGGTTCAAGTGATTTGACGCTTATTCTTTTAAGCAAGGTCTTGCGTTCGAGTCTTGTGAATAGAGAAAATCTGTAATGGAAAAGTTCTAATCCTTATCGGATCAATAATAACTCGACTCTAGTAAAATTGTGGATTTAAGAGTATAAAAAAAAAAATTCAAAGGGCACATCAATCAATTATTTGATAATTATCAGGAAGTTGGATAAAAAATATACATTTAATTTCGATAAATAGTAGGTGTGCCTATTTCTCCAGATCCATCATCTTAGCATTTTAAAGCCAACTAAGCTTTTTTACTATAAAAACGAACAATACCATTGATATTATTATCTGAGCAATCACAGCCTTTCAATTTTTCTTTTAAAAAAAAATAACACATATTGACTTTGTATAGGCAAAATTGTCAACTATTTTTCATTTGGTAACTATCCATTCACACCCGTCTCTCTCCTCTCCCCTCCTTCACCGCTTATTCTCTTTTCTTTTTTTTTTTTTGATGAAAATCCTTCACTGCTTATTCTTCTTCATTAAATGTTTTGTTAGTGGTGTGATCAAGATTTATTGTGTTGGCTTTTCTTCTTTTTTTTTTCAATAAATAGTATGGGAGAGATTTGGGATTGAGATGTTTGTAAATCGAGTTCGTAATTCGGGTTGAATCATTGTGATTATCTTTGATTAGTGGAATACATGTAAGTTTGTTAATGTTTTTGGAGTTGGTGGAGGTGGAGGTGTCAATCCTACACGTAAAATTTATGTTTATCAGTCTTCTTATGTGCATTATTTTTCGATGTTATTTTGTATAAGTTGGGGTTTAAACCCAACTATTTTTTCTTGAATATCATTTTGGTTGGTGTTCACCCTCCCCCTTTTATTGAAAATCGGATATTCTTCCAAACCCCTCTCATTGATTTTTATCCTTTGGTTCTCTAGGTTCTATCGGTTGGGAGGGCATCGGTCCTTTATTTTTCTGAAGTTATTTTACGTTGTTTATTAAATTTCAAGTGTTTTCAGATAAACACTATTAGAAATCAAGTGTTAGTAATGAGAGAGTCACTGGATTGTCCGCTTCTGTAGTCACAGGACTCGGTTTATTTATCTTAAACAGGTTAGGCGGGTCAACCCGTTTGAAAATTAAGTGGGTACAGGTCAAAACTTTTCAACCCGTTTAATAAACTGGTAGGTTCAGGTCGAGAAATTCTCAATCCGTTTGAGTTCAACACGAACACAAATCCAACCCGACTTAATCCATTATCCAACTCTAAAGAAAACATGCACCAGAAGTCCTCCCTCTATATAACGTTTGAAAGCGTAAAATTCTACGACCATTTTTTTTTAAAAAAAATATTCATAGTTGAGAAACGAGAATAACCGATATAAAATAACTACATTTATGTCATTGAATGAGACAACTTACATTCTCACCCCTCTAAAACCAATCAACCAGACTTCAAGATCTTAGGCACCAAAGACTCTTTCCCAATATCAAATCCTCGTCTGTGTCCAATGATCCCTGGTTCAATCCCTTGCACGCACCATTTCCTCCATTGTAATTACACTAGCCGTTATGGTGTTGATATCCCAAAGCACCTCAGGTCTTATCTTCCAAGTAGATTTCCCGCTCAAACTAAATTCTCTCCCCCTCTCTCATATACACAGAGACAGGCGGGGGTAAAGACCAAGAAAGGGTGCGTTCTTCAGTTATTGTTGGAGTATAAAAGTGAGTATTGTCACATATTGATAAAAATACAAAAAATATGAAAATGTGAGTTGTCCCACATTAATAAAATGAAAGAGTTTGAGAATGTTTATAAACTTATGAGTTACTTCATCTATAGTCAATTGGTTTTGGGTTGGAATCTCATTTGAGCTTATATGTATGACTTTTTGTTAATTGCCCAATTGATATGAAATTTAACATTTATTTTTGTTTTTGGATTCCAAATTTTGTGTAGTTTGTCATGGACGGATGTAATTGAACAACTCATTAATCAATCATCCCTTTAATACTGTGACATAAAAATGAAAGCAAAACAACTAACAAAATCTTTTTAAAATTGACTCTAAACCTGTAAAAAATTAGATATACAAACTACTTCATTTTGTAGAATAAAGAGATAGGTAAAGTAAGGAACTAACTAGAAACTTATGAGAGAGAGACCACATGTAAGGAAATTCTCAATTGAAATTGGTGTGCACCTTTATTCAATGACGTTCTCTTCTTGGATCTCTTCCAACGAGTGAAATAGACATGGACGAGTTTGGTATGAGTATTGGTAGAACGTAGGTCGGTCAAAAGCTGACCCAACACGATTACCGATCCGAACTGAATACAAAATTAGGCGGGTTTGGGTAAAGATTTTCAACCCGTTTAATTAAATGGGTTGACATGATTAACCCGTTTAATTAAACGGGTTAGGTTCATGTTGAAATTTTCGACACGAAAAAATACCTATTTAACCCGTTTAAATAAACAGGTTAAACAGGTCAACCCGTTTACCCATTTACAGTAACTCGTTTAACCCGTCTATCGGTATATAATTATGTGTAGTTTTTTTGAACATTTTTGGGAACCATTAAAATTTTAATTTTCAGATTTTTGGCTAGGGGGTGGGGAGTTCAAATTTTATATTTTTCACTTTTTTTGTTCCTAAGCCCATAAAGCCCACCCTATCATATGAAAACCTTATATATAAAAGGCTTCTTGCCTTCTTCAGTTCTTCATTCGCAATATCACTCCTCCTCACAGAGCTAGAGCTTGTTTGAGTTGCTTCAGCCTTCAGTCGCCCCCCTCTTATCCTCTCTACTGATCCGATCTCCCCATGTCCTCTCCACTCCCCTCGCCCCATCTCCTCACTAGTGATCTCTAGGACTTACTGATCTCCTCAGAAGCTGGTTCGTTCAGTAGTTGGTATACCAAGAATTCATGCAATCATGTATTGTTTACAAAGTGTCCAGCTGCAGTCTCAGGCTCACACACATGTTCATTTAAAGTTTGAAACTTAAGTGGGTTAAACAGGTAAGTGGTATCTGATTCTGACCCGTTTAACTTAAACAGGTTAAACAGGTCAAAATCAGGTTGACCCGTTTAAATGTTAAACGGTTTCAGGTTGGATTTTTCAACTCGTTTATTAAACAAATCAGGTTCAGGTCGAGAGGTTTTCAACCCGTTTAACTTCGACCCGAACACGAACCCGATTCGACCTGACCTATTTGACACCCCTAGTAGAACGGGAACACATTTGCTCCATCGCAACCTTGATGCTGCCTTGGGAAAACACTATGGACAAGGTAGTGATATATGATACAACAAGTGCGTATCCTGGGAATGGAGTAGGTTGTATGAAGTAGGGGCGTATGTGCGGTTCTCTTAGGTTCTGTTTGGTCCTTAGAAAATTTGGTAGAAATAAAATTTGAAAGAAAAAAATGTGAAGGAAAAAAAAAGTAGAAAGAAAATGAGTTTTTTTTGTTTGTTTGGATTGAGGGAAAAAAATAAGAATTTGGATGAGAAATTTAAATGTTGATGAACTACTTGAATCATATTGATATCATCTAAGTAATGTGAGGTTGGAGGAGGTTGGAAATTTTCCCCAAACTTTCCTCACAATTTTATGAGAAAAATTTTATCACTTGTTTCTAACTATTTTTCCACCTAACTTTCTTTTATATTTTTTTTTCTTTGTGAGTTTCTCTAAACCAAACACAAGAAAAAAAGTAACTTTCTCAAAAAAAATTCTTTCCACCAATTTTTTCAAGGTCCAAACAGAGCCTTAGTGGTGACTTCAAGTCTTGGTTAAGGTGCTCCACTCAAAGGGAATGACAAAGAACAATATGATCTAAAAAAGACTCATGTGTAAGGGAAAAATTCTATAGATATCATACACGAATAGAGTTCTTCATCAAGAAATTAAGATAAGAATGACCTTGATATAAAGTTATAAGACCTCACTTGTATTTGTTGTCATGAGTTTAAGTTGAACTTATTTATTTCCTTAAATGTCCTTTAACACGTGATACAAGACTGTCCTTCAATATCCGTAACTCTTAATGTTTGGTTGAATATAATACAATGCAATCATGATTGTATAGTCTATCGTAAACATAATTACAATATAATTGTCATTTGTAATATTTTCTTACAACGAAATAAAATAATGAAAATACAATTGCAAACTTATTTATGTTACAGGATCATTTACATCCACCAGCATTACCTTAATGTGACAGGCTAGTTACAATACACAACCTCTTTAAACGTTTACAACTCCTAACATTAGAGAGCAACCTAGGCAGGGGCGCAGGGCAAGGTTTCCCTTCTAATCAATACTAATTTTATCATTTAATAGGATTCCAACTATTAAAAAAAAAAACCCCCAGAAATTCGGTTTAACTTGCCTGTAGTTTCTTGATGTTCCATTGCCACAAGCTCCCGATCTCCCTCTCTCACGCTGGTTTTTTGTGATGCAGTAGCCACAATTTCACTCTCCTTGATAGTCAAATGTCTGCTTCGCCATTGACCCTCAGCCTTCTTCGTATGAGCTTGATCCCACCCCATTCTGTCTCAACGCACTCTCCTCTATCTCATCTCCCAACACCCACAACTCGAATTCACTTCAATCCTAAACCAAAACCTTCAATTTCCTCAAAACCCATCTCAATTCTCACCCCATATGCTGCTCTTTCCGACCCTTTTGTGCTCCAAATCGCTGAAACGCTAGAAGACTCTCTTTCACCATCATCATCTTCAACACCTTTCCCTTTGCAGAAGCTAAGGGATTCTTCCTCTGAATCCCTCCTTTCTCTCTCATGGCCTACTCGTAAAGACGAACCCTTCAGATTCACTGACACTTCCTTTATCAGAACGTCCCAAATTCAGCCAACTCCTCCCCCACATCAAGAATCAATCTTTTCAAGCATTTCTGGCGATACCCAGTTACCCAATCTCGTCATTGTTGATGGGTATGTTGTGGATTCTCTCTCATCGGTTTCGGGTTTACCCGAGGGAGTGTTCATGGGGAGCCTTTCAAAGCTATCCTCAGAGGCTGCCATTAAAAGGGTATCTGAATTTGTGGCCAGTTTTAACGGGGATGTGTTTTCTTCCCTCAACGGGGTTGGAGCCCCGGATTTGGTTGTTGTGTATGTGCCTGAGGGATGCCGGGTTGAGAACCCGGTTCACTTGAGTTATTACTCTGTGCAAGGGAGTGAATTCGGTTCGAATACATTGCCCACTTCGAACCCGAGGGTTTTGGTGTTGGTGGAGAGGGGAGGGGAGGTGAGTATAGTTGAGGAGTATGTGGGTGGAGAGGGAAATAAGTGTTATTGGACCAATTCTGTTCTTGAGTTGGCTATTGGCGAAGGAGCAACAGTTAGTCATTCTTATATTCAATCACAATCTTTAGGAGCTGCCCATATAAAGTGGACTTCTGTTAGGCAGGTAAAATTTTCTCGTTGCCTTTACTATATCCCTGATCAGCAGTTAAAATCTACCAAGTTATTTGGATTCATTGGCAAAAATTTTGCTAGAAATACTACTTCTACATCGTGCTTGTTTCTGTTTATGTTGAGATATGAACGTTTTTCTTGGTGATATATTCGTGGAACGTATAGGTTTTACCTCATGTGTCTAGAAACAGAAACTCATTGTCCTGAATCCTCCTCTGCTAGCTAGTGTTGATATAAGATAAGTTTGCTGAACCTTCATGTGTAGTGTTATATTATTTAGTGCACTAGCCTATCAGAATTACCTGCATTCCTTGTGATATGATTGCTTTACTTTTTCATGGCGGCAAGGATCATCAAATGGAACTTATTTCTATTCAGTTCTTGCTACAGAATGTCAGTCCAGGATACGAAGTACATAGGGCCAAGTAGTCTAAGTAATGTTGATACCACTTTTGGTTTGGGAACTTTGAAGTTGGCATCGTAAGATCAACCACAGATTAAAGCCCAGTTATAAACTTCCCATAAATGACTAAGGAGAAGAATTCTGATTTGTAACTTTAGAGACACAAGAAACTGTATCTTACTAGCCAGGAAGGTATTGGACAATTCTAGAATGAATGTGAAAGGGATATGTCTTTGAAACCACTTAACTAGGTGGAATATCTTAGCTTTCGGGTATAAGTGTGGTTGATAAGTGAGCGTCTCATTCTGGTTCTAGATAAAGCATAGCAAAGAGGCCTCATAATTGGTGTTTGAGGTTTTGCTCCCAGTTTTGATGGGAGGGCTGTTATGAACAAAGGGAACAATCAAGTGATGTTGTCTAACATTGAGGAGAAGGCCATCAGTCAGGACTTGGAAGATTTGAAATGCACTAGTTTGCTCGAAACCTGCTGATGAAGATACAATCCAGAAATTGCTTTGAAGAGTGCTTTGAGATGCTTCTGAGGATATTAGCTGCTTTGCACATAAAGCCTGCCAGAAAACAGCTGTTCTAGGTGCAGCTCCAATGGATTGCGATCTGTGTTTGGGCTGCCTGTGTAGTGTGAGGAGCCTGTATCCTCCTCATCCTGTCGAAACCAGTCGCAGCTGCATGACTTATATCTTGCAAATCAAAGGCTCTAGCTAGATCATGTTGAAAGAATTTTTTTTTTCTGCTATCTGTGGTTTGTTCACTGCTTTGACTTTCGTTATATGTGTCCATGTATGTGGAACTGGCTACAAGTGTCGTACGTCTTACTTGGCTATTTTCCAATGAATCCTAGTGATTTTAGGTCTAAGTGGACGCATCCAAGTATCATGTTCATTTCCGACCGTCGTGTGTCCAACACTAATATGTCTGGGTAAAGTGAAGGGTGTCTGAGGAGCATAGTCTGTCGCACTTTAGTATGTTAAAGTACGAATAATTGAATATACTGTATCAACCGGCTTGTCTCTATACTACTGATCCATTTGCAATCTATATTGGCCGTAGCTCCTTACAATGTCATCCCTGTGTGCCCCTTTGTGTAAGAAATATGGAAGGACTTTCTCGCCCATTTGTTATCATTTTTCATCTCTTTTGGAGTTGGGGGGGGGGGTGTTGGAGAATCCTTGGATTTATGGGCTTCATTGCCTGCTTCCAGGAATCAGCTAGCACATATAAACTTGTTGAGCTGAGCAACGGTGGGAAACTCAGCAGACATAACCTCCACATTCAGCAAGCTGGCCCTGATACTGTAACAGAATTATCAGCTCTGCATCTATCTGTCAATGATCAGACGCAGGATTTACACAGCAGATTGATTTTGGATCACCCACGTGGGTATTCCCGCCAGCTTCATAAGTGCATTGTAGCTCATTCACGTGGACAAGCTGTATTTGATGGGAACATTGGAGTCAACAGGTAAACTCACGTGATGTCATTTTTGCTGTTGGCCTAATTGCTTTTCTGTTGTTATAGCTGCTATTATTTCTCATCTATTAACCTAGTCATTATCATTGTTTTGGTTTTTTATAAGTATCTTTTTAACCTTTTTTTACTGCTGCAATCAATGTTGTAACAGGTTTAGTATGACCATTCATTTGTTTACTAGAAGAGTTATGCTTCAACAGTATTTTCGAAATCTTAGTTTCAAATGGCGAAAGGCGCATTGAAGCGCATAGGGTCCCAAAGCGCAAGGCACAAGGGGCATGCATCATGGATGCAAGGCACAATTCTATGCAAAAAATTTTAAAAGTCTCTCATTTCACAAAGCATATTTTGCAGAAACAAGTTAGATAAATGCATTAAAAAGTGATTAGACATCTATGTAACTACTAACACAACAAATAACGTTAAGATATGTTGTCTTATCATCGTAGTTTTCCTATGCACACACTTTTTGCACAAATGTAGCTCACCTTTTATCTCCTAGGGAAAGTAAAGAAGAAAAAAGGTATAGATAAGGCTAATAAAAAGTGGAGAAAGGGGGAAGATATAGCTTGGCATCCTTGAGGAGCATCTCATTCTTTATGAGGCGCTGACCTGGTACCCTCATGCTGAGGCGCGCCTCAGGCGGGCTTTTTTCAACTGAGTTAGAAATAACCTGTCCGCCAGTCAGGGGTGAGGTTGAAGTACATATTGACCTTCTAAACCCTTTGCAAGTTGTGTTCACTAGGACGACGTGTTATATGGGCATTTGTCTTTTTCATCTTAAATTAATTTGTGGTTATAGTAGCTGTTCTGTTGATCTCTCTTATTGTTCTTCTCCTTCATTTTTTCCTTTTGATGTTTTTAACGGATGCAGAAGGCAACAATATTAACTGACCCAACCTCATTATGGGCCTCGATGCTGAAATTTGTTATTTGGGTGATATGACTGATATCTTTTGCTGCTTTTACGATCTCGTGACATTTTTCTGCTTCTATTGGGGGTTCACGACAATAGACATACTTACCATTGATTTTTGTTAAATTATTTTTTTAAGCTCTCAATATCAAACTCAGGTTTGTATCTGGTTCATTTGGGTTGATTCAAAATTAGATTTACCTATTTGCTTGATGTGGGTTTTGGTTTGTTCATTCTGGTTGGGTAATCGGCATAGGGTTAGCTTTGCCAAGTCTGAAGCAAACAGGTGGTTTGGTCTTGCTCCATGCTGCTTTTGGTTTGTGTTTAGCTAATTTGGGTTTGGTTGCAATTGAATTGCTACTTCAATCTTATTCCAAAATGTTTGAGCGGGAAATCAGATATGGGGAAGTTTTGCATAATGTACTGAAATTTGTGCATTGTGAAGAATCTGAAGATTTCTATCATTACCCATGGGCAAATATGGATATGTAATGGAATAACCCCAAGGGGCTTTCTTCTTGCTAACCAATTGTCACTAGAAACCCCAACGATGCTGAAGCTTTCTCCAGTTTGGGCCTTTATTACAGAGAGCCCAAAAGTACATCTCTGGCTGGCTTTGATATCCCTATCTTGTTATGTTATCCTTCTATTCCATCTCCTCTCTTGTGGTCATATGTGTTAACTATTTAAGGTGGACGGGGTAGTAACCCTGTATTTGAAGATAGTGAGCTTGACGTGGCTGTTGATTCTGTCCATCCATGCTTGGCATGTTTCTCCCCCTCAACATAAAAATTTACTGACATCACCGAAGTTGCTGTAGAAAATGTGAAACAAAGCAACTTGTTATATATCCAAATACTAGGTTGTTATGATTCAAGAAAAGCATAGTGAATTCTGCGGTAACGTATTGCCATATGCCAAGCATGCTTGAGATAGTTTTTTATGTTAAGAAAGTTGGGCATTAACTTTCTTTGGCTCACACTTGGTCCTAGGACAATGTAGCAGTTGATATAATTAGTATTTATCCTGTGATGCGAAGCCACTGTGAAGTTTGTATGGCTTGGTCAACTTTCTCCCTTACCAAAACGTCTAGTTTTTCCATTATCAACATTTCATGAGACAAGCCACCATTGAGTGCTTCATGGCCTGCGAATTCTTGTTTTCTTTTAATGTGGATAGCAAATATTCTACCTGTCTTCTTGTTCCCAAATCCGTGAAGTCCTGCACTCACTTTTGACTTTGCCTTTAGCCAGGTAATATGAAATGTTTTATGAAAAATCTTGTAAACGAACTGAGGGAAACAGCTGATTAAAATGTAACTGTTCTGTTGGGTTTGAATGTGAATATTAGTGCAGATCTCATTTTTCAAGGGTTTATCCCAATCAGCTCTTATGACTTAAGAGTAGCTCCAGTTTGTTGTCCTTTTGAAGTGGTTTCCTTTATGAATATGTTCTTGTTACTGGTACTCTAATACTTTTAATTCATTGACATGTGTTTTTCACCTTGATTGCTGACTTTTCAAAAGGCTGATTCTAGTCATATGTCAAGATTTAGAATGTCTTCCCATATGGATTGTGGAGGGTCCACCTGTCTGTCCAACAAAGTGTAAAGGAACTCAGAATAGTTTCAGCCTAGTAATTGAAATATAGAGCATCTTTGAATAAGAATTATGGTTCAAATGAGACAATTGATTTGACAAACCTGGAGATTATCTGTAGACGACTGAGGATTTTGTTGTTGGTGGATCACTGAATTGCATGCGTTAAGCATAAATGCAAGCTGGTAGAGCATGATACATGTCTTCAGATAGCCTCCCAAATGGGAGGTGCCAAACTCAAGGCTTCAGACATGCATTACTTCCTGTGTTGGAAAATTTTTGGTGGTCAACAAGTTCGGCTTTCACCTAAGCCAAATCCCTTTCTTCTCCCACGACCCTACGTCCTACCTTATCCTCACCAGATTGCTAAGGGCATTAAAAAATGATAGAATAATTTTTTTAGAAATTGAACGCCCTTGGTGCGTGAACTATGGCCACTGTATGATTAGCCCGATCCACCTAACCCACCCATATCCACAACTTGGGCTGGATGTTTATCTCATATGTATTGATAGCCCTTTGACATGCGTGAAGTATGCCTTTGCCTAGGTAGGTGTCCCAAGTTCAGGGATGCTTGTTGGCTGTGATTAATAGTCTACTACATTAATGGTGTAGTCAGCTCAGCTGGACTCCATCATCATCTAAACTCGATTTTGATTCCCAGATCCTCTTATTTTTCTGCCAAATGCAGATATGCTCAGCAGACAGATGCAGGACAACTAACAAGGAGTCTCCTCCTTGTACCACAAGCAACAGTGAATGTGAAACCAAATCTACAAATTATTGCAGATGATGTTAAGTGCTCCCATGGAGCCGCAATAAGTGACTTAGAGGAGGACCAGCTCTTCTACTTCCAAGCTCGGGGAATTGACTTGGAGATGGCTAGAAAGGCCCTTCTCTTCTCTTTTGGAGCTGAGGTCATCGACCGCTTTCCTTTTGCTTCTGTGAGGGACAAGGCAAAGAGTCGGATTGCTGAGTTGCTTAACCCTGCTGTTCGTACATCTGCCACCTGATGATGCCTACTATCATTTTCATATGCACAAATTTTTGTAGCAGAATATTTATTCATTCCTATAGTCTGAAATTACTTTGAGGGAAGAGTAGCTATGTTGTCATCAACCTGATGTAAGAAGAGCTCAAGTTCCGGCTTGCGTTTAATCTGCCATTGTGAACAATGTGATGTGTATGTTAATGCAGCCAGTCCAATTTTGCTTTTGATTCTGGTGGTTTAGTTTCCCCGTGGCTTCATCTCACTAGTAGGGACGGTAGGTCTTCATAGAGAAATTATACAGCTCCAGGGAGTTTTGAACCATCTATGCAATGAATGCCAACAAGACGGCAAACATTTCATGAAGTCGGCACCTTGGCATGGCTAATCAGGTGCTCTGAGCAACAGCGGGCGGCTGGGCGTTATATTCCAAATTAAGCAGTTCTTTCTACCACATCGGCAGTTGTGAGGGCGAAGAACACTTTATAATGTGGGGATCCCGCTCGACGTACTGTGTTCGTAGAAAGGAGAGATGGTTGGCATCTCCCCTGACAGGGACGGGAACAGCCTTCGGGCTTACCTGTTACCAGCACATCCGGTTAAGGCTACCCACCTTTATGGTGGATCTTCAACCCAAATTTTTCTTTTAACCTTCGTAGTTCCTGGCACACCTTGGGTGGTTGCCCTGACTCTTACAGGGGTGGACATAAGCCGAGGCCGAAGTCGACCATTATAAGTTGTCATGAGCCTCCACGGGCTCACACCTCTTACTTTCACCCCGAGTTATTGTTATGAGTCAAATATACGAAACTATTGAAATCTAATTTACAAACATCACGAGGAATGAGTTCAAATCTTAAAAGAGTCA